>CM075102.1:51426907-52007624 GCA_037576195.1 Phytoseiulus persimilis | reverse complement strand
CCGGGGTCAATCTGAGCATTACTTTCCAACTCTGGAGGGGTGATTCCGGGGTCAGTCTGAGCATTACTTTCCAACTCTGGAGGGGTGATTCCGGGACCAATCTGAGCATTACTTTCCAACTCTGGATCCTTACTATATATAATCGGCTTAGTCTGTCAGTTTGTCTGTCAGTACGAGTCTGACTATACTTCTCAAAAGCAGGAGGGGTGATTCTAGAACCAATCTGACCATACTTTTCAAGTCTGGAGGGGGTGATTCCGAGACCAATCTGAGCATTACTTTCCAACTCTGGAGGGGTGATTCCGGGACCAATCTGAGCATTACTTTCCAACTCTGGATCCTTACTATATATAATCGGCTTAGTCTGTCAGTTTGTCTGTCAGTACGAGTCTGACTATACTTCTCAAAAGCTGGAGGGGTGATTCTAGAACCAATCTGACCATACTTTTCAAGTCTGGAGGGGGTGATTCCGAGACCAATCTGAGCATTTCTTTCCAACTCTGGAGGGGTGATTACGGGGTCAATCTGAGCATTACTTTCCAACTCTGGAGGGGTGATTCCGGGGTGAATCTGAGCATTACTTTCCAACTCTGGAGGGGTGATTCCGGGGTCAATCTGAGCATTACTTTCCAACTCTGGAGGGGTGATTCCGGGGTCAATCTGAGCATTACTTTCCAACTCTGGAGGGGTGATTCCGGGGTCAATCTGAGCATTACTTTCCAACTCTGGAGGGGTGATTACGGGGTCAATCTGAGCATTACTTTCCAACTCTGGAGGGGTGATTACGGGGTCAATCTGAGCATTACTTTCCAACTCTGGAGGGGTGATTCCGGGGTCAATCTGAGCATTACTTTCCAACTCTGGAGGGGTGATTCCGGGCTCAATCTGAGCATTACTTTCCAACTCTGGAGGGGTGATTCCGAGACCAATCTGAGCATTACTTTCCAACTCTGGAGGGGTGATTACGGGGTCAATCTGAGCATTACTTTCCAACTCTGGAGGGGTGATTCCGGGGTCAATCTGAGCATTACTTTCCAACTCTGGAGGGGTGATTTCGGGGTCAATCTGAGCATTACTTTCCAACTCTGGAGGGGTGATTCCGGGGTCAATCTGAGCATTACTTTCCAACTCTGGAGGGGTGATTACGGGGTCAATCTGAGCATTACTTTCCAACTCTGGAGGGGTGATTCCGGGGTCAATCTGAGCATTACTTTCCAACTCTGGAGGGGTGATTACGGGGTCAATCTGAGCATTACTTTCCAACTCTGGAGGGGTGATTCCGGGGTCAATCTGAGCATTACTTTCCAACTCTGGAGGGGTGATTCCGGGCTCAATCTGAGCATTACTTTCCAACTCTGGAGGGGTGATTCCGGGGTCAATCTGAGCATTACTTTCCAACTCTGGAGGGGTGATTCCGGGCTCAATCTGAGCATTACTTTCCAACTCTGGAGGGGTGATTCCGAGACCAATCTGAGCATTACTTCCCAACTCTGGAGGGGTGATTCCGGGACCAATCTGGCCATTACTTTCCAAGTCTGAGGGGTGATTCCGAGACCAATCTGAGCATTACCCCCCAACTCTGGAGGGGTGATTCCGAGGCCAATCTGAGCATTACTTCCCAACTCTGGAGGGGTGATTCCGACACCAATCTGAGCATTACTTCGCAACTCTGGAGGGGTGATTCCGGGGTCAATCTGAGCATTACTTCCCAACTCTGGAGGGGTGATTCTGGGCTCAATCTGAGAATTACTTCTCAACTCTGGAGGGGTGATTCCTGAGTCAATCTGAGCATTACTTTCCAACTCTGTAGGGGTGATTCCGAGACCAATCTGAGCATTACTTTCCAACTCTGGAGGGGTGATTCCGGGCTCAATCTGAGCATTACTTCCCAACTCTGGAGGGGTGATTCCGAGACCAATCTGAGCATTACTTCGCAACTCTGGAGGGGTGATTCCGGGGTCAATCTGAGCATTACTTCCCAACTCTGGAGGGGTGATTCTGGGCTCAATCTGAGAATTACTTCTCAACTCTGGAGGGGTGATTCCGAGGCCAATCTGAGCATTACTTCCCAACTCTGGAGGGGTGATTCTGGGCTCAATCTGAGAATTACTTCTCAGCTCTGGAGGGGTGATTCCTGAGTCAATCTGAGCATTACTTTCCAACTCTGGAGGGGTGATTCCGAGGCCAATCTGAGCATTACTTCCCAACTCTGGAGGGGTGATTCCGAGACCAATCTGACCATTACTTTCCAAGTCTGAGGGGTGATTCCGAGACCAATCTGAGCATTACTTCCCAACTCTGGAGGGGTGATTCCGAGACCAATCTGACCATTACTTTCCGACTCTGGAGGGGTGATTCCGAGGCCAATCTGAGCATTACTTCCCAATTGTGGAGGGGTGATTCCGAGAGCAATCTGAGCATTACTTCCCAACTCTGGAGGGGTGATTCCGAGACCAATCTGAGCATTACTTTCCAACTCTGGAGGGGTGATTCCGAGACCAATCTGACCATTACTTTCCGACTCTGGAGGGGTGATTCCGGGGTCAATCTGAGCATTACTTACCAACTCTGGAGGGGTGATTCCGAGACCAATCTGAGCATTACTTTCCAACTCTGGAGGGGTGATTCCGGGACCAATCTGACCATTACTTTCCGACTCTGGAGGGGTGATTCCGGGGTCAATCTGAGCATTACTTCCCAACTCTGGAGGGGTGATTCCGAGACCAATCTGAGCATTACTTCCCAACTCTGGAGGGGTGATTCCGAAACCAATCTGACCATTACTTTCCAACTCTGGAGGGGTGATTCCGAGGCCAATCTGAGCATTACTTCCCAACTCTGGAGGGGTGATTCCGAGACCAATCTGAGCATTACTTCCCAACTCTGGAGGGGTGATTCCGAGACCAATCTGAGCATTACTTCCTAACTCTGGAGGGGTGATTCCGGGACCAATCTGACCATTACTTTCCAAGTCTGAGGGGTTGATTCGGGGACCGGGGAATCGGGACGAAGCCGACTAGGCCGTCCCGAAGATCGCGCAGGGCCAAGCTCCGAAAGGCCATACAGACCACCACACCCGCCACACTCCGCACCAGACTTTCGACGAGAAACTGGTACGAAGAGGAACACGGGTGACAGGTCGGTGGATCTAGGCCACAGCGACAACAAAAAGCAAAGACCAACTGGTCCGCGCAGAGACGACCGGAGCTCGGGCAATCGTCCAACCAACTCCCAAGCGGGGAGGGAGCCAAATAGGCCTCGATCCTCCACACCAACCCCACGGACGGAGAGGACGACGGGAGGAACCGATTGGGCGGCCTCCTTCGAAAACGCCCTAAAGGAGAAGGACTGACAAAACGTACCCCCCAAGAGACGCAGAGTCAGCCTAATGAAAAATTATTTTACTCGCTTAAGACTCGGTGTTTTCAATATGCAGGGGGGAAAAGTGTCACAAAATGGAAAAGCATTGCAAGAGATTTACTAGGAATTCACGGGAGGAGAGCACCAATATACGATGTGCTCCTCCTGTCTCAAACAAGCCTAATGAATCTAGAGGAACCACCACAAATAGAGGGTTACTCATTCCACGGAAGCAATCGAATTGATCTCTCAGGCGCAAAATCATCAGGCGGAACCGGAATACTTGTCCGGTCCGACCTGGGTGAACCGCGCTGGATAGAAAAAGGCAACGATTTCATTGCTATTGGGATTGATATCAATGATCAACCATGGATCATTGTGTCGGTCTACGGGGCTATAGCCCACCTCCAGGTGAATAAGGAACAAGTCAACGCGATTTGCGACATTATTCAGCGCCGAAAAACGGAGAACAGCAGAACTCTTGTTGGAGGCGACATGAACGCCCACCTACCAGAACTAGACGGGAGAATAGACGGGCGTGGTAGACTCCTCAGGGAACTTGCCAACGAAAACAACCTAACTATTCTGAACCTAACAAAAAAATGTCGCGGCAAAATCACCCGAATACAGGGAGGAATTGCCTCAACAATCGACTATGTGTTGTGCAATTCTCTAGCCTTCAGAGAAGTGGAGAACATGCACATAGACGAGAAAAAAGAAATCCTCAACTGGAGTGACCATAACCTGATAACCATACAAATGGGGAAACAGAAAGGTAAAGGCACACCCAATAAGGTGCGAGTGCGTATTCTGAGACCGAAAAAAGCTGCTGAGGCGGTGACAGTAATCCTTACAGCCAAAGGCGAGCCGAAAAGGCTTCCCAGCTATAAGGACCTGGTAAACACCCTTCAGAATGCAATGGCACAGAACACTAAACTCGTAACTCTAAACCCGAGAGAGAAATTGTTCTCACCAGAACTATCGAAATTAACGAGACTCAGGAAAGAACGAAATCGGGAATGGAGAAGAGCGAGGAGGAACAACCTCGACGACGGAGAAGCGGAAACACGATACCGACAGGCACAAGATGATGTTCGGAACGAAGTAACACGCTTGCTCGAAATTGAAGATCGCAAAATTTACGATCGAATCATGGGTGCACCTAGACAAGCAAGATCCGAAGCTTTCTGGGACCACATCAAAAGAGGGGAAAGGAAACCGCCAAGTAGAGCCCAGCTGATAGACGAGAGCGACAACATCATTCAAACACCTGACATCGCGTCTTATCTCACTCAAGTAGCAAAAAGCCTGCTAGGCGCTAGGGAGCAATCACAAGGAAATGCATCCCCCTCCCCTCAAACCAGGCAACCGGTAGAACTGACCATGACGGGGGAGATGATAAAGGCGACGTTCACGGCAATGTCAGCCTCCTCCGCCACTGGCCCAGACAAGATACCTGCCAAAGTCCTCAAAGCGCTAGACGAGGTGGGATATGAATACATATCGAACACCTTCAACGCGATCCTAGAAGGGAGACACGAACTCCCTGGGGAATGGAGGAAAGGAAGAGTATCCCTGATAGAAAAACCAAACTCTATCAAGGGAAAGCTCACAACATACAGACCCATTACAGTGTCGGACGTCCTGTACAGGGTTTTCACCAAAATTCTGGGAAAACACATACAAGAATGGACGGAAGACAGTGGACAGCTATCAGAAATGCAAAATGGGTTTAGGAGAGATCGCAGAGGGGATGATAATATCCTCATGCTCACTGCGGCCATCGAGATCGCAAGATCCCAGAAGAAGGGACTTTATTGCGTCTTCCTGGATGCCACGAAAGCCTACGACCGAGTCGATCGGGAGAAGCTCTGGCAAACACTGAAAGAGAGAGGAATGAACACACCGCTGCTCGAACTCCTCAAATGCATGTACGAGGACACACAGGTGACCCTCAAACATGCGGAACACGCCTCCGATGAAGTATCCATACCAATTGGGCTTCGACAGGGCTGTCCGCTCTCCGTACCTCTCTTCTGTCTATACATCGCGAACCTGGAACGCGAACTGCTCGCCACAGGGATCGGATTCAGAGTTCCGACTGGAATAGACCATTACTGGAGAGAAGGGGGCAACAAGCCCCTCAAAATCCCGGGATTATTATTCGCGGATGACATTATCTTAATGGCGAATAACCCAACAGATATGGAAAGACTCCTCGAGGTAACAACGAAATTTGGGGACAAAATGTCCATCAAATTCAACCCTCAAAAGAGCGGCGTGATGATATTCTCTCAACCACGCGACGACCATATCGAAGGTTGGGACCCCAAAATACAAGGAAATTCAATACCAATGGTAGAATCCTACAAGTATCTGGGGCTCGACCTATCGGCAGAGGAAGACTATCTCGCCAAACACTGGGAGAATATGTTCACCAAAGCCAACCTAGCTAGCCAGAGACTCAACTCGAGAACCCTTTGGAGCTTCAATAGATTTGAAGTGACAAAAATTCTCTGGAAAGCCACAGCAGTCCCTCAACTCACATATTGCAACTCAGTGATAACCATGCCAAAGAGACCAAGAAACCACATCGAGGTCAGGCAAAGAGAGGCGGGACGGTGGGCCCTTGGCATACCACACTCCACCATAGCCAACGAATTCACGGAGGGTGAACTTGGCTGGAGCTCGTTCGACGCCAGGGAGACCACAAGTAAACTGATGTACTTCGAGAGAGTAAAGCAAATGGACCCACACAGATGGCCGAAACTTTTCCTCCAGGCTACCGAAACAACAAACACCAGATTCAAAGCGACAGAGAGACTCAGAAAACTGAGAACACAATTTGACCTGGGTGACTTCGGAATAACCAGAAATACATCAGGACAGCCAATGTGGAACGCATTTCGCAAAGACCTTAAAAAAAAGGTGCAAGATAAACTGGACTCTACATGGAAACAAGCCATGCAGTCCAAATCCACATTGGCGTGTTATCGCCAACACAAGGAGTCCAGAGGTCTCCAACAAAGGCTGTACGACAACACACGCGGAAGCCAGCTTTTAGCTCTAACAAGAGCAGGGATGTTAACCATCCTAAAAAAGCACCGGAACCGTGACTCTTCCATCGACATCAAATGCCCAAAATGCGGCAGAACCGAAACGGACAGACACGTGGTCCTGGGATGCGAGGAAGACTTATTCTCCCCAGGAAATTCCCCCACCGCATCGGACTCTCGCCGAACACAACTCAGGCAGTCCTACGGAGGACGAAAACCACCCTAATAAACTGGGAGAGACAAGATCTGTGACTACAATTCAACTCACCCCTGAAAAAAAAAGGGTTCATATGATGTATATGAAAGATCGAATAAATCCAATCCAATCCAATCCAATCTGACCATACTTTTCAAAACCATATTGCTGACCCAGTGAAGAGAGAGAAAAGTGCCTCGATCGCAAGGAGCGCCGTCCAACCGCGCGGAGCGCGGCCGACTCGAGTCGGCCGAAGGCCGGCTGGTGAAAAATATTGCGCTTAGGTTGTCGCCTTGAGCGCACCCAGTCGTTTGTCGGAAGGGCTCATGCTCACAGACTCCGTCATCCAGAGCGATAGGGTTTGCCCTCAGTATGGATGACAGGAGACTCAGGAAACGCTTTCCAACTCCTACGCATGCCAGTTTCCGCAGCAGTATCGACCTGGGGGCGGAGTCGAATGCGGCACGGTAATCGACGAAGATGGCGTAGAGAGGCATCTTCTTTTCTTCGAGGGAGTGTCGTATTTCCCATATCAGTTCGCTACATGCCGTCATCGTGGAGTGTTCATTTCGAAATCCGTGCTGATCTGGAGGCAGAACTCCGATAGCTTCGAGGTATGTGTTCAAGCGCCGAGCCAGTATCGAGGACAGAATCTTGTAGAGGCAACTTTTCTTGGCAATTCCTCGCCAGGACGAGGGCGAGAAGGGATTTCCTTTACCCTCAGGAATGACTTTAAGAGTACACTTTAGAGAGACTTTAAGAGTAACCATTGTTCCGGGACGCAGCCAAGTTCAAGGCACTTGTTGAAGAGGTTAGTCCATAGCGGTATCAGAGGTACGGCGGCTTTCAGGTGTTCATTCCTGATCAGATCCGGCCCATACGCTTTCCCTGCTTTCGATCGCTCGATGGTTATTTGGACTTCTTCGATGGTGATGCGCGCTTCGAGTTCCTCGGCGAGCAATTATTCTTTTCAAAAGCTGGAGGGGTGATTCCGAGACCAATCTGACCATACTCCCCAAGTCTGCAGGGGTGATTCCGGGACCAATCTGACCATACTCTCCCAAGTCTGGAGGCGTGATTCCAGGACCAATCTGACCATCCTCCGCTGAGTCTGGAGGGGTGATTCCGAGACCAATCTGACCATTACTTGACAGGCCTGGAGGGGTGATCCGAGACCAATCTGACAATAGTTTTCTGAGTCTGGAGGGGTGCTTCCGAGACCAATCTGACCGTACTTTTCAAAACCTGGAGGGGTGCTTCCGACCAATCTGACCATACTTTTCAGAACCTGGAGGGGTGATTCCGAGACCAATCTGACCATTACTTGACAGGCCTGGAGGGGTGATCCGAGACCAATCTGACAATAGTTTTCTGAGTTTGGAGGGGTGCTTCCGAGACCAATCTGACCGTACTTTTCAGAACCTGGAGGGGTGATTCCGAGACCAATCTGACCATACTTTTCCCTGTCTGGAGGAGTGATTCCGGGACCAATCTGACCATACTTTTCCCTGTCTGGAGGGGTGATTCCGGGACCAATCTGACCATTACTTTCCAAGTCTGGAGCGATGACCTCGAGACAAATCTAACCGTACTTTTCAAAACCTGGAGGGTGATTCCGGGACGGATCTGACCATGCTTCTCCGAATCTGGAGGGGTGATTGCGAGACCAATCTGACCATATTTCTCAAAACCATGATACTGACCCATTGGAGAGAGAGAAAAGTGCCTCGATTCCATGTCAGAATCCTATCGAGAATCGGTGGCCACTCCCGAAGGTCTCATGACACTACATGTAAGGCAATGTGTGTCTGTCAGCAGTAGACTCCCGAAGCAAGGGTAGGGTCAGCCAGCGTAGTCGGCCGAAGGCCGGCTAGTCCAACATAAAAACCAATAGCGAGGAAGTCAAGAGAGTATTCAGCGGAGTTTAGACGAGCTCCAGCTGTGGACTGCCCAAGATACCGGCAGATGTGCTCAAGGAAACGGATGAAGCCGACCTCGAGTACATCGCGGAAACAATAAACGACAGAATCAACGGAAGGGAAACCATTCCCCTGGACTGGCAACAGAACAGAGTAACCATGATCGAGAAACCGAACTCAAAAAAGGGCAGATTGAATACATACCGCCCGATCGCGGTCTTGTCCATCATGTACCGTATATTTGCTAGGATTTTAGGATCCAGGAGTGTAGAGGAACAAAACGGATTTAGGCCTAAGAGAAGGGGGGACGATAACCTATTCATTCTCACCTCTGCCATCGAAATCTCGAGGAACGGGTCTGATCTGTTCTTTCTTGTATGCAAGCAAAGCATTCGACAGAATCGATCGAGAGAAGCTCTGGAACACTCTGCGAAACCAAGGAATGGACCCAGGTTGGGTCGAGCTACTCCTAGCCCTATACTCCTCAAACAAAATGAAAATCCTCGAACGAGGAATCGAATCACGATGCGTCACCAACCACAAGGGGCTGAAGCAGGGATGCCCCCTATCGAGCGTGCTGTTCACACTCTACATAGCGGACCAGGAAAACAGACTGCGGAAGACAGGAACTGGGTTTCTAGTCCGAACAAAAAAATGGCAATGGAATCTGAGAATCAGCGAGTAGAGAAACAAACTGCGAAGGACTGTGGATACAAGGGAACCAAGTGCCAGTGGCGACCGAATATTTGGGGATCCACTTGTCCAACTCAAAAAACTACCTGGCAAAACAGGAATCCATTGTCCAGAGACAGGCAACGCATTCATTAAACCGAATGCACTCAGCTTCCATATGAGGATTCAATAGATTTGAAGTCTCTAGAGCACAATGGAGAGCGACCGCAGTTCCACAACTGACCTACGCAAACTCGGTCCTGGTGACCACAGGGGAGCTCCTCGAAGCGCTAGAAGAGAGGCAACGAGAAGCGGGCAGATGGGCCCCAGGCATCCCTACTAGGCTTTGCATCGGTTATTTAACCGCGTTTAATAACCGCAATAACCGCAAATAATTCGCGGTTTTTAACCGCAATAACCGCGAGCGAACTGCGGTTATAACCGCATTCAACCGCAATTTTCCGAAACGTATGATTCTTCGAGAAAGCGTCGTGTCTGATGAGTGTACTCTGGCTGGGAATCAGGAACTAGGTGCTGAGAATTGGAGAGAAATGTATCGCTTCTGGAACTTTGAGATCTTGTGGTATGACTCCCTTTGAACCAAGTTCGTACACGCTCCCGGAAGCCGGACCTGGCTAGCAATGATACCTGGACGCACATCAGGAACAGCCTCCTCATGTACCCATGAGAACGCCGTTCAACGAATCGATGAGTCAGCATCGGAGGCGGAAGGTTCAATCTTCCAGAGCTTTGCGCATCTGGTAAGTTCAGGGAACAGAGCACAGTGGAAGTAGCTATTGTGTGGGCTGCACCCCCCATTGGGGGGCATCGATGAGAGGACTTTGATGAAATCCTTCCAGAAAACGGCTATCACTCATGCACTGGTCGGAACGGAGAACATACGCCCGTTTCAGAGCCGACAACGGTGATATCGAAGCCAGGAGCAGTAATTTGGAGTCGGACAAAAATAGGAAGCACCTCAGATGACGACCTCGAGGATTCCCAATAAAAAGAAACGCGAGAATCAGGACGTGGAATTACGCGAGTCACCTCAACCGAACAAGGCAGCATGCCTTTGGGCACTCTCTGCTCGTGAAACCGTGCAGAAATCGGAGCCACTTCCACATCTCAGAGTTTGCATCACTTCCTCAGCGGATCGTGAGGAGTTGAACCCGACATTGCTGACTACATTCATCGGACGGGGGGCTCCACAAAACAAGATCTCTTTTGCATCAGGATAATTTGTTAAAGATTTCGTGACTTGAAACGTTCAACCAATGTTCCCGGCCCCATCTGATCAAGGTCGAGCTGTAACAAACGAGTCCTCATGAGATGTGTTTTGAGATCGCATTGTATCCGCTAATTATGTAACCTTCTTCCTGATAAAAGAGGAGAAGCTTCCTGGGAATCCTCAAGGCAGCATTCTCCCATATAACCGCGGTTATTTGCGGTTATAACCGCGGTTTTCGGTCCTAATTTTGCGGTTAACCGCTATTGCGGTTATGGATTTGCGGTCATCGGTTAACCGTAGCCGCGGTTATTTAGAAATGCGGTTATTTGCAAAGCCTAATCCCTACCACCAAAGTCGCAAAAGAATTCATCACTGGTGAGGTGAGATACATGGAAAGAATCGAGGTCATGTATTAAGAAAAGTGGCCAAGAGCCGTTCTGAACATGGTGTCCATTGTGGGTATGTACAACAAAGCATGGAACAGAACTGAGTTTCTGAAAAAGAGGTATAACTGCGAAAATATCGAAGTTGTATATACAGAAAGGGAAGAACCATGCATGAACGTCTTTAGTTCTCAGATAAGAAAGAGGATTAGAGAAACACAGGAGATCAGCTGGAAGCGAGATATGTCGCAGAAACCAAGTCTGTAATTCTACCGGCAAGGCAAAACGAGCCTCGATAAAAAATCCTTGCTCTACGGAAACCGAAGAGGCGACACTCTCTTGGCCCTGGCAAGAGCCGGTAAACTACCGAGCCCACGCCATGGAGAGCAGAACCCACCCAATAATAACAGTAGCAATATCAATGGCGATGAAAAGGAAAACAAACACAACTGCCGT
This sequence comes from Phytoseiulus persimilis, assembly GCA_037576195.1. Classification (NCBI taxonomy): domain Eukaryota; kingdom Metazoa; phylum Arthropoda; class Arachnida; order Mesostigmata; family Phytoseiidae; genus Phytoseiulus; species Phytoseiulus persimilis. Next base: position 51,996,351 of record CM075102.1, on the reverse strand, counting down.
CGATGCGGTGTTTATGGAGAAACCGTGAAACACGTGATCTATGAATGCAACGACGCAAACTACACAGATGAGGATTTCCTCCTCAGACTGGGCCTCCAGGAGGAAATGAAAGACCCCTGAATCGTGATACGAACGAAACAAATCCTAGAAAACTGGGAGAAGGAGACCTATGATCTGCTGCGAAGCTCCTGAAACGAAAGGAAGAATGGTGATAGATGTAGCATAGACACGTCAAACCATATCTGGATCAATAAATACCACACCAGCACCACGAACCCGACCATACTTTTCTGAGTCTAGGAGGTTGATTCCGGGACCAATCCGACCAACTTTTCCAAATCGGGAGGGGTGATTCCGAGGTCAATCTGAACCTACTTTCACGAGTCCGGTGGAGGGAATTCCGGGATCAAGCCGACCTAAGTTTTCCTTGTCTTTTTCTTTCTGGCGGGAGGGTAAATCCCTCCGGATACAAGAGATAGGACTCACGTTGCCCTAGTTATGAGGTGTGTCCTCTGTAACGCCTCCCTCCGCCCTTTTGGTGTCTGGGCACTCAAGGCAAGCCCTGTATTGTATTCCTTCCGGGTCACAAAGGGCCGTCCAGCTCGTCATTCAGCTCTCGTCTCCCTTTCCATCTATTCTTCGTCCTGTCTCGCGGCTAGAGTTCCTGGGGGACCTCGGGCGCAGGCACTTGTTTCTAGTTTCTGGGAGCGCCATTCTTATATGGGCAAAGGGTGCGAAATCCCTACGTGCTTCCTTCCCTACTCATCAGTTTGCTTCCATTTCGTCTAAAATGGATTCACGTAGACCTTGAGACTTGGTTGAAATTAACAGCACAGCGTCTGACACGCCGATCGTATCAAATTTATCTTATCGGATCCCGGAATTCGATTCAACTCCGGGGTACAAATGATAGATTAAACAGCCTGGAAAAGAAATGAATCTTGGCCACCAAGAAGCACGGTTATTCATGCAAATTTCTGAGTTTTCCGAGGGGGTGCACATATTGGTCTCGGACTCAGAGTAAATTGCTCGAGTGAATGCTGAAATTGAATGAGGGCGTCTCCCGTGAATTACTGACCATTGCGAAGCGATCGCAAATAGATTGCAACGTGGAGGCTGTAGATGATGGGGTATTTGGAGACAAAAAAGTTGTGCGTGCTAGACGAGAAGGGTGACGTCACACCTTACGCTGGTAGCAAAAAGCTTACTGGAGGCAACAGGAAACCCCGAACCCCAGAGGGAATACAATATCCCAAGAGAACCGGTAAATCTGACCACAACTGTAGAGTGGGTGAAGTCGACACTCGTGTCGATATCCGCTTCATCTGCGACGGGGCCGGATAGAATACCAGCTAAAGTCCTCAAGGCACTAGACGACACTGGATACTGTTCATGAAAATTTATTACCAATGTCTGGTAGTATGTGTATGTATGAGGATGCTACCTCTGTGGATCATGTACATCTCAACCAATCAAATTCGTCATATCGGGTACATTCATATATAATAAATGATATCGGGAACAAGGGTTTCCACATAAAGAGCAGAGACAATCCCCCGCTGGCTCGTGTCTGTTCTCCTTTGAGCAGATCACGTGGTGAAAACCATGAGCGGCACCTCTTGTTATCCGATGTCTGTTTCTATAACTGGGCCCTCTCCAGTTTTCGGTGGTCAACGCGGGGCATTTGAAAATCTCCGGGTCCAATTCTGCTATCTTCTGGTACCATCGTTCAAGGTGTCGCTTGTACGTCGGGGTCTGCGGAAGTTCGTATTTCCTCACCAGTTCTTGCGTTAGAAGGGGCGCATCTGCTATGATGTAAACCAGTCTATTCCGTGTTGTGCGATGAAGGCAAAGGGCAGATTACAGGAAACTTGCTTTCAGTTTATCGAAGAGTTCCATCTGTGTTTCTGTGATGTGTCTCCAAACTATTTGAATTCCGTATGTGGCTATCGGTGCTATCTTTAGTTCGAATAGTGCCAACGCTGTGGATATGGATAACTCCTGAGGTTTAGGGATCGTGTAGAACGCCAGTTTTGCTTTGTTGAGACGCTGCTTGACATGTCTGGCGAAACTGGTACCCCGACTAGTGATCTCTATTCCAAGGTAACAGAAGCTGTTCACTTTTTCGATAGTTATTCCTGACAGTTTGAAGATATCACTCTCGGCCGGGAGTCCTCCCCTCCCTACTTTCATGAATTTCGTCTTTGCAACATTGATTGTGAGTTTGTTGTCAGCCGAGTAATTTTGCAGGGTCTCCATTGCTTTTTGAAGCTGCCGGCGGCTACGTGAGTAAATGACGGCATCGTCTGCGTACAGAATCGTCGATACGAGGTCGTGTTTGCTGCTGATCTGTTTCGGTAGATCGCTAAGAAGTACCGAGAAAAACAATGGGCTGGAGTTTTCTCCCTGGGCAACTCCTGTAGTCTGTGCAAATTGCGGATGTTCTCCAACTCCGTCGTCGATCATTACTCCTCCTTCTTGTAGCATTTGGTGGATCAGTCTGAGCATCTTACTTGTTACCCCCGCTTCGGCGAGTTTCCTTAGGATGATGTCCCGCGCGGAAAGATCGAAAGCGGCCTTGTAATCTATAAAAATGGCATATAGTGGCGCTTGCTTTGGCTTAATAGCCGTTTCGATCTTGTCCATGAGGGTTTCGCAAGCTAGGATTGTTGATTTTCCTTCTCTGAATCCAAATTGCTCATTTGGGATGACTTCTTTGAAATCGAGGTATCTTGTCAATCTTTTGGTGACCAGAGCTGACAACAATTTTCCAAGGACGTTTCTCTTTGCTGTCCCTCTCCAAGAGGACGGTTCCGTAGGGTTTCCTTTGCCTTTTGGGATAATGATCAGGTCACAGTTCCTCCATTCTGGGGGGATTTCGCCACGCTCAATGCATGCATTCAAGAGTGATGTGATGTGCGGGATGATCGCTCCGCTCTGTTGAAGGTGCTCGTTGAGAATCTGGTTGGGGCCTGGAGCTTTGCTTCTGGGCAAAAGTCGAATCGCATCGAACACCTCGGAGATCGACCATGTCGCTTCCATGAGTTCGGCCTCTGCCTGTTCTTCTTCTTCTCTGACCCAGGAGAACAGCTGTAGCTCTGTCGGGATCGTGTTTTCAGCGTTGAACAGCGTGGCGAAATGTTCTGCCAGCTCATAGGAGGGACAGTTCTGACGGCTTTGATCTCTCCTAAGCCATTTGTATGGGTTCTGAAGCGCTTCCTCGATAAGTAATCTCTCTCTCTCAAGTTCGTAGTTTCTCTTCTTCATCCTTATCATTTTTCTGTAACAGTTTCTAAGCTCTTGAACTCTTGTCATTTCCTCGTTCCCTTGGATCAGCTCGGCTGTGGCCACCCGGAGTTCTCTCTGTGTAGCATAGCACTGTCTGTCGAACCATTGTTCCGACCGTCTTGTCACCGGGTTTATTACCGATTTTTTGATGAGGGCCGACATATGCATATACATATCTCGTACGCTCATGAACGACGACACTGGATACAACTACGTAACAGATGTCTTCAACGCTATTCTACAAGGTACCCATGAGATACCAGCAGAATGGAGGATAGGCAGGGTATCCCTGATTGAAAAACCAAACTCGATAAAGGGAAACCTCAAAACATACAGACCCATAACAGTATCAGACGTTCTGTATAGAGTTTTCACCAAAATACTTGGGAAACATATACAAAAATGGGCGGAAGATACAGAGCAGCTATCAGAAATGCAAAATGGGTTCAGAAAGGATCGCAGAGGAGATGATAACATATTCATCTTGACAACTGCAATTGAAACCGCAAGATCCCATAAGAAAGGGCTTTATTGCGTTTTCCTAGACGCCACAAAAGCATACGACCGAATCGATCGGAAGAAGCTATGGCGAACTCTAGGGGAGAGAGGGATGAGCAAACCACTGCTCGAACTCGTTAAATACATGTTCGAGGATACCCGCGTTGTCCTCCGACATGGGGACTACACGTCGGACGAAATGTCCATACCAATTGGACTCCGACAAGGTTGTCCACTATCTCCGATCCTATTCAGCCTCTACATTGCGAACCTTGAACGAGAACTCCTGGCAACAGGACGAGGATTCAGATTCGCAAGGAAAGGCAACTTCTGGGATGTGAGAGAAAAAAAGTTCTTCACAATTCCCGGATTGCTGTTTGCAGATGACCTAGTTCTGATGACAAACAGCATGGGAGATATGGAAACGCTCCTCGAGGTTACTTCAAGGTTTGGGGACAACATGTCCATCAAATTTAGCCCAGAGAAGAGCGGTGTAATGGTCTTCTCTCGACCAGCAGGAACCCATACTCCGGATGGAGATCTCAGGATACAAGGATTACCAATACCTATGGTGGAATCATACAAATATCTAGGGATCGATCTATCCACCGACCGCGACCACTTGGCTAGACAATGGCCTAAACTGTCAGAAAAAGCCGACCAAGCAATCCAGAGACTAAACGCGAAAGCACTTTGGAGCTTCGACCGATTCGAAGTCTCCAAAATACTCTGGAAAGCTACAGCAGTCCCGCAGCTCACATACTGCAATGCAGTGATTACCATGCCAAAAAGACTGAGAAACCACATAGAAGTCAGGCAGAGAGACGCGGGAAGATGGGCTCTTGGCATACCGCACTCCACTATAGCGAAGGTGTTCATTGAGGGAGAACTCGGATGGAGCTCCTTCGATGCCAGAGAAACCATAAGCAAAGTGATGTTCTTCGAGAGGATAAAACAAATGGATCCACATAGAGGGCCAAAACTTGTCCTCGAGGCCATCGGACTCACCAAAACCAAAATCGAAGCATCCGAGAGACTCAAAAAACTGAGCATGCAATTCGAATGTGGGGACATCCGACTGCCCAAAAACACATCCGGCAAGCTGATGTGGAAGACGTTCCGCAAAGAACTCAAACTTAGGGTGCGGAATAAATTGGACGCCACCTGGAGAGCAGGATGGAGTCCAAATCCACACTGAGTACATACCGACGATACAAAGAGACTAGAGGAATCAACCCCGGACTGTACGATAACTCCCGCGGAAGCCAGCTCTTAGCGTTAACCAGGGCAGGAATGCTAAACACCAAGACCCGGCAACACAACCGCGATTCCTCCATCGACATCAACTGTTCAAGATGTGGAGCACCCGGAACAGAAAGACACGTAGTCTTGGGGTGCGAGGAACGAACTTTACCCCCAGAGGAGTTTCCCTTCCGAATTGGACTCACACCCAATAGCAAACATGAAGTTCTGCGAAAGACGAACGTGACCCTAACTAACTGGGAGCGGCAAGATCTGTGAACGCAATACGACTCACCCCTGGAATGAAAGGGACCATATGTGCATATGGAAGATCGAAATAAACCCAATCCAATCCAAACTTTGGGTCACGGTTGGTTTTGACTTAGGGTGGAGGTTGGGAAGGGGGAGGGAAACAATCCGCTGGAGGAACTCAACACGGGACCCCAGACCGCAGATTGCGGTGTCTCGGCAGTACCCCCGAGGGATCCCGCTCGGTTCTCCCCAGTCACGAGCTCTCAGAACAGGGATCGGGCCACTGAAATGAATGGTGATCAATCTGCGGTAGCTGTTTCACTGCTGTACCATTCTCACTTCAGGGGTCACAGAGAGCCTATCGGCTAATCTCGTTTTCCTCGCGGTTACTCTCGTGACTCCTCCGCGAGCGGGAATCGAGGGTTTCTCCTTTTTGGAAGTCACTCAGAAGTGGTTGGAATCATCCGAATATTGGAATGCCGGGTCGTTCGACGATTTTCAATTTCCACCGGAAATCACCCTCATTCAGTCCGTCCTACGATCTTTTGCCGTTTTCGACGATACAAGAACGACCGGCTTGCTTTTGCGCGTCGAATGTGACCCCTACGAGTCCGATTCCGAGAAATTTGACGTTGTCCCGATAACGAATTTCATGTCCCACCCTGTTTCGGCTTCCAAACTCTTGGAATCGACGGTAAGACTGGGGATCGCAGCTCGCTGGACGAGGAGAGAAGTCATGGTGTTTCGCGAGAGAGGAAACGAACCGCCGAGTCAGAGCACGGCCAGATCCCAACTAAATCCAGTATGCAAACGATTTCCTGCGTCAAGTGCCTCGTGTGTGAGGGGCTTCAGCGCCCTGCGGAAGATTCCTTCTCCATCCCTCCCCCGAGCGGCAGCCGTAAGCCTCGTAGAAAAAAAGGCTGGCTACGCTACTTGCACCATGGCCTCCTTTTTTCGGAAGAGCGGTTTTTTAGTCCGTCAAACGTATAACCCAGTCGATTCCCTCGTCGATGGTCGTCAGTATAAGTCTATCGATGCGGCTGCAATTATTATACTTCCTCCTTCTTCACCGTTGTTTCGGAGCATTGTTGGGTGACGAAGACGATGCCGCACGGTCTTAAGCTCAGTGAAGCTGAAAGAGTGATAACTTCGAATTTCGACTCCAAAACCTGATAGCGAATCAAAGTCGGAATTTTCACGTGTAATTCACCGGACCGGGCGAGTCATTGCCCAATACGTGAGAAATCAAAGAGAATATGCCACAGAGGGAAAATTATAGAGCGAGACTTTGAAAGTTCGCCTCGAACAGTCTCCCCACCTGACCTGAAGTTCCTGCGGAATCGAAAAAGCAGACCAGAGTTCGTAACATTCGAAGCCACTTCCCTCGAGAGGAACAGATTGAAGCGCAACCCCCCGATATTTTTGCGGCATTTAGAAGCGAATGCGTCAATCGTTCGCCAACACGTCAGATGGACGATGGGAAACGATTCGATCCGGATCGTCCGAATGGTATTCCGTATTAGTCTTATGATCTCAGGGAAGAAGAAGTCTTTCATACAGCTAAGTTCATACAGCTAAGATTGTGAGAATCCTTTTGTGATTCGGGAGAAGTTCTGGGCGGGACTATGGGCCCGATCTGAACATCATCGAATACTTGTGGAGCAGCCTTCCACGAGCTGTCTCCCGTGGCACCAAACAATTCCAGACTGTTGCGGGACTGAACGAAGCAGTAGCAGTTGGATGGGAGGCTCTACTCAGAGATCGGTTCAGGGTTTGTATGGACCGTTACCAAATCGAATGATCTCGGAGCTGGAAGCAAGAGGAGGTTCTAACCAGAGAGGAGCGACGAGGTGATGAGTTTGATTCACCTCAAAATCGCGTATTCCGGCTGGAGTCGGTCGCGAAGGAAGCCTGAATCCCAAAACATTGAGGGGAATGTTAGGAAGAGAGCTCTGACTCAAGCCGTACAAGATCCGGAGAGCCCAGTGTTGAGGGTTGAACCATGCCTCCACTCCGGCTCCTCCTTTTTCATAGCCCTGATCAGAGAGTGATCAGGCAGCGCCGCTAATCGGCAACACACGTAAATCTAAATTGGGAAGAATGAAGACGTTCTTATGAAGAATTCACAAGGACCGTACGTGTTTTCCGTCTCGTCAGATGAATCCAAGCGACTGGAGTCGGAGGACATGAATCAACATATCGCAAAGTTGCAGAAGCTCTTCACCGACTTGAAGTGCAAACTGACGGAGAATGGAGAGAATCCGCTATCGGGGCGTATGCTCACCGGTAGAGTTTCGTCGACTCTATGAACCGAATTCGACGATTCCAAAGATGTGTGGGATACTACTGCGTTGAAGGAGCAAACGTTGAATCTTTTGATCGAGAAGCTTTGCTCGATCGATTTGAGAACATCTCAGTTGGAACATGCCAGCGTTGCTCACAGAAGTAAAAATCCTCACGAAGAATCGAATTCTGCGGAGTCATCCGTTGAGAAGATCACAGAGGACGCAAAACAGAGGTATCCATGCCGTGTGTGCAAAAAGAACTGGGCCGCACACTGTCCTGAAAAGTCAGTGGGCAAACGACCTCAGGTATCGTCGTTCATGATGCAGAGTCTCGAGGAATCCGTCTAACGCGTGGATCCGACCAAGAGATATTGCGATAGCGGCGCGTCTCGACAAGTGTCGCTGAATCGCTCTGGTTTTGAAGCCTTCAGAGACTTCACGAATCCTGAGGTGGTTTCTTTGGGTAAAAGAAACGCAACCATGTTAGCCAACGGGGAAGGCGAGATCAGAGTTCGCACTCAGATCGGAGGAGTGCGTCGTGAGATCGTCCTTAGAAGGGTTCTCTTCTTACCGGAAGCAACTCGAATCTCCTATCAGCGAAAGCCGCCGCGCAAAACGTGTGCACCGTGATCATCAGCAGAACGGGCGTGACAGTTCGAAAACACTCGCCTGGACAGACACTGGTCAGTGGAACGCCGAGCGGGGGACCGAATGCAATGAGCCTCACGGTTGTCGAGCCACAAGTAGAAGCGACGCTTCAGGTTAATTTCGTGTCAACGCCAGAGATACTGCAAAAATACCATGCGCATCAAGATAAGAGACACGTGAGGAAAGTTCTGAAACGCATGAACGTAGAAATTGCCCACACGGACGATGAGTTCTCCGAAGGTTATGTCATGTGAAAAATGCATCGTTCGCCGTATAGATCCAGGACACGTCGTGTCTGAGCTGCCGGCGAGATGATTCGCACGGATGTCGACAGTCCCATGCAGACCACATCACATGCTGGACTGAGATACTGCATTTGTTTCGAGGGCGATTACAGCAGTTTTCGGCGAATCGTCTCACTGAAACGTAAGAGTGAAGTATTGGGTGGATGCAAAAGTGAAATATACGAAAGAAGCGGAATTCAGTCGGCTTTCAGATGATATCAACCGCGACATTTTTAAAAAAGTACCGTGCTCACAGGATCGATTTTACTGAAAGGGTCGAAATTCGGAAAATCTCGATTTCGCGGTTTCGGCGAAACTAAGATTATGACCCCCTGGTTTCTCTTTAGAAACATGAAGTTCGTCAAAAAATAAGCGGTTCCAAAAAAATTGAGCATTTTGCCCACGGCAAAGCGGAGATATCGGCTCCCGAAGGTTCAATCTTTTTGTGTTTTTTTTTGGTGACCCTTTTTCCGCCAGTTGAACGGTCCTATGGATGGAATACGCTGGAAGTTCGTGAAAATTTCAAAAACTCTAGCCATCACCCCGGGATGGCCAACCGAGATCAACTGATCCGAGCGCAATGCTCTACGAGTTCCTCAAGGGGAATTCAGCGACCGAGACGGAGCAATTGAAACCCGTGTTCCGTCATGCCACTTCGTCTCTTTCCACAGTGTAGAGGTGGTTCGCCAAGTTCCAAGACAGCAACAAGGACCTGAACGATGAGCCATGATCAGGCCGACCTGTCGAACTGAGTGACGACGACTTTGTTGCCTTTCTCAACGAGAATCAATCGATAACAACCGGTGAGTATATACGCGATGAATGGGTCCCAGTGAAATGACTCTTCCGTCGCTGGAGAAGACGAAAATGATTCCGACAAACCGACTCTGATTCTGAGGTCTCTTCTTGCAAGGCGAACATTGATGAGAAGCGTTGAGAGGACATTTCCAAGAGGCTTCTGAGAGTTTCCAGGGGAATTCCAGCGTATCCCATCCATGAGACGTTCAATTGGCGGAGAAAAGGTCACCAAAGAATCACGAAAAAATCAAATCTTCGGGAGTTGCTATCTCCGCTTTGCCTCGGCCAAAATGCTCAATTTTTTTTGGAACCGCTTATTTTTCGACGAACTCCATGTTTCTGAAGAGGAAACAGGGGGACATATTCTTAGTTTCGCCGGAACTGCTAAATCGCGATTTTACGAATTTCGACCCTTTGAGTAAAATCGATGCCGTGAGCACGGTGCTTTTGAAAAAATATGTCGCGGTTGATTGCATCTGAAAGCCGACTGAGTCCCGCCCGTTTCGTATATTTTATTATCAATCTCCGCCTCCTGGGAGCGGAGTTATGAGCGATTGAAATTAGAGGCTCAGAACTTCTGCATCCACCCAATATGTGGAGAGAATCGGAGCGAGAGAATCGAACGATTGTCGAAGCTGCGAGGTCGATGCTACGTCCCAGCGGACTTCCGAAGTTCTTGTGGGACGAGGCATGTAGAACAGCAGAGTATGTCTTGAATCACACCGGGAAGTCTGCAGTCACCGCCAAGACACCATACGAACTGTGTTACGAGAAACTGGCTGGCAGTTGGCAGCCTCGAGCATTTGCGTGTATTCGGGACAGCGTGCGGCGTTGACATTACGAAGCAATTCCGAAAAAAGTATGACTCGAAAGCCGTGTTCGGATAAGTGGTAGGTTACGTGAACGACAGAGATGGCTACCGCCTTTGGGATCCGTCGCTGCGCTAGATAGTCAAGAGTTAAAAATTCACGACGTCGTAATGAAGCCTGAAAAGCTCTGCAGCACTTCGATAACGGTCAGAACCGCCAGCCCGACTCGAACCGTCGACTGCCCGAAGGCGGACGAGAGCAGCCAAGGAGACGAGGACAAGAGGGAGTCCGATCATGAGGACCCCGGAGCGATCAACAATGTTTCTGAAGAAGAAGAACAAGCTACAGATCCGGATTCCGTCAGAAGAAGAGTCAACATCGGGACGGAGCGCTTTGGCGCTGCGAAGAAATTCTCGTATCAAGAAAAGGCAAAACTGACTGAACTGTGAAGAGTACGTGTCTCTGACGAATTCGACTCCGTTTAGCTGTGTTGGTTGTCCAACTACGTATTCTGAAGCGATGGCTCCTGAGGAAAGAGATGAGTGGAAAGCCGCAATATAGAGCGAACTCAGCGCAGAAATGCGCCATTCTTAAGACGAAGCCGGATGACCACTCCTATGTTCTTCTTGACAAACCCGTTCCGTTGGTCGATTGTATCCGAGACCTCGGGGTTATTGTGTCTCCCGATCTTAGATTCAGGCAACATGTATCACAGGTCGCTGCCTCCGCCGCCACGGTTTGCAATCTGAGCCTAAGATGTTTCTCCATCTCGCGTCCGGACTACTATGTAAACTTGTACAAAGCCTTAGTCATTCCTAAACATCTGTATTATAGCACGATTTGGGCTCCCTTTCTAGCGCGTGATTTACGCCTTCTTGACTCCGTCCGAGACAAATTTGTTAAACGCGTTGCCAGACGGTGTGGTGTCTCCCCAGACTCCATCGACCTACCTCGAATTGTGAATCCTCATGGAAACACTGACATTGTTAGATGTAAACAATAGAAGATATGCGCAGGCGCCACCAAGAGCGGACATACACAACCGCAGGAAAAGAGCGCGTAGCGCGACGCTCTCAACCGCAATGACTTGTGCGAATAAACCGTGTCGACTGACAAACCGGGTGTATTGAACGAGGCGAATCCTAACAACAGCGGTGGGATTCGAGAAGATACCTTTCGGGAACCTGGACTCGTATCACCTGGATCCGGACGGACACGGCGACCAGGAGGAAGTGCAGCTGAACGGTGAGTGTGCATCACGAGTGAAGTTTAGCAGACCCTGGGCATACAGGTATTCGTTCGCCGTAGGCTGTAGACATCTCGCTCCTTCGAAAATGGCGGAACAGAAAAAAAATTTCATTCCATTCGATGAGGATGAGCCGACGGTCTTCTTTCGAAAGTTGCAACGCATGGCAGACTCGGAGGAATGGACGGCGAAGAAGGCCTACACGAAAGCTCCAGTGTACATCTCAGAAAATCACGAATGGGTGGCAACCAAGATCGAAAATGCCTTTAGTGGTCAGATCCATCCGGAAGAACAGGACGTTGCGCCATTATACCCGACAGTGGCGGCGCTCGAGACGACGACGTAGGCTCTGGTGGATCCGCCGAGCACGAGGCAGCTTCTGATGGACCGGTTCGAGAGGGTTAAGATCACAGTTGGGAAATCGGTGGAGCAGGCGAGGCAGAAGCTCGAGGATTTGTTTCGGCGAGCAGTGCCCGAGGCCTCCGCCGAGACTATCGCAATGTTCGTCATCAGGCAGTTGATCCGGGGAGCACCAGAGGCCTGGCAGCTCCGGCTGAAGGAATCAAACTTCCAAACAGTGGGCCAAGTTGAGGCCAAGTTGAGAGCATTGATGGACGCTGGCAAAAGTGAGTTGGCGAGTTCTCAGGTGGAGGTTCGAAGAATTGGAAAGCCAGGAGCTGACCGAGTTGTTCGACCGTCGGGAGGAGCTCGTGATCGACCATCGTGCTCGCGTTGTAAGCGACGAGGACACGTATCGAGGGACTGCCGAACCGAGTGCTTCAACTGCGGTGGCGTAGGCCATATGCAAAAGGTATGCACAAAGCCTCCGAAGACGGAATCGGCACCCCAGAGGAACACAAGAAGGAGAGTCGGAGACAGACCGAGCGCAGACGGCTCAGGCAGCGAGACAGGCGAGGACGTATTCGAGTCGCGGACGGTAGCCGCAATTCGCAGGGGTGTGCTGGACATCGGTGCTGAGGGCAAGAACCGATTGCTGTATCCGGACGCGAGCCTCGAGTTCAAGTTGAGCTTTGGTTATCGCGGTGAGTTGATCCGAAGTGTTGTCGATAGCGGATGCGCCTATACTCTAATGCGGAAAGACATGTACGACCGTTTGTGTCCCGGTCAGAGCATGCAGACGGCCTCAGTGGAGATGGTTTGCTTCAACAAAACCAGTCTCGAGATCCTGGGCGAAGCACATATGGAGGTCGAACTTGACGCACAGAGGCACATTCTGCGATGGATGGTCACTGATGGAGGAACAGACCCCTTGTTGATCGGCATGGAGGGCGCTGTCCAGTTGGAGCTGATTTCGATCGCGAAAGTCAACAGAGTCTCGCAGACAGCGACACAACGTGAGGACCAGGCTGGGCTTGAACGTCTTCTGCAGAAATATGAGAGCGTTCTCTCGAAGGACCAGTTCGACGTCGGGGTGGTGGACTTCGAGCACGCCATACCCACCATCGACGGTCGCGCTGTGTATCGGAAGGAGTACAAGATCCCAGTGAATCTCGAAGGGCGCGCCTTGAACATGTTGAACGCGATGAAGGACAAGGGGCTGATAGAAGAATGTACATCCCCGTACGCAGCACCAGCGATTTTCCTGGGAAAGGGTAATGGACAACTACGGTTCGTTGTCAATTACCAGGGGTTGAACGAAAAGACGGTGTTCGACCCATATCCTATACCCGACATGTACGAAATCGTCAGAAAAGCGTCGAAGGGGTTTTCTGTTTTCAACCCTGGATGCCAGAAACTCGTTTTGGCACGTTAGGCTGAGGGAGGAGGATCGATTAAAGACGGCCTTTGTGAGCATGGGTCGCCAGTACATGTTCAGAGTAATGCCAATGGGTCTGAAAGGAGCGCCCGCCACCTTGACAAGGGCGTTATCGAAGACTCTCCGAGAGGAGATTCAAGCAGGGAATGTGTTCGTTTCCTACGATGACATCGTGCTCTGCACAAATGAGGACGGGGACCAGACCCGCGCGCACCTCCGCCAGTTAGAAATCGTACTCCAAAAGCTACTGAGAGACGGATGGAAGATGAATCGCGAGAAATGCAAGTTCCTCAGAGAAGAAATTCAGATGTTGGGTCATCAAGTGAGACATGGGCAGATCGCGGTTACGCCAGCCTATAAGGCTGAGATGAAAAACTGGCCGGAACCGGAAAATCGAAAAGAACTGCAGAGGTTTCTGGGATTCGCTGGGTTTCACGCAAAATTCATCAGGAACTACAGTCGCATCGCCGAGCCTTTGACAGACCTCACGGGGAAGGCTCCTTTTGTCTTCGGTGAGAAACAGAGGGAGGCTTTCCGCCACCTGAAGGAGAAATTGACCTCTGCGCCGGTGTTGCGAAACTACGATCCGGAGTCGCCCGTGACACTCGTCACAGATGCCAGCGACAATGGTTGGGGAGCGGTCGTCGAACAGGAGGGCCACCCGGTGGAGTACTGCTCCGGAAAATGGAATGCAACAGAGCGAAGATACGCGACCACAAAGAAAGAACTGAGGGCGATCCTAAACGGAATTAAGCGATTCTCCTACTTCCTGTCTGGCACGCATTTTACGTTGGTGACTGATCATAAAGCCCTCGCGAGCGGAATCCGGGAGGACTGTGAAGACAACGAGCTCTATAGATGGGCTCGGAAACTCGATCCTTATTCGTTCTCCATAGTTCATCGAATGGGAAGCACCATCGGACATGCAGATGCGCTCAGCCGAAAGCCCTCGCGTGATCGGCTGCGGAGTCTGACGGAAGCCACGGATTTCGAGGTGGAAGTTCGTCGGGATCCGGTTCTGTCCTTCCTGGAGAGAAAAGTCAGTGGAGGCTCAGAGGCAGCTCCGCCGGCTGGATTTGACCCCGAGACGTCCTTTTATGAGAAACAGATGGCGAAGGGAAACATTGTGCAGGATAGAGGTAAAAGAAGGAGGATCAGAGAGAAGTTTTTCTGGTTCCGGAGCTCGGAGGACATCAGGCGATCGAAAGCGGAGTGCCTAACGTGTGCCAAACACAATCTGAAGAGACAGGCTCCGAATGTTTCACGGAAAACAGTGCCTATCAGAGGTGTCCCCCTTTCTCGGTGGGCAATGGACGTTCTTGGCCCCCTTCCGAGTTCCGACAGAGGGAATCAGTTCGTCCTCGTTGTGACGGACCGTTTCACCAAATGGGTCGAGCTGTATGCCTTACCCGATCGAAGAACTGAACAAGTCGTTCGATGCCTGGTAGATTTGGTTTGCCGATACTCCATCCCGTCGGAGCTGTTGAGCGACAATGGGTCCAACTTCAGCAGTAGGTGTTTCCGAGCTCTGTTAAAGTCTCTGCAGGTCAGGCAGATGCAGACGTCGGCCTACCATGCCGCTGGCGACGGACAAACAGAGAGATTTAACGCCACCCTGATGCAAGCGTTAAGAAAGTACGTTGAAGACGAACCGTCAAAATGGGACGAAAAACTGCAAATGATCGCCTTCAGCTACCGAACTTCGGTGCATGCGGCAACCGGGTTTAGTCCCTATCAGCTGGTGTTCGGTCGCAACCCCCGAGAGCCAGTGCACTGCCTCGCCGACATTGAGGACGAACCGGGTCTGGAGCCGCTGGAGAGTTTTCGACGCGCTGAGATTTGGCGGAAAACAGCGCTGCACAGGATTCAGGAAGAGCAAGCCGGACGAACCCAGGACGTCGTCTCAAGATACAACGCTGGAGATTACGTCATGATAAAAACGACGACGTTGACGGCAAGGAAAAATGCGTTCATGGAAATCATCTCTGCGCTGCACAGGATTCAGGAAGAGCAAGCCGGACGAACCCAGGACGTCGTCTCAAGATACAACGCTGGAGATTACGTCATGATAAAAACGACGACGTTGACGGCAAGGAAAAATGCGTTCATGGAAATCATCTCAAGCTGTTCCTCAAGCAAGGTGCCCTGGAGGTCCTAGACGCGTCTGACACCTCACCAATTGTTCAAGTAATAAGAGACGACATCGGACCAGCATCAGAAGACGACGCAGAAGAAGACACGGATAGCTACGTATCAGAGGAATGGTTCTCTGGTCGAGAAAGCTCGGATGACGTCCAGATCGAGGAGAATATCGAGGCGGCCGAGGCCGACCTCTCGGGTGGAGGGTTCTCGCGGAACAACGCAAAGGAGACCGCCATGACGTTGAATCCATCACTAAAATTCCTACCGAGCGAAAGCTCAAGCGGACGAACGATCAAGAAAAATCAGAAGTACGTGTGACATGATTCTAGATCCGAAACAAGCGTAGCTCTGTTCGAATACGTTGAAACCTCGAGCGTAGGACATGAATGGAGTGCATCCTTGTGTACATGATAAAATAACTTATAGGGTCGAGGCGCATGCATGCTAATGGAAAATTTCAGTGGGGAAAATTTTGAGGGGAGATGTTGTTAGATGTAAACAATAGAAGATATGCGCATGCGCCACCAAGAGCGGACATACACAACCGCAGGAAAAGAGCGCGTAGCGCGACGCTCTCAACCGCAATGATTTGTGCGAATAAACCGTGTCGACTGACAAACCGGGTGTATTGAACGAGGCGAATCCTAACAACATCAACATGCTCAAGAAAATCATACGCACCGATAAACTTCACCAATATTTTGAAGTTATGTCAAACAACAAGAGATCGGGTATACACCTAAAGTCAAAGTGTATCGCACGCTCCGATGGAGTCAATAACCTCTACTCATGGCGTATTTCAAGAAAGCCAAACTTGTACAAACCTTTATCTATATATATAAAAGACACCGGCTGGCCTAACCTGTGATCCGAATAAACGCCGGGGCAGCGGCTTGGAGCTCGACGAAACCTCGCATAGTCACGCGGAATCGGCCCCGAATGTTTATAGGCCGGCTGATACTTTTCTTGAAAACCTCTGGAAGCCGGAATACGGAAGAAACTTGTCAACTTCCTTGTCGCCGGCCGCAGTATCTTCCAGTTCGAAAGGGCGCGCCTCGCCCAGCCGCTTCGGCTGTGGCTGTGTTTTGCACGGCAACGAACCGAGAAAGCTCGGTAACTTTGTCGTTGCGTGTTGAAGAATTGCTCTGTCCGAAAGGCCTATGGCCTATGGTCTGCACAGCGATTCGAGGGCGTTGGTTCGTTTATCGTGTCTGACAGCGCTCGCATTGAGCTGCTCGCTTCATGATGCTCGGCCGTGGCTTGAGGCCCTAGAGCCCGTGACGACACGGTGCACAGCGAGGAAACTCGGACGGCTGCCCGCACGATACGAGGATTGCTCAGGTCGCCTTGGTTCCAAGCACGGTAAGGTTCACCTGCGACAGTCACCTCCACGGCCCGTCCGTCAACGCTCTTCCGCCGTTGCGGACATCCACACCATTTCATAACTTCAAGGTAAATGTGATGTGAAACCGCTCCGTGGATCTCATCGCGGTCAAGCCTGACAGTGATCATGACGCCCTGGGCCAACTGAACCGCGAGTTCGGAGGAGAGAGCGCCAATCATGGTTATCAAGAACTTCAAACATTGCGACTATTCAGTTAGATCGAAGGCGCCCGAGCCCGAACCCCCGCAAAGCCAATCAGTACGACAAGTAAGGAAATATTCGAAGAGACCCTCGTCCGAATAAATTGATACCGGCTGAAGCATTACCCCCCCCCCCCCCCTCCTCCTCCTTTCTCCCCAGGCATGGAAGGAGGTACGTAGCACAACACTATCGCCTTCCGACTTACTAAATGAGAATCTCTGCGACTCATGAGACCATTCCTGACCGAAGCTGGGGGAAGACGAAATTTCTATCAGCACGTTGCGGATGAAACTATATCGATCTGGTGCGAGATCCTCTGGGTGATCCACATGGTGGTCGAACCTCCTTCCGTCGGAAAGGTCGTCGATGGACGAAACGCGAAATCCAGGAATGGTCAATTAAATCTAGAACGTCCTCAAACCTCATCCTGGACCCGCCAAGAGAACAATTCGAGACAAATCACCTCGAACATGAAAAGGTCTCCCCGAAGAGGATGATTGCGATAGGATAATGAAAGCATGATGATAGGGACAAGCCTCCTCTATCATGGAGACAGATACATAATCTATTGAATGAATCACCTAGATGCCGCACTTCAAGGGTCGACAAAGTCAGGGCCCCGGGACAAAATGGCTGGCGACCAGGGATCTGGCCCCGTGCTCAGGCAGCGAATATCCGGGGTCGACCTCGGGATGGTTTTGGGACAGATTCGCGCCCAATCATAGAGTCGATCTGATTCTACTTTTCAGAGTCGATCTGGCCAAATTTGGGAGTATCCTTACTATATATAATCGGCTTAGTCTGTCAGTTTGTCAGTTTGTCAGTCAGTTTGTCAGTTTGTCAGTTCGTCCGCACTTTTTCTGGAAGACATGAAGGTGATTCCGGGACCAATCTGAACATACTCTCCCGAATCTGGAGAGGTGATTCCGGTACGAGTCTGACTATACTTTTCAAAAGCTGGAGGGGTGATTCTAGAACCAATCTGACCATACTTTTCAAAACGTAGAGGGATGATTCCGAGACCAATCTGAGCATTACTTCCCAACTCTGGAGGGGTGATTCCGGGGTCAATCTGAGCATTACTTCCCAACTCTGGAGGGGTGATTCCGAGACCAATCTGAGCATTACTTCCCAACTCTGGAGGGGTGATTCCGGGGTCAATCTGAGCATTACTTCCCAACTCTGGAGGGGTGATTCCGAGACCAATCTGAGCATTACTTTCCAACTCTGGAGGGGTGATTCCGAGACCAATCTGAGCATTACTTTCCAACTCTGGAGGGGTGATTCCGAGACCAATCTGAGCATTACTTCCCAACTCTGGAGGGGTGATTCCGAGACCAATCTGAGCATTACTTTCCAACTCTGGAGGGGTGATTCCGAGACCAATCTGAGCATTACTTTCCAACTCTGGAGGGGTGATTCCGAGACCAATCTGAGCATTACTTCCCAACTCTGGAGGGGTGATTCCGGGGTCAATCTGAGCATTACTTTCCAACTCTGGAGGGGTGATTCCGAGACCAATCTGAGCATTACTTTCCAACTCTGGAGGGGTGATTCCGAGACCAATCTGAGCATTACTTCCCAACTCTGGAGGGGTGATTCCGGGGTCAATCTGAGCATTACTTTCCAACTCTGGAGGGGTGATTCCGAGACCAATCTGAGCATTACTTCCCAACTCTGGAGGGGTGATTCCGGGGTCAATCTGAGCATTACTTTCCAACTCTGGAGGGGTGATTCCGAGACCAATCTGAGCATTACTTCCCAACTCTGGAGGGGTGATTCCGGGGTCAATCTGGCCATATTCTTCAAAATCAGAATGCTGATCCAGTGAAGGGAGAGAAAAGTGCCTCGATGGCAGGGAGCGCCGTCCAACCGCGCGCAGCGCGGCCGACTCCAGTCGGCCAAAGGCCGGCTGGTCCTTACTATCGGCTTAGTCTGTCAGTTTGTCCGCACTTTTTCTGAAAGACATGAAGGTGATTCTGGGACCAATCTGAACATACTCTCCCGAGTCTGGAGAGGTGATTCCGGTACGAGTCTGACTATACTTCTCAAAAGCTGGAGGGGTGATTCTAGAACCAATCTGACCATACTTTTCAAAACGTGGAGGGGTGATTCTAGAATCAATCTGAGCATTACTTTCCGACTCTGGAGGGGTGATGCCGGGGCCGATCTGAGCATTTCTTTTCAAAACGTGGAGGGGTGATTCTAGAATCAATCTGAGCATTACTTTCCGACTCTGGAGGGGTGATTCCGGGGCCGATCTGAGCATTTCTTTCCAACTCTGGAGGGGTGATTCCGGGGTCAATCTGAGCATTACTTTCCAACGCTGGAGGGGTGATTCCGAAACCAATCTGAGCATTTCTTTCCAACGCTGGAGGGGTGATTCCGAGACCAATCTGAGCATTACTTTCCAACGCTGGAGGGGTGATTCCGAGACCAATCTGAGCATTACTTTCCAACTCTGGAGGGGTGATTCCGAGATCAATCTGAGCATTACTTTCCAACGCTGGAGGGGTGATTCCGAGATCAATCTGAGCATTACTTTCCATCTCTGGAGGGGTGATTCCGGGGTCAATCTGAGCATTACTTTCCAACTCTGGAGGGGTGATTCCGAGATCAATCTGAGCATTACTTTCCAACGCTGGAGGGGTGATTCCGAGATCAATCTGAGCATTACTTTCCAACTCTGGAGGGGTGATTCCGAGATCAATCTGAGCATTACTTTCCAACTCTGGAGGGGTGATTCCGAGATCAATCTGAGCATTACTTTCCAACGCTGGAGGGGTGATTCCGAGACCAATCTGAGCATTACTTTCCAACGCTGGAGGGGTGATTCCGAGACCAATCTGAGCATTACTTTCCAACTCTGGAGGGGTGATTCCGAGACCAATCTGAGCATTACTTTCCAACTCTGGAGGGGTGATTTCGAGACCAATCTGAGCATTACTTCCCAACTCTGGAGGGATGATTCCGAGATCAATCTGAGCATTACTTTCCAACGCTGGAGGGGTGATTCCGAGATCAATCTGAGCATTACTTTCCAACGCTGGAGGGGTGATTCCGAGATCAATCTGAGCATTACTTTCCAACGCTGGAGGGGTGATTCCGAGACCAATCTGAGCATTACTTTCCAACTCTGGAGGGGTGATTCTGAGATCAATCCGAGCATTACTTTCCAACTCTGAAGGGGTGATTCCGAGACCAATCTGAGCATTTCTTCCCAACGCTGGAGGGGTGATTCCGAGACCAATCTGAGCATTACTTTCCAACTCTGGAGGGGTGATTGCGGGGCCAATCTGAGCATTTCTTTCCAACTCTGGAGGGGTGATTGCGGGGCCAATCTGAGCATTTCTTTCCAACTCTGGAGGGGTGATTCCGGAGCCAATCTGAGCATTCCTTCCCAACGCTAAAGGGTTGATTCCGAGACCAATCTGAGCATTTCTTTCCAACTCTGGAGGGGTGATTCCGGAGCCAATCTGAGCATTCCTTTCCAACGCTGGAGGGTTGATTCCGAGACCAATCTGAGCATTACTTTCCAACTCTGGAGGGGTGATTCCGAGACCAATCTGACCATATTTTTCAAAATCAGAATGCTGAACCAGTGAAGGGAGAGAAAAGTGCCTCGATGGCAAGGAGCGCCGTCCAACCGCGCGCAGCGCGGCCGATTCCAGTCGGCCGAAGGCCGGCTGGTATGGAGATGATTTCTGTGTCGATCTGATCATACTTTCGGGCATCCAGGGGGGCGGTTTCGGAGTAGATCTCGGCATGGTTCTGAGGGTTCATGGAGGTGGTTCCTGGGTCGATCTGACCATACTTCTCGGCTCCATGGAGGTGACTCCGAGGTCGGTCTGACCACATCTCCTGGGCCAAGATTCCAAGATCGACCTCGCAATCACCCCCATGGACCACAAAAAGTACGGTCAGATCGACGTTGAAAGCACCTCCATGGATTCCAAAAAGTATGGTCAGATCGACCTCGGAATCACATCCATGAAGCCTTAAAAGTATGGTCAGAGGAAAAATATGATTCAGACCAGGACGAAATTATCTTCGAGAAGTCTCCATGGGGCACGCATGCAAATACCTAGAGGAATTTCCATGATGCCGGGATAATCCAAATGGGGAGAGACAAGATGCTATTCGGATGTCGCAGCGAAGCGCGATAGGGTACGCTAGTTCATGGATAAAGAGATCTGAAACTGAAACCGAAACTGGAACCGGTGAGTTTTGCGCATGAAGGAGTTGGACGGAGGGGACATACGTTCAGAAGCTCGCCTCGTAGCTTGAGGGTTCGTTCAAAAATTTGGAATCGATCATGACGAGACCTTCAGTCCTGTTGCAAAGTATGACTCCGTTCGAGTTCTTCTGGCTTTGGCTGCTCCTTTGGTCACTGGAGCTGGCTCAGTTTGACGTCCGAACAGCGTTTCTGTACGGTTATCTTTATGCAGAGAAGGTATACCTCGAGCAGCCCGAAAGGTCTGAACGGCAACATGGTGGTATGGTCTGTTTAATGAAGAGGGCTTTATATTCTCCGAAGCAGTCTTCGCAAACGTTTTTTCGGATTCATTCATTCACAATGAGGACCAAGCAGCACAATTCCACGTTTCCAGCATCCAGTCCACACGTGTTCTGAGTTGCCGCAGACTCTCATGGCGGGCCTGGGATCCCGGCTGAGAGCGAACTCTTCCCAGCGATGAGAAGTTATTCACGATCGAGCAGACTTACGACAGTCAAAACGACAGGATTCGGTCTTCTGAGGCTCCTACAGCCTCCCACTTGGATCACTGTCGACAGGATTCGCAGTCTGACACGATTCGGGGTAAAGTATGCGCAACTGTTGAGATACCTTCGCTTCTTAAGAGCAAGGTGTGAGAATTGATGCCTGAGTCTACCGCCGGGCCATACTAGAGGCTGTTGTGCTTCCGTTGGCTCAAGAACGGTTTCGCGGTGCAGACTGGACTCTCCAGCACGAGTCCGAACCCGCTCGCCGAGCGAAATCTATTCAGGACTGGTGCACGGCCAATGTTCCCGACGTCATCACGTTCTCTGAACATGCTCAGGAGGCCCCATTCTGTTCAAGGTTGAGAGATGGATTCCGATTCAAGCTCCCTGTTGAATGTTCACCCATAGATGCCTGTATGGAAATTCATCAGGAAACGAAACAGATGAGAATAGCTTGCAACTTTTGCAAATGCATCAACTCCAATTTTTCCGATGCGATTCGTTTAACGAGGGAGGTTTTGTTTTTCTTTGACTTCATTTGAAACCGACCGAAGAACTTCTCAATTGAAGGAATCGAATCTAGAAAAGTCAGGCTGGATGTGGGACGAGTTGCTGCTCAAACGCCCGGCAACTCCAGATTTTTCGCTTATTATCTGTAAGATGGGCGCACGATGGTTTCAACCCTGACGTCGAGAGCTGGCCCTTCGACGAAACGCTTCCCCGATGCATTCGCCCCGTAGCTCCTCAGGGACGCCGAATTCGGGTTCTCTGATTGATCCAATCTGCCCGACTGCGGATTTGCTCGGTCGATCCGATCACTATTTTTCCACCCGAATATCGAGCTTTTCCAGCTTCTTATGCTGGACTTGATGAGCTTGGTTTCCGAGCGGAAAAATACGTTCCGGACGACCCACGATCTCCATTGTCACATGTTGTTACTCCTCTGTTTTGTAGTTTGCTCCGTACTGGTTGAAAACCATTGAAATGGTGTAATATCCTCGCAGATCGAAAAATGCATTCTGCTGTCTCCGGAGCCTTACTCGTGAATTTCGCACAAGTTCCATGGATATGACATCGAATCGCTTCATCGTACGGGAGGACCGAGTCGGACGTGGAGGTGAAAATCTCGCCAAACTAAGTAGTGGAAACCCTAAGGAAACGATCGCGATGCCCGTGAAGAGCAGATAGAAGAAAGAAAGTCGTCGTAAAGCCAATCTGAAAGTATATTCCCATGGAAGATCCACTGGTTGAAGTGTTGGTTTCGGATACCGTGAGGGACTTCTCCCTCAAGTCTGCACGAAGAAGCCAGCACAGCATGGTAGAGAACGGTTCTCGCTTCCGCTCGACCATACATTCCCGACTGGGCCCTCGAAGTTCTCGCTAATGCTCGAGGGTAACAGGAACTCGCAATCGGAGAGTAAGCTGGGAACGAAGTTCGCCTTTTCGTTCGAAACCTCGAGCTGTAACGGACTGAGGGTTTGAGGGACTGAGTGAGTTTCCGAAGGTTGATGGGGTTCACGCTAACAGCTCCCCCTCTCCCTCTCCACTGCAGTCCTTTCGGAATCGGCTGCTTGGCGTTCAAGGGAAAGTCTGACATCTTTCCGGTTCCGTGATACGAACCTTTGGATAATCCCATATAGGAAACAAGATCTTTCCGGCAACTCCCAAGGACATTCAGAGGGGTGATTCCGGGATCAATCTGACCATGCTTTTTCGGCACGAGACTTCGGTAATTTCCCGGTGATGGTTCGGAAGCTCGTTTCATCAAATGCATCGTTGCTGAAGTCATAACGTCGATTGCCGATCAACCCATCAATTAAGAGTAACAAAATTATCCACCGATAATTCATCCAGTCCGGGAATAGATCCGAATATCAACCACGCTCTGTTCAGTGTTTGAACTTCATGATTGGCGGAGCAAACTGTCCCCTCCCCACTCAGCTCCACTCCGAAGTACGGTCATTAGCACTCCTTCTCTCGCCTCCAAACATCCGTCTTGGGACGATTTACGCGGTAGTTGAGATAGTTGATTGAGATTTCGGATCTGAATTGCGACCATCTCCCCTGGATTTTGCGTGTTAGACGAGAGCCTCGGGCTGTGGATCGTGCGAGGCATAAGCATGCCTCGAACCCCCGAAGAGATCATTAGGCGCTGACATCGACGTGACGGAGAGACACGACAACAGAAGGACCTCCTGAATAACTGGCACAATTTTTAGCATATGAAAAACTAATTTAACTTTTTTTTTTATCAAAATTTATAGAATTCTTTCCTGAGAAAAAATAATAAAAGTTACAAAGAAATAAAATTAATTGCAAACAGCATACCATGCCTATAGCTATCCGGGCTATGCACACAAGGTTTGAGATCAGATGAGGACATTCCAAGGTCTCTTACAGATTCTGAAGAGGGCACAGGAATGCAGTACGAATGACAGTCCTGATCAAAACATGTCAGAAGAAATTCGCCGACGGGTCAGTTAGATCGTGCCGCCCTGAGACGAGAGCCATTTGGTGATTGTCCGTAGATCATATTGCTGGTTACGCTACTTCTGGAGTCACATGTGAGTATGTATCTCTTTCAATTGGTTTTCGGTTGAGAAAAATGTCATCTGCAGCTATGGCAGTTTCGCAGCCTCTACGGAAGAGACGGGCGATCGCTGTGCGATGGGCTCGAATGGAGTCATCTCAGAATCGCATCTGGAGGTTGGGAATTTCTGGTCGGCCTCGCTGTGCCTCATGACGTTGGCAGCCTCGATTGAGTGAAGGCTACTGATGGCGATGATTTTTGGAGTACTCAGTACGGAAATTCAATTTTTGTATCGGGGTGACGCGGGAGTTCATTTTACTTCTCCGGGAAATGATGTCTAATCGAGGACCCTCAGTTTTGAAGACAGGAGCGGCCTGAGAATGTCTCGCGTAACCGATTGCGCGATCGTGGAAGAGCATGGGAAGGAAGCCATCAAGGCTCAGAGAAGGGCGATTGGGTGAGGAGATTGCAGATTGGGGCGGGAGTGGATTCATGGGTGAAGAACGGCATATGAGAACCATCATCGGGAACCTGAAGGGATACAGAGCAGTTCGCCAGCAGACATATCTTGTTGAGATCACCGGAGAGACACCAGCCCCTGCGCCGGTTTTGGCAGCGCTTGCAAGAGATTGTCAACGCTTGCTCGCTCCGATTACGAGAGCCCACGCCATCGATCCAAACGTGTCTCGATCCCGCAGGAAATTTAGTTGGTCATCATAGTCAGAGGCCTGGGTAAGTTCGCGGTGGAGATTTCCCTTCTCCACTGATGAAGAATTACCACGAGCAACCCATGTGGGAGAGGAGTGGAATGCTTATGAACAACGGAGCTAGTTGATCAGCGCACCATAAGTCTGGGCGGAATAAGCGTCGCACTTCCTCAGTGAACAACGCTGCATGAATGTTTCTGAGAACACGCGATCCGAAGGAATCCATAGATGAAGCAAATGCCTCGCTGGAAAAATGGCATCAGATCAGAACAGCTGTAGGGGGGTCGTATCGGGAGAGATGTATATGGTCCGGACGTCTCTTCTCGGAGTGAGGCACGAGCAGAATCGGTAGAGCTTTGGCTCGACCTTGACCAGTTTTCAGAGACCCTGTAAGAATCCGATCACTCAGTAGGTCGTTGGAATAAATTTGGTTTCCCGGGAGCCGCGAGATCATTGATCATGCCGAGGTTCCAAGTTGTGCTTCTCCGTATCCTAAGGAGCGCGCAAATCTGAGACCTGTTCATTCTCCCAACGTTCGGCTCTCCTCACCGGCATTGCGGCCCGATTCAAACAAGGCGCCATTGCAGACGGCGACTGCTAGGGTCTAGCGATGCGGCCGCTGCCATATTGTTTTGATTAGGTGACGGTATGATGATGAGGTAGTGGGCCGCTGCTGTTATATGTGGTTGTGTTGTTGTTCGTCGTCTACGTGATTCTAGCAGGCGCTCATGGTCCTGATTTCGCCAGAACTGTATGCTCCAAAGAAAACGGCGATTCCGGGTACAGTTTCCGCATTAAACTCAGTGCACTGGGAGCGAAAGCCTAGATCCTCAACAGATACAGCTCAAGCGGAAGAAGAGATACTCAACAAACTAACCTGATGTGTAAGTGGATATTCCTTCTATGTTTCCCGGGATTCGTCGAGAAGTCGTTCGAAACAGAGCTAGCTACTGATTGCGCGAGCTCATCAGTGGGCTGAGCGAGCAAATAGCTGGAAACATGTCATGCTCGCCGGGATCGTCACTGATCCGCTCTGCGTCCCTTCGCCTGAGTCCATGCGAGATGGCGAGTTCCGCAACGTCGTTGTCGCCCCGATGTTAATTCTTGAGAGCGTTCTCTCTCTAGTCACCGAAAACAGGGACAACGACTACAACAGTGGGCAGAATGTGGTACAATAAAGAGGCAGGCGCTCTCGTCTCAACGCGTATTCATCTTCGAATCGATTCAAGCCGATGAATCTTATGTACATGAGAGCTCACTGAGATCCACCTGAGAACGCGGACTCATGCTTTTCAGCCACACCTAGCGGCGGACATGCGGTTCATCTCACTAGCAGTAGCAGGGAGCATCAAAACGGAGCAGGACCTAGTAAAAATATCGGAGGCGGCATTGGAGGAAAAATACAGCAGCAGATTCATAAACACCAGCATCAGTTGATCAACAGCAGCAACGAGCCACTTCATCAGCAATTGGCCGGCGTTCACGCTTCAGCGCACCTCCACACTCACACAGATTTAGACCCTCGAGTCATGAGTGGTGGCGGCGGTGGACATCATGGACCTCCGCCCCCACCACCCCCGAAAGTCAAAGCAATGGGAATGATGGACGCATGGACACGCATGCCTCCGCAGTATGCTTCACAACAAGCTCCACTCGAACCACAGTTCATCGGCTCGTCACCGGCCGCCTATTATCATGCTCCGGTAAGTGCTTGGCAGGTAGACATCATATTCCGTAGTACCGAGTACGGCAATTGAATTTCCGTGACGGCCCAGTACGGCAATTCATTTTCCGTACCGAGGCGGCGAAAATGAATTTCCGTAACAGGAAGTACGGAAATTGAATTGCCGTACTGGGCCGGTACGGAAATTCAATCGCCGTACTCCGTACTACGGAAAATGATGTCTATTGGCAGGACACTCGTAACGTCAAGGGTGATCAGGAGCGACTCCAAATCTAACATCTAGACAGGCAGTCAGAAAGGCTGACATTCAGGTGCTTAACAGGTTTCACCTTACGGAGCTGCCTATGCTGGAATCGGCGGCGAAAACAACCACGGCGGCGCTCCGTGGAGCAATGGGACGGACGTAGCTTCTTACTTTGGATATCCACCCGGTCCTACTTCTGGTGATTTCCGTCATCCGGAGTCGATGTCCATCCCTGGCATGTTCGGCAATGGCTATCCGGCTGGTACTTATGGAGCCCCCAGCAATTTCGGGTACTCTCCGTTTACGCCGACGCACACCGCACCTGGGCCCGCAGTTTCGCAAGACTATACAGGGTGGGCGCCCACGACGCCGCATGATATTCTCGACCGAGGAGCTCATCCAAAGAATCCTTACGGCGATTATTACAGGTGAACAAGAGTATCCAGACGATGGATTCCGATGTATGAAGTTAGGCGTATCTTTATCGCTGCTTCTACAGGGGAGCAGCATCTGGCTAGCCGAGATACTTTCCACGGATCGTTGTTTCCGCCCCGGTCAGCCATGTCACTAGACATACTTCACTTACAGTTATGATCTTATCGGCGCTGCGACACCGAGCATAATCACTCCGACAGGAGCCGCGATCGAGGTGGGGAACGCACCGATTCCGGTCGGTTGCGATGAGAGAGTTAAGAGCCTCGGAAATCACATCGAAAATCTCTCGATAGCACCTATGGTACCGAGCCTGGCTTTTAGCAACAGCAACCAAGAGTTTGAGCAGCAGCGGCTCATTGTTGAAAGCAGGCCTGCGGTGGTTGCCGTCACGAGCACGGAAGCGGCTAACTCCAAGAAACTCGGGGCCTCCCTTCACCAAGAGAGTTCCACAGAGTGAGTGTTTTAGACCTCGTGCCGATTGGTGCATGCGTCGTTGAGAAGCGAACTCGCAGCGATCACACTCCCCTGCTCTCGCGATTCATCCTATTCGTACTCATATCATGAATTCTACTCCACAGGAATCTCGTGAACCGGGGTTCGAATGGTGAAACACCTTTTCTTTCCGCGTCAAAATCTTCGGCAACTTCTGCCGTCAGCGAAAGAGCGGAGAATAACAACAACGACGACGCGTACAATGGAGACGACCGCGACGTCGATGAGGGTTCTTCCAGTAGAGAGAACCACTCCACCCCCAAGGCCATGCTGACGACCAAGACGCAATCGTTCCCCCACCCGGCCAAGAACGATGGTCGCGATTCTCCGTCAACAGTTGACTCTCATGAGGAACCTTCGACGTCGGGCCCTCCGGAGGTCGTTCATGACGGCGAGAACACAGAATCTGACACTGGAACGGTCACGACGCCGAAGCCAAGCATGAATCTAAGAAACTGGAATTGGAGCGATGAGGAAGTCAAAGATTGGAGTGCGTCGCCTCCACCCCCACCGACTGCTGCTGCCTTACCAGTTCCGGGTGACGACGATTGGCATTCTACGGAAATCGAGGACGATCGCAATCAGGATGATGACAATGGCGAGGCTGGTGTAGATGAGCAAACATCAAAACATCTGCTCCAGGAATTGATCCGGAAAAATAATTACAATCCGAGAGAGCTGGATGCGCGGCTCGAGGGTGCTCTTTTCTTCGTGATAAAGAGCTACTCTGAAGACGACGTTCATCGGAGTATCAAATACTCGATATGGTGCTCTACGGAGCATGGGAACAAAAAGTTGGATCAAGCTTTCCGTCATCAAAAGAACAATGGCGCGAGCGGCCCAATCTATCTTTTCTACTCCGTCAATGGATCTGGCCATTTCTGTGGCATGGCCCAGATGACATCGAGCGTTGACTATGATACACTCACTGGAGTCTGGGCTCAGGATAAATGGAAAGGGAAATTCAGCGTTAAGTGGATCTACGTTAAAGATATTCCGAACCAGGAGCTCCGTCACATACGGCTCGAGAACAATGAGAACAAACCGGTGACGAACTCACGCGATACACAAGAAATCCCCCCGGAGAAGGGTCGGCAGGTGCTTGAGATAATGCACAATTACAGGTAATTCTGCCAAATAGGCTCTTCGCTCTGAGGGTCTCTTTGATCGTTACGAGGGGACTTGGTGCCGTTTACGAGCCGAGGTGAACGAGAACATCCCAACTTTGCAGGCATGAGACGTCTTTGTTCGATGATTTCGTTTATTATGAGGATATGGAGCATAAGAGGGAGGCCGAGAGGGAGAATCACCACACGAAGGATCGCAGCTCACCGTCTCCGGGAGCGAGAAGTACATCGGCAACAACATTCCGGAACTTTCCGCCAAAACGTAAAGAATATGGCGACGACGTTCGCGACGGTCATCCCAACAATGGCAATCACCATCATCATCAACATCGAGATAACCATCATCACGGAAAAGATTTTACCATAGGCAAGTATCCGATCCAACAGCGATAGAAACTGGAGCGGAGTGGTGTGTTTGAGTACGAGGATCTCAACCACCGTTGATGTTTCAGGACGGATTCGCGCGAGCACTTGAGGAACCCAGCCGTCGTCGGCGGTGCCAGATCTTTCAGCGGCGGCGCCAGTGGCTCGAATTCTGGAAACTACAATCATAGTCGCGATAGCAGCAGTCGAGGCTTCGGTGGCGGATACCGGGGAGAGGCGGACGCTCCGAGGAGTGGCAACCATGTCGGACGAAGCTTTACTAATTTCCGGAGGAATACTGACAGAGATCGGGACTTCGCTGGAAGTGAAAGGACTTTTCTCTCCGATAGATACAATACCACTTTGCGCAGTGACTCGGCTCATTGGAGATCCTGAGTAAGTTCGCCGGCGACTGGCGCCAGCGTCCATCTTTTCTCGTTCGTTCCCGTCAACAAGCGTGGAAGAATAATGCAGCCTTCTGTATTCCAGATTTCACGTCATGTGATGGCATCTCGACGAGCTCCGAGCGCAACAAGTAGCGTCTCTCGCGGCTGCTCTAAAACAAAGCACTGTGAAACGGACGTAGATTCGAACGCGTCTGACCTCACGTTACCTATAATGAACTCGAAGACATTCAATTGACGAGACTTGCATCGAGTATAAACACCCATCAGATTGACGTCAGGAAACCGGCGCAGCATTGAAATATTTTAGCGCTCCGGCTGAGGAGGATACTGTTGGATTCCTGATCAAAGACAACTTTAACACGTTTGCCTGGACTCGGTTGATCGGCAGGTGAATGAAAGTTGAACATACTGGACAAAATACCGAAGGGTGGAGTGTTTTGCACTGCCCCACTTTCGCAACCGGAGCTGACGTGACCACTTGTGATTGTATTTTAAAGCGTGAAATGACCGGATGTTTAGTTGGCTGTCGTACTTTGAGAGTGAATAAAATTAAGCTGCAGGTGCCGGTTCTTCTTTTCGTGTTGATCGTTGTTCATCCGTGCTGTTTCAGCTCTTGAATGAATCCGTGGCTGCTTCTACGACTGAGGTTTACTAAAAACTGCACAACATTCTCGACGTGTTCGGTTCCGCTGCCTCGTAGCCTTGAACAAATATTTCGGTTCCCTTTGGCCAACAGGGCCTCAGCACAGTCTGGCCTAACGATTCAGAATCAATCGATCGATCGAGGAACGATTCTGCAAGCATCGAAGAAGCATCTGAGCATTACTTTTCAAGTCTGGAGGGGTGATTCCGGGACCAATCTGAGCATTAATCCCAGCTCTGGAGGGGTGATTCCGGAACCGATCTGAGCATTACTTTTCAAGTCTGGAGGGGTGATTCCGGGACCAATCTGAGCATTACTCCCCAGCTCTGGAGGAGTGATTCCGGAACCGATCTGAGCATAACTTTTCAAGTCTGGAGGGGTGATTCCGGGACCAATTGGCCATTACTTTCCAACTCTGGAAGGGGTGATTCCGGAATCGATCTGAGCATTACTTTTCAAGTCTGGAGGGGTGATTCCGGGACCAATCTGGCCATTACTTTCCAACTCTGGAGGGGGTGATTCCGAGACCAATCTGAGCATTACTTTTTCAAGTATGGAGGGGTGATTCTGGGACCATTCTGAGCATTACTCCCCAGCTCTGGAGGGGTGATTCCGGAACCAATCTGAGCATTACTTTTCGAGTCTGGAGGGGTGATTCCGAGACCAATCTGAGCATTACTTTCCAAGCTCTGGAGGGGTGATTCCGGAACCGATCTGAGCATTACTTTTCAAGTCTGGAGGGGTGATTCCGGGACCAATCTGAGCATTACTTTCCCAGCTCTGGAGGGGTGATTCCGGAACCGATCTGAGCAGTACTTTTCAAGTCTGGAGGGGTGATTCAGGGACCAATCTGAGCATTACTTTCCCCAGCTCTGGAGGGGCTATTCCGGAACCAATCTGAGCCATTACTTTTCAACTCTGGAGGGGTGATTCCGGGACCAATCTGAGCATTACTTCCAACTCTGGAGGGGTGATTCCGGAGACCAATCTGAGCATAACTTTTCCAAGTCTCTGGGGGGTGATTCCGGGACCAATCTGACCATTACTTTCCACCCTGGAGGGGTGATTCCGAGACAATCTGAGCATTACTTTCCAACTCTGGAGGGGTGATTCCGGACCAATCTGAGCATTACTTTCAACTCTGGAGGGGTGATTCCGGACCAATCTGAGCATTACTTCCAACTCTGGAGGGGTGATTCCGGACCGATCTGAGCATTACTTTCCAACTCTGGAGGGGTGATTCCGGAACCAATCTGAGCATCACTTTTCAACTCTGGAGGGGTGATTCCGGAACCAATCTGAGCATTACTTTCCAACTCTGGAGGGGTGATTCGGGACCAATCTGAGCATTACTTTCCAAGCTCTGGAGGGTGATTCCGGGACCAATCTGAGCATTACTTTCAACTCTGGAGGGGTGATTCCGGGACCAATCTGAGCATTACTTTCCAACTCTGGAGGGGTGATTCCGAGACCAATCTGAGCCATACTTTCCAACTCTGGAGGGGTGATTCCGGGACCAATCTGGCCATTACTTTCCAACTCTGGAGGGGTGATTCCGGAACCAATCTGAGCATTACTTTCAACTCTGGAGGGGTGATTCCGGGACCAATCTGAGCCATACTTTCCAACTCTGGAGGGGTGATTCCGGGACCAATCTGGCCATTACTTTCCAACTCTGGAGGGGTGATTCCGGGACCAATCTGGCCATTACTTTCCAACTCTGGAGGGGTGATTCCGAGACCAATCTGAGCCATTTTCCCAACTCTGGAGGGGTGATTCCGGGACCAATCTGGCCATTTACTTTCCAACTCGGGAGGGGTGATTCCGAGACCAATCTGGCCATTACTTTCCAACTCTGGAGGGGTGATTCCGAGACCAATCTGGCATTACTTCCCAACTCTGGAGGGGTGATTCCGAGACCAATCTGAGCATTACTTCCCAACTCTGGAGGGGTGATTCCGGGACCAATCTGAGCATTACTTTCCAACTCTGGAGGGGTGATTCCGAGACCAATCTGAGCATTACTTTCCAACTCTGGAGGGGTGATTCCGAGACCAATCTGAGCATTACTTTCCAACTCTGGAGGGGTGATTCCGAGACCAATCTGAGCATTACTTTCCAACTCTGGAGGGGTGATTCCGGAGACCAATCTGAGCATTACTTTCCAACTCTGGAGGGGTGATTCCGAGACCAATCTGGCCATTACTTCCCAACTCTGGAGGGGTGATTCCGAGACCAATCTGGCCATTACTTTCCAACTCTGGAGGGGTGATTCCGAGACCAATCTGAGCATTACTTTCCAACTCTGGAGGGGTGATTCCGGGACCAATCTGGCCATTACTTTCCAACTCTGGAGGGGTGATTCCGAGACCAATCTGGCCATTTTTCCAACTCTGGAGGGGTGATTCCGGGACCAATCTGAGCCATTACTTTCCAACTCTGGAGGGGTGATTCCGGAACCAATCTGGCCATTACTTTCCAACTCTGGAGGGGTGATTCCGGAGACCAATCTGAGCCATTACTTTCCAACTCTGGAGGGGTGATTCCGAGAGACCAATCTGGCCATTACTTTCCAACTCTGGAGGGGTGATTCCGGACCAATCTGAGCCATTACTTTCCAACTCTGGAGGGGTGATTCCGGGACCAATCTGAGCATTACTTTCCAACTCTGGAGGGGTGATTCCGAGACCAATCTGGCCATTACTTCCAACTCTGGAGGGGTGATTCCGGGACCAATCTGAGCATTACTTTCCAACTCTGGAGGGGTGATTCCGGGACCAATCTGAGCATTACTTTCCAACTCTGGAGGGGTGATTCCGGACCAATCTGAGCCATTACTTTCCAACTCTGGAGGGGTGATTCCGGGACCAATCTGGCCATTACTTTCCAACTCTGGAGGGGTGATTCCGGGACCAATCTGGCCATTACTTTCCAACTCTGGAGGGGTGATTCCGGGACCAATCTGGCCATTACTTTCCAACTCTGGAGGGGTGATTCCGAGACCAATCTGGCCATTACTTTCCAACTCTGGAGGGGTGATTCCGGGACCAATCTGGCCATTACTTTCCAACTCTGGAGGGGTGATTCCGAGACCAATCTGAGCATTACTTTCCAACTCTGGAGGGGTGATTCCGAGACCAATCTGAGCATTACTTTCCAACTCTGGAGGGGTGATTCCGAGACCAATCTGGCCATACTTTCCAACTCTGGAGGGGTGATTCCGAGACCAATCTGGCCATTACTTTCCAACTCTGGAGGGGTGATTCCGGGACCAATCTGGCCATTACTTTCCAACTCTGGAGGGGTGATTCCGAGACCAATCTGAGCATTACTTTCCAACTCTGGAGGGGTGATTCCGGGACCAATCTGGCCATTACTTTCCAACTCTGGAGGGGTGATTCCGAGACCAATCTGGCCATTACTTTCCAACTCTGGAGGGGTGATTCCGAGACCAATCTGGCCATTACTTTCCAACTCTGGAGGGGTGATTCCGAGACCAATCTGGCCATTACTTTCCAACTCTGGAGGGGTGATTCCGGGACCAATCTGAGCCATTACTTCCAACTCTGGAGGGGTGATTCCGGGACCAATCTGGCCATTTTCCAACTCTGGAGGGGTGATTCCGAGACCAATCTGAGCATTACTTTCCCAACTCTGGAGGGGATTCCGGAGACCAATCTGGCCATTACTTTCCAACTCTGGAGGGGGTGATTCCGGGACCAATCTGGCCATTACTTTCCAACTCTGGAGGGGTGATTCCGGGACCAATCTGGCCA
The DNA here is from genome assembly GCA_037576195.1 of Phytoseiulus persimilis. Lineage (NCBI taxonomy): Eukaryota > Metazoa > Arthropoda > Arachnida > Mesostigmata > Phytoseiidae > Phytoseiulus > Phytoseiulus persimilis. Next base: position 51,962,367 of record CM075102.1, on the reverse strand, counting down.
TTACTTTCCAACTCTGGAGGGGTGATTCCGAGACCAATCTGAGCATTACTTTCAAACTCTGGAGGGGTGATTCCGGGACCAATCTGGCCATTACTTTCCAACTCTGGAGGGGTGATTCCGGGACCAATCTGAGCCATTACTTTCCAACTCTGGAGGGGTGATTCCGGGACCAATCTGGCCATTACTTTCCAACTCTGGAGGGGTGATTCCGAGACCAATCTGGCCATTACTTTCCAACTCTGGAGGGAGGGGTGATTCCGAGACCAATCTGGCCATTACTTCCAACTCTGGAGGGGTGATTCCGGGACCAATCTGGCCATTACTTTCCAACTCTGGAGGGGTGATTCCGAGACCAATCTGGCCATTACTTCCCAACTCTGGAGGGGTGATTCGGGGACCAATCTGGCCATTACTTTCCAACTCTGGAGGGGTGATTCCGGGACCAATCTGGCCATTACTTCCAACTCTGGAGGGGTGATTCCGGGACCAATCTGGCCATTACTTTCCAACTCTGGAGGGGTGATTCCGAGACCAATCTGGCCATTACTTTCCAACTCTGGAGGGGTGATTCCGGGACCAATCTGGCATTACTTTCCAACTCTGGAGGGGGGATTCCGAGACCAATCTGAGCCATTACTTCCAACTCTGGAGGGGTGATTCCGGGACCAATCTGGCCATTACTTTCCAACTCTGGAGGGGTGATTCCGAGACCAATCTGGCCATTACTTCCAACTCTGGAGGGGTGATTCCGAGACCAATCTGGCCATTACTTTCCAACTCTGGAGGGGTGATTCCGAGACCAATCTGGCCATTACTTTCCAACTCTGGAGGGGTGATTCCGAGACCAATCTGGCCATTACTTTCCAACTCTGGAGGGGTGATTCCGGGACAATCTGGCCATTACTTTCCAACTCTGGAGGGGTGATTCCGAGACCAATCTGGCCATTACTTTCCAAACTCTGGAGGGGTGATTCCGAGACCAATCTGGCCATTACTTTCCAACTCTGGAGGGGTGATTCCGGGACCAATCTGGCCATTACTTTCCAACTCTGGAGGGGTGATTCCGAGACCAATCTGGCCATTACTTCCAACTCTGGAGGGGTGATTCCGGACCAATCTGGCCATTACTTTCCAACTCTGGGGGTGATTCCGGGACCAATCTGGCCATTACTTTCCAACTCTGGAGGGGTGATTCCGGGACCAATCTGGCCATTACTTTCCAACTCTGGAGGGGTGATTCCGAGACCAATCTGGCCATTACTTTCCAACTCTGGAGGGGTGATTCCGGGACCAATCTGGCCATTACTTTCCAACTCTGGAGGGGTGATTCCGAGACCAATCTGGCCATTACTTTCCAACTCTGGAGGGGTGATTCCGAGACCAATCTGAGCATTACTTTCCAACTCTGGAGGGGTGATTCCGGGACCAATCTGGCCATTACTTTCCAACTCTGGAGGGGTGATTCCGAGACCAATCTGGCCATTACTTTCCAACTCTGGAGGGGTGATTCCGGGACCAATCTGGCCATTACTTTCCAACTGGAGGGGTGATTCCGGACCAATCTGAGCATTACTTTCCAACTCTGGAGGGGTGATTCCGGACCAATCTGGCATTACTTTCAAACTCTGGAGGGGTGATTCCGAGACCAATCTGAGCATTACTTTCCAACTCTGGAGGGGTGATTCCGAGACCAATCTGAGCCATTACTTTCCAACTCTGGAGGGGTGATTCCGGGACCAATCAGCCATTACTTTCCAACTCTGGAGGGGTGATTCCGAGACCAATCTGGCCATTACTTTCCAACTCTGGAGGGGTGATTCCGGGACCAATCTGGCCATTACTTTCCAACTCTGGAGGGGTGATTCCGGGACCAATCTGAGCATTACTTTCCAACTGGAGGGGTGATTCCGGGACCAATCTGGCCATTACTTTCCAACTCTGGAGGGGTGATTCCGGGACCAATCTGGCCATTACTTTCCAACTCTGGAGGGGGGTGATTCCGGACCAATCTGGCCATTACTTTCCAACTCTGGAGGGGTGATTCCGAGACCAATCTGGCCATTACTTTCCAACTCTGGAGGGGTGATTCCGGGACCAATCTGGCCATTACTTTCCAACTCTGGAGGGGTGATTCCGAGACCAATCTGGCCATTACTTTCCAACTCTGGAGGGGTGATTCCGAGACCAATCTGAGCATTACTTTCCAACTCTGGAGGGGTGATTCCGGGACCAATCTGGCCATTACTTTCCAATCTGGAGGGGTGATTCCGAGACCAATCTGGCCATTACTTTCCAACTCTGGAGGTGATTCCGGGACCAATCTGGCCATTACTTTCCAACTCTGGAGGGGTGATTCCGGGACCATCTGGCCATTACTTTCCCCCAACTCTGGAGGGGTGATTCCGGACCAATCTGGCCATTACTTTCCAACTCTGGAGGGGTGATTCCGAGACCAATCTGAGCATTACTTTCCAACTCTGGAGGGGTGATTCCGGGACCAATCTGAGCATTACTTTCCAACTCTGGAGGGGTGATTCCGGACCAATCTGGCCATTACTTTCCAACTCTGGAGGGGTGATTCCGAGACCAATCTGGCCATTCATTACTTTCCAACTCTGGAGGGGTGATTCCGAGACCAATCTGGCCATTACTTTCCAAACTCTGGAGGGGTGATTCCGGGACCAATCTGGCCATTACTTTCCAACTCTGGAGGGGTGATTCCGGGACCAATCTGGCCATTACTTTCCAACTCTGGAGGGGTGATTCCGGGACCAATCTGGCCATTACTTTCCAACTCTGGAGGGGTGATTCCGAGACCAATCTGGCCATTACTTTCCAACTCTGGAGGGGTGATTCCGGGACCATCTGGCCATTACTTTCCAACTCTGGAGGGGTGATTCCGAGGACCAATCTGAGCCATTACTTTTTCCAACTCTGGAGGGGTGATTCCGAGACCAATCTGAGCATTACTTTCCAACTCTGGAGGGGTGATTCCGAGACCAATCTGGCCATTACTTTCCAACTCTGGAGGGGTGATTCCGAGACCAATCTGGCCATTACTTTCCAACTCTGGAGGGGTGATTCCGAGACCAATCTGGCCATTACTTTTCCAACTCTGGAGGGGTGATTCCGAGACCAATCTGGCATTTCTTTCCAACTCTGGAGGGGTGATTCCGAGACCAATCTGGCCATTACTTTCCAACTCTGGAGGGGTGATTCCGAGACCAATCTGGCCATTACTTTCCAACTCTGGAGGGGTGATTCCGAGACCAATCTGGCCATTACTTTCCAACTCTGGAGGGGTGATTCCGGGACCAATCTGAGCATTACTTTCCAACTCTGGAGGGGTGATTCCGGGACCAATCTGGCCATTACTTTCCAACTCTGGAGGGGTGATTCCGAGACCAATCTGGCCATTACTTTCCAACTCTGGAGGGTGATTCCGAGACCAATCTGGCCATTACTTTCCAACTCTGGAGGGGTGATTCCGGGACCAATCTGGCCATTACTTTCCAACTCTGGAGGGGTGATTCCGAGACCAATCTGGCCATTTTTTCCAACTCTGGAGGGGTGATTCCGAGACCAATCTGGCCATTACTTTCCAACTCTGGAGGGGTGATTCCGAGACCAATCTGGCCATTACTTTCCAACTCTGGAGGGGTGATTCCGGGACCAATCTGGCCATTACTTTCCAACTCTGGAGGGGTGATTCCGAGACCAATCTGGCCATTACTTTTCCAACTCTGGAGGGGTGATTCCGAGACCAATCTGGCATTTACTTTTCCAAACTCTGGAGGGGTGATTCCGAGACCAATCTGAGCATTTACTTTCCAACTCTGGAGGGGTGATTCCGAGACCAATCTGGCATTACTTTCCAACTCTGGAGGGGTGATTCCGAGACCAATCTGGCCATTACTTTCCAACTCTGGAGGGGTGATTCCGAGACCAATCTGGCCATTACTTTCCAACTCTGGAGGGGTGATTCCGAGACCAATCTGGCATTACTTTCCAACTCTGGAGGGGTGATTCCGAGACCAATCTGAGCATTACTTTCCAACTCTGGAGGGGTGATTCCGGACCAATCTGGCCATTACTTCCCAACTCTGGAGGGGATTTCCGAGACCAATCTGGCCATTACTTTCCAACTCTGAGAGGTGATTCCGAGACCAATCTGAGCCATTACTTTCCAACTCTGGAGGGGTGATTCCGGGACCAATCTGAGCATTACTTCCAACTCTGGAGGGGTGATTCCGGACCAATCTGAGCATTACTTTCCAACTCTGGAGGGGTGATTCGGGGACCAATCTGAGCATTACTTTCCAACTCTGGAGGGGTGATTCCGAGACCAATCTGGCATTACTTTCCAAACTCTGGAGGGGTGATTCCGGGACCAATCTGAGCATTACTTTCCAACTCTGGAGGGGTGATTCCGGGACCAATCTGGCATTACTTTCCAACTCTGGAGGGGTGATTCGAGACCAATCTGGCATTACTTTCCAACTCTGGAGGGGTGATTCCGGGACCAATCTGAGCATTACTTTCCAAATCTGGAGGGGTGATTCGAGGGACCAATCTGGCCATTACTTTCCAACTCTGGAGGGGTGATTCCGGGACCAATCTGGCCATTACTTTCCAACTCTGGAGGGGTGATTCCGGGACCAATCTGGCCATTACTTTCCAACTCTGGAGGGGTGATTCGAGACCAATCTGGCCATTACTTTCCAACTCTGGAGGGGTGATTCCGGGACCAATCTGGCCATTACTTTCCAACTCTGGAGGGGTGATTCGAGACCAATCTGAGCATTACTTCCAACTCTGGAGGGGTGATTCCGAGACCAATCTGAGCATTACTTTCCAACTCTGGAGGGGTGATTCCGAGGACCAATCTGGCCATTACTTTCCAACTCTGGAGGGGTGATTCCGAGACCAATCTGGCCATTACTTTCCAACTCTGGAGGGGTGATTCCGGGACCAATCTGGCCATTACTTTCCAACTCTGGAGGGTGATTCCGAGACCAATCTGAGCATTACTTTCCAACTCTGGAGGGGTGATTCCGAGACCAATCTGGCATTACTTTCCAACTCTGGAGGGGTGATTCCGAGACCAATCTGGCCATTACTTTCCAACTCTGGAGGGGGTGATTCCGAGACCAATCTGGCCATTACTTTCCAACTCTGGAGGGGTGATTCCGAGACCAATCTGGCCATTACTTTCCAACTCTGGAGGGGGATGATTCCGAGACCAATCTGAGCATTACTTTCCAACTCTGGAGGGGGTGATTCCGAGACCAATCTGAGCATTTACTTTCCAACTCTGGAGGGGGGTGATTCCGAGACCAATCTGAGCATTACTTTCCAACTCTGGAGGGGTGATTCCGGGACCAATCTGGCCATTACTTTCCAACTCTGGAGGGGTGATTCCGGAGACCAATCTGGCCATTACTTTCCAACTCTGGAGGGGTGATTCCGAGACCATCTGAGCATTACTTTCCAACTCTGGAGGGGTGATTCCGGGACCAATCTGAGCCATTACTTTCCAACTCTGGAGGGGTGATTCCGAGACCAATCTGGCCATTACTTTCCAACTCTGGAGGGGTGATTCCGAGACCAATCTGAGCATTACTTTCCAACTCTGGAGGGGTGATTCCGAGACCAATCTGAGCATTACTTTCCAACTCTGGAGGGGTGATTCCGAGACCAATCTGAGCATTACTTTCAACTCTGGAGGGGTGATTCCGAGACCAATCTGGCCATTACTTTCCAACTCTGGAGGGGTGATTCCGGGACCAATCTGGCATTACTTTCCAACTCTGGAGGGGTGATTCCGAGACCAATCTGAGCATTACTTTCCAACTCTGGAGGGGTGATTCCGAGACCAATCTGAGCATTACTTTCCAACTCTGGAGGGGTGATTCCGGGACCAATCTGGCCATTACTTTCCAACTCTGGAGGGGTGATTCCGAGACCATCTGAGCATTACTTTCCAACTCTGGAGGGGTGATTCCGAGACCAATCTGGCCATTACTTTCCAAACTCTGGAGGGGTGATTCCGGACCAATCTGGCCATTACTTTCCAACTCTGGAGGGGTGATTCCGAGACCAATCTGAGCATTACTTTCCAACTCTGGAGGGGTGATTCCGAGACCAATCTGAGCATTTCTTTCCAACTCTGGAGGGGTGATTCCGAGACCAATCTGGCCATTACTTTCCAACTCTGGAGGGGTGATTCGGGGACCAATCTGGCCATTACTTTCCAACTCTGGAGGGGTGATTCCGAGAGACCAATCTGAGCATTACTTTCCAACTCTGGAGGGATTCCGAGACCAATCTGGCCATACTTTCCAACTCTGGAGGGGTGATTCCGGGACCAATCTGGCCATTACTTTCCAACTCTGGAGGGGTGATTCCGAGACCAATCTGAGCATTACTTTCCAACTCTGGAGGGGTGATTCCGAGACCAAATCTGAGCATTACTTTCCAACTCTGGAGGGGTGATTCCGGACCAATCTGAGCATTACTTTCCAACTCTGGAGGGGTGATTCCGAGACCAATCTGAGCATTTCTTTCCAACTCTGGAGGGGTGATTCCGAGACCAATCTGAGCATTACTTTCCAACTCTGGAGGGGTGATTCCGGACCAATCTGGCCATTACTTTCCAACTCTGGAGGGGTGATTCCGGGACCAATCTGGCATTACTTTCCAACTCTGGAGAGGGGTGATTCCGAGACCAATCTGAGCATTTCTTTCCAACTCTGGAGGGGTGATTCCGAGACCAATCTGAGCATTACTTTCCAACTCTGGAGGGGTGATTCCGGGACCATCTGGCCATTCCTTTCCAACTCTGGAGGGGTGATTCCGGGACCAATCTGGCCATTACTTTCCAACTCTGGAGGGTGATTCCGAGACCAATCTGAGCATTTCTTTCCAACTCTGGAGGGGTGATTCCGTGACCAATCTGAGCATTTCTTTCCAACTCTGGAGGGGTGATTCCGTGACCAATCTGAGCATTTCTTTCCAACTCTGGAGGGGTGATTCCGAGACCAATCTGACCATACGTTTTCAAAATCAGAATGCTGACCCAGTGAAGGGAGAGAAAAGTGCCTCGATGGCAGGGAGCGCCGTCCAACCGCGCCCAGCGCGGCCGACTCCAGTCGGCCAAAGGCCGGCTGGTGAAGACACAATATGCAAGGGAGACCTCGGAATCTGATTATCCCTCGACGTACGAGTAGACTTCAATATCGGCATATCGTGGAAAACCGTCGGTGGATGCGATCATATCCCCGGAAGACTCACGATGAGTTCTCTGGGAATCATTGAGAGAAGAATTGTGAAAGCTACCACGCTCTTATCCATGAGAGCTTCTCGGACATTCTCTGCTTTGATTTTTTTCGTAGCTGCCCTGTTCAACCCAGTTGCGTTCTGACGGAGCAAGGCCGTTAAGGAATGGAAACGAAACTTTCTAGCGAGCTCGGTGGTGTGAAGGGTTTTCGAGATGGGTTCTTTGATGCTGCATTCGGTGATTTGGTGCACGCGTCCGCCCCGATATCCGGGACTCAGATTCGCGAAGAAGAGAAAAAGGCTCTCGGGCTTCCTCTCCCAGACTCATCGGAGACGATTGGAGTTATTTGACTTCAATAGCGTGAACGTCATCCCGAACGCTCATTTTGCGCGTGATCAGAAGGATTATCCCACAGTGTGTGTGAGCGCGGTTCTTCCTAAGTCAGAGGCATCCTGATTCCCGGGGCGGGCCGCCCTAGCGCCCCCTCACGATACGCTAGTGGTCCAGAGTCGATTCCGATATCTGACGTTGGGTCTCACTCAGCCGTGTTTCCTCCTGCTGAGAGACAGCTTCACGGGGGGGGGGGGGCGTCATCAGCGCGACTTGTTGGTGCCTGAACATGTCACTTCGGAACTCCTCAGCGGTCAACATGTCGTCGAAAGGACATCCACGGAGGAAGGACTACACGAGAGCGGGGGTGTTGCCGCATCTGCAGGACTCTACGCCGAAACATCGTTGGCGCCGGTGAATCACTTCGCCGGTTGGGTTCTATGAGCGCTAAGACCACGGACAAGTATAAATAGGAGGCAGTTGGGGAGCACTTGTGTGCAATGCGCAGTGCCTGGTAGGGCTCCAGATCGGGAATGCTAGAAAAATCAGTGCGATAACGAACTCGAGAGCGGATCAGCCTTCGGAGACAGCGCGGCAGATTTGCGCTCAATTCGGTTCGACGTCGGCCTCGAAAATTCACAACGTCAACAGGATTTTCCGTCGCGAGCACTTCGCGGAGTTTCCATAATGGCCTGCCGGGATAACATTGGGGGCATCGGCCCCACCAAAAAGGAAAGATTTTTGAAAACTTATGAAAATGCTCATATGTCGAGAACCAGTTGAGCTTCAGCGCCAATAAAAGAACCGTCGTGAAGCTCTTCTCAAGGCCTATCGAACGTCGGTCTCGGGAACCTCTCTTTCAGTTGAGGTAAATTGAAGACTCGTCGGTTCAGCCGGGAGGAGAGGGCTGACCACTTTCTCAGATATCGCTAAAAGGACTCCCCTTCATCCTATACTCGCAGGGCAACTTTCATCCCAGTGCCAGTTTGCGGGACCGAGATATCAACTGTTGAACATCGGCGGTGAAGCGGGTTTCCCCAGATCGATCCCGGGAAAATTCCGCCCAGACTCGGAAAAGTATGCTCAGATTGGTCCCTGACCATACTGATTCACTGACCATACTTCTGAGGGTCGATCAGGGTGATTTCGGGACTAATCTGAGCACACTTTTCCAAGTCTGGAAAGGTGATTCTGGGACCAATCTGAGCACACTTTTCCATGTCTGGAAGGGTCATCCTGGGACCAATCTGAGCATACTTTGACGAGTCTGGGAGGGTGATTCCGATCGATCTGACCATGATTTCCAGATAGATGACTTGATTCGATGACTTTTATCCATTTTTATGCTGGGTTCCAAGCGAGTTCTGAGGAACAGCTTCATCGCCGATGTTCAACTGTTGATATCTTGGCCCCGCAAACTCGCATGGGATGAAACTTGCTCTGCGAGTAGACGATGAACAGGAGTCCTTTTAGCGATATCTGAGAATGTTGTCAGCCTTCTCCTTCCGGGTGAACCAACGAGTTTTCAATTTATCTGAGCTGGAAAACAGGTTTCCGGGACCCGCTGCCTCCGACGTCCGATGGTCCTTAAAAAGGGCTCCACAACGGTTTTTTCTCCGTTCCGTAGCTCCACTGGTTCTCGAGAGAAATGACCGTTTTAAGTCGTTTAAAAATCGATTCTTTCTCTGGTGGGGCGCTTATCCCGGCAGGCCCTTTCCGATCATGTGAGCAACGGCGTGGTTTGGCGCAGCGGATTAGCGGATCCAATGCATCGGATGTTGTAACTGGATGCAGCACCCCATCGAGCTATCATATCGTGATGCGGCAAGAACTCGAACCCGTAGAACAGAGCCAACTTCTGCTGTTCCCGCAGCCGCCGCTGGAATACAGAACCCGCCGTCTCGCGGCTCGCAGCCTCAGAATACAATCTTTTAGGAATACAGCGGAAGCGATCGATTTCCGAAAGACTTCCAGACCACAGAGAGAGACCTCGGAAAATGGGATCACGCGTACTATTTCGAGTGGAGCAAGGGTTCGGCCGCAAGAGTTTGTTCTTTGGAATGACTACACGGAATTCTAATGCGGAATCCTGCCAAGCTGCGAATTCGAATGTGAGCATGGAGCTTGTAATCCTCAGAGCTCCGTTGTCCTCAAAGCTCCGTGGAAAGCTCAGATGCTCTTCGCAATTCGCCCAATAACCCCCCCCCCCCCCCCCCCCTGCGATAGAACCTCTACGCTGAAGGAGCCCCCCGCAGCATGAAAGATCGGGGATGAGGAACTTGACTTCGGCAGATCAAAGATCATTGGAACGGGGGGGGGGGGGGGCGGCGCGAGGGTGGATAGCAGTGTCTGCTTGAGCGTTCCGATGACAGGATTCGATGGAAGGAGATTCACTGCCGACGGGGGTTAATACCTGCTGTACCTGCTTAATATGTACGTCGAATGATATTGGAGCGGATGCCGAACTTGTCTTCATTTTACAAAACACTGCGGTCCGAACGATGTTAGCTCGAAGCGGACGGCCGGATAAGGAAGTGTTTCAGGCCACGGCTCTGATTTCGGAGTTCGATTGCTTGGCGTGATGCCGCACTCATGGGGAGCATATTCACACATTTACAAGATCTCGATCGCCTTTTGAGTCCGAATGGTACGCGGATGGACACTTGGGAAGAAGACGGACCCCTCAAAAGGAGAGGTTTAAAACTGAATTTCGCAAATCGGCTCAAAGATTGCATTTTTTTTTTTTTCAACTTTTCTCAAAAAAAAACAGTCGACAAACTTCTGAAGTCGACCGATCGAATTCGTAAGTGTCAAGGTCGACGCAGGATAGGATGCTGCTCAAACGCCCGGCAACTCCAGATTTCTAGCTCAGGATCTGTGAGAAGGGCGGAAAGATCGTTTCAACCTTGACCTCAAGATCGACCTCCTGACAAGATCGCGTCCTCTTTGCATTTTGGCCCTTAACTTCCTCAGGGAAGCCGAATTCGGGAAAATTTTCCGATGGCAAAAAGTTCTTAGATTGGTCCAAACTACCTGACGAAGAAGTTTACGGGTCGATCCGACAACTTTTTCAAAAAAAAATTGAGGAGGCGGGATTTCGGGGGGAAAAAAAAAAAGTTCTCGGATCGACCCGACAACTCCTGGTCGGGTAGTCTGGACCAATCTAAGAACTTTTTGCCATCGGAAAATTTTCCGAATTCGGCTTCCCTGAGGAGTTAAGGGCCAAAATGCAAAGAGGACGCGATCTTGTCAGGAGGTCGATCTTGAGGTCAAGGTTGAAACGATCTTTCGTCCTCCTCACAGGTCCTGAGCTAGAAATCTGGAGTTGCCGGGCGTTTGAGCAGCATCCTATCCTGCGTCGACCTTGACACTTACGAATTCGATCGGTCGACTTCAGAAGTTTTTCGACTGTTTTTTTTTTTTTTAAAAAACTTGAAAAAAAAAAGCAATCTTTGAGCCGATTCGCGAAATCTTTTCTACCGATTCACGAAAATCGAAAAGATGCGCCATCCTTCCCTATCGAATGCAAAAAAAAAAGCCAGAATCGGATAATTTTTCACCGATTTATGAGCAAAAGAAGAGAGAGTAAGAAAATTCCCAGGCTCCGGTCTACCCTCAAACTTCGCACGTGATGAACCGAAAACGCTTCCATTTTTGGATGGGGCACAGATTCACGGGAGAAGCCTTCATTCGATTTCGGCATTCGCTCGAGCATTTGAGATTGGGTCCAAGACCAATTTGTGCACCCCCTCGGAAAGCTCGGAAATCCGCATGAATAATCGTTTTTCTCGGTTTCCGAGAGACGCAGTGGAATCAATTGGGCAGGGAAGTGGGCGTCCATATGAGCCACTCTCGAAGCACCCCTCAGTGCCTTTCCAGGTCATTCAATCTATCATTTGTACCGCGGAAATCGGCCGAATTTCGGGATTTGACCGGAGAAATCGGATGCGATCGGCTAGTCAGACGCTATGCTCTGAATTTCCACCAAAGCTCAAGGTCTCAAGACGTGAAATCATATTCGACCGAATGAAGACGAATTGATGAGTAGGGAAAAATGAAATCTCGGAGCAATCTGAATCACGAAGCTTAGCTCTCTCAACCTAAGATCGGTGATCAAACAACGAGGTTTCTGCTCGAGCAGTGGGAAGCCATTGATCTCGTGCTGGAGATCTCAGAGTTTCGGTCGGAAATTTCGCACTGTCTGCTCACATTAGCATGGCCGAACGAACCGAAGAAGATTTCGATAATTGCTCCAGACATCGCCCCTCGAGATTGAAAGAAATATAATGCCCCCTGCGCAACTCACCTCACCAAGGACTCTCAGCAGATTCTCTACGTTTTCACGCCAAACAAGCGGTAGTATGTAATACTATCAACCCGGAGTTTTTCTTCTAGGACTTAGTGGACATAAGCTTTCCCAACTAAGAGCGTGTTTTTCTCCATATATGAGAACAAACTCAGGACAGTGAAAACTACATGGTTTTCTCCCAGCTTTCCAACGCGACAAAGCGCGACTCTCTACCTCATTTGGTTCATGCATAATTAACTTCTCAAGTTTCAGGTATAAACCTCTCTTTTTGAGGGGTCCGTCTTCTTCCATAATTTTCCTTCGCGTACCATTCGGATCTTGTAAATGTGTGAATATGCTCCCTATCGCCCTATCTTGCGCCCTATCGGCTGGTCGTCGACCGCGTCGCTTTGCTCTCAACGACACCTTCGGCCAGGCTCTTAGTTCAGCCGGGATACCTCGCATGCTGAAGCCCACTGGTCTCATGCCCGACGTCGGGAGCCGGCCTGACGGCCTCACGCTCGGTCCTTTCTCCAGGGGGAGGGCCCTCGTGTGGGATGCGACGGTGACCGACTCTCTGAGCCCTTCCCTGGTCGGTCCCGGTGCTTCTCGCACAGGGTCCGTCGTTGCAAGGGCGGAGGTGCCAAAAATCAACAAGTATGCCGCGCTGGCGATTGGGTATAGCTTTTCGCCGTGGGTGGTCCCGGCTCCTGTTGACCCGAACCCTGGTTGCTCAGGTTGGGGAGGCCCTCGAGCGAGCAACGGGAGACAAAAAGCTTGAGCGATTCTTGGCTCAGCGCCTGCCTTTGAATGTTCAGCGGGCAACGCGGTGCTGGGCACCACGAGCCGCTGGCTGGAGCCGAGTTGGCGGGAGACCTAAGATCCCAACGTACACTAGGGGCTTACCTTTGGGCCGATTGATGCAATTTCAAAACTTAATAAAGGCACAAATCTCCGAAAGATGCGGCATCACGCCAACCAATCGAACTCCGAAATCGGAGTCGTGGCCCGAAACGCCCCCTTATCCTGCTGAACCCTTTGCCAGTTGTCCCCAAAGTTCGGAATCCACGAGTACCCTGGGCTCCGACTCCTTAACTCCTCTGAGATTCTGGAGTGAGTCGGAGGAAGCGGCTCCTTATGGCTCCAGTTTCCCCAGCTGGAGGATTTTGGATGACATCTCTCTGAATGGTTTCAGGAACCTTGTTCAGTTGTACCCTGCAGAGGTACCATTGCAGCATTCAAATGATTTCCTCTCTGTGCACATAATCCGATATTCTGCTCACATCCTACAGTGCCGCCCCTGGTGCGGTTCTCGACAAGTTTCGCTCTTTGAGTGTACCGAAATGCGGGCGATTTGATCTGAAAAGGAAAATCTCGAAGACGAGGGCTGACTGCTGACAACGCGACACGCAAGTGGATCCTACCCCTCCAAGTCAAGCGGCGTGGGCTGCTGAAAACTCAAACACCTCCTGCTGTCTCGAAAAGGGAATCATATTCCGTTCGGCTCTGAGAATCTCCCCTTTTTACTTTGGTGCGCGTATCTGTGTCGTTAGGCGGTGAGTTCCGAGACCGTGGGGTACTCCAAAGCTCCCATTGTATCACCTGCATTATGGCGCTGAATGAGCGAAGCCAGAGCAGCGTGACAGGCATCTTACGATTGTCATCTCAGGCTTCAGGAGCAGGGGGAGTATTGAGCAAACAAGGCCAACTACGCTGACGAGCCCGTCCTTTGCTTCGGAAGTCTATTGTCGTGAAGAGACATTGCTTTCCATGTGGTGTAGTAAGACCTCGAGGAGGGGCCACCGATTCTCGGTGGCATATTATCGGGGCGGAGCGCCCCATGGTCGATATCAGTATCATGGTCATACATTTGAGAGAACACAATCTGCCAGTTTCTGGCATGGAGGCACATTCGTCTTCTCCACGTCTTGGGTCAGCACCATTTCGAAACTATCTCTTCATTCGGTTAATCAGCGCATGTTGTCCGTCGAGACTATGTCGAGATGGAGCTGGTAGGGGAGCTAACCTCATCTCCCCAACCGAGGTTGTGCGACCTCCAGCCCGACACGAATGCATATGACACGAATGGCGTATGTCTTTTTTTGTCAGCTGCCCTACAAGCTGCCGTTGGTCCCAGGTCGATCGAATCAATCCTGTAGGAGTTCATTGAGGACAAACAAACATACAAACGAACAGATCCTGGGTTTTAAGTATGAAGTTTTATTAACGAGCTCTCCCAACATAGCTCAACCGATCGAACTTGTGCATCGAGCGAGCCAGTGTGCAAGGCGCCATTCCTTCCAAGCTTCCTCCACCGCGAAAGCTATACACCGGTAAGTTTGGAAGTGCAGTCATTGTTGGCCAGGATCATCGCAGCTCAAGTTTCCCCTCCTACGAGCTTTCCATCTTAGACGAGCGCTGATATCTTCAAGATCAGATCCCGAATGAAGTAACGGGAACGGAGGCTGCCTCGCTCATACATGGAATGATCCACTCTTCAGTGACTAATAAAAAGTGCAACCTTTCCAGCGGCGTGTCAAGCTGAATTGATCCTTCGATAACTGTCGGTATATCACGGTATCCTGGACCACGTCGACCAAGTTGGGCACTTCAATGGAGATGCTATCGAACGAAACTGGTGCGTGGGGTGAGTTCGGAAGTGCTTCGCCGCGCTCCGTTGTCACTGAACAAATCTCAACGCATCGAGCAATATCGAACTTCGTACATGTTCTGTGCTCGCTTCTTATCAGTCTATCGATCTGAGCTGCGGTCAGCGTCATCAACTCCGACACGAACACCACTATGGACCCTGATTTGAAAATAGTCTTGTCGTGAACAACGACTTGCAAAGTAGCTTCGCTCATGTTCGAGGAGCTCAGAGTGCTGACCGACAATTCGAGATTGTGGTCGCCATTTTTCAGCGACGAGGTTCTCAGGTAAGATTCAACATTTCTCGCTCTGTTTAGATTATCGCGATGATATACCACTATGACATGCAAATCCTTCTTGCTCCGTGTTGCGGGTCGTCTAACTGGACCTTTAGGAGCAATCTGACCGATATCCTTCCCAGGAACGTAACTCGGCGGCGGGGTAGGTCTCAGGTAGATGGCGAACAGGAGCAGCAAGAAGAATGCTACTAGAGCGATAATTATCACCCCGACGACACTCGCAAACAGCAGTTTGCATGTGGATACTTTCCTGCGTCCATGATCGCGTCGTGGAACCAACTCGTAATGTATTTCACGGGGTCCCTTCTTGTGTTCCTTCATCATAAATGACTGCAACAGACGAGAACTAGGGTCAGCGTGTTTCTCGTTGGACCCGAAGTCGAGATTTGTTCGGAAAGCCGTCCAGACCGACTGGGCGGAGGCTTTCTGCAGATTTTCCGTCACGAAATTCCTCTGACAGTTCAGGGAGGAGGTGATCATCGGCGGGAATAATTTTTTCCCCCGCTGAGAACGCCTTTGAAACGGTTCTCAGCGGAAGAATCATTGCCATGGATTTTTTGAAGCTCTCGAGAAGGGGTGTACGACTCAAAACTCTCGCGAGCCCTGCAAGTGTGTAGTAGGGCTACACACTACTAGTCACTACTAGTAGTCATGCTAGTCTACTGTATCCGCTCCAGAAGTAAACACCCCCCCCCCCCATTTCTCTGCATCCGTCTTGCCAGTTATGCCTTCAACATTGACCTTCGAGGGCCATTCGATTGCCGAGCTCAGATTTTGAGCTCTGAGTATGTAACAAGCCCACTCCGGAGATTCTTCCCACTATCGAGAAACGTTTATGAGCACTGAAAGCAGTAGCCATACGAAGCGCTCGTCGAAGCTTTAAGTCGATTTTCGAAGAGTCGAAGGGTCGCTTATCGTTGTTTCCTTGTTTGAGCAAGATGCCAACTTCTGCTCCGCGCGAATCTCCCAGGAATTCCCTCACGTTAGCTGCCTGGAGAGTGCTCTCCAGGAAGCAAGTTTCCACAAGAAGCTCTCTGGGAAGTCCGCTGGGACTCTCAGTGAGGACGCCCACCGGGAGATACTCACAGGGACAGCTTTCAAATTTCTCCTCCCAAAAGCTGCCATAGAGTTCTCTCATAGACAACAACCCGTTCATGCGTCGACAGCTGAGGTCTGTTTGAGGTCGCATTGCTAACTGAGTCGGCCTTTCGATCCAAGCCAGAGGAATTACATATTCTTAGGCATATCTGAATGTTTGAACGTAGAGTTTGCTTCTGCTGTCTGGATGAGGTATCCGTGCCTAGGAAGCTAAGAATCGAGCCGAAACGAGAGTCTGATGACTCTCTCTGGAGTTCTTAGTAGGTGGAATTGAGATGTTCGCTGCGAGATATCTTCCTCTATGGAGACATCATCGGAGAGAAAGTCGAAGTTTCGAACGGAGCGTCCAAGACGGGCACCAGTATCGTAAAGTGGAGATTCCGGGAGTTAACGACAGCTTGACTCCGCTGATATGCAGTTGGGCAAAGCAGTGAAATAGCAGTCAGAAGCTCAGACCACTACTGTCTTACCCGGAGCAGATTTGTCCCTGAGGGAAAGGGAAAAGTTTTTTCAGTGCTCCTCCATACACCATATTGTCCAACTCGTTATCAATATAAAGACACATGAGATTGAAGGGGCGTTTCGGATTACAGAGATGAATTTCGTGGAGCTCGGCTCTCAGCACAGATCCTTGGGCCGGAGAATGTACTCCCGATCGGCTGCTCGAGAGCTCGTCATTGTCATGACTTATCCGGGGGGCGGCCCCCGAGCTGGAGAATTGATCTTCGTTTTCTTTGCCAATCGCTCGATCTCCAAACTGAACATGTCTAGGGTAAACATCCGCCTCATCCCATGAATCAACAACACCGGCAGGTCCGAATCTGTGGAGGCGAAATGTAATCCTGGAATGACCACGATTAGAGCGCGAACGACGGCTGTGAGTTCGCGGCAGAAAGGAACCGCGTTGCTCTCACTAGCCGCTTTGTGGTCATGACGGGAGGCAATGTCAAGTGGAGCTTCCAGAAGAGCACTTGCAACGGGAGCATCTC
Organism: Phytoseiulus persimilis; assembly: GCA_037576195.1. Taxonomy (NCBI): domain Eukaryota; kingdom Metazoa; phylum Arthropoda; class Arachnida; order Mesostigmata; family Phytoseiidae; genus Phytoseiulus; species Phytoseiulus persimilis. The sequence goes on along the minus strand of CM075102.1, from coordinate 51,945,435 downwards.
GGCGCTAAAGCCTGAGATGGCTGACCTGCTCGGGCAGGTTACACATGTAGTTTTTGTCAGGCTCTGGATGGCCTCAACACAGACCATCGAGACCCATGAAACAAATTCATCAGGGGGATCTCAATTCAGCGGTGCGATCGGTTGACTTTTATAAGGTCGACTAGCCATGATAATCGATTCGTTCGAATTGCATGAATGAGGATGCCTCAACATTACCTTGGTGTGAGAGACAATGGCGTCGCTCTATAGATTCTGGATTAGAGGAATCACATGCGTGGGGGTGAGTGATGTATGAGACGAAAACAGGCGGTGTTCCACTCTCTCTGACAAGCTGCCACAGATAGGCTATGGGAAGACATGGCTTCGAGACGGCACGGACACACTTGTGCGTCACAAACCAACAGTGGCGAGGGTAGCCATGGGTAAGAGTCGGTCAGGTAGCCTGTCAGTCACTCAAGCTGTCTGTTTGTTAGGCAGTCCCTCGGTCGCCATTCCAACCAGTACATTATCCGATGGAAAGCGTGTGATTGAACGACGCTGGTACGCAGTCCACCGCTGACCGCTCCACCAAATGCGTAGCGCGGCGTTCTCCGACAGCTCCGACAATTATACAGCCCGTTGCACGAAGTGGTGGATGGCTCCTTCCCGCCGAAAAATACATAGAATCTTTCACTCGCGTTCATTTCGCCGGAATGCAGAGTAACTTTATCCTGACCGAGAGTGTGAACAATCACAGCGATTGTTGCGAACTCGAAAATCGACACGAGTCATCTCAAAAGTCTGGAAGAAGGAAGTTGCTGGGTTCGATAATTTCCAGCACGCCGGTCTTCGCGAAGAGAACAGTCGTGATTTGACCCTCCAGCACGACCGCGCGTCACTGTAGAAGAAGTCTTGTCGTTGTTGACAAGATTGAAGCGTGAGGAAATCAGCGTCGGATATCGGCCGTCGTAGAGTCTCGTTCGGAGCGTTATCGAAAACCTGCGGCGGATTCCGACACCAGCTCGCGCGGAGGACTAAAAACAACTTGAAGATGAAACAGCATCGGCGTGTACATAACACCATCGTGGAGAACGAGATCTAACCGCTTCCCAACAGTTTCTTTTTTTTTCTAGCAGACAGACAGGCTGCACTCCGAGGGTCGAGAAGGGAGGCTGCACTTCCATCTAGGTCCCCTCAATGAGGCCTGGTTTTTGAGAATTGTCAGAGTCATCTTCAAGGGTGTAAGAAACACATACGTCCGTTCGCATACGCTGTTTCCCGATCGCGCACGATTCCAGCGATGTTCTCCCCACACTTCGGGCTCAAAAATCCATGGGTTGTATGATCAACAGCAGAATCTGCGATTCCGATCGAAAATGGTGGCTCTCCTCTGATTCGTGCGACGGGCTCCATTCGTGTACGCACCTCTGGAATTGTGAAGCAACGATCCGAAAACGATAGCTGAATCAGTTCCTCAGAGATGAGTTGAGTCCGGGTCTGGCAGCCCGGAGTCACATTCAGAAAGAGGCTCCGATTCGGCGCGGGTCCACTCCCCCGAAAACCTCCGAGGAACTCATTCCTCCAGGGAGTGGGTCATCCTCCCGTCATGAAAAGCGAGAAAAAGGCTGCTAGGGGGCTGGATAGGTGATCGAACACTGCGAGGGGACCTCCAATGACCGCTCGAACCCCTCCTGTTTTTTTCCCGAGCGGGAGATGAACAACATCGAATTCAGACCAGAAAAGCTCTATTGGGTAGGACACGGAAAAATCAGGTGACAGCGAGGGCGAGGCGATGTGGGCGCCTGTCGATAGTTACAGGCACCATCGAGCTGAGCTTCTCATTCCTCGTCAGCGGCCTCCAAAACCTTTCGCGGGAGGGAACTGCCTTTACGGGCTAATCGAGACACCAGAATCAGAGGAAAAGAGAAACGAGCTACGTTTCTCTCTGCGGTACTCACCAGCCCTTGCTCTCGTGATTCAGAGGCGGAATGCATGAGATTCCTTTGGATTCCATCCACGAAGAGGTGGCAATGGCATCACTGGGACGGAAAACGCTTCGTCCCCAAGACGCCGAGTATCGGCCTTCATGGCCCGGTTCCAAGATGCTGGAAAGACTGCTTCAATCTGTTGAGCCGAGGAAGGAGTTTCCAATCTTCGGGAAAGATGGCATCAGAACGGAAGGAGCGAGTGCTATTCATGCGATTATTTGAGAGCCCGTCAAGCAGGGTCTCTCGAAGATTTTCCTTTCCGGCAACGCCCAACTGTTCAGTTTACTTCGACGATATGATCACCCGGCATAGTCTGATTCCTATTAAGCGCTCAAATTCCCATTTCCCAATAGCTTGTGGATCCGATCCTGGCTCGTCAGATATCCGAAGGTACCCGGTAGAACTGACCGAGACGCCGGCGGAACGGAAAAAGGGACAGGGAGGCCTCCATGGCGGACTCACAAGAACGACAGCATGGTGATGCTGGGCCATAGGTTGACTGTTGTGAGGTTTCAATGAACCTCATGTTAATTTTTTCCGACCGAGAACTCAAACCGGCCGTGACAGCGGGAGCCATGCCGAACGGGTACCTACAGTCCGCAACACGAATTTATCGACACGCATTCTATGTGGATGATTTCCGCACCCGCTGGATAACGAAGTCAGTGTTGCCATGGGAATTCCACTAGGTGCGACAGACTTTGAGATTATATCAACCGACTGAGAAGAGCGAAGTTTAGGCTCAGGATCGAACATTTTTGATATCCAGCTGTAACACGAAATTATCGACAGCGTTGAAATCGCGCATTCGGTTGGAGTTTCAGCATTTTCTCGTGAGGCTGATACCGACGAACGTCAAGTTAGTGCTAACGAAGAACACACAAGTACGATTTGTCGACTCAGAACTCCGGCTCGTCAAGATTTGTGAGAAAGAACTCATTCCCTCAATATGGGACGAAAACCGGCTCTGACTCCTCAAGAAAGGATTCGCATCGATCAATTACACGGCTCTGGGCTCGCAGCAAGAGCTATCGGACGAGAGACCGGCAGAACAGCGGACGTAGTGCTGCGGTATTTGAGATTAGGGGCGGAGTATGGCATCAGATCGTACAAGAAACGAAGCACAAAGCTCTCAGATCGTCAGAAACGGAAGATAATTCAGGATGCGAGCAACAAGAGTGTCTCTTGCGCTCAAATCAGAGACTCAAACAACCTCCCAGTGCATAAACAGACCGTCTGGCGCGTTTTGAGAAGTGCGTATCATCTGAAATTCAAGAAAATGTGCGGGAAGCCCCCGCTGACGAAAAAGCACCGAGACACTAGGCTCGATCGCGCCCAGGAATGGATGAGTTGGACTTCGGAATGGGATAAAGTTGTCTTCAGCGATGAGAAAAAGTTCAATCTGGACGGCCCGGATGGATTCCATAACTACTATCACGATCTTCGGAAAGAGCCTCGATTCTATTCCAAAAGACAGTCCGGGGGCGGTTCAGTTATGATCTGGGGAGCGGTCAGTCGCCGCGGGACGTTCCAAATCATCTTCGTGGAGACAATAATGCGTTCCGTGGACTATAAGCTGCTACTCGAGAACCACCTGCGACCTCAAGCTTTGGAGAAAGTTGGAACGGATTTCATCTTCCAGCAAGATTGCGCCTCCGTGCACACGGCGGCGATAATCAAAGATTGGTTCCGGGAGAGCGGAGTACGTTTTCTTGACTGGCCTCCGAAGAGCCCCGACCTGAACATTATTGAGAACCTCTGGGGAACGTTAGCTCGGCTCGTCTATCCCAATGGGAAGCAGGTCAACTCAAGAGAAGAATTGAAACATGCGATTCTTTCTTCTTGGGCCAGAATTGGGGAACGAGACATAAAACCACTCTATGATTCTCTCCCAAGGCGCATTTTTGAGGTAATCAAGGCGAAAGGGGGTTCGACGAAGTATTAACTTTCGAGAATTCCGAAATCGTGGAATAAATCAGCCTGTCGATAATTTCATGTTACGGCTCGAAATCGATTTTCTGGAATCTTACGCGTCGTCTTCCTCGAATCGAAGAAATATTCTATCGCCACAACCGTGGTGATGCTGGGAGTATTCCATGGCAGCATCAACATCATCTCTCTTTGTCATGAGGAATAGTCTAGAAAACTTGACTGTCGATAATTTCGTGTTGTGGGCTGTATCGCCTCGGGCATGATGTTGCCCCACTCGTGCGTTGTACCGGGCTAGTTTTTTTGAAAGCATGATTAATCTTCAACGTGGCACTCTCTCATAATTTAACCGTGAGGAGAGTTGAGTTTCAAAGGTGCGCAAACTTGATCCGAGAATCAAGGCCGACGAGCTAGTTCGAATATCGGGCCTCGACTCCGGGGAAAACGATTCCTACAGAAAACGGCCAAATTCCTGATGGGGGCTCGAACAGGTGGATCAAGTTTCCCGAAAGGCCGATCATCTCCACGCCACAGACTCGACCAGCACACCAGGCTCCTTGTTGCCTCCATCTCGAGACCAGCCCGCTTCGCCTCCAACGTCGTCAGCCTACCATAACAAACGCACAGTTGAGAGCTCAGAAAACCCGAAGCCTTCGTGCGGAAATTGACCAATTTTTTTTTTCCACAGAAGGTCGTTTGTCCCGCCCCTAACGGTCATCACTTCATGCTGTCATTGTCGTGCACGGGAACGCTACAGATGGCTCAAGTAGTAAAGCCTGCTCTCCGCCCCAAGGAGGTTCCCCTGCCATCGTTTGAAGCCTGATAAGGCCTATTTCCGTGCAATCACGGGCGCCTCATCTCCGTCGAGGGAAGACAGAACGGATGAGTTTCCGAAGAAGCAGTTTTCGGGTAAGGCGCCAGCTCTCGTCATCAACGAGTGGGTGGTGCCGATGGTTTCACTCGCCGGAGACCTCTTTTCGGTAGCCCAGCACGGTGCTTCGGCCCTCCGAGCTCTCGCAGACAGCTCGAGGAGTTCAAGCCGGTTGAGAACACCGACACTTGGAGTATGAAAAAAGTCTAAAGTAACTCCGCGCACTTCAAGTCGTGTAGAATCGATATGACTTAGGATTGCTATGACATTCGATAGCCGGATGCAATGATAACTTATTTGGATGGAAAGTCAATAGACGCAGAGGAGCTGATGTCAATAATTTTATTCTCGGAATGAATCGCGGTTCGAGCAGGCTATCTTCCAACGATGCGATTGGAAGCAAACGTAATAGGAGTGGTATAGAGAACTGATTCATGCGGCTCAAGGAGCTGGATATTTTTCTGCTGGTTTCTGTTTGGCGCCAGTCACCTGGTATGGAACACCACATGCTCCGTATTTGATACCAGTCACTACCTCTGGAAAACCGAATTTTCAATCTCTGGTACTTCGCCCTAGCCTTGCTGTTGAATACGAAGATAGCACGAGATGAGAGAATTGTGACAGCACTTCATTCGGGCCTTTGTCCCTGAGGGAGGGCCCTCGCACAGAAAGATTGGGATCAAACATACTGATTCACCAGCTACCACGGCTCGTTGGCCAGCACGCCCCTCTTCTTGGATTATTTCCACGTCGCACGAGCGCAAAAGACGATCAATTTGGGCTTGCCTAGAGAGTCGAGCTGGACCGTAGCTCCAGTGTTACTGAGAATATTGTGCGGAGGGCGCGGTTCCTTCTTGCCCTCGATCGGCTCATTCGACCTCCTTGTCTCTACAGTTGATGAACACTCTGTCCAAGGGAACCCAGATAGCTCTGGCGTTCGAGTGGTCTTGAACAGGCGGTAATTAGGTATCAGAATACATACCTATGTCGTTGACGAATCACATTGACCTCGATGAGCAGCACCGCTTCCCACGGGGAGCTTGACGTGTTTGTGATGGCATGTCGAGCCAACGAAGGTTCTTTTTCCACACAAAAACGACGTCGTTCCGGAACGATTGTGAATTGGTCATAGAGAGCATGGAGCTATTGTTGAAATTCGTAGTATACAGTTGCCGCCGAGATGCCACACGATGCCGAGAGCCGATGATTATCTGAATTCCGGTCGTAACTTCCATATGCTGCCATGATTCCCTCGATGAAACTCGCAAAGTTTCTTCAACAAACTCCTGAAGAGCGTGGCTTTGTCTCTCGAAACACAGTTTCGGAATCGGCTCACGATCTCTTCTGTTGTGGCCTGTCCATTGACCTCCGATTCTGTATGAGAAAAATGAAGGAGATGTTTAACTTCGAAGAACCCACTCGTTATGAAACTTCTCCGAACAATGGTCGTTTGGGCCTGGAGGGAGCTCGTACCGATTGCAATGAAATTTCGGAGGTCGACAAGGAGCGCATCGGCATCCGTAGTGGGTTCCGATGTGTCAATGTTCGTCCCGTTCGTTTGCCCCGATGCGCTAATCCGCTCGTCGTCATCGTCCGAAATCTTTTCCATGTCAACATCACCAATCGTTCGAGCACGAAGTTGCTTCATGAGATCAGCAGAGGATGTAACTGGAATAGGAACAAATCATCAGGGACTCACAGGAGACCTCTGCAATGGACACCTGCTGCCGAAGGTCGCTGCCCACATCGCGGAAGACTGTCCCACGACTGAGAGCGTGGCGGAACAGAGAGGGGATACCTTTGTTTGCATGTAATTTCTCCGAAGTGTGGATGAAACAAGACGCTTCTCGTTTTTCCTTCTTCCGAGAGCTGATGGGTTTCCTGTGCTTCTCGCCGCTCGGTGCATAGGCCGTGCTCGGAATATTCTTGAGCACTTTTGTTCCGAACAGAACTTTCTTCTTCCCTCGGAACGTTCCATGGCGTCCCGTCCAATTCGGGACACCGTCGTTGGCGCTGTGGGATAGAATAACATCGAAATCTTCACCAGGACTCGCGTTTGAGAGGATTCCTGGATATGTCCGAGCAGTACAAATGTGTCCAACCTGTAGCATAGTCTCCTAGCTTCCTTCAACTTTTTTATAGCATCTTGGGCCACGTGGTTCGCCTCCGATTCAACGAGGCTCCCATCAGGAACTGCTGATTCCATGATTTTGTCGTGTTTCATTACCTGCAATCTCTAGAGTTGTTCAACTGTTCCGCCCAGTCCTCTTCTCTACCTAGCGGAAAGACCCGATGTTCCGCATTGAGGAGACGGATTCCATTTGGATGAGTACACTGACCGAATGAACTTTGCTGTTTTTGAAGAGCTTGGCCAATATATAATCGTTATTCGCTGTTATGTCATCCTCCTGGTCCTCGGCTTCGCATTTATATCGGGACTTTCTCGTGGCTCCTTCGATCTCGACGCCTTCAAGCCTAACAGCACTTCCTCCCGTTGAGTCTTCTTCGAAATCCGACGCGCTGATTTTCTCGCCCGAACCGATTTTCTGGCTGAGCTTTTTCGCTGGAACCATCCATCTCGAAGTTGACAAGCCGCAACCGATGTGTTTGAGAGCTCATTTGGATTTCCGAAAGAAGATCAAGTCAATGAACACCGTGAGAAACTGACCTAAATCTCTCATGCGCTGTCTTCTGTCATCTTCTTGCTCTCGTTTTTGTTTCTTCTCCAGGCTCTTCAAATGTTTTCTATCCACAGTAGAGCCGGTGCCCGCGAAAATATCAGAGGTTTCCGTGCGTTGCTTTTTACTCATATCATCGGACAACGTGAATAACTCGAAAAGTTCATTGGTTTTGAAAAAGCGTCGCTGCTTGGGGTTTTTTAAAATTCGATTCGTAAGAAATTGTTTGAAAATCTGTCTATGATAGATCTTCTCTTCAATTGTTCCTGCCGTCATGAGCCTGGAAACGGACACCGTTGGATGAGCTCGGGGGTGGTGGCCCGCGACGAAATGGAAAAATATTCGTCGATGGGACGCCTTGGGGACACGAACCTGTATATGGTGACATCCCTCAGTTGACCAATTCTCCAGGCCCTTTCACGGGCTTGCATATCGGTGCTTGGATTCCAGTCAGGATCGTAGATTATGACCCGATTCGCTCCGGTGAGGTTGACGCCCAAGCCGCCGACACGCGTCGTCAGAAGGAAAATGAAGATCGAACTGTCCTGAAACGAACGTTAAACTGACAGCTAGGATAACAGCGTTTTTTTCGACGGTGACAAGATCCAGAAATCCTCCATGCTGGGCGACAATCACACCTGGTTGAACCTGTCTATTGCTGGTTGTCTGGAAGCTATTGTAGTGGTTCCATCCATGGACAAATATGTGTAGCAACGACGTTGAACGAAGTCTTCGAGTATGCGGAGCATCTGGCGAGATTGGGTGAACAGCAGGACCCTGGAACGAGCGATCTCGACTCCTAGATAACGAGTTCCATTCTCGGAAGCCTCCGATGAGATCTGCTTGCCTGTCGGCCGTCGGTGTGGAAATACTTCGGATACGCGAGATTTATGGAGCCGACAGCTGACTCTATCCGGCAAAATAATCGGATGCGTGAATCAAAGGTATCTGATTACCTTTGCTTTTGCTTGTACCAGAGCTTCAACAAGGCGTCAACTACCATCAGTTTCCCGGAAAATTTGTGGTGCCCGAAAGTGCTCTCGGATTCCGTTTTCTCAACCTCAGTTTCCGCTCGATTCGGGACCTAGAACGAATGACAGCTGCTGTCTGTGTTCAGTGATTGATATTTCGCAGCCGGACGATGGAAATGGAATATAAATCCATCATAGTGCCCCATTCGAGGGCAACAATTGGAGCAGAATTGAAAATCCTTCTGGCATCAGCCTGTGAGCTCGTTTCAAATAAAGCCTCTGAACGGTTCAGTGGATCATGTTGTCTTCGAGCGCCCTTCCAGTCTGAATCAGATGTTCCCTGCGACTGCGCCTATCGCCTCTCCAAAGAGAAGGGGAACCTTATAAAAACTATCTCAACTATTCATGATAAGAGCAAGTCCATCTTTGAACTGGCGAACGGGAGTTCACAGCATGCGGTAATATTCGAGGAAAGGATGCCGCCACTTGGCCGTTGGTTCCCGTCAAGAATGTTTACCAGCCCTACACATAGCTCGACGAACCATGGACAGCTGATACATTCGGGGGCTGAAGGTGAGACCGACCGCGCAGCCGCCGCATACCCGAATTGAACGGGGCAGGGGGTCTTTGGGACATGTATAGCACTGTATCGAGCGGAGGACAACTTTGATTGACGGGTCATCGCCGCATGAGGCACACGTGAGCTTGGAATTATCTTGTGAAAGCTTGAGCTTCGGGAATCTGTTCTAGAAACGAAATTATCTCATAACAATGAGAGTATCCAACATGTCGCGCGATGAACTACGGTATCATCGGTCGACCTCCCGGAAAAGTAAGTGTTACTTGAAGTGTGAGTGCTCGAACTTTCGACTCCGACTCCCTCTGATCGCTCAGCTAGAAAACCTCCCGGCTGGGAATTCCGGTCAGTATCACACCGCAAAGCTCGAAGAACGACTCTCTGTGGCGGTTCCCACTCGGCGGCCTAATTGTACGTAATTTGTTGGAGGTCGACTCGTACCATCTTTGCATAGGGTCTGACTGATATGCCCACTCCCCATCGCCTCTCAGTTAGAATGTTTCGTTCAACACCGTCTAAGAGCGAAATCGTAGACCTGCGAATCGCTTACGCTACGGCTGCTAGCGACAATATGGATTATTGGACGATGCGGAAATGTTCACCTTGCCGTGATGAGTGGGCACTAGTTCCTTGTCAAGGCCTCCATCGTAGAGATCGGGATGATTGCAGATTTTACGGAGATTTATCAATCCTACGAATACCTGTACCCGTCCGTCGAGGATCTTCTTCACTTCATGGCTGTCGACGTATTCCTTGTAAAGATCGCGCTGCCTGGAATTAGAAGCCATCGTTACGACCGATGCAAAAGGGGCCGACTGAGATTGACCATCTCGACCGCTTTGAGACTTCATGGATTGATCCTCGTCCACTAACAAAAGCTCCTGGAACCCTCTGGGAATACTCGACGATGCATACCCTCACCTCTCAGTTAGTTTGCAGAAGATAACTTGCTCGTTCTTCGGTGGCAGATTTATGCTGGCTTTGACGTCACTCTTCATCCGTCGCAGCAAGTAGGGTTTGATTGTATCTCTGAGAATGGTTGCACATCGGTAGCCCACTGCGACCTTCAAGCAAGGCAATGGAGCGCGACGCCTCAGTTATGGTTACTTCGGAACGGAAAGCCCCGGCGAGTGCTTATGGCTGCTACGTCCACGTTACGAACCACTAAAGGACGAAGCTATAATGTAGCAAGTGAAGCGAAACTCTCTACCTGAGTTTCTGTAGCATTAGCGTAGCCTCCTTGAGTGATTGGTACTGCGAACTCGGCCATGAACACTGGAAGTGTGCCGAGCTTTCCGGGGAAAACAAAGTCGAAAAGGGACCATAATTCCCGTAGATTGTTCTGTATTGGGGATCCTGAGAGGATGAGCCGATGTGGCGTCCGGAATTGTTTGACCGCCAACGTCGCTTGAGCGTCCGGATTCCGAATCTTATGACCTTCGTCGAGGATAATGTAGTGCCATTGATGCTGTAGCAAATCGTCCAGATACATCACAATACCCTGGAAAAACAGGCGGCACAGGTGCGCCGAAGTAGTTAGGTCGAGTTCTCTGCTAGTTTTGGGAAGAAGCCTTGCAGAGTTTTGCTATGAAAATCTCGGCGGAAGCCCGAAAAACTGACCACGGAGTATCAGTCGAGACACATGGCATTGAAGATGCTCCTTCGCCAACTGATACGCTCGCTCCGTGGCGATGAAAAACTGTACCTGGTATGAAGTGATGAGAGTGCCTTTATGGCTGTTGATATCGTCAATAAGTGTTGACTTGTTCCTCCCAGAGTATGAGCCGGAATTGTGAAGTATACCAACTCTTTGCCGGGGGAACCACTTGTGGAATTCCTGCGGGGAAATATGTTCATCAGGCACCAGAGGGGACGCCAAGCCGGTATCTGAAAGCCCTCGTGAAGCTGCCGAGTCGCTCCCATCACGTCTTGTGCCGCTCAACTCGACTTTCCGAGTTCTCCCGCCAAAACTGTCATGGACCTCAATCGTTTCAATTAAACCCCTCCTTCGCGCAAAGTGCCTCCGTTCCACAAGTCGACTTACCTTGACCCATTGATGCATTACGGTAGCTGGGGACACTAAAATAACCGGGCCGAGCCCACGGTAAGCCTCTCCTGGCGGCTTCGTGTTCGAATGACGAAGCCCTCGTAAAAAACTGATGGCTTGAACGGTTTTTCCCAGGCCCATCTCATCGCCTGCTCAGCAAGAAACACTGGTTGAGATCGAGTGACATCTCTGAGGCTCCACATGTGGGGCTACAGCTCCGAAAAGGAGCCCGACCAGACCGGACCAGTCACATACCTATGATGCCGCCGCATTTGAATTGATGTAGCTCCCACAGCCACTTCACACAGGTCTTTTGGTATCTGTAAAGCTGATTCCACAATGCGCAAGGCATTCGGAAGTCCGCGTCGACATCTTCATCCCCACAGTCGCTCTCCTCAGGCAGATCCCTCAGTCTCGACTGGAACGCCTGTCAATCAAACAAACGACTTCGGAGGCACTCTTCATTTCAGACGTTTTGCATCATTTGCACCGACATTTAAGCCAGTACCCCAGGTAAGAGCTCCATACCCGAAAGTCGCCATCGTCAATGCATCCCTGCTTGTTCCGTTTCCTGGGTCGCTCTGCTAATCCATAGTCATCATTGTCGTACTCTGGGTCCGTTTCGTCACTGCTTTCTTTCTCCTTCCGCGGATCGTAATCTGAATCTTCATGGGTGTCCTCTTGCTCCTCCTCTCTGGAACAATTCTTGTCCGATCAGAATTGGCAACGTCTATCAAGCTCTGATGGAGATAAACTCCCAGCAATGAGTCGAACTCACCCAGGTGATTGACTTCTCCCTTCTAGTGATCCCTCTCTGAGTCTGAGCTCGTTCTTGGGGAGATATTCCGGCGTCGAGCCTAGCGGCAAATCACGATACGTGCGTTTTTTCTTCTTGGGTCTTCCGTCAAGTATACGTTAGTGAAATATTCGACAGCCAACGTGATCGAAGATAGCGCGTTCACGCCTCGAAATTCTCTCACCTCAACAGATCCAAGTCTGTACCGATTTCGGGAGATCTCTTCGAAGCTTTGGCGGTGGTCATCAAGGTCAGCATGCGCTGCCCTGTTTCAGCCCGCGATATCTTCTTCTTCTGTTGTTTCTTCCCATTCTCGATCTCTTCGTCCAGGAAGCGGTCGAACATGTCCACATCTGGGAGTTTAAGCGCTCGTACCTACAGGGAAAGAAGTCGAGCGATAAAACGTTGGCCGTTGTGAGAGGACCTTGGAAGTCCAATCCAGGCAGAGTTCAGATTCGTATTCTCAGGAACTCGAAATCTTCGCGACGTGAATGTTGAAGAAATGACGATATTCACCGTTCCAAAAGGTGTCATCTCTCCTCTTTTGATTTTTTTGTCATTCTCAGTCTCCTCGTCGCCGAGGAGCATCTGGAGTTGATGCCGTGTCTCGTCGTCAACTTCCTCAGAGCTCGGAATGTCTTCATGACCGAGATATATTTTCAAGCTACGCAGCTTTGCTTCCAATTTTCTGAGCTGTTTTTCTTTGTTTTCCTGTCCGAGTCGCAGAGAATGGCAGATTATCAACCATAATTTTCGGAGAATCCAAACCGGGAACAATCAGTGGAAAAATGGATATCGAGTACCTTTTCTCGTTTGATCATCTGAATGTTCTTTCGAACACCCTTCGACAAGGAACTCTCATCTTTGATGGTTTTCAGGTGTTCATCGATGGTTTTGATCCTGAGCCTCGTTTGTCTGGAACAACAATGTCAGATTATGGGGAAAAGCGAGATAATCCATAATTAGATAACCAACGCGAGCCATGTCTGACTGCGACACGAGAGAGGATCGAAACCTCACTCGGTGCATTCACGAAGACGGTGGGCAAGGATGACTGGTGGAAATCTTACGAGTTCATCCAAAAGGTTTGCTGTTTTCAAGAGCTCAATATGTAACCCCATAACCTCCTCGAGTATCAAGCCGAAGCTCCCTCCTCGGACTCTCCGAGACCTCGATCGGAAATGATCGTGTAATTGGAGTCCCGGATCAATGATTTCAGAACGCAGCATGCTCTCTCAGAGGAACGCATCGCTTCATCAGACACCCTTTTTCCCTGAGGAGTGCCCACGGCGCACATAGAGCAGATCTGGCATCCCTGCATCTAGGAGTGGAGTCGAAGGAACGAGTCCCAGCTAAAGCCAGGGAAATTGAAGTCCAGCGCTGAATTCGTGCTCAACGATTCAGGACGCTGTCTCTGTCTCCCTGATGGCTGGCGCTAGCAGAAGTCAGCGGAGGCCGAGAGGGACTTGTTTGAATATGGAAGCACGAGATTGGGCGATTGGCCGCGCAACCTTCATGAACTTGACGAACCCGGGTTCGAATCCGATGCGAGGAATGGGCTATGTGCTCCAGTGCACGTTTGTTCCAATAACCAAAGACAGGTATGAAGTTCGAGGCTGCGCTAAATCAACGAATAGTAGCTCGGTTTGTTCTGTCACATCCAGGTTGGTTTTATTCAGACGCCCTCCTTTTTCGGTCGATGTACAACATCACGTTCATAGACGATCGAGGTGCTTGACAAACTTGGCAGGAATATTTTCCCTGCGAGATTCTTGCGTCGCTGACGAATCAATGAGTGAATCATTCTCTGTAACTTTGAAAACTTACTTCAGTTCTTCAGTTATGTCCTGGAGCTGTTTGTCTTTGTCGATTCTCTCTCTGTTTCGTATCTGGTCATCGATATCACCAATTATGTCATTTTCCAGCTCGGTTTGATCGAAGATAACTCCGAGTCCTTCCAGAGTTGAAGTTTCCCCGGGCCCTATGTTTGTAAAGCCACCAGTCGAGGTTGACGGCCCAGGATCCATTCCGGGTAACGGTTCGAAAGTGCCTTGCTGGAATTCGGTCACCATGTAGTAGACATCATCAAGACTCATCATTGAGGTGGTTGAACGAGGCGTGCATGGAAATTTCTTCTGGGAGTTCATTATAATCATTATATTAGTGTCGAGGGCGTATGCCGCAGCTCGGCTGACGAAGACCTCCAGTGGGGCTGCCGTAGAAAAATCTACGTTCCAATCATACCGCTTGACAAGGAATTATCGCGCGCCAGCTTATACTGTCTCTCGGTTATTGTTATGATTGCTCACGTCGATATGCGTATTCAAATAGTGCGTGGCGGGGAGGGCATCAACTGTAGCACGTACGAGCTCAGGGAAGCGATCTGATGGGGGCGCCTTGCCAGCCTGAAATCGGGGCTATAGCCGAGTTGGCTTGACGGGAGGAGTACGAAGAAGTTCTCCCCTGTCGCCAAAGGATTCCAAAGAAGCGCCCCTGAATAATGAGTTGCCGGTTATGATCGGATATCCTCTTGGCTCCATTCCTTGACGAGCCTGGGTCTCCAAGCTTTATTCCTCCTGTAGCCTCAAATTTCCGCGATCAACATACCTCTTTTCCGCTACAAACATTGATTAATGATGCATTTCATGCTGGTCAGCCTGTCCCGGCAGCTTCAGCCTAGACGACGATCTGTTATTATTTACAATCAAATCCGAAACCACTCGGAGGCACTCTGCTCCGGAACTCCCGGATGAACACTGGAGCCAGGAGTTGCTGGCATAATCAGCGAAAGCTTCATCCATGAATCCTCTTGCGCATGATTTGAATGTCGAAACGCTGGGAACGTCGCACTGAACTGAGTTTATCGAGCACAACGGGGTACATTATCGAATTTGCCGAATCGAGGACACCTCCTTGAGCTTGACACGACTTGAAATTATCAGCAAAGATTGGCCTCTGCGCATGGCGAATCATCCGACTATGGGCAAGCTCTGTGACATTCATGTACAAACAACCAGCCCCTGAGATAAATACCGATTTCGAATGTCGATGCACGTCTAGTCGGGCCGGCGTCAACTCGGCCCCAGAGTCCGATTTGTCGACGAAGTAGTTCTACAGAGCAGTAGAATGGGACAAACGTTTGTCTGGATCGGCGGTGGAACGCGTCGCAAACTGATGAACTTGCAACATCTTTGAATAATCCTCATCCCAGTATTCCAAAATGTGACGCAGCACTGTGGTACAAGACGGACATTCATCGGAGAAGGTCACGAGGGTTCCAGGGGGATCCGGCGCTGTGGTCGGCATTTCAAAGAGCTCGAGACGGCGAAGATTGGGCGTTCAAGTTCATGGAAACTATGAACGGGGAGCAGATGTGCGTTGAGTCTCCTTCTGCACGGCTGGAGGGAAAAAGCTCGGAGTTCTACTGAACTAGTGGATCAATGGGCATGCGTTGCCTCCAGGGGCCTCCGTTTCGGACTACAGCACCGCAAGGATTCATGTAGACTTTTTCTTTATACAGACGTCTCCGCTCATGGGCATTGCGAGAATTCTAGAGATGATATTCCAACGAAACGAAGACCAGATAAATTTGCTCCGCTCATTCAGTTGCTCCGCTTACTCGGATCTAAATGGTTCGGCTCCCGGGGCTGGGTTGACGTCGGGGCCGAATTGACGCACTCCGCAGATCAAGGGCGTTGAACACTCTTCTGGACTCCGCGTTCCCAAGTTCCGCTTCTCGATGGTCGGGTTTTCCCGTCGACGATTTCATGCTCCGTTATTCCAGGACCGTTACCATGTCCCTACGGGAGGATCCTCGGTAAGCGTCATCGGAGAAGCTCAGCGGTTTCGCCCGATCCTAATTCTACTTGATCCGAGCGGGATTCTGAAAGGAAGGAAGTGCAATCTTCGGATTGAACCAGACATTCTGACCAGAGGTTGTGAGCAAATAACGACTGTACTTACAGACTGTCCTCATGAGTCATGCTCCAGATTTTCCGATGAGCACGTATCATTCCGACACTCAGGGAGCCGAGCGTCGACTGAAAGTCGCATCACCCCTCACAAGACACGAGTGGAATGAATCGTTCGGATCGCTGAACTGTAACTACCCTGAAGTGTGGCGTATAAGGGACTACTTTTCAACGATGAATATACTCAGAATTCACAGTCACGGTAGAATTTTTAAGATCCGGCGTTCGTCCGTAATGGACGAAACGTTTCTCCATCGTGGAAAAATATCGGGTATCACATGCGTGCACACAAACAAAAGTTTTAGTCATGTTTTCAGTCAGGGAAGTAATGTTCCATACGCCGGACATTGGGTTGATAATCATTTCTGCATGGCAGCATCTAGCCTCAATATTATCTCAGGTGCCCTGCCACCTCGGCTCCAACCAGTCATTCATGGTGCCCAATAGCGATGTGGCGTAGCCCCGCCGAACGTCCAAAGACAGTCGTTTAGTCGAGAAACGGCTAAACTAGAAGAACTTTAGTCTCCTGTTGCTAGCTCGAGGTCCACTCAGACCTGAGTAATCATAGTCCTGTTGGGGGAGTCGGGACTAGACCTTGCAGCGGTTTGTACCCGCGGTTCGAAAACCGCATGAATCTCGTTGGGACAATTGCGATGAACCGCAAGATTCGCGGTTGCACACCGCGGTTTATCGGTCCGCGGACCTTCGATTTTCCCAGCGCATGTCAGGAGAATGAGCCTCGTCGTCCCTTCTCCTCTCGAGACGAAATGAATTTCAATAGCGGGTACGGATATTTTCAGAACTTCGACCTCGGTCCGGTGCCCCGAAGCCTTCGAGGCCCGTCTGCAGCTTCTCGGCAGTGGCAAACGCCCCGTATCAGTGTTGCGCCCCTGTCCACAGCGCTCCCGCACGTGTGTCGATCAGCTCTCAAATAACCCACTCAAGTCCAACCTCTAACAATGACGTTGCTGAATCAATTCAGTCGGCACTGTCAACAAGATAAGAACTGTCCTCCTCATATCATCTGGCACGTTCCAGATGCCAACTGGGACA
This sequence comes from Phytoseiulus persimilis, assembly GCA_037576195.1. Classification (NCBI taxonomy): domain Eukaryota; kingdom Metazoa; phylum Arthropoda; class Arachnida; order Mesostigmata; family Phytoseiidae; genus Phytoseiulus; species Phytoseiulus persimilis. The sequence continues at coordinate 51,928,575 of CM075102.1, read as the reverse complement.
CGCTCGGAAAAAAACGGCAGGAAGAGCCAGGCAAGCGGGATGAAGATTCAATGCGTCAACGCTCCAGCTCTGATGAAGAACACGATCAGTACGAAGTGCGCCTCCAAGTAGGAATCGCATCGCGGAAAGAAATGAGCGGAATCAGGATTTAAAAACAGTGCTTCGTTTATTTCCGATTTCGTCTCGAGGCTAGGATGGGATGAGTACAAATCTACTTTGAACCCGTTCAGATCTTCTAAATCCGTTGCGAATGTTCCCGTGCTTTCTGCTCCACATTGAAAAATAACAAGAGGTTCAGTCGATAGCTCAAGATCTTAGAATTTCGGTTGGGCTTGCGATCTCTGAGTTCGCAGGCACTCGGCTCTCGATCTATTTCGTGCGATAATGAGGAACCACTCGCCCAACTCGATATTCATCTGGTGGATCACATTTTGGAGTTATGATCCCAGCGGTACGTCCCGTAGTAGTTGAAGCCTTTCGAGTTCATCAGCAGGTCGGACTCTTTAGGGCCGCGGCTGTAAATATTGAAACTTCATTTGAAGGTCGTTCACGATTTCCTTTGGCATTCGATTCGGGTCCGTAGTTCATGTGTTGATTCAGTGTCCGCTCTCTGCCGGAAGCACTGAACAGCTTGCTTTCTGAGACGAGCAGAGTCATACTACGCATTTCAGTCATGGCCGGTCGTACATGCAGCCCGGACCCAATTCTTTGGAGACCGATGGTTAGCGAGCAGGAGTACAGCACGCAAGAATGTGGAGAATGATAGTGACTACCCCATACGATTTGTCTCCTTTTCTGTCTTTTACTGAAACTTTCTCGTCACGTATAATATCGGTTCTTGATCAACTTCTTCGTCAGTTCCCGACGTTGTCGCAACATAGAGAATAGCAGAATGCAGATCATCACCGCCAAGATAACCATGAGGAAGAGAAACGATAGTTGTTTACATTCGTTTCGCATGTTTTGCATCGGAGTTCGACAGTTCAAATATCTTGGAGCTTCCATTCGGCGCGGCATTGGCACTCTGATCAACGAGGTATTCCAGGAAAAGTCTCCGGCTCCAGGGAACTGCAACTGACGGCTCTTCCCCGAGCTTGTTGTGTAACTATAGTGAGGCGGAAACTCTTGTGACAGGATGAGAGTAGGGGCCGCTGACGTTTGCAACCGGGAGAAGGACTGCGTCGCGCAAGCATAAGCATCGTCTTCATCACCATCGCGATCATCACCAACACCGGCGTCAAGCTGCTGCGACGAGCGAGCAGCAAGTGCGGAAGGACCGGGTCGCAGACTAAAGTTAGGTCTGCAACGCGCACAGAGACACATGCGACAGATGACAGGAATTAGAAAGAAACAGAAACATACAAGGCATGGGAGGTTCACAAGAGGGAAGACAAAAAGTACGAAAGCGAACACGATCGCAAACGATAACATCCAGCTAAGTTCGTCGAGTCGGGGATGTGCGGAGGATTTTAGGAAAGAGGGAAGGGGACGGGAGGAGGTTGTTCGGTCGCAGGCCGTGTTTCTCACCTGCCGAAAACATAACGGATCGGTTTCGTATGGTCCTGTTCGATGGTCCGAAGTAATGGGGTGAAGATCCGCCACGCCTCGGCGAGCTCATCGCTACGAACGAAATTCGTTTGACTGCCCAAGAAAACGTCCAGTATCAGACGTTCATAAGCATCCGGCAGAACCATTCCCTGCGCACGGGAAAAACAGATGAGAACATACGGCGTAAAACCTCTTCTATCGGGAGCCATCAATTGCTAGCTGGATATCGACGGATTCTCAATCGAGCATACCTTGTAGCGGCTGTTGTAAGAGAGATCAAGTTCTGTCTCTTCGATTCCGAAAGACATGCCCGGTTTTTTGTTCATGAGCTTGACGTACACAGCTTCTCCGGGCTGCACGCGCATGACGAGCTCATTCCTCTTCGTTTGACCACCAAAGATGTCCCCGGGAACGTCGCGATATTGGATCCGAACTTCAGCTTTACGCTCATTCAAAGCTGAATTCCGGAGCAAGTCGTTGTTTAGGTCCAACTCCTACAAGAACAATCGTATCGATCACAACAATAGTGAATGCAAACCTTTTCCACATCTGAGGATGAAGGGGACGCCATCCCAGCGCTCATTATTTATGTAACAGATAGCTGTTGCGAAAGTTGGAGTCATCGAGTCTCGAGGCACGGTCGGATCATCCAGATAGCCTTGAGTTTGTTCACCCTGGCCGCTCGGGTTGCCGACATATTGTCCCATCACCACGTTCTCCAAGCGGATTGGCGGGATACACTTCAGTACCTGATTCGAGGAAAGTTTCGTATGTTTCAGGAATCGGACTGACCTACTCTATATATTCAAGTTCGAACTGCGCCGATGTCGCCGGTCCCGACTGACACCACGCCTCCCTAGGCTAGAGCTGCTCCGCAACTCCCAACTTGTCGCGAACGCTCACTATTGAGGGACGGAGCTCCGCTTTCGATTCAGTCGAGAGCAGTCTCTATATCACATATTCAGAACAGTCGCAGGATCCACTTTCCGAAATTCAGAGACGTTCTATGTGGATCAAACAACGGGTCGACAGCAAGGGTTTCATCTCTCAATCGTTTGCGTGCTTGGAGAGTACGGGATGGAGGAAGGGGGCTGCGTTCCCGTGTTTTTGGCGTTTCGTACGGCCCGCAAGCCCACTCTCCGTACGTCACTGATCCAAGTATCATGTCGCTAACTCGAGATTCCTAGGAAACGTCTCCCTCCTTCTCAAATCGAGAGTTTAAACAATACGAGCTCTCATACGCGATGGCATCCGTTTCTCACCCCAGATGAAGTTCTCACCTTGACTTTCTCATCTCGAATGTCATCCGCCTTGGTGGATACAGGCTTCTCCATGGCAACTATTGACAGAATTTGACACAGATGATTCTGCATGACGTCGCGAATGATACCGAATTGATCGAAGTATCCACCCCGACCTTGGGTGCCGATGTCTTCTTTGAAAGTGATTACGACGCAAGCAATATTGTCTCTGAAAGTCGATGGATTCCTCATGAGCACAACTCGGACTGGTCTCCTAAGCTCTCCCATAGCTCCCCAATATCGTACCAGGAGCGCCCGACCTCAGATTCCACAGTAATGACTCTCGCTTTTCCTGCGTTCAGCGCGCCTGCTTTCAAACCTGATTGGTTACTGCTGGTCTCAGACTGTTTGCCTCCGGGGAGGGGGAGGAATGCCCGGTCCGAGCACTGCCCGCCCCCTGACAGAAATTCTCAGGCAAACACGGGAAACTTCTGATCGAGGCTTCGCAGCAACGGATTCTATAGCGAGAGCTCGCATAAATCAGAAAGATTCCGAGGGGCTCCCCGAAGCGCTACACCTCTCACATATCCCCAAAAACCTCCTTGTAGTACATTTCCCAGACAATCAGCGCTCGCGACGATTTCCCTGGGAGAGCGTTGACTTATCTCGAGGTTACAATATAATGCCTTATCATCCAAGAGCCCAATCCTGTCGATAGCGGTTCATCAAGTGAACCGACGCTTCGCGTTGCATCTCCGATCGCGTTTCGATCTGGCTCATAGAATCGGGACGCATTGCACGGGGAGAGAAGCGCTTGGGCTTGATTTAGCCGCTTCTGCTCGGGATTCGAGCCGCCGAACCATTTGGCGTGTTTCTGAATCCGTCTGAACGTTTCCGCTTCTCAACGTTGCTCGAGGCACAGACGTGGCCCACATAACTTCCGAGTAATGATTTTCGCGTGCATGTCGAAAAATCGCGGCCAGAACAGAGGAAGGCGCAACCATTACCGACAGGGCATCTCGATCTCTGTGATTTTGGGGTGGCTCGAGAAAGCTCGATCCCGATCGATACGACGAGCATTCTGCCCTCGGTGTCTAGCCAACCCCACAAGCGTGGATAACGCGAATCCATACCCAGAGACTGAGGTCCGAACTAAGCGAATGCGGCATGACGCACCTAAGCAATCGAAGTTCTCATATCCACTCCCGGCCAGACAGGTCGTATTCAATTAGAGAGAAAAGCACGGAATTGAGTCGCATGATCAGGATATTCTGGTGCATGCGGTGATTCTGGTTCGCTCGTCGACATAAATCAGAGGAGGCACTGCAATCGAGAGGCAATTTCCGCAACGAGGAAAGAAATCAAACATCGAAATTTCCGCGGCCACGGATTCTGACGTGAGACCAGCTCGCCCGATTCTTCCGGCAAGCAACGCGGATCGAAAAGGAGAATGATCAGTTCGAAGTCGAGCCGATGTTGTCGATCCCAAAACGGTCAATGGATATCCGCTGGATAGATCAAATCCTTCGAGCTCTCAAGTGGGCCGACTGAATTTTTCGTTGCTCCTTGTCTGAGCTGAGACACCAACATGGCAACTACGGGACGGATCGTGTTACCTGTTCCACGTCGGACTGAAAATCCTGTTGGCAAACCGGAGAGTGATCAGATTCTGCACCATCTCTTTGCCAAGGTAGTGATCGATCCTGTAAATTTGGTCTTCTTTGAACAGGGACGCAAGGTGTCTGGAGAGTTCTGCGGATGAGCTCAAGTCTCTCCCAAACGGTTTCTCGATGATTATGCGAGACCAGCCGCTGGAAAGAGGCGCAAAGTTCTCGTTATCGAGCCTGGCGGATCTCACCCAAGACGGGGATAACACGTCTTCATCGGCTCCGCGTCCAGTTCGGGGCTTCCCACACTCACCTTTTGCTCATGCAGTATTGTTTCACCATTTTCGAAACCGGCTGGAAAACTGTTGGCGGCAAAGCCAAGTAGAAGAGTCTGTTCGCGACGACGGCATTTTCCTCTAAGGTAGTCAGATGCGCTTGAAGATTCTCAAAAGGGGTCGCTTCATCGTAGCCTCCCGCCACGTAGCTGTTGACGGCGAGGAAGTCCTCGAATCTTGCTTCATCGCTTTCGCGTAGCTGGGTAATCAAAGGAACCAGTTACGAGATGATCGATCATAGTGTCGCGGAAAATTCACGTTTCTTCCCGAGGGCTCCCGTCGACTGCCTGTGTGGGCGAACGCGGGAACGGGAATCCCACCCTTCTCCCTATAGAGAACACATCACGGACGGCCGAGCACCAGGATGAGCTATCCGAAATCCGAACAAAAGTATACGCGCACGACAGATTCACCCACGGTTTTGCACCACTCATGAGAATGGCACGCATCGCACACTCGCCCAGAGCATCAAACCAACTAGACAACGTAGGCAAAACAGATGTAGGATCGTGGAGGAGAACTGTACCTGAGCGTTTTTTGTAGAAGTGCGAAACTGTACGATCGGAACAAGATGGTAAGGTTAGTCGAACAAATGCACTAATATGAATCCTGGCTCGCTCGAAGAGCTCAAGTCAGAGTTGGTTTTCATCCAAACCTCTCAGCCGCTCCGTCAGTAAGCGTCTCGGAGCGATTCTCCCGTTTTTGTCAGTGAAAATCCCCACCGCAAACTAAGAGCAATCATTCAGTAATTCCCGGAGCCGCGTGTCGTGGATATAACATCATCACTCGGAGTCGACGCAGCTCACCTTAACGTAAGGTCGGATTTTCTCCTCCAACTGCGCCATCGTCAATGCAGAGCGAGCATATCCGATTATTCTGGTTCCGACTGGGAGAAGGTTGTCTCGAAACAGCGCCCTATGGGAATGGAAGAATGGACGTGATTGACAGTTTGTGCATAACCAAGTCTAACAGGGGCGAGCCATCATCCACGTTTTCCTTCTAAGATTGACAGGTCGTAATGATCTTTCGGGAATCAGCTGCAGCTCGAATGAAAACCAACTCGAAACAACTCGCGGAGCGGTGTCGCCCATGATGCCTACGATGAAAGCATGTTCGAGGATTTCATAACCACCCTCCATAAGAATGGAGCCGCTCTAATTCAAGCGGGGGATTGAAGGTGAAATAATCACGGGAACGAATCCGGAGGTCATAACCCTCATAACACAAGCACCAGCTGTTGCAGAAACTTTGGGGTCGCATTCAGATCAGATAGCAAAGAGGAAACTCGCGTTGAGTTTGTTTGACGAGAGGCTGATTCAGAAAACGGTAACAATCCTCCCCAGCACCAATTCGCCCTCACCAAAGGGTCGGGTAAATCTTCTTCTTCGCGAGGTCGCCCTGAAAACAACAAAGATCGTTGTTAAGAAGTCTTACCACGCTCTCTGGAGAGCGCTCTTCCCTTACACCTACGTGGCAGGCCTATAACTTTAACTCACCGAGGCTCCGAAAACCACAAAGCAGTGAGCGGCGATGTCTTTTTTCTCCAGCGAATCGAAATGCATGGCCTCCCGAAAAAGGGCAATCATTTGTGGGGACAGCGGAGCGCCGACCACAGCATCGATCCCCGTTGCGTTGCCTGCCATTCTGGTTCTTGATTGTGTTCCCAACTGCAACAGACGGATCGATCTTCGCGTGATTCACTTGTGAATGTTCCCGAAGATTCGCAAATATACAGCAGCTGATACCAGTCGGCACCAGCTACAAGTCGCGCACCCTCGCATAATTCATGGATCGATTATCTTGATTTGCTGTTGGCAACTAAGGCCATTCACAGACGAGTTCGAAGCCATCAGAAGAAACGCTACAAGGGGAGGCGAAGCCCGATAAGCCTCAACCGACCCCACCTTCGATTATATGGACGTTCGATGTCAATAATGACCACCCATGCTGAGGGAATTACTTCTCTCCTTAACTTCCAAGGTAGAAGCTGGCTAACTCGATCCCATGAACCATGATCGACCAATCAGTAGATCAAATCGACTCTGTACTCGTCGAGGCGTTCGACCAGAGGAACTCGGTGTCCCACGGTGGTTGAAAAATGAATTGTTTGGGGCGTGCACAAATTACACGCTGGTAAACACGTATGAAGGGAACAGGGTTGAACCGGCGAACTAGCGTCATGATCTCCCAGAGCCTATCCGCGAATGGGAGACCGAACCAACCAGCGATCCGCGGATAGCTCTCAGACATGAATGAGCAACGCATCTCAAAGCTCTCGAAACGGAATTCCTGGGAAGTGAGCACCAACCTCAGTTATCCCCGTTCCATCGCTGGCGCTAGTGAATTGCTCAGCATTCGATTTTCACTCGAAGGACGCGTGGTCGTTATTCGGAAATGTTGTTGTCACGACTCACTAGAACCGAAAGCCGGCTTCGGTTTTTTTATGGAGCACAGAAGGCGCTCGACCAACCGTATGATTGGCTCTGCAGAATCAAAAGAGTAACTATTTGCGGAACGGTAATAGAATACAAGTCCTTCAAAACACAATACGGCATTCATGGTTGTTCCGGAGTTCGGGCGAACTCAATTTCAAACAACGCAGTTTTCTCTCTAAACTTCAGGATGATCGAACACCCGAGCTTTGCGCGATCGTCGGACTGCTCTCATGAAGAATACAGCGAGTCCTCGCGGGGAACGAAAGTGAGTGAATTTTCGTTCCGCGACGTGACCGCCTCTCTTGAAGCTGTCCGTCGGGGTGCAAGCAGTGGGATCTGTTTACGATCGATCGCCCTCCCGGGCAGCTTCCGCTTTTATTTCTATACAAACTCTATTTTCCCTGAGCCGCATTCTGCTGATGAGCATTGTCACTTATGAGCGACTATGTGCCACGATGAAAGTTTAAAGTCTCATTCTTCCGATTCGCCACAGCTTCAAACAAACAGAACTGTTCGGGGAAATGACCCGAGCTTTCGAGTGGGTTTCGATCATATTTTCCAAGCGTGTATTCCACGTAATCGTAACATGAAGTCAATGAAACTTCCTGGTTCCGCCGTGTGTAAGGAACACATTTGGCTCGCTGATTTGAGTCATTTGTTCCCAGTTCAGAAATTCAATCCGACGTCCACCTGGAAGGACTAGCTCGTGCGCAAGAGCCACATTCGAATGAGCAGTTTTGTCTAGCAATGCTTCGGTCAGCAAGAAGGGAGCCCAGCATGCCATTTCAGCTTCGCTTTAGCGATCGTCGTCGACCCCAGCTTCCAATTGTAGGGAAGCAACTGTCAAAAACACGTTATTCAAGAAGGTTCTATAGAATCAGGGAATTCATCGGTCTGGGTGGGTCCTGGATCGGTCCGGCAAACACCCGATTCCGCTCGAATAAAATCGCTTCCTTGGATTACCCAAAGAGGACAACCAGAGCCTCGGTAGCCCTCGATGTTTGAGTCAATGGGAGTTCTGTCGGCGGCATTTGCACGCAGCCAACTGAGAAAACATATGGCTAACAACCCAACCAAAACGCCGACCTGGCGACCGAACGAGCACACGAGCAAAAAGTCGAACGACCAAGACACTGACCAAGCCACCGACGGAGCAGGCAGCAAGCTATTTGGTCGAGCAGTCAGTCAATGAAGCAACTTTGTCAGGGTCAACCGCAAATTTCGACCATCGACTTGAAACAGTGAAATCCGGGATTATTTGGCCACAACAAGCGTTCTTTCTCTGTTATCGGGGACAGTCTTCTGACCGCCCTTCCTTTGCTCGTCCAGGTTGAGAGCGGCAGCAGCAATCGAAGAGCCGGATGTATGCCGGAAAAAAGCGAGGGAGAGGTTTTGCCATTTTCCTGTCTTGCTTCGCCCGCTGCGACCACATCGATTCTCCAAGGGAGAGCAGACGGGACGTTCGAGGAAATGTTCGATCCTACTAGTTCTCGTTTTCTTCGATCGAACGGAATCAAACCAGACGGATCGAAGAGCAGCCACAACGATTCGTTGGCGCTATAAGTCTTTCTCTGGTGTTCGAAGGCTTCCATCCGGGCGTAACTGCAGATACCTGCAGAAGTCAATCACTCAACAAGGATCCAGAAAACTTCAAAACACAACCAGCCGAACCGAATCCCCGCTGTAAGCTACGACCAGTATTCGGAGCGAGCAATCGACCATAATGAAAGAGCTAAGGTTTCATTTGGGAGAGAATATCCATCCGACTCCTATCTTCGACAGCAATTTTCGCCGAATCAGTTTTCACGTCTCACTTTGTGTGGAGTTTCTCGTCGAAGCTTCGTGGGATACGTTGCGTTTGTTGGAGGGCAGGAGTCACCCCGTCAGGTGGAACGATTGTCCTTCGCGGACGCGACGACCATAATTTATGGGATTCAACATTCGCACAACAATGTGGGCACTTGAGAAAGCAGCGAATGTACTCCGTCCGTGATAACAGAATCTGGAATACGACGGCGAGTGACAGGAAGCGTCGAATCAATTGTTCGAGGCATCGACTCCTGATGACGCGATCAATCCAAAACTTAACTTCGGCGAAAGTCCAGGCTTAATGACTCTTGCTCCTTATTCGTAGTTGATCGATGAACGCACTCAGGTGGAGGATTCTCAAGGTCCACCCCAAACTCGCGGATCTCCAGAAACAATCGTGGAAGTCACATAGGGTCGCGACCATGAAAATGTCGATTCAATTGACATTAGCGAACTGGACTCACAACATGTTTGCGCACGGCTTCAGCAGGAGACCGCCGTCAGTTGACGGCCCTCATCTTAGCGACAGGATTGAGGAAAACCATTCATCGCCAACTGTCAACCAGCGAAGAACGTCTCCTAAGTCTTGGACGGCGGGAGTTTGTCAGTTATCTCTCCACTCGAGAACACTGAATCGGAGTCACGGTAATGCATGGCATGCGTTCTGATTCGGAGGGAATTCGACCGAATCGTGGGGTCGACCGAACGAAGTCACGACCGCGCGCATTTTCGGAAAAGCGATGTGGGCGAAAGGTCTGTAATACCAGTTGATGTTGGAGTTCTACGAGCTCCTTCCCGCGTTCTCCCGTCTGTGTGGAACTTCACCGCGAACAGAAAAGCTGACTTGCCTACTTCTCACAACCAACACAAACAATCGCACGCACAAAGACTCGCTAGAATCCGGATTGGAGAGTGAGAGAGCCGGACGGCAGCATTGGTTTTAGCTGGCCGTGGCAGCGGCGGCAAGTGCAGCAGGAACGGGGAGAGAAAGAAGTGAACGTGTACCACGCCATCACTCCGGCGAGGGCTGTACTTCGAAAGCTGAACCTGTTAGGAGCAATCGTCAGCCGATCGAATATTCGCGCGATCTGAAGCCCGTTCGCTAGTGGTGGGGGGTGGGTCGATTGGATGCTGATGATCAGCTGTTCAGGGTGGAGCTCGCTTACGTCGTCTGCGCATCGGGTGAGAACAAGACCAACAGGCTGCTGGCACACGGCACCGTACAAGCGGCGATCGTTACCGCCTCGGACTGTGACTAACAACACACCCTACCAATCAATTTGACGATTTGCTCTTTGCTTTCGTAATCAAATTTTGGAACACGTGGACACGGTCCGAAACTATAATAAGATAAACACTTGCTCGGGAGGGATCAACAGTGAGCCTAGAGGCCGGCTCTTTTCGAAGTTGGCTGTCCGACAGATCTCCTGCAAGATCCCCCAATCCCTCAAGCGCACTTCGTCATCGATGGGCTGAATTCGCTTCGCAGATACACTCACGGCACCGCTTCGATCCGGGATGTTTAGTTTCCAATGCTGGCTTCCTTTCCCAGGTTTTCGATTGATTTCCGCCACGGAACTGAAAAGAGCAGTATGCGCAGCCGCGGAGGGAAGCTCACATGAAACGACACGACTCAATACTATCAGTATAATATGATGGGCTGCAGCATAGGGAAACGTACGTATAGAGGCTCGCGCTCGTGTTTCCCAGGAGCTGTATCCCAGGGAGCAGCATACGAGGCTCGATCCGGACCTCCACAATTCCACCGTTCCTGAGATATGGGACTAGTTAGCTCTTTATGCCTATCGGAACCGCTCTGTGATCCCCGAGACCGAATGCTTAGCTAATTTCACACACGGGGATCTCCCGACTTTCATGCCGACGGGATAGCATTTCCGTTTGGAGTACATTGGCTGAGACTTGATCGACTCCTCAAGTTTGAGCGTTCTCCAGCTGGGTGGATAAATTCGTTTCGAGAATGAGACCTCAGGAAAACCCCTCCCACGTATGTTCCGTTCTTGACTGGTAGCTCACATTGCTTTTCTTCGAACACAATCAGCTGCTTCTTCACTCCTGTTATGCTGATGTACTCCTGGAGTATTACACTGTAACTTCTGCCAGGCTCATCGGCTCAATCCTCCGAGCTCGACACAAGCCTCGTCTCGCGATACGTTCGTGAGAGATAACTGAGTTCCCCTTCTGACAATGACAGTCCCCCAGTATGGACCATGGGAGTCCGATGAAGACCTTGGAGCATCGTCTCGATGAAAAATGTTTCCGGAACGGACTGTAACCGTGATATCATCGTCCCATCGTTGGAAAGCTTGTTTTTGCTGCTGCCAGTGAAAGTTATGGATCGCGCTGTCTCATGGCGCAACAGTGTCCATTTCAATCGCCCAATAGAGCAAAAGTCCTATGGCTCTGGGGTTTATCGGGATCTGCGAGCAGCTCGAGATTGACGAGAAATTTTTGGGACTGGCTCCGCAGCGGGTCACGGAGAAGAAGAGCTCAATATGATGACAAGGCTCCGTCAACAAAAGCTCGGACGTATCCGGCTCTCTAGAGAATTTAGGAAGCAGTCATCGAAAAGTCGTTGTTATCACCGTTGACGCAGCTGATAACATGTCATGATTCTCGAGGGTGGAGACGAGAGAGAGAAATCATGGAGAGGAGAATGAGCAGCATGATCGTGGTGCGATGTGGCAGTGCTTCGTTTGTCTCAATATCAGCATGTTGTAACAGCACGGTCAAAGGCTTCGTTCGTGTGGGACACAGTAACCCTGCATCTCAGAAGTAGCATGATCACGCTTGCCAAGGACTCTGCGCCGCATATCTTTGCACGGATCGAATTATTTGGGGCGATAATTCCGAATGGAATCAGCTATTACGAATACGGAGATGGAACAGCAGCAAACTCATTGAGTCGACAGCCCTCGGGCATACAGTTGACACCGTTTCAGGTTGCCATAAATTCGTGTAGACCGCGAACGTCAATTCGAGCTCAACGACGCTGAACAGATCTCTACCCGAAACGACCTGAGTATGGAATTTCAATAGACGAATGTTCGCGCTACGCCTTCGCACTCCCTTGGATTGTTGACGCGCTGGCTTCTGAGGTGGGGAGGGGCGCGCTCGCACAGATTTTGGATTCAACTCGTACAACCAGAGTCTGAACTCGGGGTCGACTACTAGCGAAATCCTAAGCAGAGTCTGCGCGGCGCCGGCATTTGAGAGAGGGCGGAAGCATCGTCTGCTATTTGATACAGAGTCCTGGTGAACGACTGATATACCATGTGATAACTTGAGCGAACTTTTCCCTGTCTGTTACGAAGATTCGCTTTGAACCTACGCTTGCGGGGCCAAACTGATCATTGAGAACCTAAGAAGTCCAGGAGTGACGGGACAGCCGTGTCGCATTTGTTTCACTCGCCCAATCGCCGGAATCAAAAATCCGAGATTAACTGAGAAAGTGGCGACTCGCTCTGCATTTGCGACTGACGAACAATAATGGTGAGCCTCGATATTTTCGTTTCGAATCCTCTGGTGCACCGACAGAGATGAAGCACGAGAAATCAGGAAAGGTTAGTGTGCAAGAAGGTTGACGGCGTCGACAACCGGCGGTTCAGCTGTTCGACTCGTTCCCGTGAAGTTCAATGGCGAAATTTGAGGGCGGAATCGCTGACTCGAAAAGTCGTCCTGTCGCGTCTATGGCGTGTCACGGGTACGCGACGTGATGAGAATCTTGGGCCGCCAGTTCAGGCTGTTCTTTCTGGCCCACAGTGCGGCGACTCACAATCAAATATCGTTCCCCACATGCCGATTGAGCAGGAAATCCCAGATGAGGATATTGGAAGATGATCTCTTGTGCTTATCATGCGTCGCTCGCCATTCCGCCGACGGGGCTCGAGCTTGGTTCCGTGATCGGAGCTCGGTACTCATTGTTCCCCTCGCTTGCAGTCTTACCAACCCGAAGAGCTCTCGATAGCAGGATCGTTCCCGCGTGATTTCCATTATGGAGATGCCGAAAATGACCTACAGGTTGAAAGAAGCCTACCACTACCGAAGATCCTCATCATGGGGCACACACGGAGCGGAAAAAGCTCCATTGTGGAGGTGGTTTTCCATAAGATGAACTCCACGGAGACTTTGTATCTCGAGAGCAACAACGAGATCAAGAAAGAGCGCATTCGGAATTCGCCTTTCATACAGCTTGAAATTTGGGACGTTTACGGTATATAGCGTTCTGAGTAATCCTGATAGAATGTAACATTGCTGCCTTACTCGCCCGCAATCTGCTGAGGTGATCCCAACCTACGAGGAAAACAATTCTCGACGTGACTAATGAGTTTTCGTACGCAGGAGGAATCGACTTGAAAGATGAGAAGAATGCGGCGCTTTTCGAAGACTGTGATGGTATTGTGTTCGTGATCGATGCGCAGAACGAGCTTGCCGAAGTCAAGGAAGCTGTCAACACAATGGTTTTCGCCGCGGAAAAAGCTCACAGGTGAACTGACCAGCAGTTCAAAAAACGCGTTCAGGAGGTGTTGCTCATTACGCGAGAGTATCCGGCTCAGCTCACCCAACTTCGGTCCTCTCGCAGATTGAACCCGAACGCAAACATCGACGTATTCATCCACAAAGTGGATGGTTTATCGGATGATCAGAAAATCGAGACTCAGAGGGAAATACAGTCACAAATCGAGACTGCCACGGATAATCCCGCGCAAGTCACCCTGAATTTGACATCAATCTACGATCATTCGATCTTTGAAGCGTTTTCAAAGACCACACAGAGACTCATTCCACAGCTACCGACTCTCGAGAATCTTCTGACAGTTTTCATATCGGTAAGCTTGATCGACGGACCATCCCTCGGGATACATTCATGAACTACCTGCTCCGTTCACGCCCATGTCGCCGGAATATCAACAAGAACTGATCAGGAAATCTCCTAGGAGTTTCAGTGCTCCATTCTGACGGTGATCCGCAGTGGAGCTGGGAGCTTCGATCACTCCCGTAGATCCCGCGGAAGCCTTTCGCAATGAACCCAGACGGGGACTGATCATTTTCATGAATTTACAGAATTCGCTAATCGAACGAGGATTCCTCTTCGACTTGCCATCCAAGATTTACATTGCCACTGATGCTTTCCCGGTGGACATGCAGATTTACGAGCTCTGCTGCGACATGCTAGACCTGACGATGGACATTTCAGCGATTTATGGCACAACTAGTATTCCTTTCGACGAACGCTCAGCCTCAGTGATTCGCCTCAGTAATGAAACAGTCCTATATTTGAAGGAAGTCGGTCAAGGCTTGGCTCTCGTCTGCATAATCCGCCTAGAAAGCTTCAAGAATCAAGGTTTGTTGTTTGCTGGTCAACGGTTTATTTCGATGGTATCAAGTCGTTTTCTCGTCCTCCGTTCCGCTCATCATCGTCCGTTCCAAGCAATAGGCGTGAATTAACAGGGCTGCTTTCGCACTCCGTAGGTTTGATTGACTACAACTTCGACGTATTCAGGCAGGGTGTTACTCAGTTGTACAAACTCGGGAACAGCAAGGATAATACGCCGGAGAATTCCACGATGGACACATCAAGCATTGGTTTTCTCCCGCCACCTGCTCCGCCGAACACTGTGTCATAGCAATCGCCGAAGCCCACTCAAATGTTGAAATACATCTCGACTCATAAGTTACTCCGAAGGAGTGCCGATTTACTTATACTGCCTCGTTCATTGTGTATCCCTCAAAAGAAGAATCAGCACCATTTATGACCAGAGTCATAATGGCAAAATGATCTACCTGCGAGAAGTTTCGGAAAATGTTGCCCCTGTTTCACCCAAGTCAAGCTACCAAAGCAGACGGAGAGGTCCCGACCATACCCAAGCGCCTGCTGGTAAGCGCGGGAGTCTGCGGCTTTTGAACCCGATTTCTTGCCTTTATCATGAAAAAGAAAGAAAGACTCTACGATGAGCAAGGGAAGAGATTCCCAACGGCAACCCGTCCGAGCCGAGTGAAATCACCGAGTGAGAAACGACAGCCAATAAGATGCTGAGTACTCAAGGTCTCTGGGATCGGAAGCAGCGAATAGTGCCGCCCTCAGGTTTTTGGCTACTGAGAGGCGCTCGATGCGGTATCATTCCGGAGGGTCGGTGAGTGATATCCGGCAAGGGCTACCAAACCCGACACCCTCGAAAATCATCTCCTCGATGGAAAAATTCCCACAGATGGACGAGCGATGGACAAGAAGTGAAATCCTTGCTTGCATTCGTGGAATCGCTGCAAGGAAGACAGACATCAGATCGTCGCTTGGGTCCTACGACCTCTTGATAACATTTCAGACCCGAGAGAGGGTCCGACACATTCCGGCATCAAGACCGATGTTTCGGCCCGAGACTCCCCGGCTCTTAAATATTCCGGATTTGAACGGTAGTGGTCGTCCGGCTGTGTCACTGCATGGTTTGAATGTCTCTATCCCCCCAAGAAGGACCCGTGAATCGTTTGTCGCTCATTCGAAGCGAGTACTACTCAAACAGAGATTCTTCGAACCAAATAGCTCTAGCTCCGTGCCGGTGACGCCACCGTTTCCCGTACAGATGTACTCCGCAGCGAGTTCAAGCTGGCAGTTCAGTTCAACGAGTCATTATCTCGCTGTGTACCGCGATGTTTTCAACAAGGATACATCCGGCGTGAGGTGTTCGATCTAAATGGTGACACGGGATGCACCCTTATGGATTCACTCGCGGACGATTCCCAAGGAACATTCTCCACACCTCCGAGCGCTCTCATCAAGCAACCTCTCCGACCCGCATAATCGAAAACCTCGGCTGCCTTCGAAACCCGGTCGACTTCTCCGAAGCAAGGATGGGAGTTGCCTTCAGTGTTTCGAAAAAGCCTGTCACACATTACCGAAGAGGAGAGGCGCAACCCTGTTCCTACATCGGTCCACATATGATCTAACAACGACGAACATCTCATTGACTCGTTTCACTCGGCGGAACGAGGGATTTTAATGATACACTGCGAATCGCGCAGACTGCCAACAGTCTCGTATCTCGGACGTAGGAAACTCGTTGCAGCAACAATAAGAAGCCGCGATAACTGAGCGGTTGTACCCATGCCCATGATCAGAGAAGTGAATAGCTCGAAACCTCCAATATATTGGTGGCGTTTCGCGGCGATCAGCTATGGGGAGCGCGAGGCGGCGGCGATCATCCTAATCCCCGATAAAATCTTCACTTCTGACCATCAGTTCTCCAACTAATAGAAGAAGGGCTTGAATCCGGCTTGAATAGCTCAGGTCATGCATTCTCAGCGGACCGTAATCGCCAACGACAGAGCAGGGGCCCGCGGGACAACGGGCTTTGAGTGTCTGCGAGCACTCGATAGATGTCGAGGATGAGTGGGGTGATCTGCAGAAATCCAGTGAATTTCGGGAGAATGACTTCATATCAGTGGCGGCGTCCGGAAAATCTCCCATGGGATTTCAACACGAGAACGTCCTGAATCGGGAGCTTCAATGATATTTTCTCATACAGAGATTCCCCGACGCGTTTTCTGGTTTGCACCCAATCGGTTGCGAGAGGGTCGGTGGAGCATGAACGAGCTATATGATGAGATCGAACACTGAGAACACCCCGAACGAAGTCGACAGATGGAGGGAACAGGGGCATCAGAACCCGCGGGCTATGTACGGAGCAGTAGAATGATATCGCTGACCGGGCGAGGATTCCGCAGGAGTATCCAATCGCTCAGGACAGAGCCGATCAAACTGCTCTGGAATCCCGCACATTACGGACCCTTCGTTTTATTCTACCTTGCAAAAACGAACTCGGCAGATAGCGACCTCATCAGATAACGAACTCGGCAGATAGCGATCTCATCTGATGGGTTTTTCGAGGAAAAACGGGATAAAAGAGGTTCATCATCTGCGGGATTCTAGGGTACATCGATGCAAGTTTGAAGGCGGGTTCGCATTGCGAATGCCTCAAATGATATTGATGTCAGCTACCACCACCAGACGCGAACTGTCGCCAGAAGACGAAGCCCGGGAGAAGACAGCGACTCGACAACAGTTGAATCGCGATTCCAGAATGAGAAAATCGAATGCAAGCGACTCAAAATTGCGTATCGGAGCGGTGAGAATCCCGTTGAGAGTGAGATGTGACTGAGAAACTGGAGCTAACCATGGACGGTACCTGACAGCGGTCTGACGAACGAATTCCACAAGTAAAGGAGCAATCCCTTCGAGGAAAATATTTCTTCCCGTAATATAACTTTACTTGCGTTCTACTTTGCTCTAATTCTGTAGTATTATTTACATTGGCGCAACAGCAAATCCGTTGGAATGCTCAACAAGATGACTTTCAAATATATCGATTAATTACATTCCCATGTTTACAAGGACACGTTTGGGAGGATTCTACGCATGCTCTGATTTCGATAACAATTAAAGTATCCATTCGTAGCTTCTGGTTTCGATTGGACACACCTCCCGACTCGATGATGCACATACGGAATTCCCTTCCGAATAGTTTTCGAAAGCTCTCGATCGAGGCCGCGTCCGAGTCAAAAAAAACACTGGACCCCGACGAATCGGTGAACGGGTGCGCAGGCACGCAACAGCTGTGATTAGGGAAACGTTTTTTTGGACTGACATGAGACACGCGCTCGGGTACGAATCGCTCATGTGACATCCTGCTGAGCGTCTGCAGAAACCCTCAATGACGATAATCTGCGAGACGATTCGGAGAATTCAGCTCTCGCTCCGAACAGCCAAGTCAGCCTTTACAATGCTGTCATGGTTGAAGACTCGGACTGCTTCAACTCCTTCCGTCGAATGCCAGATCACGGCCTGACCCGTCCCGGAGAAGACACTCTCACCATCCTGTAACGAGCAGAGTAAGAGTAGGAGGGGCTCGAATCGGAACAATCCGGCGAACTTGAGCGACATCCTACGCGGTAATTCACCCACCAGCACAGTTTCATATACGCTCCGCATCCAAGGCCGAGAATGTTGATACGCTTTCCAGAAAAAATCGATGAGACCTTTGTAGGGCTTCTCTTCGTCGTCCATTTTTATGTCTCTCATGGTCTGCAGAGTCTCTATTGAGTGGTTCCCAAAGTAGCCATCCCTCAGGAGCTCGTATGCAGGGGTACCTGGTCGAACATGAGGCATGTGACCTGTCAATATGAAGGCGTGCGGCCTTGAGTCTAACCTACGCATGAGACAGCCAATGAGCAAGGATGATACGGCGCGGTTCTTGGTCTCCAATTGGACGTTGACGAGCGTCGCAACCTTCCCATCGACGTTCAATGTGAACACCGTGTACTGTAAATGATTTGGCATGTATTTTTCTGCGCAAGTAGGACTGAAATCACCAAATGAGCTCATCGACAACGCAATTGGACATTCAAGTTCTGGTTTGTGGATTATCGTAGGTGAATCATACCTCATCGGTCGGCATACAGTAAGCTGTGAGATATTCTTCAACACACTTCCTATTCGATTTCGAGGTGACTTCGTTGAGTTCGTCGAGTGCCAATAGAATGAGAGGCTGCGTTTCAGGAGGCTCCTTGACCTCGATTTTGATTGCCGGCGTTGTCGAGGTACCCTTTTTCACAAGCAGTTGGGTCGTTCCATCGCCGAAAACCTTGAAGCTGCAAATCAATTCATAGACTTTGAAGACACCAATGACAAAAACTCTTGAAATGACCAAGAGATCATCTTCCGAGACCATCATTGGCGAGTCAGGAAATTTGGCCAGTCACGTTCGCGGGTTCGACGCCGCCGTAACGCAAACCGCACGTAACCGTCATTAAATCGTCCTGAACGAAGTGAACGAGTAATTCAAGGGATGAATGACAACGATCACGATTGGCTAAAGGACACCGTCTTCATCGTTTATTTTGTTCCTGATGGCTCGCCGAGAACCGTATTCGCAGACAGCTGACAATGAGTTGCCATTCTCACTGCTTCAGCGAAGTCGATGTCTAATCAAGAAACATTAGAGAGCCGTGTAGCAGAAGAGCAGCAAAGAACACCGACATAGGTCCTGGACAGGAAAACGACCAAGAATGATCAATGACCCATAATGCATGCACATGACGGTCGAACAGAACTATTGCCGATCAGAAATGACCGTCGCCGTCGTTCAAAGGGAGGCTCTCGGGTGCTCCGTCGGAAGCTCATTTTTTGGAGTCGAAAATCTCTCCAGGATTCTTCAAATGAGTCAACATCTGGCAAGCAACGAACGAATCCTGAGTTTCCACATTCTCTCAGATGACTCTGACGCCGTTTAATGGAGCGAAGGTTGGACGTTCAACCGCCCCGTTCTCGGATGTCATTGTGGAAGCTACCATTCCTCGTTGTCACGCTCCTTTAGAAATCGTCATGAGAGAGTAAGAACCCTGACTACCTACCCACAAGTTTCAGCATCTTTCGCTGCTGCCGGTGTGCTCTTCTGTAGGGCCACAATGTCGGGGTTCTCAAGTTTTTCGAGTGCAGCCTTCGTAGATCCCGCGCCAGGCTTGGCTCCGCTTCCGTTGACAAACGACGCCACAGTGATGTCTTTTTTCAGATCACCAATCTTGATATTCTCCTCATATGTTCCACTGGGTGGCTTAATTTTTCCAACCAAGCTATCACCATTGGTCACGCTTTCCTCGCTCTGGGGCGTTTGCTTCAAGCAATCGGGGCCTCCTTTTGGGGGATTCTGTTGGCCCTGGAAGAGTGAGATTTTCCCTGGTATGTTGTGGTGACAATCACAGCGAGCGGGAGCCGAATCGGGAGGAGAGATCTATCCTCTCGTAGCCGACGTGGTCATGTCACACTCACCCTCGCCTGCAAGGCTTGATCACCGAAGACATCCCCATCTTTGGTCGCGGTCGCGACGGCGCTTCGTCCAGACTCGATCTCCGTTCCAGCGGCAAGGATCGGTGTTTGATCCGGATCTGACGGGGTTGCCGTTGGCTTCTTCTGCTTCAATGACGCATCATCTCCATTGCCGTCTACGGAAACGAATGAGGTGTTGAGGAAGACCAATCTGTGATACGACTAGAAGCAGTCGAGGATTCAATGACGTTTTCTATCGGCAAACGTTCAACACTCGATACAATCTAAAATTCCTCGACAAAATCCACGACCTAACACTCCGCTTGCAAGTTTCCGTTCAGAAGACCGTTCCTCTGACTCGTACAGGTATCATAACTCTCCTCGGAGCGAGATCCACTTCCATCGAAATGTCACTCACCGAGAGCGCATGCGCCTTGCGCGCTGCGTTTCAACGGACTGTCTTGATCGAAGTCCAGTTTTGACTTCTTGATTGCACTGGTGGTTTCGCTCTCGAGTTCACCTTCCTCCTCGACAGCGCCGTCCATTGCGTCACTAGCTTCCCGTCTCTTGCGACCGCGACTCCCGATACGGTCGGAAGGAACGTTCTTCGGATAAGGAGTATCTTTATGTTCCGATACCTTTGGACCCCTGCCTCGACCCGGTTTCGAGGGAGTTTTTGGCACTTCTTCATCTGTTCGCCCGATTTCTTCGCTTCCCGGATGCTTGAACGGATCGGATGGAAAATTTGAGCTTCCACGTGTTTCAAGCATTTGCTTAGTTTTTTAAGAGAATGTCAGATCCCGAATCCTGAACTCACCTTGAGAGGTTCATCACTGCCGTCTTCTTCGTAGCTGATCAGGGTCGACGCAGCGGCTCTGGCAGATCGGGCCCTCTTTTTCGGAGGTTCCACTTCAAGCTCATCGTATTCCTCTTGAGCGACGGAGCGCCGTGTCCGAGCCGATCGCCTTACCGGTGTTTGGTCCACACCATCATCCGATGTTTTTGCTTTGGATTTGCGAGGCGGCATTTCGCGATATTGTGTTGATACCGTGAGAAGAGTCTTGATGACTGAAATAATGGAACTGCCTCTTATTATGAAGAGCCGTCAGCGGGAACTTTCCAGGTCATCATGGCTGAATTGACGAAATCAGGAGAACGGCCGTCATTGCGCGAATAACCCTCACTAGTTCTTCTATTTCGTTGAGAGAGATCGCCAAGCTCGAGGATGCTCATGAAGCCGAAAACTCCGATTGGCGGAGAATCGCTCGACAGGATTTCAGCGAGCAGAGATACCTAACGCCAACGCCGTCTACAGAGAGTGTTCTGTAGCGGCGCGGGCAACTGAGATGCGGAATTCAGTATTCTCAGAAGTGGACCTGGTGAGCAGCGTGAGCCACTTCGTTAGGATTGAGATACTCGGCCGCTGTCCCTTTCGAGAAGTGATCGCGGCCGAGCGGGCCGTTAATGGCCCTGAGAGTCGTTGTTTCGCGGAATCACTCCTTCAGGCTGAATCATTGAGGCGAGTGGAAAATCGCGCGCCACCGTCGACTTCCAAATGAGTGAGAAAATTGGAGGAAGTTCAGCTCACTCCAAGTTCTAACATACGCCAACTGACTCGCCGTTCGATGGCCTGAACGGTTGTTCTTCCGGTCAGCAGCAGGTCGACGAATCGGGCAATCGAGCGAAGTGATTCTGGGTGCCGCACAATTCATGATTTGAATAAATCCATGCGCAGAAAGCCGCGATACTAGAAGTTTGGAGCTCTCCAAACTCCAACCACAGTCACACTTGGTCGGTCACCTCAACAAATGCACTCCGGCCTACTCACGTTGATAAGTCGCGGTCGTAACAGGCGCGGTGAAAGACGGCTGCAGTATTATCGTTACGAAGCAATGATAACAACAGACAACGAGCCAATGTTGTTGTTGACGCCGCAGCGGCGACGACTCGAGGTGTGGGACCGTTAAGACAACCTGATAGAGAGGGAGGAGCAACAGCGCTGTTTGTCAATGGCCTGTTGATGCATTCCTCCGATCGGGTTCCACCGTCCCCACGGACCGTTCAGGATTTCGACTCTCTAGAACGATTCATTCATTCAATCAGATGCACGTCATTCAATGTTTCCTCCCATCCGGGCTCAGAGCATACCAGCGACAGCAGGACATGTAGTTAGCCTCAATGCCGCCGACACCCGATCTCGCCCTGAGTTATACGTTCCGGTCAAACTCGAGGGCGCGCATTTTTCACTTACAATGGAATCGCAATGAAAGCCACAATGTATAGATAGGGACGATGAATGCCGGGTCGCACAGCTCCAGGATCTGAGCGCTCCACCCCTCCCCTTCTATGCGCCGATAGCGCCGTTTGAAAATGAATGTTAATCACTGATGGTCGCCTCAAAAATGGGAAGCATGACTTCAGAATATTGACTCAATGAAGCGTTAATTTTGAGCTCCATCTCATCAGAGGTGAATCAACAGCTGTCCCTGTCTTGTTGATCTTGTCCATGAGCCGGGCTGGAGAGGAGCGTTCTAAACCAAGAAGCTACGCAGTTCTGTGAACCAACGGCCACAAATTGGTTCACAAGGGACCTACCAGAACTGTCCGGCGCGGTTTCGGAAAACTCGGCGTGGGGCTGATACAGGCATAAACCAGAACACATGAGTTTCGGGCAGGTGGGCCTGTCTCGGCTTGTTTTGCCTTCGGTCATGTATGAGGCGTGGATGGGCCTCAACATTGGCAGGAGCGCCACATCGTCGAGCTCTGCGTCATGAATCCGACATAGGCCACCCAATGTCTCGGGAGCCTCCTTCAATCCTACACCGAGTTTTCCAAAACCCCGCCGAACACTTCTGGTAGGTATCTTGTGAGTTGAACGCTCGTCAACCATAGCGTTGGATGAACTCGATCAGAACTCGGGAGTTGATCGACGCGATTGATCAAGCAACGCAGACAGGTTCCCATCAGTCTCAACTCGGAAAATCCACTTTGTGCACCCGCAATCGCGAGCCAAATTGTCAGAAGATAGCCTACGACACTCCATGCATCGCTGGATATAATTCCGGAGAACTCTCAATTCTCTTCAAATCGGGATGATCGCCATCGCGGGGGTAACCGTCAATGAGGCCAAGGGAGCAACAGGGGCCTTGACTTGATCTCACCGAATCCGCCCGCACAGGTTCGAGTGCGGTGGCTGTCAGCCTGCTCGCATAGCTCCGCTCGCTCGTCCGAGCCCTGACCCCACCTGGGCTCACCCAGTCCACCGACCTGCTTCAAGTTCGGTGCCCATCGGTCGGACCTGCACCCAGACATTCCGGGGGCGTTTATGCGTTTGAGCAGATCCTAAAACCTGGCGTGGATTCCAATACTTCAGGGCGTTTGAATGGTGGACGTTCGCCGTCGTTAGCCATCAGAGACGGAGCGCTAATTTCGCAACTTGCTGGCGCTGTTAACCTCCAAATGTTAGTCCACACACTTCCTCATTGGGAAACATCTTCTCCAGGTAGCGTCGGGGCCCCGTGAGATACGTGCTCGTGCACTGCTCGTACGTACCGAGTTCCATTGGATCGGGCTTGGATTCCATAGGCACTCTTGAAGAGCTGGCTCCACAAAAGGAAGGATATTAATCCTTCCTCCTCAGAGCTCTCTCGACGCTACCTGGAGGAGATGTTCTCCAATGAGGAAGTGTGTGGACCAACAATTTGCGAAATTAGCGCTCCGTCTCTGATATATATATGAAACAGTATTGCAATATATCGTGAGCCGAAATTGTGCGAGTTTGCAACCAGAGCCCGAATGATTATCGGGCGAGGTTGTTGTCAACCGGAGTCGACACGCCAACACCGTTACGAATGATGGCGCGCGTGAGAGGAAGAGGGTCTGAAGGAGAGAGCGCCACACGGACGCAGTGGTTTCTGTTTCCGGTTTCGTTCTTTTTGATCGTAACCTCGTGTTGGACGCGAGCAGCTCGTTCAAGCCACAAGAATGGGGGAAAACGTGTGCATAAGGCCGCTTGCCACGGTCTTCGCTGAATCAAATGAAGCGTCCGGCACGAATGCTGGCATGCCGGCAGTGTTCAGGGCTCCGATCAGGCCTGACTTGATCTCGTTCGTTCATCATCAACTGCTGAAGAACAGACGTACTCCTTATGCTGTGTCGAAAGAAGCCGGTCATCAGACTTCTGCTGAATCATGGGGAACCGGACGTGCCGTGGCTCGTATCCCTCGTGTCCGAGGCGGAGGAACCCACCGTTCCGGGCAGGGAGCATTCGGAAACATGTGCCGTGGTGGACGCATGTTCGCTCCGACGAAAACATGGAGGAGGTGGCATCGCCGTGTCAACGTGACCCAACGTCGACACGCCGCTGCTTCGGCTATTTCTGCTTCCGGTGTGACAGCGCTCGTCATGGCGAAAGGTCATGCGGTAGAGCAAATCAACGAATTGCCACTCGTCGTCTCCGACAAGGTGCAAGATTACCAGAAGACCAAGCAAGCCGTGAGTCTGCTGAAAAGCTTGAAGGCCTGGTCTGATGTCGAGAAAGTCAACCAATCCAAGCGACTCCGACCTGGAAAAGGCAAGAGGAGGAATCGTCGTTACAAGAAGAAGTGTGGACCATTGGTCGTGTATGAGCAAGATAACGGTATTGTTCGCGCTTTCCGCAACATTCCCGGAGTTGACACCTGCAACGTGAACTCGCTCTCGATCTTCAAGCTAGCTCCCGGTGGTCATGCCGGCCGTTTCATCATCTGGACTGAAGCCGCCTTCCGCAAGCTGAACGATATCTTCGGCACTTTCAACAAAACATCCAAGGTGAAGAAGGGATACAAGTTATCGAGGCCCATGATGGCAAACACGGACATTGGCCGCCTCCTCAAATCGGAAGAAATCCGTGGCGCCTTCCGTAAAACTCCGAGGGAATCAATCATCATCACAAAGAAGGAAAAGCCGAATCCTCTGAAGAACCCCCATCTCATGGATCGACTCAACCCATTCGCCATTGTCGAAAAGAGGAGTCGCGTTCTCAAGCTGAAGGAAGCAGAAGGCAAAAACTTGAAGGCGAAACGAGCCATCGAGAAGATGAAGTTCGCTGTGAAGGCTTTCAAGAAGGTTCACGCTTCTGAGTTGACAAAATTGAAGCGTCTCGCAAATCCCTTCCCGAAAAACCGTGGAGCCAAGAGCAAGAAGAGCGGAGGCAAATCTGCTGCTCCGGCCAAAAAGACTGTCTCTAAAAAGTGATAGCGCCGTTGCGAGCTAGTTAGAGTTCTTCGTCGATGAAATCTCTAATAAAAGGCGCTGACTTTTGAACCCATCAGATGTTTATTGAATATTAGCTGAGAGCGATTGTTTACCCCTGAAGCGCGTGACTGCGTAGGACGTAATGATTTCTTTCGAGGACTAGGGACTATATCTGGATCAACGGCGTAATCAGACTCTCCCGGAGGCCTCGATATAAGGTGCAGCACGCTGTTCAAACTGCTCTCGGGCTCGGTATCCTCCTTGCATGAGCGGGCATTCATCATTGGGACGGGAGAAATTGCCGCTGTCAGATTTCAGAGCAGACGACTAGTGTAGAACATCTCCACCAGCGCTCATCCAACATTGAGCTATCAGCATCCGCTCGATGCGTGGTGCCTCGAGCTGGTGGAGCCACTGGTTCTGTTCTTTGTTTTGCTCTGTAGGATTCATGTTGCAAACGCTGTACCTATCGCAACCACGCAGCTCCACATGTGCTGGCGTCCAATGCTGCGGTGAATGCTGTTGGATTATTCCTCGTTCTCGCGCTGTCGCAGTCGGACTCGGTGGAAACTTTCGAATTTCCGCCCAGGAGTGGGATTCCCATCTTCGCAAGTGATCTCAGATCACCTGATCACGAGTGTCCGGAACATTCCCGTGCTCCTCCCTCACGAAAAACTTCGCGCGTGAAATTCGGTTTGTTATGGAGTAGGTCCTCGCGGTAGCGGCACCTCTCTCGACAACTGCGCAGTGCTGGAAATGATATCATCAGGAACGGTTATCCCTGTTAAGCCGCCTATTCTGTCTGCTAACACATGTCGAAATATTCTAGTGGTCGCTGTAATGAGGTTTCGCCACCACAAATGACCCATGACTTCTCCGACAACCCCGGCTGTGAGTTAGATCGACTTTTGCTCGCTTCTCGGAGAAACCGATTCGATGTCGCATCACTGGGTAACTCCAGAATGCTCAGGGAAATTTGTGAACACAAGCATTTCAAGGGCAAATTTGATCGAAGTCTTCAGGAAAAAACGAGGTCAGGGATATCTCATCGGTGCATTTCGTTGCTGGATCCATAGCTGGATTCTTCACGCGGGGTATCTGTCAACCCTTCGATGTCCTGAAGATTCGATTCCAGGTAACTTTCATGCCGGGAGTGTGTCAGAGCCACTCGTTTCAGGCCCTCTATGAGCTCTGAGCGTCTTGCCCGGCTCACAGCTCGCCCAGATTCAAGACTCGATGAGTTAAATCACACCGTATTTCAGCTTCAGTTGGACCCGATTACTACGCATTGTGGTTCTGCGAAATACTCAGGCGTCACACAAGCATGTCGGTTGATACTCCGAGAAGAAGGTGAACACGCGTCGAATATGGCGGATACTTTGGCTTGACAGAGCTTCAGTTTTTTCAAGATGTACGACGCGCCAAAGCTGTGAGCCCGGAGCTCGCTGTCGAAGCTGATTCATAACAGCTTGTCAATGCGTAATTTCAGGAATCACGGCATTCTGGAAGGGCCACGTACCCGCGCAAACGCTCAGCGTAGTTTATGGAGGAATCCAGTTCTACGGCTACGAATATGCCAAGAATACTTTGTTCCAAGAGCGCAGTGACTTCGTCTCCAATTTCAGCAGGTAGCCTGAACGAATCAACTGAAGCCCTCCCAAAAGCCACATTCTCTGTAGCGGAGCGATGCGCCGAGAGTCGGTAGTCGTCGTCGTCCTGGGGAATCCTGGGAGGGAGAATAAGACGCGACCCGTTTGTTCGGACATGGCGTGGAGTGATTCCTAGGTCTGCTAGATGGATATGAGATACGCATGGGATAGCTCGCGACATTGAAATACCATTCCTTTTCTACTTGACGAAGTCATGGAAATCACGAGAAGGGCGTAGAATTTCATTCGATGAAGGGCATTTCCCGAGCTCGGAGGGCGCTCAAAGAACCTGTCGAGCCCTAAGCTCTCCCTCCATTGGATCCCTGCTGTACGGAGTCGCTCGCCACGTTAACCTCGAGTGCGGAACTTGTTCGAGGGATCGGGACCTCTCGGAATCTGATGGAAGTTCCGAACAGCCGCAATTCAGAGAGACCGGACCTGTGAAGTGCGATTACGCTCCGAACCTCACTTCGTTCCTTTCGTTTTCGCAGCGGAGCATTGGGCGGCGGCACCGCAATGGCTGTGGCCCATCCTCTAGATGTCTTGCGAACGCGGCTTGTGGCTCAGGGCGAACCCAAAACATACAGCGGGATGCTCGATGCCATGAGAACCATGAAAAGGAGAGAAGGCCCGAGAGCATTCTACAAGGGTCTCGTCTCAAACTTACTTCAGGTTTGGAGGAGGAAGCGTTGGATTATTTCGAAGCAGGGCCCGATTTTTACAGACTTGGCTCCTTCCCCTACCTCAGGTGACCCCGTTCAACGGAGCGTGCTTCGCCTTCTACCATGTTTTCCAAGGACTCCTGGATGGCACTCCGTACGTTCCGTCGAATATAGTGTCAGGAGCCATGGCGGGATTCACGAGTAAAACATTGGTTTATCCGTTCGACCTCATCAAGAAGCGGTTACAGGTGAGACCAACACTCAAGGTGGGGGAAGCTCGCCTCTTGCGAGGGAAAGCTGGGATTTGAATTTCCGATTTCTTCATGAATCTCATGATTCCCGATTTTTTCTACGGGCTCGTGTCGCTTATGACACACCCAGTTCGTGACGGAGAAGGCTCATACTCCGAACGATCACTAGATATCGAGATCTTTTTCGACGCCCCAGGTCAAGAATCGAAGCTGCCACGTTCTCCCGCTGTCTCAGCGCACACCGACCAATCATTCTGTCAATGGAAATCCTAATTCCAGGTTCAAGGCTTCAAGGACCGCACACATAGGTTCGGTCGTTACAACGGCCTGATAAGTTGTGCACAGTCTGTGCTAGCTTCGGAAGGTATGATGGGATTCTTCAAAGGTTACGTTCCGTCTTGCATGAAAGCCATGGCGACCTCGGCTTGTCAGTTTACGTTTTATGAAGCAGCTCTGTTCCTGTTAACAACACACTTCGCGGATCATAAAGGAGTATGAGCACTGTGTCGTGTTACCGAATTGTCGAGGAGACGAAAGTTCCCTTCTTTGTCCTGAGTGGATGTTTGCAACTGAATCGAGCGATGATAGAGTTCTGAGGCTTCATTGTTAAGTGGTCGTGTTCGATGGTATTTGGAGCTTTACGTTCCAAACGAGAGACAGAGAGTCCCCCGTGCGACGTGGTTGTCAATAAAAACGTATTTTCAGCTAGCTGTGCTGTGTAGCCTTCAAGCACCGGAAGCATACGATGGTCGAGTGTCTCCCGGGAACCGGACGGGCGCGACCCTCCCACCGGCCTCAATGAAGCATGCGAGCTTCTGAATCGCTTTATGGGTAGGTGGGTCTCCGCGCCAGTTCGATCCCCGGAAGGATCTCCATGAATACTGCGGAAACTCCGGAACCGTCGAGGCTGCTTTTCTGATGTTCGCCATGAATGTTCACATCATCAGAATACAGATGCTTCCCAGTTGACAGTTCCTCATCCGCTCGAGCACGGATCAGAATCATCTTCTCGAGCTCCAAGTCATTTTTCCTGAGCGAACAGGTGGGAGACTGACTTGTGACACGGCTCTAACGACAGTGAGTGGAGTTGCCGTATGGGCGAACACTTTTCTTCTAGCAAGGGGCGGACGTCATCGGCAACACCCGCCATCTGCTTCTCAAGGTGACGTAGAGGGAAACCAAGCTCAACAGTGACCTGTTGGAGCCATGAGGATGTGGCATCGAGCTATCAGCTGACGATATAGATTGGATGGCCGAACGCACGAAGAGAGCGCCCGGACGGGTGAACACGGACGTGTACGCCTACCTTGCACCTGAAGGAATGAGCTTCGGCTCCGCTCGCCTGTCCGGTCGACCACAGTCTGTTGATATGCTTTCATGAGCCCATGGAAACCACAAATGGAGCCTTAAATAACGGTGCTCAATAAGTGCGATTCCTAGACGAGTTCGATACCGGATTAGGCTCAAGCTTGGAGGTTTTCAGACCGAGTAGGTCTACGATAGGATCCCATGGACTCGCGAGCTCTCCGGCTCCTCGGATAAGAGCTCGAGGGTACTCCATCGCAAATGAAAGAGGAACTCCCCTCATTCATAGATACCAATGAGGGCTATTTGACTAACGCAGAGCGCATGATCCCTGTCGATGATCAGGCTCCGCAGCCGATCACGCAACGGGCATCTCCGTCGGTCATGCTGTGCTATGCGGAAATAAAGATCTCATCGATTCGCCTGCTCGCACAGTTCCCAACTCGGCCTCTGTGAACCCCGCGCACTCATCCAGGAACTCGTCGACTCGTAAGTCCGCGGCCCATGAAATACGCACATAATCTTCGCGGTCGGAGCGTCTCGATCTCACTTCAGAGCTACCTGGCTCCGAGCGCGGTCAACCAGACACGACGTGACGAGCCGGGGACGACATGTCGTGCCAAAGAAAAGTACAGATAGGTGCGTGTGGTATTCGCGCTCGGACCCCTACAGTGGCGCACTGCCATTCTATCGTTATTTTTGTCTCTTCCGCCTCCATGGCGCTTCATTCGGAGCGTTTTTGTGGAATCGATACATTCCATCTCATCTTCCAGAAGAGTGGAAGTGTACTGTGCCAGTTCCGACTCAAGATGGCACTTTGAGAGAGTTTTGTGGCAAACTGGTGGCTCGTGAACATGCACTTCTCATTAATATAAGGGCACTTCCGGAATGTGCTCGTCTGAGGGTTCTCCGAAGAAACCAACGGAGAAAAATTGGTCTCCCGTGCCCCCATTCATACGACGAGATCCTGCTGACTAATTTCAGGAAATGGAAAGTTGGGTTTGATTTCTTTCCTCGGGAAGTTCAAAACGAGACGTAGATTTCGCTATCTCATTCGACCCGACCGGTGCATGTGTCTTGGGGTGAGTTGTGGCTAAATATTTCATATCTGACCGATAATTCCAAGATGGAGGATCCCATCCAGGCTCCACCTATCTCACAACCTACACCAACGAGTTGTAGCGTCTGCCGCAAGCTTGGTGGATGCTCCGAAGCCAAAACACTCCAGCATCACGAGCAGAGAATTCGAGACGAGCTAGCGGACGTGCGCCTCTTACCATTAATCTTGAACATACCTTGGTAATCTTGGTATACCAAGATCCAACCAACCCAGGAACGGGAACCTCGGAAACGAAGATTGCACTGCTAGTGGAGAGTCCCCGTGGAGAATCTCAACATCCGAGAAACTCACTCCTCGAACGTCAGTCCGCAGCTTTCGATGTCATTATGATCGTCTTTTCATCCACGAGAACGTGCCGTCATGGCAGGTTTGTTGCCAGAATCGGCTCGACGCCGAGGAGCTTGAGTCCTCATGGGAAAGACATTGCTGATAACATCGGGCATGTGATTGAGAGTGCTATGTTGGTTGCCGGAGACTATTCGACTCTGGGATTCAACGAGGATCAAGACTTTGACGACGACATGAAATTTTCAATGTCGCTCCAGATTCGGCTGAGCTAGGGTGGGAAACTCGGGAATCGATTTCAATGGGTTAGCTCCTGGAGGAGCACCGAAAATTCACGCGATCAGAGAACGACCATCGCACTCAGCCGAGACTCTTGGAAAACCAACGGGTTCCGAGTATGTTTTGGAGGGTTCGTTCTCCGTGAATTTCGTTGAAGGCGAGGACCGGCGAACTTGAGAGCAGGGAGAAATAGAGTGAACGCGTTGCTCCGTTCGCTTCCGAATTGCTGTCTGTATGCGTTTCGGAGACATTCAGCTATGCAATCTGAAGGGGCGTTGCACCATGCAGATACTTAATCAATGGCGCAATGCTCAATTTCAGTGCGACGGAGCAGGACCCTGGCTCTCTCTTATTTTCGGCGTCATCTCCTATGTGGTCCGAGAATGTTGTATTCTTCAAAACCAGATTTTTCCCAGATTTTTGAAGTTCCTCTCACCTGATCGCAAGCAGAGAGGGCGTGGATTTTCGCCTTGGCGAAACGCATTGGGCTCTTGGGGATGATCTGCGACAGATACATCCTCGTTGGGCGATCTTGTGGATCACGCAAAAGCTCTCCAGGATTATCGCATTTGTAGAGAGCTCCTGAACCAGCTTTCCTGAGCCAACTGTTCGCCGACGCCGCAACAAGAACGATCGTTGCGACATAAAATCGGCACAAGTATATATCCTGCAA
This sequence comes from Phytoseiulus persimilis, assembly GCA_037576195.1. Taxonomy (NCBI): domain Eukaryota; kingdom Metazoa; phylum Arthropoda; class Arachnida; order Mesostigmata; family Phytoseiidae; genus Phytoseiulus; species Phytoseiulus persimilis. The sequence goes on along the minus strand of CM075102.1, from coordinate 51,897,307 downwards.
GAATATCCTGCTTACGCGCAGGGTCAAGCGGTGCTTGAACTAGCCAGTTCGGGAGTGAGCCCGAAGCGTTCTCAGACTCAGCAGAACATTCAAGCGGGTTTACCTCAAGTCTATGATTGACCGGCCGTACAGTTCTTTGTCTCTAGTGTTATGGCGTGCCGAGGAAGAGGATGAATGCCGCCGTTTTTTGATAGTGGCGGATTTCAGCCTTTTCGGCGCAAAGGCAGACCGACCACAATGCGCCAACCCCCCGAGTTCTTGGTTGAAGACGACGAGTAGGTCGGAGGCATCAAAGGAAACGATTACGGAGGGGGAACGTCATCGTGACCAGAATGATTCGTGAATGCTCGTCATAAGTCACGAGCAAGGCTGATAACTTCCCCGCTACACAGGATGCTTCTATTCTAATTGCTGCTGCGATACGTACCCCGGAGAAGTTCTCGCGGGAATTTCGCCTGTTGCGGATCGGGGGCCCAATTCGTCTTATTATTCTACGTTCGGGTCAGTTGACCAGATGGTGGAAGAGGATGGCCGGTACTCATCCTCGCATTCGGTCGCGTCCGCACTGACTATTGCACAATAATAAGCCTGATAAGTTTTGAGAGAAATAAGGTTTCGCAACTTCGACTGGAATTCTGAGAGACCGATCCCGACTCGCCGCCCGAGGGAGCGCCTTACCCCCGAGCCGCCACTGCTCGTTGGGACGCTTTACAGAGAATCTGGTGAAATCTTCCGATGAAGTTCAATTGGAAGTAGCAAGCGAACGGATCACAGCTTCATCGATGATTCATATTGCCAAGGGGATAGCATCAACTCCGCCAAGAGCTCATGTTTGGGCGCCCGTTGCTGTCTCGCGATGACGACCACGCGATACTATTTCCACGTGCGTCGGGAGGATGTTGAATCCATGATGGTTACTGACTCTCTGGGACACTACGGCACCCTTTATCCCTAGATAATCCGAAGAACAGCGAGAACGAAACACAAACCCTCATCGGTTACAAGAGTTACAACAAAATTGGACCCCTATTTTCAAAAAAAAAATCAGTTTCCTCCGATGTTTCAAAAATAATCGAATGCCTTCGTACGGATTCCCCGCTCATGCACTAGCGGTGAATTCGGAATGATGTTTATTCCTCCGAAAACAATCGCGGCTTCTTTCCGCTCAAAAATCCTGATCTCTGGAGATGTAGCGTTCGCAACTTCACCATGGAGTACAGTCTCCTTCACATTTTTGCTGATAGCTCTCGATGATACCCGTGTTGACGTTCATGACTGCCGTATACGCGGTCAACTTGTTCAGATTCGGTTGAGTTGAGAGAACATTGAAAAGGTTGGCGACCGTCACATTTCTGGCTCCCATTTGTCTCATGCAGTAATTACCGGTTGTCCTCCGATCGTCGTAGAAGGGAGGCTCTTCCCAGTGGTCGTAGTTTGTCTCGAGCACGTACCATTTCTCGTATTTGACGCCGTTGGCCTCCATGTTGTAGTCATCAGCATCAGCCCGATTGCGATCCTTTGTGAGAACGGTTCCCTCTCCCGGCTTCGAGCCGCCGAGGATAAAGTACACAGGCGCGATCAGTTTCGCTTGAGTCAGTGCCTGCTTGGCTTGGGCGAAATCCATGTCAGACTCGAAAACGTCACGTGCGAGGAAACCAACCCACTTGAGGTCATGTCTTCCCATTACGATCCACTGGAAGAGCCCAATAAAGCCGCCGTTCACATTGAAACGTTCATTGATAGTGAGAGACAAAGTGTTCGGTTTGACCGCGGTGAGCAATCCAAGGTAGCCGGCGAAATTTACGGATCTGAACAGAGTTTTACCTCCTTTCTGCCATTCGAGTTGAACAACGTTTTTCCTCAACACTTCAGTCATCGACCATGAGTGGCTCGTCCTATTCCAGCCCAGGAAGAGACCGAAATCGAGGTTTCGAGCGTGTAGGATCTGTCCCTGTTCGTTTTGTGCGACGACCGAAGTGCACACAGTGAAAAACTCGTAGAAAACATTGTATAGGACAACTTCACCAAGATTCATCCCAGTGGAATCCGCTACGCTCTGGAGCTCCTCTTTGTACGGAGACGGCAAAGATGCGTGAAGGGTGGGCCCGAATTTGTCAACGAGCTTGAGTAAAGCGCCATCGAGAAAGGTACCTACAAGTTCCACGAGAGCTTGCCGGAGCTCCAAAATTTCCTTTTTCTTGGCTTCGATGAGAGCTTTCCATCGTTGCTCTGGCGGTAAATCTAGATTCACGATCACTGTGGGGACGCTCGCATTCTGTGGGGGAGGATACGCCCCACTGACGCATTCGATTCCGTCGGCGAATCGCTCCGTGGTGGGTGAGCAAGCTACACATCCTATGATGACTACGATCGCGGAACCCAGCAAGGGCGAATAGGCTCTCGGAGTCATGGTGCCTGCCGTCGCTGATTCTTTGATTGTGAGAGGATTCAGGTGCTCACACCATAATAAGAGGCGTTTCGCCCTCCCGTTGCTAAAGCATTCTGGCGGAGAGGTGAGGGAAATCCCTCGTAAATACCCTGCTTCATCGACGTCAGTGACGCAACGGTGATAGGATAATCTGCTGCTATCGAATCATCTAGTTTAACGCCTCTCCGATTCAAGTATCGCAATCATAATCGCTGCTATTCGGCACTGATCCCCCGCAAAAACCTGAGGCGCCTCGAGGAAAAATCTGAAAATTAGCTCTGTCACGGCCCGGTTTCCGTCATGACTTTCGAATCATCCAATCAGGACAGTCAGGGCGGTGACGATGGCAATCACGTGAACTCTAGCCGATTCGTCTCGGCCAGGGCACAAGAGGCGCCACCGGCCGCGTTTCGACGCGTTTCTTCGAATTAATCTCGAGATACTTGCTGTATATCAGCTCGAGTCCGAATTCGAGCAACCGTAGGTAGTTCTGTTATTGCCAGCTTTGGGGGAAAGCAGACACACTGATTTCGCCCGTAGGTATCGAAAACTGGCCGACCCTAACCCCGAGAGTGGGAGAACGCAACCGATCCCGCGGACGTGATGGCGCGATTTCGCTTGAACAATATCAGACTCTATCATGTTCCTGCCCGTCACGAGCTTTCGAACCTTCGCATTGATGACGGGGTTTCCAACATTCAGCTGGCTCTGTTCGCTGTGGTACCTCTGGTTTCCCAACCTCTCGCCTTCTCCACCCGGAAACTCCGAATCGGAGGAACGCTGGCTCTGACTGTCGTTGCCACTGTGCTTCGCGAAACTCGACCAAGTCTACCCGTCCGGAACCGACTTGCACCGTCGCTTGCGCCTTCCCCAGGCGCCCACTCGCTTGCTTTATCTCTCGCTGTTGGTCGTCCGCATCTCTGACGAATGCCTCGACGGGAACTAACATCGGTGGGAACACAGTGGTACGTGAGCCCTCGAACCCTCATCTACAGGCACTCACTACGGATGAAATTCAGGCTTTTCCAGGAAAAATGCTTAAAGATGAACGAATCGACTTTCGGCCACATGGACATTATGTCAGCGACTCATATATATTCCTCGATTATGCTCGATTCACTCCGATACACAATGGTTCCCGATTTCAGTCACGATTATTGATCCGAACTCGAGTACGGTTACGATCATAACCAACTCCGCTCAGAATGCGCACTAGATCTCATTCCGCGAGTCGCGCATGGCCCGAGATCCTCTGTATCACGCGTGATTGGAGTCGAGGGAAAACTCCATGCTCGGTTTCCGAGAAATTATAGCAACAGAATAATCCAGTTTGGAGTCATAGTGTCGGAGAACTCGGAGTGAATATCGGAGTCGTCGAAGGAAGTTTGTCCAATCGGTACGAGCTTTTTCAACTCAATGATTTGCACATTCAGGGAAGAGAGAGAGAGGAAGAGGGGAAATCTGGTGTCTTCCATCCACTGATAAGCCGTAAGATTTTGATTTGTCCCGATGAGGACAGAGACGTCGAGCTTCCATCGCAATCTGAGTCGTAACAGCACCATGTTTTCCCTCGAGGCTTGAGAACCTTTTCAGATTGGCCACTGGAGGTCATGGGATGTGATGATGATGACGATGATGATCATCATCATGCCGTAGATGCTGAGGACCAGCGTATGACTTTGTGTGCTTTCTTGTGCGTATGTGCCTTGTGCTACGCTCTTCGCAAGTAAAACTATTGGAACGGTAGGGAAAGAGGCACGACTGCGATTCCGTGATATCTATCCACGATTGAGAGGGAACCATTTAATTTATCACGTACACCACGCGTATTGGCAATTCCGCATGTAAAAGAGTTTATAGGATAAGATCGAGCTTTCGTGAGCTAGCAGCGAGTAGTTCAACGACCTCCTCAACGGCGATAGGAATTTCCCGGTGAATCTTCATCGCTTTGAGACCGTTGAGTCTCTGTTCTTCCATGGAGGTTCGCAGGTGTGTTTTCAGCATCTTCAGCACACTGAAAGTACGTTCGGGAGTCGAAGTTGTCACCGGTAGTGTTGCGAAAATTTGGAGCAGGGTCGAGATTTTGGGATAGTCCTCCTCAGAGCTGCGGTTCATCGTCTCCAGTGCGCTTCGCGGTCGCTCCTCCTTCAGGATCTTCGTCCGTTTCAGTTTCCAACGTTCGTATTCGCCCCCAATTGTACTCAAGCTACAACCCAGGTCGTTCTGATAGAATTCCGTCACATATTTGAGATCACCGAATTCGCTATCCCCCATAAATCTCGGCACAATATATTGAATCTTCAGAGCTTCTTTTCTACAATCCTCGAAGAGGCTAGCCATCTCGTTGATGAGTTCATCCAAGTATGGTATGTACAGTGAGACTCTGAAGAACTCTTCAACTGTTTGCGAGGTATGGTTCTCTCTGTTTCTCTGAATGTGGCACAATCTAGGGAGTTTGACGTCGATTTCCAGTTGAGAACAAATCGATTCGACCTGGCTGAAAATTCCGGCAAACAGTGCTCCAGCGTTTTTTCTTCGCTGCTGCAAAGCAGACGTCATACTGTCGACGGTATCGAGTGCACTAAATATATCGAGTTCGGCGGCGGCGGCGAGGTTCGGACTGAAGATTCACTGACAGGGGGAGTTTGAGTGACGAAAAGCTCTCTATGACGAGAGGGGCTGCCACAAATCCGCACGAGCAAATCGAGGTTAGGAGCTCATGAGCGCGATGACTCGCGTCTCTCCTGTTTGTGCTGATGTCTTCGAGCGCGTCAACGATCGGCACGAACATCTCCCTGAAGTTAATGAAAGCCTTGTGACTTTCCATCCATCTGGTCGCACACAACGGCTTGAGCCGACGCGCCACCTCATCGTTGAAATGTAGCTTGACTTGATTCTCGAGACTGGCGATGCGAGGGGAAGAGTTCGAAGTGAAGGAGTAAACGCTGGCGACCGTGCCCACAGTATTCCTTATTGTTCCATGTTGTGATGAGTGTACCATGGCGAGGTTCAAGCAAAGGCTCGCGCAATGGAAGTAAAGAGCCTGAGGAATTCTAGATTTTATCTGAGTCTGAACTCCCTTGAACTCTCCACTCATGGTACTGCAACCGTTGACCCTTGTCCTCTCATCTTCGCGATATCGATACCTCAGTCCTCCCCAGTATGCTCATCAGATATTACGTTTCCCTAAAAATCATATGCGTATCAGATAATTAGAGGGGGGGGGGGGGGGAGAATCTGATTTTTGGTGGCCGCGCAGGAAGCGTGCGGTTTCATTCGTGATAATCGGAACATCGCGTTTCGCAGTTGATGCGCAGTTGATTTTCCAAATCGTCCACTCATATAGTTAGTGTAGTGCGGTGTGCTGTACCGTGAGTTGATAACATGTGTTGTTCGCTTCTCTCTTGTAGGTCGATTCGATTTTTTCCCTTCCCGACATCTTCGCTCGCAACACTCCCCTCGATGCTGCTCTGGAGGAGTTCGCTCCACGGCTTGGAATCGAGAAAAATGGCGGCATTAGCACAGTTGCCAGCCGTGGTAGAAATGACGTTTTCCCTCTCGGTGTTGGCTCTTTCCCTCGTAGCACCCTCCCTTTCAGATCAGACATTCCCTTCCTCAGCGCGCGGTTGCTTCCCCGAAGGCTCGACTGGTTGGTTGGTTGGCTAGCTGCCTGGCTGGATGCTTGTACTGTCGGTCGGTCGGCCGGCCGGCATCATCGGGTCATTGCCTCGGGTCCTGGCTCGTTGTTGTCGTCACTGTGCCAAGCTTTGCCTGACTACTCGCCGCGGGCCTGAATGACTGTCTGACTAACCGACAGTCAGCCGGCCAAGCACAGCTAGGTGAAGAAGACTCATCTTGAAGTGGGAGACCCACTCCCCTGAAGCGTGCGGTCCGCCTTAGTGAAATTCGACTAACCGACCGACCGACCGACTGACTGACTGACGGATCCACGAGAACAGCTCGCAGAGTGGCGAACAGGATGAGCAAAATCATGTAGTGATTCCGATCTGTTCCTCCGTATCAGATGTCAGCCGGGAACAAAATGATCGGCCGTGGTGGCCGACTGTCAACAGCTGCCGTCATTTTCACTATGTGTCTGGTCTCGAATGTACTGGATGCCGCTGGTGCCGCCGCCGGAGGAGTTCGCAACAGCGGCGGATCTGAATTTTCAACGCCGTCATCTTCATCAACTCTCGCGACAACTACGCCAGCGGTGAAGGCGATCAGGACAGCGAAGACAAGCGCTGCAAGTAAAAGTTGTGCTCCGTGTTCCTGTTGGAATACGACGAGGGGAGTTTCCATGGAGTGCGGCTCTCAATCAGACAATCCAGATTCACTCATCGGAGCAATCAAACGAGCCCGAAAAAGCAACATCTCATCACTGTGAGTATTCGAATCTCTGGCCGATCTTCTGATTTGCTCGATCTAGTTGACTGAATTAGCTTCACGTCGAATTTTTGAGATACAGCAGCTGATCACGCAGCAAACGATCTTCATCGGACTGGGAAGAATCAATCATAAACCGGCTGAGTTCGCGTAGGCGCTCGTTCTCGTCGGCGCGCTTCTGCTGAGGAACAGGTCTGGGGAAATTCGTAGACCTTGTGACTTGACAATGACCCCTCAGCTATCAACGCTCCCCAGACTGTGTGCATTCAAAGCTGTTTTTTTCACACGCATTGCTCCGTTGCGGAGGGGTTTCCAGAGCGCAGCAAGAGTCACCGCTCGCTGAGATATTTTCCGAAATCGACTCCAGCTCTGTAGAAAATACCAGATCAGTTTGCGGTAGTTTATTGAGTGTGATCCATGAAACCAACTGCCAGACAATATTCTAGTTATGTAGTTCTATCCAGAGTGAATTATTCAGCGTAACGGCGGAACTGTCAATTCGGAAAGACGGCTATCTCATTTACCCTGGACTATTTAGACAGAAAGCTAGGCGGCAAAGTCGGGAACTGCTTACGGTGGTAGCGCGCGGAACTGCTGGGGGTAACAGCCTCAGTGCTCTCCCTGGGAGGTCATTGTCCTAGGAGAAGTCAAGAGAGCCTAGAGGGAAAGGGTTATCAACGGCGAGAGCGAATCTGACTTCTGAGAAGAGACGGGGGCCTCATGCATGAGGACGCCTTCAGCTACCGTTGCACGAACAGAATGATGGAAATCTCTGTACGGAAGCTGCGCACTGGATTCATTCCGAGCCATCTGCGCTCGCAATCAGATTCAGAAGTAAACGTAGATGAGGCTCGGACGGGAACAGAACGGATTCGAGAGAACTGGCCTATCATCCCACGGCATTCGATGTAGCTTAATTCATCAACGAACAGCGGGGTGGATGATTGAAACTGGAGGTTTGAGAGGGCGAAGGAAACTCGAGCGCGTTTCACCCTGAATTCCGGTAGTTTTTTCACCAAAACAGAGAAAATATCGATTCTTCCTAGAGGCTCCATGTAAGCCTCAGAGGCTGTCGACAATTGTGAGCTACTGAGCTGGATCATAGCTTACACATTGCGCAACAGAGCTGACCACCAAACGCCGGCCTAACCAACAGAGAGCGCGGATTTATCCGGTGCTGAACGAAATTGAGAGTCGCCTTTGTTCGGCCACATCAAAAGTTTTCTCGTTAATATAGTTTCGACGTCATTGTGAGATCACTCGCTTCACCTGGAAAACGACGGATAGTGGTTTACGTCCTCTATTCAGGCTGGCCACCCATGGCGAAGTTTGTGGCTTTTCCGACAAAACCTCATCTTGTGTAAAGAGCCCGTCCCGATCCCTCTCTTCATTCTGCCCCGATCTCTCCTCGTCTTCTCACTCACATCAATGAGTTGCCCGATAGTTGGCCGCGGATCACATGGAAACTCGTTCGCTCGCTTCTGCGATTGATGAGTTCCTCGTGATACGCCTCCCACCGAGTCAGTGGGGAGAATCTTCCAATTCGGCTCGCTCAGCGACCTCGCTCGGGTGCAATCGGAGTTCGCGCAATGATCGACTTCCATCCGGACTATTTTCTCCTCATTGAAAGCTAATCTGCGGGTGCTGAAGATGCCCGATAGACCTTGTTCCTCATCATCCTAAAACCCGGAAAGGTATGAGGAAGGCGTCCACTGGGGGGGGGGGGGGGGGGGGGGCTGAGCTGAAGGCATCGCTCGTCCATGCGAATCTGAAAGCTTTCCAAGGAGCCATTTCGACTCCGGCTCCAGCACACAGCGGTGTCAAAGGCGGGCGTAATGTATACAGAAGACAGCTCCGAGCTCGACTCTCCTCAGAGCGTGCGTCCCTTCGGAGCAGCGGCTCAATGGTCCCGGATGTTTGGGCTCAATCAATCCTGCACCTCTAAAGAGTCCTGCGTGGAGCTCCTCGCAAGGTTTTGTCGAGACCAGATGGCTTGGAACAAATTTCGTCATGCGTCGACCACCTGATCCTTTCTCCTGATGGATAAGTACCGCTGAGAGAGAATTCTACCTCATGCACGTGTTGAGGAGCAGAACGGAAGCGAAGCATGGCTGCCGCAAAGAGTGATATTGATAAGCATGTCAAGACAGTGTTTCAAAGGCGCAACGAACTCCGAGTGAGCCGAATCGTCCATCCTCAGGAGCGAAGAGAGCGAAATACTATTTTATATGAAAGCGATATACCACGTCGGACATGGTTTTCTCTCGCGTTAATATGGGAAATTTCACGATTGACTGGAGCAGGATTCCAAATCCTCCCATCTCCGAAGGACGGTTTTCGTAGACCTTGGGCGAATCCGACGCAGAAACTTCTCCCACACCATGCATCAACCTCTGTTTTCGGCTGAACCTCTCAGCCAGCCCTCAGGAGTGTCCCGGATTCACCTTTCGGTATTGCTTCAGTAACACTCCCTATCGCCTCGCAAATCCCATTGCGGGCGGTGGGCTTGGGTCTTAAGATGGTTCAGATTTAACTCTGATATAAATTAAATCCTCTTTTTACCACATAAGAAATTTGTTGTCCCGGCCGGGGATCGAACCCGCGATTGCTAGCTTAGCGTGGCACCCAAGGCGTTGGTTTATGCCACACGGCCAACGAGCCGACCATGCATCAACCTATGAGCATAGATGAATGATCGACAGCTCATCTTCTACTCTCAATGGATCGCAAACATCCTCTCCCTGAGAAAATTCTCGAGCCCCAGGAGCCCGCTCTTCCTCTCAGCTAGACAGTTGGTAGGAGCCACCACGCGTCCACGCGTTCGAATGGTTCAACGAGCGGGAGCTTCTAGGAAGGTGATGACTAGAGTCTGGTATTCCAGGCATGCTCTATCGATCTCCACCCATCAACCCATAGCTACCAGCGTGAATGGAGAGATGATTCGAGCAAATGACTCGTGAACACGAAAATCTTCGAACTCAGGCATCAAACGCCCATGTGGGCAAATGGATAGGGATAAGTGATCGGTGCCCCAACTCGGAGCCTCGAGTGATCGGCTTCAAAACAACGCCCTTCATCCGAAAATCGTCGTTTTCCAGTCGGCGGTCACTTCACTACCACGAGCGGGCCCGCATGAAGGTACGCCAGTGGCGTAGCCAGGGTTGTCCTTGAGGGGGGACTGAAATTTTTCTTCCCGTCCGCCTACCTTCCACGGAGTCAGTGACACCCCGAAGAATCGTTTCCTCTATCTCTCGAACCATTCATAGAAAATCCATCAAAATTATCCATTCATGGAATCCAGTGGGAACGGTTTGCCTTGTCAACAACAACGAGAGAGCTTACTTTCGACTCGGAAGCTCAGAAGCCACTGGGGTACGCTCGCGGGACATGGCTGATTGTTACGAATCAGGCTCTTTCACGTTGAGAATCGAGTGACCCGGTCATTCGGTTGAACAGTTATATTCTTCCGTTCTCCGTCAGAAGAGAGCTACCACTGGAATCGATCCGGGATCTAGCCGCATGATTGTTTCGCAGCGGATACGGTGATTTCCCGTATCGGCGGTATGACCCTAAATCAAGGGGTTGCGAAACTGCTTCGATGAAACAGGCTGACGCTCTGAGGACTTCGTCGGCTTAAAAATTGAGCGCCCTTGATCAAGTCTTGTTTTGTATTTCAGAGCTATATCCTCCGTGTCGATTTCACCTCAAGATTTGCAGCTCTCCTCGATTCTCCCACAAGTCCACGTTTTGTGAGTCGTGAATTCCCGGGAAAATGTTGAGAATAGAGTTCACACTGCGCCGCCTGTGCGAGAAACATTTCCATGCCAAATTTTCAGGGTTTTCGCCAACCTCAGCTGGACCCGAATCCCAGAACTGCGTGGGCTCAACAACCTGATTGAACTGTAAGTAGATCAGTAGCATTCGAACATTTGAGAGAGGAGCGACCGCATTGTGACCATGCATTACATCGAAGCCATGAACAATGACCACCATAGGAATAAGTAGGGAGTAGAACATGGAGAAGACGCAGATGTCCGAATGATACGGATTTCTGATAACTTCCCGACACCAAACCGGAATTTCCTGTTTTTCGTTCATCAACATTCATCGCAGGTTTGCGTATCGTTGCTCGCTGGACGAAGTGCCCTCAGCACTTTCCTTGGGTGACAGCGCATCGTCTCTTGTTATTCTGTAAGCGACGAGATGCTAGCTTATAGCAGAGAAACAGAAGCATGCAGCTGACCTAACAAATTAGAGATGGAAGAAAGACACGTCAATTCACTGCGAAGGTTCTCTACAAGCCTCTTTGAGCGAATGTGCGAAACCTCATACAGTGGTGCTTTTTGCGCATAGAAATTAGTACACCAGGGGGATTGTATCCTCACGCAATCATGTCGGTTGAGTGGATCGAGCAAAATCCTTCGCGAGAAAATTTCGGGGCATGCTCCTGAATCGGCACCGCCGGAGGGAAAATACCTTCCGAGCCAGAGTTATCGCATACACCTCCCCACCTGCGATTTTTAGCCTGCAACTCTCGGTTCGCTTCAAGAAGGGTCGGTCCGCGGAACGTGTATGATGAGTCGAGCCAGAGACTATGCGCTGACCGGTTTGAACGAAGCCCATAAACATGCAAGCTTTGAGAGATTTTTGTGTGTCTTTTTCATGCATGTCACACATGTTTGTGAAACGACCTTGCTTGTTGAGGGTAGTGGCTCAAATCTGTCCGTTCCTGAAGTGGGGGGCAGGCTTCCTAAGTTCGCTCTTACCGCTCTGGGATGATTTTAATGACGAAACGACCTGCATGAGGAGAGTATTCGATTTATTGCTCGACATGGATCTTCTCGACGCTTTCGAAGGGGCAGACTCCGGACGCCAACAGGAGCTCGGGTCACTGATGTCCGAAGCCGTACTCCCTCGACTCGAAATTCCCGACGTTTCTCGGGAGCAAGTATTCTTGAGAATAGCTCCTGGAAGCTACGGTCCTACGCCATTTCGTATATTGCCGAAGATTCTAGCTCAAACAGCGTTTTCATTGAGGCTGTATATGTAGCTGCAGTGGCGATACAGACTGACTCGCGTCACGAGAGTCATGGCGATCCCGCACAGCTTTGGGTTTTTTGCTCGACTGGGTCCGCACAACTGGTTCATTTGAGTGACTGATTTGATGCTTTCCTAATTGATTGAGCTTGGAATGTATGCTCTTGCCGGTAGATTCGCGAGAGATCCAACAGCCCTTTTGATCCTTCCAGCTCCTTAGCCGGCAATAACCTGAAACAGATTCCGGAGCTAGCGTTCGATGGACACTACAAATTGGAAAAGTTGATTCTGAATAAGAATCGAATAGAGAGCATCCATCGTCGGGCATTTGAATCTTTGGCTTCGCTGAGGGTTTTGTGAGTATTCCAGATTACTCAACGCAGATGTTTTCAATCAATGAGCATGGACTGCTCTGAATGTAGAAATTCTCTCTTTGTTGTTGCAGAGACCTAAGTCACAATAAGTTGATCTCCATACCCGACTGCTTGGCGCCACTGAAACAGCTCCGAGAACTGTACGCTAGTCCCTGAAAGTTCTGTTCGATGCAGTGCCAACATCGTTGTGACTGACTGTTGTCGCAGCTTGAGTGAAGTCTGAGTTGCGATACATATAAGAGTCGAATATTTTACAGATTGCTCACAGATAATCGAATAACTTACATTGGAGAGCGAGCTTTCTCCTCCTTCGTACATCTGACCGTTTTGGAGCTCGCAAACAATCCGTTGGATTCTTTCCACCGAGACGCGTTCGCTGCTATCCCGAGGTTGAAGCGGTTGTGAGTACTCACTACTGCATTCCACATACATTTGAGCTTGGAGTTGAGATCGAGCTATTTCCGGAGAGTGGCTGGCAGCCCTCCGCGCACCAGGCTATCGGATTTGAGCCCGGCTTCCCTGTCCCAGGACTCCTGCAAGCAGGAGAGTGGCAATGAGATGACTGTCACAGAATGACAGAGTTACGATCTTCACAGAATGCTGAAACAAATTCCAAACCTCGAGTTTTTCCCAAACTTCAATGGCACCGATTCCCTCGAACAACTTCGATTGAGCAGAGCGCGCCTAAGCTCTTTACCTTCACACTTGTGCGAGACTCTACCTAAACTCAAAATTCTGTGAGTAAATAGTTGGGGCTTGTCGAAATCTGTTGATGAGTGGGAGGCAACGGGATTGAGAATAATCTCGTCTTTTATCGATCCAGCTACTTGATGTCGAACAACCTGAGCACCCTACCGAATTTGGAGCATTGTCGTGACCTGCTGATACTGTGAGTACCGATCATGTTACCACTCAGTAAGCAGTAAAGCCTCGAGCGAATGAACCGGGACGTAGTAACTCGAGGAGGGTCTGGTCGTGGGCATCTACGTCCCGAGGTGGAGCAAATTCAAACTTGGTTCGCGGGCTGCACGAACCTTTGTAACAGCCCTCCCTCTGGTACTTTGCGAAGTCTGTCCTTCCCACGAGTTGCTTCCTGGGTGTTCCCGAGTGATTTTACAACATGTTGCTTGCTTTTCCGCAATGACTCCAATATGCCGGAGTGCCTCAAGCTCTCGTCCAAATGGTTCACAACTGTCAAAATTGGACGGGCAGTTTGAAACCAAGATTCGGCGAACTGAGTCCTGGCGTTTCATGGCACCGCCGAATCGAAACGAATATTCCGATATCAGCATAAGACTTCAAAAATTTCCATAGCTTGTAGTTTCGTTACACTCATATAGGAAACAATTTACAAATCATAGGTCCATTCGCTACAACTCCGAGACTTCTCATTACGCATATTTATACCACATCGATGTACTTGATTATATTCCAGTGACCTGACTTACAATAAAATCAGCTCGATTCCCTCAAACTCGTTCGCCGCTCTCGGGAGCCTGCGCGATCTCAATCTTGGGAACAATCTCATTGCCGAAATCAACAAGGATACGTTCGTTGGACTCCGAAGATTGCAAGTACTGTAAGTGGAAGACTCATGCGGTTTGTGTTCGTGCCGTACATGTCACATTTCTTTCGCTGTGGAAGCGGTGCCCCGATTCCACCTTCTCGATTACAGAGCCCTGGAAAGGAACAGGATCAGTTACATACACAGCGATGCTCTACTACCCTTGATAGCTCTAGAAGACTTGTAAGTATCGGAGTTCGCAGAAAAGCCCTCGTTGTTCTGTCAATTAGTTCGAAGCCAGATTCATGTATCGGAGTATTGGCCCTGATAGGGAATCATATCAGCGCCCTCGCTCCACCATATCCTATATATTGCGTTCACCAGGACGCATGTCCGATCCCAGCTCGCAGACCTCCAATAACAATTAGGCTATTCGTATATCTCACTCAAATCCCAACAGCTTCTAGCTGCTAGCTCTCGGTCTCCTATTCGTTCTCCCTAATACTCTAAGATCCCGACCGACATACTCCTCTCGTCACGGCAGAGTTTCTCGGAGCACGTTGCACGGCACATTCGGGCTCCACGAACCATTTTCGTGCTTCAGCAACCCGCGAGAGCTATGGTTTCTCGGCTGGATCCTGCCTCTGTTTTGCCCTCTGAAGAATTGTCATTGAGCGATTGGGAAGAGAGATAGAGTAGAATATCGATCACATAATCTAGCGGGCGGAAACGGTCCAAATGATCCAAGTCGCCTGTGGAATGTTTGATATAATCCCAGCTTTCAATAACAGACCATAATAAGTAGTCACGGCTTCTATCATCGACAGTTGCCTGGACACCTCGTAAGAAATGGAAAAGTTGACAGGTGCCGTGATTATTATGTATGGTCACAAACTGGGAGTACTCGGGGAAGCTGCTCCTTATCTGGTTGCTTATATCGTACTAGCCGGTCTTCGGCCGACTACGCTGGCTGACCCGTCCCTTGCTTCGGGAGTCTACTGCTGACAGACACACATTGCCTCACATGTAGTGTCATGAGACCTTCGGGAGTGGCCACCGATTCTCGTTAGCATAGTATCGGGGCGGTGCGCCTCATGGTTGAGATTCGTATCCTGGTCATACATGTAAACAAACACAATCTGGCAGTTTCTGGCAAGGAGGTACGATTCTACCTCTTGAATGGGTTAGCACCATTGGTGGAGCATCTCCTTATTCGGCTAATCTGCGCATGTTGTCAGTCAAAAACATGGTCAGACCCGCCCCGGAATCACCTCTCCAGACTCCGAGAGGCGTGCTGACATAGATCCCGGTTCCACCAGTTTAGGCTCCCAAAAGTATGGTAAGATCGACCTCGGAATCACCTTCCCAGACTCCGAGAAGTCAGGTTAGATCGATCTCTTAATCAACGCCCCAGACTCCGAGAAGTGTGCTAAGATAGTTACCGGTAAGACCGCTTTAGACTCCCAGAAGTATGGTCAGATCGACCTCAGAATCTTCCATCCCCCTAGATTTCTGAGAGTATGGTCAAATTTGTCCCGGAAGCACCTTCACTGTGCCCAAAAGGTCCCATGTTCTTCCCGGTGAGTCGCCAAACATTACGCAGTTTGTTCCACGTTGATCCGATCAATACTGGAGTAGTCTATTGAGGACAAACGAACAAACCCTGTTTTTTTTATATGTACAGACTGGCCGGCCTTCGGCCGACTACGCTGGCTGACCCATCCCTTGTTTCGGGAGTCTACTGCTGACAGACACACATTGCCTTACATCTAGTGTCTTCGGGCGCTTTCGGAAGTGGCCACCGATCCTCGATAGGATTCTGACCTGGGATCGAGGCACTTTTCTCTCTCTCTTCTCCGGGCCAGCATCATGGTTTTGAGGAGTATGGTCAGATTGGTCTCGTAATCACCCCTCCAGATTCGGAGAAGCATGGTCAGATTGGTCCCGGAATCACCCCTCCAGAGTTCGAAACTAATGGCCGGATTGGTCTCGGAATCACCCCCCCAGAGTTGGAAACTAACTTGGCCTATATCCTTCCCGGTGAGCCGCGCTACATTATGCAGTTTGTTCCAAGTCGATCCGATCAATACCGGAGGAGCCTATTGAGCATACAAACAAACAAATAGAGCCTGGATCTTTATATATATAGATGATCCTGGAGCAGGCCCTCACTGAATACAGGAGAAAGGGAAAGAGAGCATAAGGAAAACTGGGATACATGGAGCTCATATAATCGAATTCCCTCTGTGTCCAGACATCCGATGACGTCAGAGATGGCCCAGAGTCTGGCGAGGTTTCCTCTCACAAATGAAGAACTACACTTCAAAAGAGGAGTCGGGCTCGCAGCGATTTGAGTCCCCGGAAGTAGCCGTGTTTGGCCTTTCGGCCTCCTAGAAGAATTTTCTCTCAGAATGGGATCCATGGGAAAGGAAATCTTCCTGTTCGGGGTTATTTCAAGGGCGCTGCGATCCGAATCCAATGCAATATTATCCTCTCCACGGGGTCCCAAAGGGGTTCTACGAGCACAACGAGCTTGAGGAAGAATTTTGCGTGAAAGATGAGCTCCGGTGGAGGTTCCACAGAGCGCAAAAAGTTGAGGAATTGCTGAATCACGGAGCCGAATACTGGTTGAATCCCACGACCAGATTCCACGAAGGCTCTTCGAGTAGTCTCGTTATCCTGTTTGGGGCTCGTGTACATGCTCAATGTCTCCCTTACAGGAATCTCGCCGAAAACAGTTTTCCCCAGTTACCGCACGCAGGTCTGGCGAATCTACGACGCATCGCTGTTTCTAACAATCCGAATCTCCGAGATTTCCCGCCGCCAGAATCTTTTCCTCGGATTACGCGTCTTTATCTATCATATTCGTATCACTGCTGCGCGTACACAGAACCCAACGAGGAATCAATGCTTGGCGCCGGCTTTCGTCTCAATAGCCCCAAAGAAGAGAAAAAAACGCATGTATCTGCGACGCCCGATACTATATTGTGGCTGAAAGAAGGATTCGGGGAAAAGGTCGACTTTGGAGAATGGAACCGGTCACACGAAATCGGGTACATCGAGGGTATGTTCACTCCCCCTCGCTCAGACAAATAATTTGAATAGAACGCTCGTGAGTACCCTGAACGCGACGGTATTGCGAAACATTCCAGGGAACTCATCAGATAAGTTTCCTGAATTCGCTCGAGCACTTTTCAAAGTTTTCGGACCCGACTACATCATTCCTGACAACTTGGCCCAGTACGCGGAGGAATACTTGGAAGATTACAAAACCACCGTGGAATCTCCCGAGTCGCATCGCATTCCCATCACATGTCTTCCCGCGCCAAGTGAGTGGAGAGCGCTCGCATGCTCTCGATGACTTCGCAATTTCACGACGGAGCAGTCGAAAACATGCTGCAGAGTGGGGGGAAATAGTATCCTACCGCGACCAACACATGATATTCGACTGAGAGCCAGTGGTCGCAGATGGTTTGCAATCGTCGCACTGCCGTTCAAAGATTCAACTGGGGCTTTTCCCTTGCAGCCCCCTTCATGCCCTGTGAAGACCTGTTCGGGTGGTGGGCCCTGCGATGCGGAGTTTGGGTAGTTTTCCTGCTCGCTCTATTAGGAAACGGTCTTGTCGTAGTCGTTTTATCATTTGGGCGTTCTAAAATCGACGTCCCAAGATTTCTAGTGTGCAATCTAGCGATGGCTGATCTCCTCATGGGAATATACTTGGGGTTCCTCGCGGTGGTCGACGCTTCCACACTGAACGAATTCAAGGTGGGTTGAGTTCCTTTTATCGTGAATAGCCTCCCTCACGCGGTACGATCCCGTACGGTTGGCCTGAGCATGTGCCTGAGGCTATACGAATTGCAGAAGCAGAGTTAGTGAGGTGAGGTGATGCTTTTCAAACATCAAATGTCTTCCCGGCCAACGAAGTCTTTTTGATTGACGTTGCAGTTTTATGGAGTCGCGTGGCAAACGTCACTCGGCTGCCAACTCGCCGGATTCTTGGGAGTCTTATCGTCGGAACTATCCGTCTACACGTTGGCCGTCATAACAATGGAGCGCAACTACGCCATAACTCATGCCATGCACCTGAACAAACGTTTATCCCTGAAACACGCGACGTATATTATGTCGATCGGCTGGAGTTTTGCTCTAATTATGGCACTGATGCCATTGTTCGGTATAAGTGACTATCGCAAATTCGCTGTTTGTCTTCCATTCGAGACTGGGAATCAAGCTTCAATGACATATGTCGTTTCCCTCATCGCCGTCAATGGCATCGCTTTCTTGATTCTGATGGGGTGCTATCTCAAAATGTATTGTGCTATTCGTGGATCCCAAGCGTGGAACTCCAATGACTCTCGAATCGCGAAACGGATGGCTTTGTTAGTTTTTACCGACTTCCTTTGCTGGGCTCCGATCGCGTTTTTCTCCTTGACCGCCGTGTTCGGGATGCATCTAATCAACCTCGAAGAAGCTAAAGTTTTTACAATATTCGTGTTACCTTTGAACTCTTGCGCGAACCCGTTCCTCTACGCAATCTTCACGAAACAGTTCAAACGCGACTGTGTTCTGATTTGTAAACGCATCGAAGAATCACGTGTAACTAGAGGTGAGTGCGGTGACTTGGGGTGTTAACGACGAACTCGATGCTTCTCGGTGCTAAGTTCGAAAAGTCATATGAGTGGAGTTGAGTGTTCGGCAAGCGAATCAGTTCACAACCCTCGAATCTGGCATTCCAGGCATTGGAAGGTGTCGGCACTCATCGAACTTCTCTAATCGGCATACGTTAGTGAACACTAATTCGGCTGGCGAGCGGAAAAGTATCTCAAACGAACATCACTGTCAATGTCAGTGCGGCATGATCAAGAGCATCACCAGAGACCACCTCATTTCTTCGGAAGGTCGATGGAAGCAATTTGCCCGCAAATATCTCCTGTGCCAGGAAATTGAATCCGTGAGTTTGGTTGATCCGCTGCCGTTACCAACACAAAAAGTCGGTGGAATGCCGGTTTGAACGAAAATGATCTTGAGTTGATTGCTACAGGAAACCGAATACAATGCCTACAACATGGCATTGGTCCGAATTCAACGGAACCTTGAGCGAGGAGCGAATCGTACATCTTCAATCAGCTCCGAGAATTTCAGCTCTAGATCTGACAGCTGGCGACAGGGCAGTATACCCTTGCGACTGTTGGATCGGGTGAATGGTCAAAGGAAGGGCTCCTGGCTGGTGACTCGCAAAGCATCTCAGGTGGAGTTTGGAACGCTGATTCTGATGAGGTTTTTGCGTGCACTTCAACATCCTTCGAGACAGGGTTGCAGGCATCGATTGATGAGTAAGATCGGCAGTTCTCTTTCAAGGATTCGAGCATCAGTTGCAGTCGTCAGGATTCCTCGACATCCACCGTACGCGTGACATCGCGTTCCTCTGTGAGCAGCGCAGAAGCGAGCCAACTCCTCCGAAATCTGCATTTCGGCCACGGACATGGCCATTCGCATGGGAGCGCGCCTCCGACTCACCGCGGGGGGACTGAAGGTGGACCACTTGGGCGCAGTATGGCCGCGCAGGTTCCTAAACCCCTCGATCCCACACTGCAGCGATTGTATCGCGCACCCCTGCAAACCAACAAACCTCAACTGTGCCGTCAGTTGGCAATGGACGACGGCTTTCGCAATTTCCCAAGCACTCTACCGAGCAGCTCGAGCAGCCAACAACAAGCGAGTAGATCGACACCGTCTGACTTGCGTCGATTCAAAGGTGAGCATGTTTCGACGAAATAGCGAAGGACTGATTTTTCACTAATCCGCCTCGAGATCTGTCAGCTCCGCCATTGTCTCTTCTCAATCGAAGGTTGGGCTCGCGCGCACTTCAGCGACGTTACGCGAGTTGCACGACTCGTCTGGGCGGCCCCCTCGATCCCCAATGGCGTTTTCACGCGGTCCCAAGATATTCACTGCGGAATTCATTCTCCAGGCGAACAACTCTGCTCCGCATGTGCCCGAAAAGAGCTGGGTCTCATCGGTCCTTTGGGTGCAGCGTCAGCAAGGCCGAGGAGCAAGGATGATAATAAATTCAACTGCTACTACAGTCGATTAACAGAGACTAGTCGCGAGGACTCATCTGACGCCAATTCGAAAGACGACCAACAGATGACCGCGTCCGATCAGAGCGGCGGCGACGTTCCGCATCATCATCACACCAAGAGCAAGACCATGATGGACACAACGAATACGACCTTTGATAACACTAATTCAAACTCGGACGGAGATGCTCATGGTCATTCAATTCCAAGCACGGCAACGACCGGAGTCACGTCGTCCGACGGCAACAGCTTCCCAGAGCCTCTCGAGACTTCCGACGACAACCTCGGAGAAGGGACGGCTTCAGGGGTTTCGTCGCGCGATCGCCAACAGCAGGAACAACAAGGCTCTGCGAGCCGCATCAGCAACAAAAAACGAAAACGCTACATAAGCGTTGATGACATTAATGCCAAAGAACTGCACCAGCATGCGGGCACGAAGGCTAATCGCAAAACGGCCTCTGATAACTCCCTCAAGAAACTCTCCCTCCGAAGCTTACCTCAGTTCTTAAGACAGTTGTCTAGTCAGAGCCCTCGGAACTCAACCCACAAAATCGCCAACACGTTGTGCAACGCAGGGCCGGGTGGGTTTCTGGCAGAGCAAGGGAACTTTCGCTATTTCGAGCACTTAGTTCTCGACGAGCCTCATCCGTCAAGGAGACTTCTCACGAGATACCTAACGAGCCTCCCGATTTCAGGTCAACACCTTTCTCTACCGCCAAGTGGACTGCCTTCGTCGAAGAGCGATACTGGAATCGCGCAGAACGACGAATGGGGAGGCTGTTTGCAGCCTCACACCGAGCAAGAAACCAGCTCTGATTCCGAGTCCGACCAATCTGAGATCCGCTTTGTCGCAGCGCCTTCGATAGCGATCCAAACGTCACCACAGCTTGCAGATAATGAAGAAGCCGACGATCTTGCCGAACACTCTCCTCTCATAGAATAGTTCCGCGGTTCAAACCGGACAACCGAGAGCGTCCCGGGCTACTTCCAATCCCCTCAAATTTTTAGAGCAAGATGCGATGGCTACATCGCTCGAGAGCAGTCAAGTAGCGAAGACTCGCCGCGCTCGATTCGGGTGGGCTCAAGGGGGGTGAGTCTCGGGCGGTGAAGACGAAATATCGCCGTCGTCCTCGTAAGATTGAACAAATGTGTAGCTAGATCCCCGCCGTTCTTAGGTCGATTCCTAACCGTCGAACCGAATCGGACGTCAATTGCGGCTTCTAGAGAACATTAGCAAGGCTTCTGTAATTTTGACTTTGTATATACTGTTCTCAAAGATGTATACACAGCACTGGTTCCCTGCTTTGTTTGATTTCTGCCGGACACTCTGTTTGAGCAAGAGATAGCGGAGGAAATCCGTGTTCGACTAAGGGAGTCAGAATCCCGGTTTCCAACAAAACTCCCTCCTTCTGTTCATTCTCGCAGTATGCGCCTCAGCTCACACAGAGAGCGTTGAGAAGTAGGCCTAAAGGTATGTCAGTCTGAATGTTGAAATAAAAGTGATACGTATATGAATTCAGTGCAGGAGAAACGGGCCAGTCCATCCAGGGAAACACCATCGCTTATTCACTCTCGGTTCTTGGTAGCCAGCCATCTCTTCAGAGCCCACGAAGATGAAATACAGTGAAACCTCGGTACAACGAACGCGGTTTCAGCGAATTTCCGGCACAGCGAACGCGAATTTTTTTTGTTTGGCCCGCCGTAGGAAGCACGTTAAAGATGGCGCGTTGAAACGAACTCCGTCACAGCGGATTCTCCGCTACAACAAATCAAAAGAAGGTCATTTGGGGGCCGAAACTTTCGTTACAGCGAATCATGATGACCTGCGCTCTGTCATAAGGAGGTCGATCACGAGCACCCAAGCGAACGAATGTTCGGAACATCGCTCCGACCAGAGCCGCGTAAGGGAACGTTCGGACGTTTCCCGGAGCGCATACTCGGCGCCGTTTTCCGGACGCACTCGTGCTTATTGTCGTTGTTGCGATCACTCTGTCTCAGTTGCGTTTTCGTGCGCGAGAATTTGACTCCCTCGGATTCCATGGCAACCGCCCAGAGAGACAGCAATATTCGCTAGACTTCAAGTCGAAGGTTCTTGTAGAAGTGAGTGCAGGTATGAGAAAGAGTGATGTCGCGGCAAAATACCAGATAAGCAAGTGAACGCTCTCCACCTTCATCAAGGATCCCGGTAGAATTGTGAGCCGAGCCGCGGGCGCAGCTTTCAATCCAGACCGAAAGCGTTTGCGAACAGCTCAGTACGAAGTCGTTGAAGAAGCAGTTCATGCTTGGCTAGTGGATGTTCAATCGGAGATCCTCCGATCTCCGGTTCCATGCTTCAAGAGGAAGCGTTGCAGTATTCCCAAGCTTTGAGTCATGAAGATTCCCAGCCAGTGGAAGAAGCCAGAGGAGGATGGCTCGCCCGCTTTCGAGATCGATACGGCATCTGCAGCAGAGCGCTCTGCGGTGAGTCAGCCGACGCTCCCGCAACAACAGCGAGAGAGTGGAGAGAAAACGGGATCAAAGAAATCATCGCGCAGTACAGCCATGATGATGTGTACAACGCGGACGAGACCGGTTTGTCCTCCCAGCTTCTACCTGAGCGTTCCAGGGTAGTCAAGGGGGATCCCTGTGCCGGGGGAAAAAAGTCCAAGATGCGACTGACAGCATGACTGTGCTGTAAGAATGTGCGATCGCTTCCCTGTCAGTATCGGGGAAATGAAAAAGCTTGGATGACACGCGAACTTTTCAGTGAATGGTTGGTTGAATTCAATCGAGAGATGAAACGAGCTGACAGACGGGTTCTCCTTCTGGTGGATAACTGTTCAGCCCATATTGTCATTCCGGGCGTTTCGAGTGTGCGAGTTGAGTAATTCCCACCAAATGCAGCTCATTACTACAACCTCTCGATCTTGGCGTAATACGAGCTTTGAAAGCTCTTCATCGGAAAAGTCTGCTCCGCATGATCGGTGACAATCAGTGACGACACTCAGCTCAAAATCGCTGATCGCGTCCTCTCGGGATGATGTGACTGTGTGACCCAATCGACTACTGTTCGATGCTGGGCACACAGTGGCCTCATTGGAACACGGTCTCAAAGTGACGACGAAGACAGCGGAAGTCTGGGTGATCTGGACGAATTGTTGCGATCGAACGCGAACTTGGTAGCTTTGGCTGACGATATCTCCCTAGATGATCACGTGGCGGCTGATGACGGAATTCGTATCTGTGAAGAACTGACATCCCAGCTCAAGTATCTGGGAATCCGCTCCCGGACTCTGAGGGAAGTGACACTGACGACCAACCGGAAGGAACGCAAGAAGAGAAGGTCTCTGTGGGAGCAGGTTTCGAAGCCCTCCGGGTCGTACGCCGTTCACTGCCTCCATTGAGAACGCTCCAGATAAAATTTTCCATGAGATTTCAAGCCTTGGGAGCTACTTGTTGAGATGTCGGAACGATTTTGTGACACAGAAGACAATTACGGATGACTTGTGAAAAAAAATGGAAACGAAACTCAATAAAGTCAAATTGAGAAGGAGGCGCCGACTCTGGAACGCATGAGAAACTTCGTATGGGGGCGACACTTCACGTTGCAAACTGATCATCGCCCTCTCTCGGCTTTTTTCCGGACTACAGATACAAAAGGGCTGAGTGAGCGCACTGCGGCAAGACTGAAGCGTTGGGCTCTGCGACTCGTAGGATTCGATTTCGGAATCGAATATGTTCGAACCACGGAGTTCAGTCAATGTTCGATGTTCTCTCGAGGCTGATCCAAGAAGTGCGCATAGACGCGGCGTGTCCCGACATGGACGAGTGGATCGCAAACCCCGAGTGTCAAGAGGCGGAAATCAAGAGCCTGGTGACCCTCCGGAAAGTTTTCACGCCCACCGGGGCCAAGGTCTGGGGAACTGCAGAGAATGACGCCACCCTGAAGAAAGTGTTACTTCGGCTGAAGTCTGGATGGCAGAAGGGGGATTTTAAAGATCAGGCCTTGCGTCCCTTCGCTCAACAAGCAGAATCGCTTTGCGACGCCAAGGAGTTCTTCTATGCAACGAGCGAGTCGTGTTTCCAGTCTCCTTGAGAGGACCGGTGTGGTGAGGATGAAAGCGTTGGCCCGGGCCCATTTCTACTGGTCAGGCATGTCTTCGGAGGTCGAGCGAGAAGTTAAGGCGTGCGCGCACTGCGCACAGCAAGCGCCGAAGTCGATCAGGGTTCCCCTCGCACCGTGGCCGAATCCGACAGCCCCGTAGGTGCGAGTCCAACTCGATTTCGCGGAGCCGCAGAAGGGGCTCGTTTCTCCTGTAATTGTTGACGCCCACTCGAAATATGCGAAAGCGGTTTTCATGAAGCGAGCTTCGGGAGAAGTTCTCGTCTAGTACCTCAGAGCCTTGTTAAGGCACTTCGGGCGACCAGAAACCTTGGTTTCGGATAATGGTCCTCAGTTCGTTCCAGGGGATCTGGCGCAGTTCTGTGCGGACGAACACGTCGTTCATCTCCGCTGTGCGCCACACTCTCCGCAAAGCAACGGTCAAGCCGAGAAGATGGTCGGCAAGCTCAAACGATCTCTGGAGGCCCCAAGCCAGACCGCTCTGGACAAAGCCGTGGCGGTCTACAATTATACGCCGAACGAGACGTTGAGCGGGAAGACCCCGGCAGAGGTGTTTTTCGGACGGTGCCTCCGCACTCCGTTCGCAGTCCTCCGCGAGGTCTCGGATCAGCCCCCGGAAGCGGGACGAAGCTTTGAGGAAACTTGAGACAGGAACCATGGAGTGCGGCGCAGGGCTTTCACGAAGGGGCAGGAAGTTGTCGTGGAACTGAACCCCCCGAAAAGAGTGCCAGCCACGTTTGGCCAGGGCCTCGATAAAGCCATGGGCAACTCGTTTGATGAATCTTATCTGGAAACTTTTCGATAATACTGAATATGAGCTGAAGAGCAGCCTGACACGGAGGCTCGGCGACGTGAGCGAAAATCTTTGTATGGTCTGCATACGTTCTGTGGAAGACTCCCTCTGCAATCTCATATTGGAGATCAGTTATGTATAGGAGGGAGTTTGCGAGCCATGCGCAGAGATCAGGGTCAACTCCAATATCCTTGACTTTCGAGGCGTTTCCCGGAGGTAGATCTGGGGGAAGGACTGAACGTTCGACTCACATCCAAGTGCTGACCGATTCTTCGGTATTTTCCCGCGCCTCGCCGCCTTGGAATCTCTCTAGACACGGAAGAGCCTGATATCATTCCTGCGACTGTCTGGGGAAACAAGCATCTGGTGCATTTCCCCGTGATCATATTCTTCAGACCTTCGCTCTGGGAAATCTAGCATTCGCTTTTCGGCTGGCAGAGTTACTCATCACATCCCCACG
This sequence comes from Phytoseiulus persimilis, assembly GCA_037576195.1. Taxonomy (NCBI): domain Eukaryota; kingdom Metazoa; phylum Arthropoda; class Arachnida; order Mesostigmata; family Phytoseiidae; genus Phytoseiulus; species Phytoseiulus persimilis. The sequence continues at coordinate 51,872,143 of CM075102.1, read as the reverse complement.
GATTATCCATGATTTCTCCGAATAGGCGATGCGAAACACTCATCAGAGTGGATTCATCCGTTTATCTTGCACTCATGTTGATGAATACCGTGGGCTTGCCGGGCTGACGAATGATCACGAACTCGCAATCTATTTCGGCGGGCCAAGTGCGGGGCAGAATCCAGGACACTTCCCAAGCGTGCTTGTTCCGCTCGCACAAAACGCATCATGAATCGAAATTCTGCCATGTCTCAAGTGATCCATTCCATGGAAACCAACGCGTATCCGAGAACGGAACGCGTTCACTCCAAAGAACGGCTGCCTCGCTTCCCGGGTAAACATGGTTCAGAGAACGCAGGAGTTCCTGCGGATCCTCGACGGTACCTAGAAAGTTCCACCATATAAGAGCTTTTGTCGCGGGGTCTATCTATCTGAATCACTCCCCTTTCCGGTTTTATGCTGTCCGGGGGAAAATTCCAGGGGATCATCTTCCTCCCACAGTAAGTATTGGATGGTTCACTTCCGATTCTCGACCAACTGTGTTTGCAATCGCTGCACCGTCCTAAGAGTGATCGTGTGGAAGCAATCAACGAGCTGCTGGACTAGACCATCCAGCCGTGTTCGAGCGATGAATCTCAAATGAATACATCAAGATACGATGACGTTTGGATTCAGCTCTCTCAACGAGAGATTGAACGTATGATGATCATCGTCGAGGGATCGAGGTGAACGTTCGACCTTGGTGTCGACATGACCCGTAACTTTGATAACTTGCACGATGACACACGCCTATAGTGAGGGAGTCGTCGGAAGCGCTGAAGCACGGCAATCATGGGACTGGGCGATGAACGGATCACTCAATCAATCAGCATTGGAACCCCATTCGCCCTGCCCTCTCGACCTTTTGACTCGAACGGAATTCGGCTGCGAAAAGCGTTCGGCGTTAAATTGAGTAGGACAAAATGGCGTGCAGGCAGGGGCGTACCCAGCTTTCTTTTTCTGGGGGGTCAAGGATGTGATGATGACGATGGGTGAAACTATTCATGTCAGTTGCGCCCGAGGTCCATCTGTCTAGGTCAGCACCGATCTGAACAGTTCAAAGGATAACAACTGGCAAATTTTCATTCCGGACCCTCCAATGGGTTATGCTGTAGTCATGGCTGGTGCACCCGGGACTCTCGATCAGGTAAAAGAACCTTCAGCTCGTCTACGGACATGGAAGACTGTGAAGAAGAATCTGTCTCTGATTTCTCCGCCTGATTGATCGTACTCCAAACGAGCAGTTTGGTTCCAGATGCGCCATACAGCTTTTCCCGAAAATGAAGCGAGGATTGATAGCTCGTTTCCGGGGTTGCTCTCGAGCCATACCTATCATGCATGCAAAAATCAGCCCGATCGGAAGAGTCCATTTGATAACAATTGGCAATTCCCCATATCGGACCGCTCTGACGGTTGTCATGCCTGTTGCGCCACAGCCGATGAGCTTGAGCTCAGTAATGAAAAGCCCCAGCACCTCCTCCATGTGTTGTAGGTATCGCGAAATCCGCGGAGGTCATTCGAATCATTGCCGCGTTCTCAGCGAACGTGTTCAGCCGGGGACTTTGAGTCGGGCATGCCGGCGGGTCGAGTCCCAACTCGTGATCACGAAACACTGACTGAATCTATTCGATTGTGGAACTACATAGCGGAGCCTCCGCGCTCCGAATTCACACGTGCGGATCTTGACCGCAGCCAGCTGTGCACGGAGATCGGAACCTTCTTCACCCAGACATGCGTCTGAACCCCGAACTAGCACTTCGGAGAGATTTCTCCGGATATTTTTTCCGTGACGAAAGTTGTTAGTGAAATATATAGAAAACAGCCGATCTTGGGCCGACTCAACTCGGCGGAGTTGGACTGCTGTATCTGACATAGAGGCATTTTTATCTCTCTTCACTGTGTCAGCATCATTCCTAAGACTATATTCTCGTTCGGTTGATTGAAAAATGTTGTTATGGTCGGATCGTTCTGCAATCACCTCCTTAGACCTCAAAAAGTATGGTCAGGGTGACCCCGGAGGAATCGCAATAGAGTCAAGATAGTATGGTCAGATTTATCACGGGCTCACCTCTTCAGACTCAGAAAAGTACGGTCAGATTGATACTGAAACCACCTCCATAGTCCAGAAGGAGGGCGGGCAGTCTGACAAACTCACAGACTGAGCGGATTATATATAGTGAGGATAGAGGGTGGTCGGAGTGAACGAGGAGATTAGGGAATCCACGATTCGGATCTGAATTGGAATTCGAATCTTTCCCAGATTCGAATTCGGACTCAAGCCAGGGTCCGGATCCGCTGTCAGCAACTGGTTCGAACCCGGATACATATTCAGATGCGGGCTCGAACCCAAATCTGAGCCTCGCTCGGGTTTTGATCCGGATTCAACTAGAGTATTTCATGGGGGAATACAGGAATCCGAAATGAATCGGGACAATTCCCATCTCTGCTGAGGACGGTTCCGTCGGGATATGTTTCAGGTTGACACCGCTTCGCCCGGTTGCCAAAGTTTCAGTTATCTGGAAGTTTTTGAAGCAACACGGAGTTCATTTCTTCCAACCCGAGGGGAGCCTCAGATAATGTTCAACTCATACCCAGATGTCTTCAGGGCTATAGCTCGGCCCCCGGGGAGTACGCATCTCTCCCGGGGGTCACATTGTTGACAGATTTCCGGAATCCAATCCTAACCTGACCCTTCCCTCAGCATCCGATTCCGGAGGGACTTTGCTTGAGGCCCATGGATACGTGACTCTCAGTCGTAGCATCTTGCCATCCAGTTTATTGTTTGTACTCGAGGGTTAATTTCGACGTTGCGAGTAAAGCGGTTCGACTAGTGTTAGGAGCGAGTACACGAATTCTTGAGAGCGTGCATATTGGCGTGCGACTTCGATGTTGCCAGCAGCATAGATCACCGCCTGCTTCTCGTACTCGATACGGGTTTCTTCTTGTTAGAGATTATGTTGGCGCACTTAGGGATGTGACGCTCGGCTGCGCTCTCATTGAATTTCCTATTGCAATGCGGACACGGTACATAGTCGGGGTTCTCAGACCGCCGCGGTGGGGGAAGATCCGATAATTTGCCGCCACGAGCCAGATGATCCTGGACCTTCTTAGCTTCTCTGACGTTACTCAGGAACTCCTCATGTTTTGCGCGCCAGTTGGATTTTTTCACCTGGAAAGGAAAAAGTCTCCTCTCAGGATACTCCGAGGGAATGCGGGAATCACTCGGTCCGTTGCCAAACTTCATCCACATTGTCAATACATGTGAGAGTTACTTTTCTGGGCCACTCCCCCACTCACCGGAACATCTTTTTGATGCGCGCCTCGTTTTATGTATGACTCTAGTTCTGTTCCTGCGGTTCGCATGGCTGTTGCGTTGAAAATTTTCTTTGGACGTGACTCCATCTTACGACACGCCTCGCGGTGTTTTTCGAGTCTCTCTGGGAGGAAACCCCGCATACAAACATCGCATCTGGAAAGAGCATCGACTCCACTTTCATATGACCGTCGTGTACTCATTCTGGCTGAGGTTGGTTTCGACACTATTGAACAGGGCTAGGCGTCTGCCGCTGCGGTCTCGCCCTGTGATGAAAAAAAATAATAGTATGTGGCAGTGGATGCTTCGCCTCCGGAGCGCAACCAGCCCGAATGTATCCCATAAATAGAGCTTGGCTGAATCTCTGAAATCGTTCCATCCATCGCCATGATTGATGAGATTACGTATATGATGGCCCAATCAATATTGATCCAGTTCAATGAGCTCCGCTCTCCGCCCGGGAAGCGAGTGAGTTGGTGGCTAAAACTATGATTTCAGTAAACAAGCGGGAATTCATGGTACCCCCGATTTGAAGAGTGCAATCGGGGCCTGCACCGCCGCCTTCGCGCCGCGGCGAACGCCCGGTTCTGGTCATGAGCTATTCATGCAACTTTTCTGACACCTCACCTGACACATTCAGGTGGTATAGGTCGATCGCCAATATCTTTCCCAGACGCCGAAGATTTTTTTTTCAATATAGGGAGAGGCATCTCCCCATGGGTCATCTGACGTTGTTTGGGCTGAGGAGTCCGGCTCATTCCATTGTGGGGCGAGGAAATGCTCATCGCTTTCGCTCTTGAGTAGGGAGGCGGCTTCTGATTTGTCGACAATCGTTGTCCGACGGACGAGGTCGACGAAGTTGCGTCGCGCGAAGGACGCGACGGCGCGGCAGAGTCTTTCTGTGCCTGGAACAGGGAGTTTGAGAATGATATCGAGATCTCGCAAAGCTCGCTAGCGTGTTCCGCTCTGGGACATCTCCCTCAGAGGTTCGTACTCATCTCGTTCTCGTCGAGGACCAGGCTGTTGGGTTTCGGAAGTCCGAGTTGGGGTCAATCGTGGCACTCACGTGGATCAACTGATTGAGATGACAGCCTTTAGTTCTGGAATCGCCGCTCGCCTCGAGAATAATTACCTTGACTGCAGTGCCTCTATCAGTTCCGGTAGTTGTGTTGTAGTTTGTAACATTGAACAGGGGAGCTGATGGCTTCTCAGGCTGAAATTCCGGTCATCCAATTCGATATTTCGAGAGTCTCTCTTCATTCTAGGAATTATTTTACCTCGACTCCGAGCGCTCACGATATTCTCGATGGGGATCACGGATATTAACCTTGATGCGCGGCCTACTGGTGAACGTGGTGACTGTGGTCCTCACGGTCCTCACAGATGGGGTCTTGCTAGTCTCTGGCTTCAGTTTCGAAGATCTGGCATCTGTGGCGAAGCTCACTTTTCCCTCGAAAGCTCCCGTCATCGGCGTCGGAACATGCTGGGCGGAAGGGAAATTCTCATATCGTCCATCAAAGCGACAATTCGACTGGATATAGTCACTGGCGTTGAGTGCATGACTGTTTCTTCATAATGGTGACATTGCGAAATGGAGTGGAACTGTTGTTGGAAGCGGACTTCGGTCGTCGAACAAGTGCTGCTACAATGACAACATTCCTGTCGCCGCGTTAATGTACTGATGTTAGTCGTGTGAATAGCGTGCAGATAGCAGAGCTTACCGAATGTTTCGAGGGCCTTGGGGGAGACGAATTCGAAACATGCTGCGTCTCGGTTTTTGATTGCTTCAGCATGTTTGTTTTCGAACCGGGCACTCGGGATGATGGACGTGTCGTCGTAGTTTCTGTTTTCCGCTGTTGATACATTATCCGAGGCGGATAATCTCTGGATCCAAGGGAGAACCCGTTGGGACTGAGCAGGAATGATCACACGCACCTGCGGGCTCGGCTGACCAGAACCTTCGGAAAATTCTGAGAGTTGGTTTCTATAAAAACCTTCAAGTTAACGGACTGTGTTTTCGGGTGTGCCTGACTTTCAAACAACATCTGAATTCACGAGTTTTGGATGGGAGAAGGCACCGTTTTCGACGCCTCTGTTGACGGCAAAACATGAAATCGTGATCGACAAGTTGATTTTCGGCGCCGGTTCCGCCTCCGCCAAGTGAGCCGGCCCGTTTCTATCGGGATGTTCGGAATAGGGTCACTGTGAAAACAGAGTTTCTCAAGATTCATTTGCGATGTTCACTCTCCCTTCTCAGGTAGAATGGAGCTGCTCGTGCTCCGAGACGGGCTCTCCGCCATGAGCTGGGGACATTGAAAATGCCTCGGAATACATAATCCTAAAAATGATCCTGAGCACATGGAGCAATCGCCTCCCAGAAAGTCATTTGGTTGCACCCAGGACGAAACCTCCAAATGATTTTAACGGTTCCAGGCTCCGGGCTAGGCCGGACAATTCGACCGAGAGCGAACCTCACAGTCCTCTTGAATGGCACACGAATTCCCGCCGCCCGACACGGTACTCGGCGTTAACTCAAGTATTCGCGGAGGAGTCAGAGCTCCATGTGTTTCTCCTCTCGAATCTGATGCAAAAGATGAGGCGAACGAATTCTCGAGAATTCCGACGAGATTACGAGCAATAGGCTCTGGGTTGCGATTGGAAGCAGGCGACAGTTCTGTCTCAAGAACGACTGAGATCGGAGCAAAATCAAGCATTTCCGGGATGCAGTTTTTATCAACGTTCCGAACACTGTTTCCACTTTGTAGTCGGACGAATTTTCCGGAATTCTCCACTCGACGATGTGGGATGCTGGGCATTCTTCTCGTTCCGCATTACCAACCCCGCTCTCATCCAATCGCTGCTGAGTGAGCGGATGCAGGTACCTGATTTCGTCTCAGTCAATCTCAAATTCGAGAACTAGCAGCTCCCATGCCGTTGAATAATCCCCCCAGAAACCAGAACCGTGCTCCGCTGGATCACGATCTCCTGAGACCCTTGCGCGTGCACGTTAATGGAGAGGAATTCGATAGTTCAAACTTACAGTTTTCGAGACGCAAGTCTTTGGACACCCTCACACATGCACAGCAGCTCTTAGAGCGGCGTCAATGCAGCAGCGGATCCCGACAGTATTGCTGCTTTCGTTCGTCCCAAAAAGGATCCAGGGGAAAGGTCTGACAGCGGGCGATTGGACGCTTGCTTCCTTGCTAGCTTGCTGAACATGCCAGCCAACGTACGGGCTGTGGGATGCTGGGAGGGCGATTTCCGGTGGCGGTACGTGTACAGGCCTGCTATCACAGACTAAGCCGAAGAGGCTGTTGACAAGGAGTCTTTCAACGTGCAAAGCAGCACACGAGTGAGGGGATTTCGGCCGAAACCGGTCCGATGGAACTCCCGGCGTGCTCTTCATATCGGGTTTGGAATTGCTCGAACTTGAACTATTGGATTTCGAGATCAGATATCGTTGTGAATCTCTAGCGACAGCCGCGGACGAACATAGCTTCAAACAACCAAGCCGTCCGCGTCGGCGGGAAGCTTTCCGTGACTTGTTCAACTGCGACCCCGGGATACTTCCTCTAGCTTAGTGGTTCACAATCTTCCCGTTCCGTGCCCCACTGTCCATAGGATCCGATAGATTCCAATCCACATGTATTTGGGGTTAATCGGCTGGTTATCGGCATTTCCGCCCCCTTCCCATATCGGATGAGAGTTTTTGAGTTCAAGGAAAAAGTCATAGAAGCCCTTCAGCTAATTACCCTTTTGGTAGGGCCGGTGCGATACGTCCACTCGCGTACCCAGTATGGGGCTATACGGGGTGGTCAACATGAGTCGAGAATTCCCTTGCCCACCCTCCTCTTAGTCATAACTGGGTGAAAAATTGTTTGATTCTGAGAAACTCTCAAAAGATGCCCGTGAAACGTGTCAACCGATCCACTTATTTTGCATTCAATTTGATGCGGTCAAGCATCTCCTGCGTTCCCTGAAGGAATGCTAGTAATGCTCGGCTACCAGTCACAGTCGCTGACCCCCCCTAAAATAATCGATTCAATTCAGATTCATGCGAGGCTTCCACAGCCGCAGATATTCCGCTGCACAAACTTTCACATCCCGTCCTACAGGCTTCCATTCAGAAGGTAATCTCGATGGAAGTCTCCGATCCATCGACACTGCGCTCAGGTTGAGCGCCCTCTGTTTATGACGTCGATTGATTGGTTTATTAACCATTTCTTGTATATACATTTCGTTATAAGCCAGAAACCCCGTGCGCGGAGGCGAGTACACTCCGCTGGCTAGGATTGTTAGTCGTTGATCTTGCAGGAGCGTGGGATGTGTTCTTTCGTTGCTCTCTCACATCTTTCAAGACTCCGTTTGGTGTGCTATACATTTCCTCTCGTTGGGTCTTCATGCAGGCCTAGTCTTCCGCATAACTCCGCTCCATTCCACTGTTCTTCCTTACACTCCATTATCACGTGTTCTATGGACCCTGTGTGATGGCCGCATAGCACACATTTACCATCACCTCCCTCGAGTCTTGTTCTGAAAGAGTTGGTGTTAAGGAAACCCGCTCTCCCACTGGCAATAAGCGTACTCCCTCTGGAGTTGTCATATACAGGGTGTGTCCTCTAAGCTGTAACATTTCCGTGGCCTTTCTGTTCAGGGCTGTATTTCGGTCAAATTTCATCCGATGTGGGATTTTCTTTTTTATCGAAAGCTCTTGAAGAGACGCATCTTTTCGCTTCATTATTTTTGATCATCAGATCAGTGTTGAGTTTTCCAGAGCCTGTCGAAGTTTTCCTCAATTCAATCCATGGTCCCTGAAAGAACCAACCAGGAAATCGCCGATTCTCAACCGATTTCGGAAATTAAAAAAACGGAAAGATTCCCCTCGATCCCAGCTACAAAACGCTCGCAAGAACGCGCGGATCGGTTGCGAACCGGAGGAACGGTATCCAATACGAGATACCACAAAATTGAGCCTCCCGGACCCCCTGCCGACCCCTCCCGTAAATAACTGCCTACAACTCCTCAGGGGAGCCGATTTCGGAAATTTCACTGATGGCAAAAGTTTCTTATTTTGAGCCAAACTACCCGGAAACGAAGTCACCGAGTCAATCCGATAACTTTTTAAAAAAAAAAGTTATCGGATTGACTCGGTGACTTCGCTTCCCTGAGGAGTTACAGGCAGTTCTTTACGGGAGGGGTCGGCAGGGGGTCCGGGAGGCTCAATTTTGGGGTATCTCGTATTGAATACCGTTCCTCCGGTTCGCAACCGATCCGCGCGTTCTTGCGAGCGTTTTGTAGCTGGGATGGAGGGGAATCTTTCCGTTTTTTAATTTCCGAAATCGGTTGAGAATCGGCGATTTCCCGGTCAGTTCTTTCAGGGACCATGGATTGAATTGAGGAAAACTTCGACAGGCTCTGGAAAACTCAACACTGATCTGATGATCAAAAATAATAAGCGAAAAGATGCGTCTCTTCAAGAGCCTCCGATCAAAAAAAAAATTCCCACATCGGATAAAATTTGACCGAAATACAGCCCAAAACAGAAAGGCCACGAAAGTGTTGCAGCTTAGAGGACACACCCTGTACATGATCTAGCGTTGCTTCTTGAATTTCCTTGTATATGATTTTGGAGTTTCTAGTTCTCACAATCATACATTCTCTTGGGGTGTAGCGTTCTCTTGTATGCTGAGCTGAATATGTTGCATGTTCCCATTGCCTCGAAGATCAGTTTTGGCCATCCATGTCTGGACATTTGTTTGACTTTGGCAAAGTACAATATTTTACTTTTGGCTTCTCTGCTTTTGTATGAAGCCCACCCCAGTTCTCCTTCAACAAACTTATTCGCTGTATTGAAGGATGGCTGACCTAGCGCCCATTTGCCTGCCTCTCGCTTGGATGTTTCCATCCTTTTACGTGTGACGGCTGACGCCACCAGGACTGAGTTGCAGTATGTCAACACGGTCACGCACATTGCCTTCCATTGTATCTTAGTCGTCTCGAACCTATTAAACTTCCGCAGCTGAATTTTAAGCCCGGGGTCCACGCCGCTTCCAAGCTCGTTGAAGTCAATGATTGCTGATTTTTTCGGGTTGAATACCAGGTTCAGCTCATCACTCACTTCAGTGGTGATCTGTAGCAGCTGTTCCATCTGGGTCCATGTATGAGACATCAGGATTAGGTCGTCGGCAGAAAGTATCCCCGGGATTACTTTTGCTCTGTTTTCTAACTCCTCAAATATGTTCTCAGAGATCCTGATGATGACGCCTTTGCCTGACTCTACTAGTCCTTTTTATAGCCTCGAAAAGAGCGTGGGAGACAGGGCGCATCCTTGTCCCAGGCCATGGTTCAGTCTTACTTTTTGCGATACTCGTTCCCCTACCTTGAGAACGACTTTGTTGTTATTGTTGAGTAGCTCAATTAGCGCTATGAGACTTCTGGGCATCCTGCATTCGCTTAGGATATGCCAGAGCTTTGTTCTGTCTACTCTATCGTATGCTTTCGAGCAGTCGAGAAATGTGGCTTTCAGCCCTCTGCCCTCTTTTCTCGTCATTTCGATGATGGAGGTGACCATGAATATACAGTCATCCCCTCGTCTTTCTCGTCTATATCCATTGAGCATCTCGCCAAGGATTCTATGATCTTCTATCCAGTCGTGTATTTACCTGATGATGACTCGGGCAAAAATTCGGCCTTTTCTCTTTAGGGTTACCACACGGCCTTCACACCACCTTCTGGGGATCTCTTCTTTCCCCACAAGCATTCTTGTGAAAAATTCCGCGAGGACCATGCGTCCTTCTTCCCCCAGGCTTTTTATTTTTATTTTTTCTCCTGCTATCAAGTCTGGGCCTGCGGCTGTCTCATTGGCTACGTTCTGTAATGCAATGTTTACATCCGTAGCGTTAATTTTGAACTCCGTGATAGGTACTGTGACTCTACTCACGTTGTTTGATCTCTCTTTGTCATCGACTTCCTCTGCGCCCAGAAGCTCTTCCAGCGTCATCATGAGCAAGATCCGCGAGGCCTTGGAACGTCGTAGATTTGGATCTCCTTCGGTGAGACGACGGATAAATCGAAGCGAATCGTTGCTAGAGTTCGTCGACCTAACAATCGTAGCCGGTTATCGGGCGAATGGAAACCGATTGGAGTCGAAAGTTGGCGAACATCCCGTCGAAGCTCAAGCCTGTTCTGAGAGAATTCGACAACGTTGTAAAAGGGAACGACGGATTCACGAGGCTGTGTACAATGCGAGATTTCATGAGGGGAACACGAGAGACGGTGAAACGGGATTGTTGACGGAAGATGATCTGGTACTCGGCGCTAATCGTATCATGAAAAGTCTACCAAACCTGTCCCCGCTGCAAATTCATTCTGCGAGGCAACAGACAGCGAAGATTCGAAGGATGTAGTTGAGATGGCCCGTCCCCAACCTTCCACCCCATGAAATCAGAGAACGGCGAGCTCCTGAAACAATGACGCGCATTCCCTGGGCACGAATGACAACATCCTCATCGCCCAGAGCGAACCATTTCCAGTTTATTACCGAACGCTACAACGACTGATCTGCTTTAGGATTTGTCAAAGCATCCTCATTTCCCTTCTTGTAATGCCTCTTGTACACTTTCTTCGTCCACTTCTTCTTACGAATCGTCTTGCGCCGGGGCTCAATAAGATTACGCTTTTCGAGGGACCTGCGAATGACGGTTATATGTTCGTTAGTCAGAAATATGAATTTCGCTCACAGGAATGAATTTTCGGTGGTGGTGTCCAACTCTGGAAGCTCACCGCATCCTGTCGATCATGAGGGATCCTTCGGGTTTGAGCTGCCTCAAGCTCGGGGCCAGCTCTTCAGTGAGCTTGATCTCGATCTGAAAACATAAATCATCGTCGAACACGGGCTGGGACAAGAAGCCTTAAAAAGGATAGGCGAGTGCCGGCTCGAAACTTAGCGCAACCCGTCGCTCAACTCACATCAGGCTCGGAGAACTTCTGCGGACCCAGCTTCTTAGGTAGGAACAAGGCCTCTTCTTGTTTCATTTTCTTCCGCTGGATTCTTTCTCGTGTCACTTTCTGGGCCTTCTTTATCTCCTTCTCCAGTGCGCCTATACGGCCGAATTGTGAATCGACCTTCTTCTCCGACTTCCTGAGCGCGGTGAGAGCTTCTCGTTCTCTGTGCGCCTTCTGCCTATTACGCTGCAAGCGCGTTTTACGATTCTCAGCGCGAACCGCGGGATTGCCTGGAATGCATTGTCCCGATCAGACTCCGTGACACACCAGAAATATTAAGCTGCCACCATGCTATCGAGAGCAGAGGTAATTATCTGAAATGTGAGTCCGAACAATCTGGCGGAAATGATTACCCGTTATCAGCGTTCCCATCTCATCCAGTGAGTGTTCGGATTCCTCATCTGAGTAAAGGATCCCGGCTGCTTCGTCTACTTCATTCCTCACACGTATCGCCCTCGCTTCTTCTTTAGTTGGGAAGAGGTCCAGCAGAACACGTTCCAGATGTTCTTCCTTCTTCACTTTTCCGACTTCAACATTATGGGCCTCTGACAATAAAGCTTGATGATCCTAGGGAAGGAAGCGACCGATTCAGCCCGGGGGCGATCAGATCTCGGGTTCGAGTTCAATTGCATACGAAGCAGCTTATTGGCTCGTCGAAAATGGATATCGGAAGAGAACGCGGGAACATTCGCCTGCGAGTGACTAACCTCGAAAGTCGGCTTGTAGCTTGCACCTGGCTTGGCGACTTCGACGGCAGGTAGCAAAGAAGGCTTCTTGAATCTCAGGGAAGGGATTTTGGGACGTGACGTTCGCGTCACCTTGGAATAGTACGCGAGCTGATCATCGGTCAGCAGAGCTGCATCTGCCGGCTCTTCCAACACATCTATATGGTTGCCCGTGGCAGTTTTTTTGAGCTGTTTGGCTGCATTCGCGTCATCCCACATGTCATAGATGTCGGTTTTCGAATTCAATGTACGAAAGTGGACTTTCGAGGCTTGCGCCGTCCTGACAAGATTCCGTTTATGAACAGTTTCGCTGGATTGCTCGATTCGCTTCTTCGTGATACCCTGCTCCCGTTGGAGCTGCAGTCGACTCTTCCGCGCATCATCGGGTTTCCCTCGAACTGTCTTCAAAGGCACCGCGACCTTCGACCGTTGTCTCAGGACTTCCGTACATTTCAGAGGTTCTTTCAGGATGTCCGACCGCTTCTTCTGGAATACCTTCTCCGACGCTTCGTCGGTGCTTTTGTCCAAAAGGTAGATTTCATCGTCAGCTCGTAGAGAAACGTCTCCGCCAACTCGTTCGTCGAATCTCTTCTCTTCGAGGAATTCCTCAACGTCGGTTATGTCGGCTTTCTTCCAGTATTTCTTGCGATTCTTCGATTCACGTATTTTCTTGTTCTTCGAACTCGAATGCAACTGTCCCCCGTCGACGGAGAGCGCAGCTGACCTCAGCTCCATGATGCTGTTTCTGAAATCGAGGAGGCCCCTCGTGAGTTCTGGTCAATGAGCAAGAGGTCAGCGTGATGAATGATAAGCGGGAAGCATGATCAACGAGTTGCGAAGAGTGGCCTCATCTACTATTCGCGAATCGCAAATCAGGAGGATCGGGTCCAGTTGCGGTTTGTGTTTCCAGCGTATGGAGTCGCGTGGATCCCAGTCAGCCCAGGGGGCTATGAAATCGCTGATCTAGCGAACCTACAGATCCTGACCGTGTGAGAGCTGCGCCCCGACGTCGGACGTGCGAAGTTCGTGAAAGGTTCCATAAACTTACCGAGCGACGAAGTCTCCAAACAAATACCACGTGCGAGTGGCTCGAGCAGAGATCGAGCTGATCAACCCTCTCCACCGCTGTAGCAGAAGCCCTGATGCGCCAACTTCTGCGCGTCTCCTCCAGTGCCGGCAGTTTTGAGAATCGTTATCTTCAACCGGGGAGACCAGATGCCCGGAACCAACATCTCCAGCCCCCTGGAGACTTGATTGGTCAACCGTGTAGCATATTTGTTGCCGCCCACCACCAACATGATCTGCTCAGCGGATTCAAAAAGGGGAAAGAGTGAGTTTGACGATATATCGCATCACACGTTCGACCGCGCCATATTTCGAAACTCACATCTGCTCCGCATATTCTAGTCCAGCTCAGCTATATGGACGAAAGCCCCGTTATTTGTCGGCTCCAAGTTTCAGCTGGTTCTGTCGAAGATTTCAGGAACTCGCTGGAGACTGGTCCGCGAGATCTCCTTCGAGGCAGTAACGGGTGCGGGCCTGTCGGCAGGACCGGATTTACCATCAACCATTAGGCGAGGTGTGGCTATAATCGAGGGCGGCATTTTTTTTCAGGGGCGGCAATTTTTACAAGACCGGCGAGTTTTCCGCACGAGGCGAAAATACACGAGTCCGTTTTCCTCGGACGCGTCGTACTGGCGAGTCCAAGCGTGGACGTGTTGGACTCGTGAGTCCGAGTCCACGAGCCCAATCGAGGGTGCGAAATCACGGATACGCAGTGGCGTAGCAAAGGGGGGTGGTGAGTAGGCTTAATCCCCCCCCCCCTCCCCGCAGAACTTTCGAGCTCATTCCGGATCCCTCACCGCTCGAAACCGAGTAATCTCCTTACTATATATTATCTGCTTCGCCTGTCACTTTGTTAAACTGTCCGGCGTCGATTTGTCGATGCTTTTCAGAGTCTGAGGAGAGGATTCCGGGGTCGATCTGTCCATATTTCCCAGGGTGTATAGAGGTGATTCCGGCGTCGACGAAACATTGCTACATCGTGCGAAATTATCATACTTTTTGGAGTCTATAGCGGTGAATATGAAGTCGATCTGACCATTATTTTCGGACTTTAGGGAGCTGATTCCGGGCTCGATCTGACCTAACTTTCCTGGGTCTGAGAAAGTGATTCCGGCGTCGACCATTCTCTTTGGAGTCTAGCGAGCTGATTTTGGGATCGATCTGACAGTGCTCCTCGGAGTCTATGGGAGTGATTCAAAGATCGATCTGACTGTACTCTTCTGGGTTTGAGGAGGTGATTTGACGTACACGTCTGTCTACGTAACCGTCTTCAAGAATCCCCAAGACCGTCTTCAAGAATCCACAAGCCCGTCCCCGAGTGTCTACAAGACCGTCTTCAAGAATCCACAAGACCGTCTCCGAGTGTCTACAAGCGCATAGGGAACCGTCCACTAGACACTAGACACGAAGTGGCCACGAGTGTGGCATAAACCAACGCCTTTGGTGCCATGCTAAGCTAGCAATCGCGGGTTCGATCCCCGGTCGACAACAAAAATTTCTTATGTGGTAAAAAGTAAAAAGAGGATTTAATTTATATCAGAATTAAATCTGAACCATCTTGAGACCCAAGCCCACCGCCCGCAATGGGATTTGCGAGGCGATAGGGAGTGTCACTGAAGCAATACCGAGAGGTGATTCCGGGACACTTCTGAGGGCTGGCTGAGAGGTTCTGCCGGAAAACAAAGACACTAGACACGAAGCAGTTCAGAGGGGAGCGCGTCAGCTGGGCCACGGCGTCAACTGGGCTTCGCCGTCAACTGGGCCCCGGCGTCAACTGGGCCCCGGCGTCAACTGGGCTTCGCCGTCAACTGGGCCCCGGCGTCAACTGGGCTTCGCCGTCAACTGGGCCCCGGCGTCAACTGGGCTTCGCCGTCAACTGGGCCCCAGCGTCAACTTCCGAGCGGACCGGCAGGCAGCGGACCTGAAGCGGATTGGGAGATTTGGTGAGGCTAGGTTAGGGCTCGGGCGAGCGAGCGGAGCGATGCGAGCAGATCGACAGCCAGCGCACTCGGAATCGTGCGGGGGAATCCGGTGAGGTCAGGTTAAGGCCCCTGTTGACCCCGTGGCCCGGTTGACGCCATGGCCCAGTCGACGGCGAAGCCCAGTTGACGGGCACCCGTTCAGAGTCAGATTCGGGGAGATGATACGCAGTCCACGAGAAGGGCTCCAGAAGCATCCGAAGGTAATATTCAACGTGAATTTCGTGGAGCCGGAGTGAAAACCACCACCCGAGCTCCTTACAAGCTCGATGAAGAGCTCCAATGTCATATCAATGGACATGCAGCAAAACCAACGAGAGACACAGCCGAAGAAATTTTTCAAGTGGCGACAATCTTCCTCGATTTCAGTCACAACTTTTGATCAGCACAGACCAAACTGCTCCACAGAAAGTTTACAACATTCACCGATAAGCCGAAGATAGTTCCAGGTTTTACAGAACGCGTGGGAGGCAGGCGGACGGAAAAAAGTTTCAGCCTCTCCCCGGAGAAAATCCTGGCTACGCTACTGCGTATACGGGTTTGAATCCCAAAATCTGTGATCCTGGCCAGTGATGACGAGGATCGGAGGCTGACCGTGATTGGGTTCGATCGCTTCCCATGCTCTTCTAGAAGCAGGTGTGTCTCGCTTTGAATAGACTTTTGCGGACTCATTCTTTCCTGACTCATTCTGGCCGACAAAGCTGTGAGAATCCCGATTTCAGTCTAGTAATACGACCGGCTTGTGACCTCCGCCCTCCTCGAATTCGTCTCGCTCGTGATCGTCATTCGACGAACGTCATCTGACGGCGCCTCACGAGAATGCAGGCGGAGTCCGATTCTGCGACCCAAACTCGGGAGCCGCCGGATACCTCCAGTATTCCGAGTCTCAGTCGGAGTCCGCTCTGAATGACATCTCGAATGCAGCTTCGTCACTCTGGAAGGCCGGTGGCGGAAACTAAGTGCCCAGAACGACCCTTCAAGAGCATTCCAAAGGGAAGTTTCCGACAGCTTCGAGCCTCCGGGAGGAGAAAGAGTCAGCTGATGGCTCCACAGCCCGCGGGAATCAGAGCATCCCTCTCACGAAGACGGAAACCAAGGAGGTCGTCCACTTGTTCGTCGAAAGGAAGGGTCTCCAGCGATGTGAAGCAATGTTTCGCAATTGATCATTCGAGAACTCACACCAGTGTGATGTTTGCCACTTTGGCATCTGGTGAAAAACTGCTGACCTACGTCGTCTACAGGGCGAAGTGTGTGTTTGAGCAGTGGAGTGAGGGATCACTCCAACACTGGCTACGATGCGGATGAACGTGGCTGGTTTTCGCTGAACATTCAAGAACTGATTCGTGCAGTGCCTTTTTTCGAAAAACTTGATGGGTCGGGAGTTATGATCGGAGACAATCTATCAAGTCATCCATGATCGTGTGTGATCAAGAAATGCCGAAAAGTCAACATCCGCTCCGTTTCGCTGCTTCGGAATTCTTCGCATCTGTGCCAAACTCTAGACGTAGCCTGGTTCGATCCCATGAATGTAGCTTGGCGGATGGTGCTGGCTCAGTGGAAACGCAGACATCGAGGACTGTTGCCGAAAACAGAGTTTCCAGGAAAGCTTGACGCCGCTCTCCAGGATGGTAGAAAACGAATGAAGGTGAATACGAAGGCTGGATTCAAGACTTGTGGGATTTATTCCCTGGAGCGCTCTCAAGTCTGGAGAAAGGCGCGCCGATGGATCTACGGAACCAACCGGCGATCATGGATTTTACAGGAGTTTCCGCGGACGCGGTGCGAAGCGGAGCCGAGGGCGTCGCATGCAAGCGGATCCAGGGCAGGATTCATACAATGGATCGATGATGTCCAACAAGGCGACTTATTCTTGTGCCGTTATGAAACTGAAGTCGACGGTTGAGTTCCAAGAAAGGCTTGAAACGGGATTATTTCTTCCAACCCTGGGTCTCGGATTCGATCATTCTGCGCAAAGATGATATTCTTCTCAAATTAACGGGGACAAATCTCCGTTAACGGCAGTCGGCATCCGTGCCATGATGTCTGCGAAAATTTGTAATCCCTAATAGAGAATATGATGGAAACCATGAGCTCCTTACGTAAGTCCGACTAATCTTCACACATCAACGAATTTTTCCTTCGTCAAGCAGGTTCTAAAAAAGCATAGGCAAGGAAAAATTGGTCACGCGGACTGATTCTCGGAGCCTGCTAACTTTCACCTTTATTTCATAAGGTTGAGTGAGATCTCATTGATCTGTCGATCGAGTTCGGATAGTAGATTTTGGAGCTCTCGCTCGCAACTCCCAATACGGATGATCGGGTGCTCATGGATTCGGCCCTCACCGTGTGGAGCAGTCATACCGGGGCACTCGACCCTAGTTCCTAGGCGCCAACACAGCCGAAAAATTGAGAGCTTGAACCTCAAAACCCGTCTCCCGCTTGCTCCTAAATAGCACTGTTGGGCAGAATCATAATCACGATTATTATTATGATTTCGACCCCCAGGTCCTATGATTATGATTGTAATCATAATCACAATCATGCCGTAATCGGATCCGTCGTCATAGGATTTTTTTTAGAAACAGGATTTTGGGGATGGTTAAAACGTAGTGGGGGGTTTTCGGGGTCGCTGAGCACGTTACGGGCGTCAGTGTTACTCTATCTATCTGTCGCGGTTGGCTAGGAAGACCGACGCAAATAATGATAACGTATCAATGAGTCAGGTTGCCAAGAGAAAAAGCGCCGGTAACAGGAAAGAAAGAATCCAACGAAGGTCATTCCGAGCCTCAAAAAGGACTACCGCAGCACGAATAAAAACGATCATAGCTCTCTCTCTGTATTTGGCAGTGGACATTTCAAACAAACAGCGCTGAAACTCCTTGTCCTGGAGACTTCTTTCCGGATACCGGCATGAGTCGTCGTCAGAGGCTCGAAAAACGGACTTTCCAATGCATGTCGTACGGCCAGCGTTACTCCGCTTAGGGGAGATGAATCCTTCGCAGCCATGATGAGTAGCCAGCTGACCACAAGAACACTCACTTGGATCCGTGAGCACAACGGAGGCGTCTGCTGGTTACGGAGCAAGAGGATGAACTTACAGGGAGTGTGCACTAACTGTCCCACGCCGATTTTTATGATACACTAGCCGGCCTTCGGCCGACTACACTGGCCGACCCGTCCCTTGCTTCGGGATTCTACTGCTGACAGACACACATTGCCTTACATGTAGTGTCATGAGACCTCCGGGAGTGGCCACCGATTCCCGATAGGATTCTGACCTGGAATCGAGGCACTTTCCTCTTTCTTCACTTGGTCAGCATCATGGTTTCGAGAAGTATGGTCAGATTGGTCCCGGAATCACCCCTCCAGGTTTTGAAAAGTGTGGGTAGATATGTCTCGAGATCACCCCTCCAGACTTGGAAAGTGATAGTCAGATTGGTCCCGGAATCACCCCTCCAGAGTTGGAAAGTAATGGCCAGAATGGTCCCGGAATCACCCCTCTAGAGTTGGAAAGTAATGGCCAGATTGGTCTCGGAATCACCCCTCCAGAGTTGGAAAGTAATGGCCAGATTGGTCCCGGAATCACCCCTCTAGAGTTGGAAAGTAATGGCCAGAATGGTCCCGGAATCACCTCTCTAGAGTTGGAAAGTAATGGCCAGAATGGTCCCGGAATCACCCCTCTAGAGTTGGAAAGTAATGGCCAGAATGGTCCCGGAATCACCCCTCTAGAGTTGGGAAGTAATGGCCAGAATGGTCCCGGAATCACCCCTCTAGAGTTGGAAAGAAATGGCCAGAATGGTCCCGGAATCACCCCTCTAGAGTTGGAAAGTAATGGCCAGAATGGTCCCGGAATCACCCCTCTAGAGTTGGAAAGTAATGGCCAGAACGGTCCCGGAATCACCCCTCTAGAGTTGGAAAGTAATGGCCAGAACGGTCCCGGAATCACCCCTCTAGAGTTGGAAAGTAATGGCCAGAATGGTCCCGGAATCACCCCTCTAGAGTTGGAGAGTAATGGCCAGAATGGTCCCGGAATCACCCCTCTAGAGTTGGAAAGTAATGACCAGAACGGTCCCGGAATCACCCCTCTAGAGTTGGAGAGTAATGGCCAGAATGGTCCCGGAATCACCCCTCTAGAGTTGGAAAGTAATGGCCAGAATGGTCCCGGAATCACCCCTCTAGAGTTGGAAAGTACTGGCCAGATTGGTCTCGGAATCACCCCTCCAGAGTTGGAAAGTAATGGCCAGAATGGTCCCGGAATCACCCCTCTAGAGTTGGAGAGTAATGGCCAGAATGGTCCCGGAATCACCCCTCTAGAGTTGGAAAGTAATGGCCAGAACGGTCCCGGAATCACCCCTCTAGAGTTGGAAAGTAATGGCCAGAATGGTCCCGGAATCACCCCTCTAGAGTTGGAGAGTAATGGCCAGAATGGTCCCGGAATCACCCCTCTAGGGTTGGAAAGTAATGGCCAGAACGGTCCCGGAACCACCCCTCTAGAGTTGGAGAGTAATGGCCAGAATGGTCCCGGAATCACCCCTCTAGAGTTGGAAAGTAATGGCCAGAACGGTCCCGGAATCACCCCTCTAGAGTTGGAAAGTAATGGCCAGAATGGTCCCGGAATCACCCCTCTAGAGTTGGAGAGTAATGGCCAGAACGGTCCCGGAATCACCCCTCTAGAGTTGGAGAGTAATGGCCAGAATGGTCCCGGAATCACCCCTCTAGAGTTGGAAAGTAATGGCCAGAACGGTCCCGGAATCACCCCTCTAGAGTTGGAAAGTAATGGCCAGAACGGTCCCGGAATCACCCCTCTAGAGTTGGAGAGTAATGGCCAGAATGGTCCCGGAATCACCCCTCTAGAGTTGGAAAGTAATGGCCAGAACGGTCCCGGAATCACCCCTCTAGAGTTGGAAAGTAATGGCCAGAATGGTCCCGGAAACACCCCTCTAGAGTTGGAGAGTAATGGCCAGAATGGTCCCGGAATCACCCCTCTAGAGTTGGAAAGTAATGGCCAGAATGGTCCCGGAATCACCCCTCTAGAGTTGGAGAGTAATGGCCAGAATGGTCCCGGAATCACCCCTCTAGAGTTGGAGAGTAATGGCCAGAATGGTCCCGGAATCACCCCTCTAGAGTTGGAGAGTAATGGCCAGAATGGTCCCGGAATCACCCCTCTAGAGTTGGAAAGTAATGGCCAGAATGGTCCCGGAATCACCCCTCTAGAGTTGGAAAGTAATGGCCAGAATGGTCCCGGAATCACCCCTCTAGAGTTGGAGAGTAATGGCCAGAATGGTCCCGGAATCACCCCTCTAGAGTTGGAAAGTAATGGCCAGAATGGTCCCGGAATCACCCCTCTAGAGTTGGAAAGTAATGGCCAGAATGGTCCCGGAATCACCCCTCTAGAGTTGGAGAGTAATGGCCAGAATGGTCCCGGAAACACCCCTCTAGAGTTGGAGAGTAATGGCCAGAATGGTCCCGGAATCACCCCTCTAGAGTTGGAGAGTAATGGCCAGAATGGTCCCGGAAACACCCCTCTAGAGTTGGAGAGTAATGGCCAGAATGGTCCCGGAATCACCCCTCTAGAGTTGGAGAGTAATGGCCAGAATGGTCCCGGAAACACCCCTCTAGAGTTGGAGAGTAATGGCCAGAATGGTCCCGGAATCACCCCTCTAGAGTTGGAAAGTAATGGCCAGAACGGTCCCGGAATCACCCCTCTAGAGTTGGAGAGTAATGGCCAGAATGGTCCCGGAATCACCCCTCTAGAGTTGGAGAGTAATGGCCAGAATGGTCCCGGAATCACCCCTCTAGAGTTGGAAAGTAATGGCCAGAATGGTCCCGGAATCACCCCTCTAGAGTTGGAGAGTAATGGCCAGAATGGTCCCGGAATCACCCCTCTAGAGTTGGAGAGTAATGGCCAGAATGGTCCCGGAATCACCCCTCTAGAGTTGGAGAGTAATGGCCAGAATGGTCCCGGAATCACCCCTCTAGAGTTGGAGAGTAATGGCCAGAATGGTCCCGGAATCACCCCTCTAGAGTTGGAAAGTAATGGCCAGAACGGTCCCGGAATCACCCCTCTAAAGTTGGAAAGCCTATGTCCTTGCCGGTGAGCCGCCCGACATCATGCAGTTTGTTCCAAGTCGATCCGATCAATACCGGAGGAGCCTATTGAGGACAAACAAACATACAAACAAACAAATAAACAAACAGACCCTGGATTTTTATATATTTGCCCAACACTGCTTGATAGACATGCTGCCTTTAACGTAGGCTTGTGTAGGAATTCCGTGGATCTCACGACTCCTGTACCGGACCTGATGTAAACGGCCGCAACGATTGTTTCGCGTCCATCGGTCACGCAGGCATCGCCGCAACCACTGTCTTATGTCTTAGCTGGGTTGTGAACGACTCCGCGACCATGGTGACCCTGGAACTTCCTGATGTATTATCACACCTCCGCTCCTAGGACGCCGTTTGTCTCCAGCAAGGAGCTTCAATCGAGCTACATCGATGATTTTGATGCCGCTACATTTGAGCGGAGTCCCATTGGAGCGAATGCACAATTCCAGCGAAGGCCCGATTTGAGCGGTCATCAGCGGCGCGGGAGACCCTGGTGTGGCTCGAGCTTAATTCGCTTCGTTCCTTCCGAATGCATCGGTTCCATGTAGAGTCAGGCAGGTACGCGTGCGCGCGTTTTTCCGGAGCGCGGAACAAGTATGCCGCTGAGCTTCGTGTACTTGACTAGCAAGCAGCCTTCGCTCATTTTTGACAATTCTGCTTCTTTGCGTCGTCGCCATTTAGGCCCCGAACACTGGCGAGAATGGAAGTGCTCCGCGAGCCAGTTCCACAGCGAGGCGCAAGCCCACAGAGTAGCGATCGGTGTTTCGAACTCCCTTAAACAATTGTACCAAGAGAATATAGGGTTTCGTCGATGCCGGGAGCAGCACTTTATCCGAACGAAGAACAGATCTGCGCGATTGCACCGCATTCTCATCATTGATTTCGTCCACAAGAGCCTCAAGAAACGAGGGCTGCAGCTCTCCTTCAGTCATGATCGCCAGCAAAAGGTGCCGAGACCCAACTCTAGCGCGAGCCAGAAAACCACAAGTGCTGGTAGCTCCCGCTCGAATAGGGCCTTCGCTTAAATCGGGTCATCGCCCGAATCGGGTCGCCGCTCAAATCGGGACTCTGCTCGAAATCGGGCCCCCGGTCAAATCGGGTGGAATCGATTATTCTACCATCCGCCACCCATTTTTCATTCAAATGTTAAGTGATAGCCATTGCTGGGGCTGCAAATTTGTCGTGCCGACGAAAAACGCGAATGTGGCGGGCGAGTCGCTGTGACCGATCAGAAAATCGCGCAAACTGAGTAAATCGCTCGTCAATCGTGAAGGAAGATGGGATCAAAAATGAGCACGTGATGTGATGATGCAGAAGCACACAGTTCTCTTCATTTGAACACAGCAGGAGCAATGCTAGAGAGTTCCTATCACAGCCTGGAAATTCGTCCATCTTAGACGATGAGGACGGAAATTACCCAAAATATGATGATTTAGGCTTGCGCTGGACTTAATCTGTATTTAAGCTCTGGGGCATACCGGCGTTCTGATGAACCACGTTTTAGGCGATAAAATTTGGCTCAGCGATGCTAAAGCGGTAATCTCTCAATAGTTCCGAGTACATGCTGGGAGACCGTTCCGCGTCAACACTAGCGAATGGAACGCTGCGGAAATCAACGCTATCTGAGAAAATTTCGGCAAGCGTTGGTCTGAGGTAAGCTAGAAGTCTACAGGGTGACTGAAGCTATTGAAGTTCTTGGTCTAGCTCAAAAACATTCTAAGCTGTGCCTTCGCCAAGTCATCCTCCGGGGAATATACTCTAAGATTAAGTTAGCTACAGCAGTGATTCGAACGTTCTCAGTTATCGCAGTCCGTGCCGGAACTAAAGAAATCGCTGAGGAGGCCGAAAATCGCGAATCCCGCGATTTTGCTCCAGCCCTGACCGTTGTTCATAGTCCCCCGTGAACTTGACCAAAATCGACGAACATTTCCAGAAGCTGACTCAAAGAACTCGAGTCCGTGCAGGAATAAGAGAAACAGATCTTACGCAGAAAACTCAATCCATATCGCGTAAGCCTACGAACCGATAACTCCAGTCGTAGACTGAAAAGGCACTGTTTTCTTCTCACATAAAAGTCTCGCGACGGCGTTCTACAGAGCCGTCACCTGCCGTCACGGTCCGTCACAGCGTATTTCAGAGCTTAACAACGGAGGCGCTCGACATCTAAAGACTTCCATGGCGGAATAAGGGAAAATTCTGATTTCCCGGCGAATACATCTCTGATTTGACGCATGGACGGTCATGACATATTCATGACGCATCCATTTCACTAACATAGGTTAACGCTTGTCAATGCACGTTCTGGAGTTCGAGATTGTTCGCCACGTATGTGTCTGCTCGAGGACTTGTTCGAGTCATATGTGACATCGGGAAGAAGCTTGGTCAAGTTCGGAATGGGCTTTTTGTTGCATGGACATGCATGCCTCACTCGAGTCATTGTGACATTGGCACCTAATTGGCACCTCTAGTTCTGACCATCTCGTCCATGAGTCCGCCAATGCGGTTCCTAAAGGATAAGGCACGCGCCACATGTGCCCAGGGAAAATCCAAGCAATGGGATTTCGCTAACGTCTGCTCGAGTTACCAAGCGCAGAACGGCATTCTGTCTGAGTTTGAGGCTTTCGTTCCAAAAGAGCTCCGGACTCCACGGGTTGTCTCCGGGGAAACATCTACACCAATCTCCCGATAGATCCACTCGGTGCGTTAGGAACTGCTCTCCAGGAACATTCCTCATGCAATGGCTCTTTCCCGAGGCGACCGCCGAATTACAAGCCGGAGCGCTCAAGGGGGTTCCTTGCCGAAACCTATTCCCTCCTTCCTCGATCTCCGCCGACTCTCCCTCCGCCGCGTAGTTCCATGGCCCAACCCCAAACCTGACAGCTCGGTCGATAGAATTCGTTGTAGAAGTTGGAAAAGTCGGGTGGGCCCTCGTGGCAGCTGATAGCAGATTCGACTTGATAACTCCATTCAATCTTCCAGACCGATCTCGACACAGTCCTTCGTTACTGTTCTCAATGCAGTCTAGCTGGCGAAGATTCGGCTTTCCCATTTCCGACTGCATGGAGCGACAACAGAGAGGAGAAGCCCATCCCGGTCACAAAGGCCGTTTCATTTTCCATCCGTTGATTGCTAGGCGATCCTGTGTTCTTATGATCGAGAAGCCCGGATCCACGAGGTCAGCATGGCATTCTCGAGGGGAAGAAACTCTATGGAAGCAGAAATCGATGAACTTGGACCCTGTATTGAACCGGGGAAATGAAAATGAGAATAATTTTTCGGAGTCTAGTCCTGCGCCATCTGCGCCAAGATCCAAGATGCCTCGGAAGAAAAGAGATTTCGGTCGCAATGATTAGGAGCTGAGCTCCTTAGTCGTTTGTTCAACAGTAGTTTTGGTAGCTCGTCATGTCGAAATCATCTGATTCGAAGAACGTTGCCCAAAGGAGACACGCGGGTCACGGCTCATTGAGATCCGCTCAAATCAGACCAAGACTGAGCTCTGTAGAGCGGCGATCGTTGCGACCGCGCCCGTCTCTGTAGCGCGGTCCCACTTCTGACTTGCTTCAATTCCAGTTTTGTTGCCTCGAGCTCACGCTGAAGCTTCTCCATTTTTTCCCATTCCTCCATCAAGAGACGTGATTGCGCACTGGAAAACAGATTCTCGTAGGGGGCCAGCCTCAGTGAGATGCGTTACACAACGAAAATCACGAAGCTTACCCACGGACGATTTCTTCGTCGCGCTTCGCTCTAGACTCCTCGTCTACTTTTTGCTTCAGTGAATCGATTTCTCTCTCGAGCGGAGACAACTCTTGTTTGATTCGTACGCAAATGGATCGTTCCAATTCTTGCTTCTTGGTGTGTTCCCTCGCTCGCTGCTCGTGCCTTGTGGAAGAATGTGAAAATCAGCTCATGTGTCAAACCAGGACAGTTCTCATTCCAGCACTGATCTCGCCTTTCACACGTGCTCATTCAAATGCTGGAACTGAATGCTGGTCATGGGTCGTATTCATTTCCAATCACCTGAGGATTCTTCTCTGGCTGGCGAGATAGCTCTGATACCTCCGCTGGGAATGAGAGTGAGCGATTGCACACTGGATTGCGTTGATCCACTGGAGCTTCGATTTATAGCAAGGCGCGCTTATCTCTATGATTTTCGCGCCTATCTGGAAACACAACCAACCTTCATCAACTCGTCTCCCATCATACTAGTGGAGGGATCATAGGAGAATCGATAACGAAGGCTCTCATTGCTCAAGTTGAAATGGCGTTGTCGCTTGGGCGATCGAATCTGGGACACCACAGAAGATGCTGCGAGTGAGCTGACCAGCTTCATCGGGTCTCATTCTGAGCTGAGTATTCCAAGTAATACCTGGCTCAGGTTTTCAGGAATTCTAGACTTGATCCTGAGGCACTTCAAGGACCCAGGAACAGGTGTCCAAAAAGTGGATTCCGCAGAAGTTTGTATTGCGAAAGGCCTGTGAGAGCTAGAGAGCCCCAGAGGGGGTCCTACCTTGAGAACACTGCTCACGATAATTGCAAGCATTCCATTCTCATAACTCAGAGACTCGGGGCGCGTGACAAAAAAAACTGAAGAATCGAACCGTTGAGAATCAACAATCTAGCTCCAAAGCTTTGCAAGTCTAAGGCGTCATGGGGAGCAGGTTCTGTGTCGCCGCTCCTAGCGTTTGCGGTGGTTCTACTACCTAACGAGCTGTCTATCTCGCTCGCAGCAAAACAGCGACAATTCTACGGAGTGCCCCATTTCATGTGGAGAGCCCTGTTCCGGGAACAAAGTTTCATCATTCCGAGTATGGTCACGCGAATTCAACCGAATCTGAGCCGTTACCTCATCCTGCGTTGCTTCGGTCAGAATCAGGAGCTTATGACCACGACCACTCGTATTACCGAAACCGGACAAGGAGAAAAGGTTTGAAGTCGATCCCGATAAGCTCGACGCGCTTCTAACGTACGAGCTGGAAGTAAGTTGGAATTCGCTTGCCTGAAGGAAGGGAGAAGCGGAAAATGAGCACGCCAACCAAAAACAGGATATCGCGGTCGACCCCAGAGACGCGCAATCGACACCATTCAAGAGAATCACCTTTCTCTTGCCTCTGTTGTTGTAGAACTGCAAGAAATGCGGGCGTACCACCATCACGTAATCCCACCATAGACCGAACACACGGCGCTTGACCGGTCCCTTCTTGATGACATCTCCGATGAACACGTCGAACAGCTCCGCTGCTGCCTCAGTGAGACCGCGCGGATCTCGACCCGCTGCCAAACAAGTTTCCACGAGCTTCAAAAGACTCTCGAAATCCATTGACTTGGAGAAGAGGTCGCTGTCGACTATGCTCTCGTCCCACGGTTCTCCGAGAGATTGTACGAACGATCGACAGAATTCTTCAGCCTGTGAAAAGAGATATGGTCATACGACGTCGACTCGCCGCCACATGTCCTCGATCGCTGAAGCTGACGATGTAGGTAAGTTTTCTGGGTCCAGGCTCAAAACACTCGGAGACGACCCGATACTGTTCAGAGAGAAACAGTGGGGCCGCAACACGATCCCTCTCCTGGAGCTGTTGGGTCAGATGGGGAAGATGACTCGCGATGTCGCTCCACTTCTGAGAAGTTCTCCCAAGTTCTGCGCGTTCGGTTCTTTCGCACGCGGTTTCCCTCTGTCAAGGAGCTCGGGCGCCGTGTTAAACGCGACACTTGTCGAGCAGTCACCGCAGCATATCTCTTTCTCTTTGGGAAACTCGCGGAGGGCGCCCGATGGGATGGATCTTCGCTTGAAATGAAGGATCGATGCCTGTCTTCGCTCGCGCTCAAGACGAGACTTCCGATGAGAGAATTCGCCTCAAAAACTCTTTCCGTGACCCGGGAGTTTTCTGTTAAGCACATGGTGCGGCTTACGTTCTCGATGGTTCGACTCCGAGTTTAGTGATAAAGTTTACAATTACGGTGTTCTCGTAACAGATAGTCGTGAAGGATCGACTCCCAGATCGAGGAAGATAATCAGAGTATTCAAGGAAGGGAGTCCATAGCATAAGCCCTTGAGATCTCGGATCCTACCTCTTCTGGAGAAATGATGACGTGCACAGCCCCTGAGATGGAATCAGTTTTGAGTTCGGCGAGGAAGCAGAATACTCGAAAAAAGTGGTACAATGCGCGTTCGGAGAGCACTTGACCGTTCTCCCGAGATTCCATGATGAAGGGAGAAAATTCGTCCCAGCAGGCTTCTTCGATGAGATCACGACTCCTGCATGTTTGAGAATGCGCTAATCGTTTCCCCGAACGGGAGACTCTCTCATGGGATATTTTCCGTTGGTGTCCCTCGATAGACCGAAGGAGCAAGACCGTTCCCAACGCTACTCACCGCTGCATTGATTTGATGGTGCATGTAGCTTGAAACGGTGCGAACAGCTCTTTTTCTAGGAAACACATCAATTGACCGAAATGCTTCGGGGGCGCCTGCTTGAATGTGAGCGTGTGAGCTACCAGGGGAGCGCCGATCACATGGCCGATTCGGGAAATCAATTTCTGAAACAAGGTGAGTGGGCGTATCGCATTCACGTATGCAAGTCGATAGGGTATCCAAGAGCAAAATATCATCATCCTTCTCATACCGTCAAACCATTTCGGGAGACGTTATCTTCGCGAATTTCGTAGTGATAATGATACGCATGCCAGACAGCATTCGTGACGTCCGAGCTCAGAGATGTCATCTGCAAGTTGAAATCATATCTAGAAAAGTGTTGCCAAGCCAGATCTTCTCAAGCCCCACATTCGCCGCCGAGAATTCCCAGAGCCCCGTTCCCGTCCCTAAATCCCCTTAGCACCGCTGGGTATCCCCTGTTTGATACCGACCGACTTCGATACCCCAAGCATGAAACGACTTCCCCCATCAGTCTTTTCTCTCCAACACGTCGAAGGAAGCGCGGCTGGCCGCTCGCTTGTTTCGCATACATACAATCGCTGAGACCTCTGATCTCTACAGGTATGATTGCAGTGTAGATTAACCACCATTGATGTGGAGATTCGTTATCGGCTCAGTAAAGCGATCAGTTGTGCTCGTCGATAGATACGAGATATTCTACAATCTAGGAGGAACCCTACAGTTGAGCCCTCCGAACGAGTAGAGGTCGCGATTTTCCTTCAAGTTTGAGCCAACCCCCGATCAGACTCCATACCAGGCGGCACTCTTTATACTGAGCAACCATTCGTCATTCTGAGGTGATACTGACGTCCTTTGACCGCTGCGGCGACGTTTTTTGGCCGTTGCTCTTCCGGTGATTCGGAGGAGGTAGAAAACCGAGAAAAAAAGTCGAAAAGTAGGTCGGCGGGGAACAGCCGCCTCAAATAGTGCGTCTTATCGACTTTGGCCCGGGGTGGGCGGTGGCGTTTCATTCTTCGCGAATGCCTTCAAATATGGAGCTTGCCGCCTCCTAGCCGTCCATTGGTATAGCTCCAAAGGATTTCGGAGAACGTTTTCATGGGCTCGTGGCCCTTTCCTGAGTATCCGTTTCTGATGCACCCGGGACCTATCCTGATGCATGAAAATGTTGGCCCCATCGCGATAGGAGAAAGGATCGAACTCTGTCTCATGGGACCTAAGACGCTTCGCGAAAGTGTTGCTCAGAGGGAGGGATTCGGGTCGAAGCTCCGTTCTGGGGAAGCATCTAGGTGGAATGGGATTTCCACCATAGGATTTTCCCCACCTATCGAAAATGGTCAGCCTATCCTGTAGTCGCTCGCCTGAAATTGAGAGCATCACCAACCCTTAGTAGAGCGCTGAGACTCTTCGGATGGCGATATTCGAGGACAATCTCCAAGATGCGAGCATCCTTACTATCTATAACCAGCCGGCCTTTGGCCGACTGGAGTCGCCCGCGCTGCGCGCGGTTGGACGGCGCTCCCTGCCATCGAGGCACTTTTCTCTCCCTTCACTGGGTCAGCATTCTGATTTCGGAAAATATGGTCAGATTGAGCCCGAAATCACCCCTCCAGAGTTGGGAAGTAATGCTCAGATTGGCCCCGGAATCACCCCTCCAGAGTTGGGAAGTAATTCTCAGATTGGTCTCGGAATCACCCCTCCAGCGTTGGGAAAGTAATGCTCAGATTGGTCTCGAATCACCCCTCCAGAGTTGGAAAGTAATGCTCAGATTGGTCTCGGAATCACCCCTCCAGAGTTGGGGAAGAAATGCTCAGATTGACCCCGGAATCCCCCTCCAGAGTTGGGAAGTAATGCTCAGATTGGTCCCCGGAATCACCCCTCCAGAGTTGGGAAGAAATGCTCAGATTGACCCCGGAATCACCCCTCCAAGTTGGAAAGTAAATGCTCAGATTGACCCCGGAATCACCCCTCCAGAGTTGGAAGAAAATGCTCAGATTGGTCCCGGAATCACCCCTCCAGAGTTGGAAAGTAATGCTCAGATTGGTCCGGAATCACCCCTCCAGAGTTTGGAAGTAATGCTCAGATTGGTCTCGGAATCACCCCTCCAGTTGGAAAGTAATGCTCAGATTGGTCTCGGAATCACCCCTCCAAAGTTGGAAAAATGCTCAGATTGACCCCGGAATCACCCCTCCAGAGTTGGAAAGTAATGCTCAGATTGGTCTCGGAATCACCCCTCCAGAGTTGGAAAGTAATGCTCAGATTTGTCTCGGGAATCACCCCTCCAAAGTGGGAAGAAATGCTCAGATTGACCCCGGAATCACCCCTCCAGAGTTGGAAAGTAATGCTCAGATTGGTCTCGGAATCACCCCTCCAGAGTTGGAAAGTAATGCTCAGATTGGTCTCGGAATCACCCCTCCAGAGTTGGGAAGTAATGCTCAGATTGGTCTCGGAATCACCCCTCCAGAGTTGGAAAGTAATGCTCAGATTGGTCTCGGAATCACCCCTCCAGAGTTGGAAAGTAATGCTCAGATTGGTCTCGGAATCACCCCTCCAGAGTTGGGAAGTAATGCTCAGATTGGTCCCGGAATCACCCCTCCAGAGTTGGAAAGTAATGCTCAGATTGGTCTCGGAATCACCCCTCCAGAGTTGGAAAGTAATGCTCAGATTGGTCTCGGAATCACCCCTCCAGCGTTGGAAAGTAATGCTCAGATTGGTCTCGGAATCACCCCTCCAGAGTTGGGAAAGTAATGCTCAGATTGACCCCGGAATCACCCCTCCAGAGTTGGAAGTAATGCTCAGATTGGTCCCGGAATCACCCCTCCAGAGTTGGAAAGTAATGCTCAGATTGGTCTCGGAATCACCCCTCCAGAGTTGGAAAGTAATGCTCAGATTGGTCCCGGAATCACCCCTCCAGAGTTGGGAAGTAATGCTCAGATTGGTCTCGGAATCACCCCTCCAGAGTTGGAAAGTAATGCTCAGATTGGTCTCGGAATCACCCTCCAGAGTTGGGAAGTAATGCTCAGATTGGTCCCCGGAATCACCCCTCCAGAGTTGGAAAGTAATGCTCAGATTGGTCTCGGAATCACCCCTCCAGAGTTGGAAAGTAATGCTCAGATTGGTCTCGGAATCACCCCTCCAGAGTTGGGAAGTAATGCTCAGATTGGTCTCGGAATCACCCCTCCAGAGTTGGAAAGTAATGCTCAGATTGGTCTCGGAATCACCCCTCCAGAGTTGGAAAGTAATGCTCAGATTGGTCTCGGAATCACCCCTCCAGAGTTGGAAAGTAATGCTCAGATTGGTCTCGAATCACCCCTCCAGAGTTGGGAAGTAATGCTCAGATTGGTCCCGGAATCACCCCTCCAGAGTTGGAAAGTAATGCTCAGATTGGTCCGGAATCACCCCTCCAGAGTTGGGAAGTAATGCTCAGATGGACCCTCGGAATCACCCCTCCAGAGTTGGGAAGTAATGCTCAGATTGGACCCCGGAATCACCCCTCCAGAGTTGGAAAGTAATGCTCAGATTGGTCCCGGAATCACCCCTCCAGAGTTGGGAAGTAATGCTCAGATTGGTCTCGGAATCACCCCTCCAGAGTTGGAAAGTAATGCTCAGATTGGTCTCGGAATCACCCCTCCAGAGTTGGAAAGTAATGCTCAGATTGGTCTCGGAATCACCCCTCCAGAGTTGGGAAGTAATGCTCAGATTGGTCCCGGAATCACCCCTCCAGAGTTGGGAAGTAATGCTCAGATTGGTCTCGGAATCACCCCTCCAGAGTTGGGAAGTAATGCTCAGATTGGTCCCGGAATCACCCCTCCAGAGTTGGGAAGTAATGCTCAGATTGGTCCCGGAATCACCCCTCCAGAGTTGGAAAGTAATGCTCAGATTGGACCCCGGAATCACCCCTCCAGAGTTGGAAAGTAATGCTCAGATTGGTCCCCGGAATCACCCCTCCAGAGTTTGGAAAGTAATGCTCAGATTGGTCTCGGAATCACCCCTCCAGAGTTGGGAAAGTAATGCTCAGATTGTCCCCGGAATCACCCCTCCAGAGTTGGAAAGTAATGCTCAGATTGGTCTCGGAATCACCCCTCCAGAGTTGGAAAGTAATGCTCAGATTGGTCCCGGAATCACCCCTCCAGAGTTGGAAAGTAATGCTCAGATTGGTCTCGGAATCACCCCTCCAGAGTTGGAAAGTAATGCTCAGATTGGTCTCGGAATCACCCCTCCAGAGTTGGAAAGTAATGCTCAGATTGGTCCGGAATCACCCCTCCAGAGTTGGAAGTAATGCTCAGATTGACCCCGGAATCACCCCTCCAGAGTTGGAAAGTAATGCTCAGATTGGTCTCGGAATCACCCCTCCAGAGTTGGAAAGTAATGCTCAGATTGGTCTCGGAATCACCCCTCCAGAGTTGGAAAGTAATGCTCAGATTGGTCCCGGAATCACCCCTCCAGAGTTGGAAGTAATGCTCAGATTGGTCTCGGAATCACCCCTCCAGAGTTGGAAAGTAATGCTCAGATTGACCCCGGAATCACCCCTCCAGAGTTGGAAAGTAATGCTCAGATTGGTCTCGGAATCACCCCTCCAGAGTTGGAAAGTAATGCTCAGATTGGTCTCGGAATCACCCCTCCAGAGTTGGGAAAAAGTAATGCTCAGATTGGTCCCGGAATCACCCCTCCAGAGTTGGAAAGTAATGCTCAGATTGACCCCGGAATCACCCCTCCAGAGTTGGAAAGTAATGCTCAGATTGGTCTCGGAATCACCCCTCCAGAGTTGGAAAGTAATGCTCAGATTGGTCTCGGAATCACCCCTCCAGAGTTGGAAGTAATGCTCAGATTGACCCCGGAATCACCCCTCCAGAGTTGGAAAGTAATGCTCAGATTGGTCCCGAATCATCACCCCTCCAGAGTTGGAAAGTAATGCTCAGATTGGTCTCGGAATCACCCCTCCAGAGTTGGAAAGTAATGCTCAGATTGGTCTCGGAATCACCCCTCCAGAGTTGGGAAGTAATGCTCAGATTGGTCCCGGAATCACCCCTCCAGAGTTGGAAGTATGCTCAGATTGTCTCCGGAATCACCCCTCCAGAGTTGGAAAGTAATGCTCAGATTGGTCCCGGAAATCACCCCTCCAGAGTTGGAAAGTAATGCTCAGATTGGTCTCGGAATCACCCCTCCAGAGTTGGAAAGTAATGCTCAGATTGGTCTCGGAATCACCCCTCCAGAGTTGGGAAGTAATGCTCAGATTGGTCCGGAATCACCCCTCCAGAGTTGGAAAGTAATGCTCAGATTGGTCCCGGAAATCACCCCCTCCCAGAGTTGGAAGTAATGCTCAGATTGGTCTCGGAATCACCCCTCCAGAGTTGGGAAGTAATGCTCAGATTGGTCTCGGAATCACCCCTCCAGAGTTGGAGTAATGCTCAGATTGTCCCGGAATCACCCCTCCAGAGTTTGGAAAGTAATGCTCAGATTGGTCCCTCGGAATCACCCCTCCAGAGTTGGAAAGTAATGCTCAGATTGACCCCGGAATCACCCCTCCAGAGTTGGAAAGTAATGCTCAGATTGGTCCGGAATCACCCCTCCAGAGTTGGAAAGTAATGCTCAGATTGGTCCCGGAATCACCCCTCCAGAGTTGGGAAAGTAATGCTCAGATTGGTCCCGGAATCACCCCTCCAGAGTTGGAAAGTAATGCTCAGATTGGACCCCTCGGAATCACCCCTCCAGAGTTGGAAAGTAATGCTCAGATTGGTCCCGGAATCACCCCTCCAGAGTTGGAAAGTAATGCTCAGATTGGTCTCGGAATCACCCCTCCAGGTTGGAAAGTAATGCTCAGATTGGTCTCGGAATCACCCCTCCAGAGTTGGAAAGTAATGCTCAGATTGACCCCGGAATCACCCCTCCAGAGTTGGGAAAGTAATGCTCAGATTGGTCCCGGAATCACCCCTCCAGAGTTGGAAAGTAATGCTCAGATTGGTCCCCGGAATCACCCCTCCAGAGTTGGAAAGTAATGCTCAGATTGGCCCTCGGAATCACCCCTCCAGAGTTGGAAAGTAATGCTCAGATTGGTCTCGGAATCACCCCTCCAGAGTTGGAAGTAATGCTCAGATTGGACCCGGAATCACCCCTCCAGAGTTGGAAGTAATGCTCAGATTGGTCTCGGAATCACCCCTCCAGAGTTGGAAAGTAATGCTCAGATTGGTCTCGGAATCACCCCTCCAGAGTTGGAAAGTAATAATGCTCAGATTGGTCTCGGAATCACCCCTCCAGAGTTGGAAAGTAATGCTCAGATTGTCTCGGAATCACCCCTCCAGGTTGGAAAGTAATGCTCAGATTGGTCCCGGAATCACCCCTCCAGAGTTGGAAGTAATGCTCAGATTGACCCCGGAATCACCCCTCCAGAGTTGGAAAGTAATGCTCAGATTGGTCTCGGAATCACCCCTCCAGAGTTGGAAAGTAATGCTCAGATTGGTCTCGGAATCACCCCTCCAGAGTTGGAAAGTAATGCTCAGATTGGTCCCGGAATCACCCCTCCAGAGTTGGAAAGTAATGCTCAGATTGACCCCGGAATCACCCCTCCAGAGTTGGAAAGTAATGCTCAGATTGGTCTCGGAATCACCCCTCCAGAGTTTGGAAAGTAATGCTCAGATTGGTCTCGGAATCACCCCTCCAGAGTTGGAAAGTAATGCTCAGATTGGCCCCGGAATCACCCCTCCAGAGTTGGGAAGTAATGCTCAGATTGGTCTCGGAATCACCCCTCCAGAGTTGGAAGTAATGCTCAGATTGGTCTCGGAATCACCCCTCCAGAGTTGGAAAGTTGCTCAGATTGTCTCGGAATCACCCCTCCAGAGTTGGAAAGTAATGCTCAGATTGGTCTCCGGAATCACCCCTCCAGAGTTGGAAAGTAATGCTCAGATTTGTCTCGGAATCACCCCTCCAGAGTTGGAAATAATGCTCAGATTGGTCCCGGAATCACCCCTCCAGAGTTGGAAAGTAATGCTCAGATTGGTCTCGGAATCACCCCTCCAGAGTTGGAAAGTAATGCTCAGATTGGTCTCGGAATCACCCCTCTCCAGAGTGGGAAGTAATGCTCAGATTGGTCCGGAATCACCCCTCCAGAGTTGGAAGTAATGCTCAGATTGGTCCCCGGAATCACCCCTCCAGAGTTGGAAGTAATGCTCAGATTGGTCTCGGAATCACCCTCCAGAGTTGGAAAGTAATGCTCAGATTGGTCTCGGAATCACCCCTCCAGAGTTGGAAAGTAATGCTCAGATTGGTCCGGAATCACCCCTCCAGAGTTGGAAAGTAATGCTCAGATTGGTCTCGGAATCACCCCCCCTCCAGAGTTGGAAAGTAATGCTCAGATTGGTCTCGGAATCACCCCTCCAGAGTTGGGAAGTAATGCTCAGATTGACCCCGGAATCACCCTCCAGAGTTGGGAAGTAATGCTCAGATTGACCCCGGAATCACCCCTCCAGAGTTGGAAAGTAATGCTCAGATTGGTCTCGGAATCACCCCTCCAGAGTTGGAAAAGTAATGCTCAGATTGGCCCCGGAATCACCCCTCCAGAGTTGGAAAGTTGGGAAGTAATGCTCAGATTGGTCTCGGAATCATCACCCCTCCAGAGTTGGAAAGTAATGCTCAGATTGGACCCTCGGATCATCACCCCTCCAGAGTTTGAAAGTAATGCTCAGATTGGACCCCGGAATCACCCCTCCAGAGTTGGGAAGTAATGCTCAGATTGGTCTCGGAATCACCCCTCCAGAGTTTGGAAAGTAATGCTCAGATTGGTCTCGGAATCACCCCCCTCCAGAGTTGGGAAGTAATGCTCAGATTGGTGACCCCGGAATCACCCCTCCAGAGTTTTGGGAAGTAATGCTCAGATTGACCCCGGAATCACCCCTCCAGAGTTGGAAAGTAATGCTCAGATTGGTCTCGGAATCACCCCTCCAGAGTTGGAAAGTAATGCTCAGATTGGTCTCGGAATCACCCCTCCAGAGTTGGAAGTAATGCTCAGATTGGTCCCCCGGAATCACCCCTCCAGAGTTGGAAAGTAATGCTCAGATTGTCCCCGGAATCACCCCTCCAGAGTTGGGAAGTAATGCTCAGATTGGTCTCGGAATCACCCCTCCAGAGTTGGGAAGTAATGCTCAGATTGGTCCCGGAATCACCCCTCCAGAGTTGGAAAGTAATGCTCAGATTGGACCCGGAATCACCCCCTCCAGAGTGGAAAGTAATGCTCAGATTGGTCTCGGAATCACCCCTCCAGAGTTGGAAAGTAATGCTCAGATGGTCCCGGAATCACCCCTCCAGAGTTGGGAAGTAATGCTCAGATTGGTCTCGGAATCACCCCTCCAGAGTTGGAAAGTAATGCTCAGATTGGTCTCGGAATCACCCCTCCAGAGTTGGGAATAATGCTCAGATTGGTCCCGGAATCACCCCTCCAGAGTTGGAAAGTAATGCTCAGATTGTCTCGGAATCATCACCCCTCCAGAGTTGGAAGTAATGCTCAGATTGCCCCGGAATCACCCCTCCAGAGTTGGAAAGTAATGCTCAGATTGACCCCGGAATCACCCCTCCAGAGTTGAAAGTAATGCTCAGATTGGTCCCGGAATCACCCCTCCAGAGTTGGAAAGTAATGCTCAGATTGGTCTCTCGGAATCACCCCTCCAGAGTTGGAAGTAATGCTCAGATTGACCCTCGGAATCACCCCTCCAGAGTTGGGAAAGTAATGCTCAGATTGGACCCCGGAATCACCCCTCCAGAGTTGGAAAGTAATGCTCAGATTGGTCTCGGAATCACCCCTCCAGAGTTGGGAAGTAATGCTCAGATTGGTCTCGGAATCACCCCTCCAGAGTTGGAAAGTAATGCTCAGATTGACCCGGAATCACCCCTCCAGAGTTGGAAAGTAATGCTCAGATTGGTCTCGGAATCACCCCTCCAGAGTTGGAAGTAATGCTCAGATTGGACCCTCGGAATCACCCCTCCAGAGTTGAAAGTAATGCTCAGATTGACCCGGAATCACCCCTCCAGAGTTTGGGAAGTAATGCTCAGATTGGTCCCCGGAATCACCCCTCCAGAGTTGGAAAGTAATGCTCAGATTGGTCCTCGGAATCACCCCTCCAGAGTTGGGAAGTAATGCTCAGATTGGTCCCCGGAATCACCCCTCCAGAGTTGGGAAGTAATGCTCAGATTGACCCCGGAATCACCCCTCCCTCCAGAGTTGGAAAGTAATGCTCAGATTGGTCTCGGAATCACCCCTCCAGAGTTGGAAAGTAATGCTCAGATTGGTCTCGGAATCCCCCCTCCAGAGTTGGAAAGTAATGCTCAGATTGGTCTCGGAATCACCCCTCCAGAGTTGGAAAGTAATGCTCAGATTGGTCCCGGAATCACCCCTCCAGAGTTGGAAGTAAGTAATGCTCAGATTGGTCTCGGAATCACCCCTCCAGAGTTGGAAAGTAATGCTCAGATTGGTCCCGGAATCACCCCTCCAGAGTTGGAAAGTAATGCTCAGATTGGTCTCGGAATCACCCCTCCAGTTGGGAAGAAATGCTCAGATTGGTCCCGGAATCACCCCTCCAGAGTTGGAAGTAATGCTCAGATTGGTCCGGAATCACCCCTCCAGAGTTGGAAGTAATAATGCTCAGATTGGTCCCGGAATCACCCCTCCAGAGTTGGAAGTAATGCTCAGATTGGTCTCGGAATCACCCCTCCAGAGTTGGAAAGTAATGCTCAGATTGGTCTCGGAATCACCCCTCCAGAGTTGGAAAGTAATGCTCAGATTGGTCTCGGAATCACCCCTCCAGAGTTGGAAAGTAATGCTCAGATTGGTCTCGGAATCACCCCTCCAGAGTTGGAAGTAATGCTCAGATTGGTCTCGGAATCACCCCTCCAGAGTTGGGAAGTAATGCTCAGATTGGTCTCGGAATCACCCCTCCAGAGTTGGAAAGTAATGCTCAGATTGTCCCGGAATCACCCCTCCAGAGAGTTTGGAAGTAATGCTCAGATTGGTCTCGGAATCACCCCTCCAGAGTTGGGAAGTAATGCTCAGATTGGTCCCGGAATCACCCCTCCAGAGTTGGAAAGTAATGCTCAGATTGGTCTCGGAATCACCCCTCCAGAGTTGGAAAGTAATGCTCAGATTGGTCTCCCGGAATCACCCCTCCAGAGTTGGAAGTAATGCTCAGATTGGTCCCGGAATCACCCCTCCAGAGTTGGAAAGTAATGCTCAGATTGACCTCGGAATCACCCCTCCAGAGTTGGAAAGTAATGCTCAGATTGACCCGGAATCACCCCTCCAGAGTTGGGAAAGTAATGCTCAGATTGACCCCGGAATCACCCCTCCAGAGTTGGAAAGTAATGCTCAGATTGGACCCCCGGAATCACCCCTCCAGAGTTGGAAAGTAATGCTCAGATTGGTCCCGGAATCACCCCTCCAGAGTTGGAAAGTATGCTCAGATGGTCCCGGAATCACCCCTCCAGAGTTGGGAAGTAATGCTCAGATTGGTCCCCCGGAATCACCCCTCCAGAGTTGGGAAGTAATGCTCAGATTGACCCCGGAATCACCCCTCCAGAGTTGGAAAGTAATGCTCAGATTGGTCCCCGGAATCACCCCTCCAGAGTTGGGAAAGTAATGCTCAGATTGGACCCTCGGAATCACCCCTCCAGAGTTGGAAAGTAATGCTCAGATTGGTCCCCGGAATCACCCCTCCAGAGTTGGGAAAGTAATGCTCAGATTGGTCCGGAATCACCCCTCCAGAGTTGGAAGTAATGCTCAGATTGGTCCCGGAATCACCCCTCCAGAGTTGGAAGTAATGCTCATTGGTCCCGGAATCACCCCTCCAGAGTTGGGAAGTAATGCTCAGATTGGTCCCGGAATCACCCCTCCAGAGTTGGGAAAG
This sequence comes from Phytoseiulus persimilis, assembly GCA_037576195.1. Taxonomy (NCBI): domain Eukaryota; kingdom Metazoa; phylum Arthropoda; class Arachnida; order Mesostigmata; family Phytoseiidae; genus Phytoseiulus; species Phytoseiulus persimilis. Next base: position 51,833,654 of record CM075102.1, on the reverse strand, counting down.
TAATGCTCAGATGGTCCCGGAATCACCCCTCCAGAGTTGGAAAGTAATGCTCAGATTGGTCTCGGAATCACCCCTCCAGAGTTTGGAAGTAATGCTCAGATTGGTCTCGGAATCACCCCTCCAGAGTTGGAAAGTAATGCTCAGATTGGACCCCGGAATCACCCCTCCAGAGTTGGAAAGTAATGCTCAGATTGGACCCCGGAATCACCCCTCCAGAGTTGGAAAGTAATGCTCAGATTGGTCTCGGAATCACCCCTCCAGAGTTGGAAAGTAATGCTCAGATTGGTCCCGGAATCACCCCTCCAGAGTTGGAAAGTAATGCTCAGATTGGTCTCGGAATCACCCCTCCAGAGTTGGGAAGTAATGCTCAGATTGGTCCGGAATCACCCCTCCAGAGTTGGGAAAGTAATGCTCAGATTGGTCTCGGAATCACCCCCTCCAGAGTTGGAAAGTAATGCTCAGATTGGTCCCGGAATCACCCCTCCAGAGTTGGAAAGTAATGCTCAGATTGGTCTCGGAATCACCCCTCCAGAGTTGGAAAGTAATGCTCAGATTGGTCTCGGAATCACCCCTCCAGAGTGAAAGTAATGCTCAGATTGGTCTCGGAATCACCCCTCCAGAGTTTGGAAAGTAATGCTCAGATTGGTCTCGGAATCACCCCTCCAGAGTTGGAAAAAGTAATGCTCAGATTGGTCTCGGAATCACCCCTCCAGAGTTGGAAAGTAATGCTCAGATTGGTCCCGGAATCACCCCTCCAGAGTTGGAAAGTAATGCTCAGATTGACCCTCGGAATCACCCCTCCAGAGTTGGGAAGTAATGCTCAGATTGGTCTCGGAATCACCCCTCCAGAGTTGGAAAGTAATGCTCAGATTGGACCCGGAATCACCCCTCCAGAGTTGGAAAGTAATGCTCAGATTGGTCTCGGAATCACCCCTCCAGAGTTGGAAAGTAATGCTCAGATTGACCCCGGAATCGGAATCACCCCTCCAGAGTTGGAAAGTAATGCTCAGATTGGTCTCGGAATCACCCCTCCAGAGTTGGGAAGTAATGCTCAGATTGACCCCGGAATCACCCCTCCAGAGTTGGAAAGTAATGCTCAGATTGGTCTCGGAATCACCCCTCCAGAGTTGGGAAGTAATGCTCAGATTGGTCTCGGAATCACCCCTCCAGAGTTGGAAAGTAATGCTCAGATTGGTCTCGGAATCACCCCTCCAGAGTTGGAAAGTAATGCTCAGATTGTCCCCGGAATCACCCCTCCAGAGTTGGAAAGTAATGCTCAGATTGGTCTCGGAATCACCCCTCCAGAGTTGGGAAGTAATGCTCAGATTGGTCTCGGAATCACCCCTCCAGAGTTGGAAAGTAATGCTCAGATTGGACCCCGGAATCACCCCTCCAGAGTTTGGAAAGTAATGCTCAGATTGGTCCCGGAATCACCCCTCCAGAGTTGGAAAGTAATGCTCAGATTGGTCTCGGAATCACCCCTCCAGAGTTGGAAAGTAATGCTCAGATTGGTCTCGGAATCACCCCTCCAGAGTTGGAAAGTAATGCTCAGATTGGTCTCCGGAAATCACCCCTCCAGAGTTGGGAAGTAATGCTCAGATTGACCCCGGGAATCACCCCTCCAGAGTTGGAAAGTAATGCTCAGATTGGTCTCGGAATCACCCCTCCAGAGTTGGAAAGTAATGCTCAGATTGGTCCGGAATCACCCCTCCAGAGTTGGAAAGTAATGCTCAGATTGGTCTCGGAATCACCCCTCCAGAGTTGGAAAGTAATGCTCAGATTGGTCTCGGAATCACCCCTCCAGAGTTGGGAAGTAATGCTCAGATTGATGCTCCGGATTGGTCCCGGAATCACCCCTCCAGAGTTTGGAAAGTAATGCTCAGATTGGTCCGGAATCACCCCTCCAGAGTTGGAAAGTAATGCTCAGATTGGTCTCGGAATCACCCCTCCAGAGTTGGAAAGTAATGCTCAGATTGACCCTCGGAATCACCCCTCCAGAGTTGGGAAAGTAATGCTCAGATTGGTCTCGGAATCACCCCTCCAGAGTTGGAAAGTAATGCTCAGATTGGTCTCGGAATCACCCCTCCAGAGTTGGAAAGTAATGCTCAGATTGGTCTCGGAATCACCCCTCCAGAGTTGGGAAGTAATGCTCAGATTGACCCGGAATCACCCCTCCAGAGTTGGAAAGTAATGCTCAGATTGGTCTCGGAATCACCCCTCCAGAGTTGGAAAGTAATGCTCAGATTGGTCCCGGAATCACCCCTCCAGAGTTGGGAAGTAATGCTCAGATTGGTCTCGGAATCACCCCTCCAGAGTTGGAAAGTAATGCTCAGATTGGTCTCGGAATCACCCCTCCAGAGTTGGAAAGTAATGCTCAGATTGGTCCCGGAATCACCCCTCCAGAGTTGGAAAGTAATGCTCAGATTGGTCTCGGAATCACCCCTCCAGAGTTGGAAAGTAATGCTCAGATTGGTCTCGGAATCACCCCTCCAGAGTTGGAAAGTAATGCTCAGATTGGTCTCGGAATCACCCCCCTCAGAGTTGGAAGTAATGCTCAGATTGGACCCCGGAATCACCCCTCCAGAGTTGGAAAGTAATGCTCAGATTGCTCAGATTGGTCTCGGAATCACCCCTCCAGAGTTGAAAAAGTAATGCTCAGATTGGACCCCGAATCCCCCCCTCCAGTTGGAAAGTAATGCTCAGATTGGTCTCGGAATCACCCCTCCAGAGTTGGAAAGTAATGCTCAGAGATTGGTCTCGGAATCACCCCTCCAGAGTTTGGAAGTAATGCTCAGATTGACCCCGGAATCACCCCTCCAGAGTTGGAAAGTAATGCTCAGATTGGTCTCGGAATCACCCCTCCAGAGTTTGGAAAGTAATGCTCAGATTGGTCTCGGAATCACCCCTCCAGAGTTGGAAAGTAATGCTCAGATTGTCTCGGAATCACCCCTCCAGAGTTGGGAAAGTAATGCTCAGATTGGTCCCGGAATCACCCCTCCAGAGTTGGAAAGTAATGCTCAGATTGACCCCGGAATCACCCCTCCAGAGTTGGAAAGTAATGCTCAGATGGACCCCGGAATCACCCCTCCAGAGTTGGAAAGTAATGCTCAGATTGGTCTCGGAATCACCCCTCCAGAGTTGGAAAGTAATGCTCAGATTGGTCTCGGAATCACCCCTCCAGAGTTTGGAAAGTAATGCTCAGATTGGTCTCGGAATCACCCCTCCAGAGTTGGAAAGTAATGCTCAGATTGGTCTCGGAATCACCCCTCCAGAGTTGGAAAGTAATGCTCAGATTGGTCTCGGAATCACCCCTCCAGAGTTGGGAAGTAATGCTCAGATTGGTCTCGGAATCACCCCTCCAGAGTTGGAAAGTAATGCTCAGATTGGTCTCCCGGAATCACCCCTCCAGAGTTGGAAAGTAATGCTCAGATTGGTCTCGGAATCACCCCTCCAGAGTTGGAAAGTAATGCTCAGATTGGTCTCGGAATCACCCCTCCAGAGTTGGAAGTAATGCTCAGATTGGTCTCGGAATCACCCCTCCAGAGTTGGAAAGTAATGCTCAGATTGGTCTCGGAATCACCCCTCCAGAGTTGGAAAGTAATGCTCAGATTGGTCTCGAATCACCCCTCCAGAGTTGGAAAGTAATGCTCAGATTGGTCTCGGAATCACCCCTCCATGCTCAGATTGTCCCGGAATCACCCCTCCAGAGTTGGAAAGTAATGCTCAGATTGGTCTCGGAATCACCCCTCCAGAGTTGGAAAGTAATGCTCAGATTTGTCTCGGAATCACCCCTCCAGAGTTGGAAAGTAATGCTCAGATTGGTCCCGGAATCACCCCTCCAGAGTTGGAAAGTAATGCTCAGATTGGTCTCGGAATCACCCCTCCAGAGTTGGAAAGTAATGCTCAGATTGTCCCCGGAATCACCCCTCCAGAGTTTGGAAAGTAATGCTCAGATTGGTCTCGGAATCACCCCTCCAGAGTTGGAAAGTAATGCTCAGATTGGACCCCGGAATCACCCCTCCAGAGTTGGAAAGTAATGCTCAGATTGGTCTCGGAATCACCCCTCCAGAGTTGGGAAGTAATGCTCAGATTGGCCCCCGAATCACCCCTCCAGAGTTGGAAAGTAATGCTCAGATTGGTCTCGGAATCACCCCTCCAGAGTTGGGAAGTAATGCTCAGATTGACCCCGGAATCACCCCTCCAGAGTTGGAAAGTAATGCTCAGATTGGTCCCCGGAATCACCCCTCCAGAGTTGGGAAGTAATGCTCAGATTGGTCTCGGAATCACCCCTCCAGAGTTGGAAAGTAATGCTCAGATTGGTCTCGGAATCACCCCTCCAGAGTTGGAAAGTAATGCTCAGATTGTCTCGGAATCACCCCTCCAGAGTTGGAAGAAATGCTCAGATTGACCCCGGAATCACCCCTCCAGAGTTGGAAAGTAATGCTCAGATTGGTCTCGAATCACCCCTCCAGAGTTGGAAAGTAATGCTCAGATTGGTCCCCGGAATCACCCCTCCAGAGTTGGGAAGTAATGCTCAGATTTGTCTCGGAATCACCCCTCCAGAGTTGGGAAAAATGCTCAGATTGACCCCGGAATCACCCCTCCAGAGTTGGAAGTAATGCTCAGATTGGTCTCGGAATCACCCCTCCAGAGTTGGGAAGTAATGCTCAGATTGGTCCCGGAATCACCCCTCCAGAGTTGGAAAGTAATGCTCAGATTGGTCTCGGAATCACCCCTCCAAAGTTGGGAAGAAATGCTCAGATTGACCCCGGAATCACCCCTCCAGAGTTGGGAAGTAAATGCTCAGATTTGTCTCGGAATCACCCCTCCAAGTTGGGAAAGTAATGCTCAGATTGACCCCCGGAATCATCCCTCCAGAGTTGGAAAGTAATGCTCAGATTGGTCTCGGAATCACCCCTCCAGAGTTGGAAAGTAATGCTCAGATTTGTCTCGGAATCACCCCTCCAAAGTTGGGAAAAATGCTCAGATTGACCCCCGGAATCACCCCTCCAGAGTTGGAAAGTAATGCTCAGATTGGTCTCGGAATCACCCTCCAAGTTGGGAAGAAATGCTCAGATTGACCCCGGAATCAGCCCCCTCCAGCGTTGGAAAGTAATGCTCAGATTTGTCTCGGAATCACCCCTCCAAGTTGGGAAGAAATGCTCAGATTGACCCCGGAATCACCCCTCCAGAGCTTTTGGAAAGTAATGGTCAGATTGGTCTCGGAATCACCTCCCTCCACGTTTTGAAAGTATGTTCAGATTGGTCCCGGAATCACCTTCATGTCTTTCCAGAAAAAGTGCGGACAAAATGACAAACTGACAGACTCTCCCAACTCTAGAGGGGTGATTCCGGGGTCAAACTGAGCGCATTTCTTTCCAACTCTAGAGGGGTGATTCCGGGGTCAAACTGAGCATTTCTTTCCAACTCTGGAGGGGTGATTCCGAGCCGAGCCGAGGCTATATAAGGAGGCTTCGTTAAATAAACTATGCCTAATCATTTGCTACCTTCGTTATCAGCGGAGACACAACAATTGGCGCAGTCGAGATCGGACCGGAATTCCCGGATTCCACAGTTTTGTGATAGGTAACGTCGAGTTCATCCAGAGGAACGAGAGCTGGTAGCGGATATGGATAAGGGGTAAGGGTTTGAAACACGTACATCTCCGTGCGCGGCCTGTTGCAGGACCCTCGGACGAAGCCGTCGAGAAGGAACTGGATCGATTGCTCGGGAATGGCACTTTGTCTCGAGTGGAATCTTCGGAGTGGGATGTCCTATCTTCGTGGTGGAGACGGCGAACGGCAAGATTCGCGTACGCGCGGACCTCTCAACGGGACTGAAGGCAGCTCTGCGGGACATCTCGCATCCAATTCCAAACATGGAGGATATCATGACTCGCTTTTCTGGGAATCGAATATTCACCCAGTTGGATCTTTCAGATGCTTATCTTCAGCTCCCACTCGAGCCTTCGAGCCGCGCTCTCACGACAATCAACACCATCGTGGATTGTTCCAGTACAACCGCCTTGTTTTCGGGCTGAAAACTGCTCCTGCAATTTTCCAGAGAGCGATGAACCAGGCTCTGAACGGCCTCCAAGGCGTTCTCGTTTATCTCGATGATATTCTGGTAATGGGCGCAGGCCAGTCGGAGCTTCGTTCGGAGTGGGCCAGGCTTCAGGAATAGGGATTTCGATTAGGCTTGCCGAAATGCACTTTCAATGCCCGGCTTGTGATATCTAGGCATGATCATCGACGCTCAAGGGATCCGAGCCGACCCCGAAAAGAAAATAGCGGCCATCCGGAACTTACGCAAGCCTTCAACGTCGCAGAGGTTCGGTCGTTGCTGCTGGGGTTGGTCAATTACTATGGCAAGTTTGTGGACAAACTTCATCAATCAAAGGCAGTGTTCGAGTCACTCTTGGCCAAATCCGTTCCTTTCAAGTGGACCACCGCTCACGACAAGGCTTTCACGGCAGTCAAGAGTATTCTTCAGGTCCCCTCATGCTCGCGCATTATGATCCGCGACAGCGTCTGGTCGTAGCAGCCGATGCGTGCGACACGGGCATCGGCGGTGTCCTGCTACAACGTTACGAGGATGGGTCGGAGAAGGCCGTTTTCCATATCTCCAAGTCGCTTACACCGACTCAACGCAACTATAGTCAAATTGAGAAGGAGGCGCTGGCTCTGGTGACCACAGTGGAACGCTGAGAAACTTCGTATGGGGGCGACACTTCACGTTGCAAACCGATCATCGCCCTCTCTTGGCTCTTTTCCGGACTACAGATACGAAGGGGCTAAGCGAGCGCACTGCGGCAAGACTGAAGCGTTGGGCTCTGCGACTCGTGGGATTCGATTTCGAAATCGAATATGTTCGAACCACGGAGTTCGGTCAAGCCGATGCTCTTTCGAGGCTGATCCAAGAAGTGCGCATAGACGCGGCGAGTTCTGCGATGGACGAGGTGATCGCAAGCCTCGAGTGTCAAGAGACGGAAATCAGAGCCTGGTGACCCTCAGGAAAGCTTTCACGCCCACCGGGGTCAAGATCCGGGAGGCTACAGAGAAAGACGCCACCCTGAAAAAAGTGCTACTTCGGCTGAAGTCTGGATGGCAGAAGGCGGATTTCAAAGATCAGGCCTTGCGTCCCTTCGCTCAACAAGCGGAATCGCTCTGCGACGCCGAAGGAGTTCTTCTATGCAACGAGCGAGTCGTGGTTCCAGTCTCCTTGAGAGGACCTGTGTTGAACAAGTTACACGAGGGCCATCCCGGGGTAGTGAGGAATGAAAGCGTTAGCCCGGGCCCATTTCTACTGGCCAGGCATGTCCGGAGGTCGAGCGAGTAGTCAAGGCGTGCGCTCACTGCGCACAGCAAGCGCCGAAGCCGATCAAGGTTCCCCTCGCACCGTGGCCGAATCCGACAGCCCCGTGGGTGCGAGTCCACCTCGATTTCGCGGAGCCGCAGAAGGGACTCATTTTTCTTGTAATCGTTGACGCTTACTCGAAATATGTGGATGCGGTTTTCATGAAGCGAGCTTCGGGAGAAGCTCTCGTCAAGTACCTCAGAGCCTTGTTCAGGCACTTCGGGCGACCAGAAACCTTGGTTTCGGATAATGGTCCTCAGTTCGTTTCAGGGGATCTGGCGCAGTTCTGTGCGGACGAACACGTCGTTCATCTCCGCTGTGCGCCACACTCTCCGCAAAGCAACGGTCAAGCCGAGAAGATGGTCGGCACGCTCAAACGATCTCTCGAGGCCCCAAACCAGACCGCGCTGGACAAAGCCGTGGCGGCCTACAATTATACGCCGAACGAGACGTTGAGCGGGAAGACCCCGGCAGAGGTGTTTTTTCGGGCGGTGCCTCCGCACTCCGTTCGCAGTCTTCCGCAAGGTCTCTGATCAGCCCCGGAAGCGGGACAAAGCTTTAAGGAAACTTACGACAGGCAGCCATGGCGTGCGGCCCAGGGCCTTCACGAAGGGGGAGGGAGTGGTCGTGGAACTGAAGCCCCGGAAAAGAGTGCCAGCCACGTTTGTCCAGGGCCTCGGGAAAGCCATGGCGCATGTGGAGTACGACGGGAGGCTGTTGCGCCGGCACCTTCAACCAAATTTGGAAGCGAAATTTCAGGCGACCCTCAGATTCGGCGGATGACTCGGAGGAGTTCTTGCCGTCGGCCTCCGACCCAGAAAACGCGCAGCCGGCCGCGCCAGACCTGTGCCAGGACATCGGGGAGTCGTCGCCAACCGCGTCATCAGGGGGACGCTGCGAGCCCGGATATCGACGTGTCGCAGCCCGCGACGCCGCAAACCAACGACCAAGAGCCGTCTGAAGCGACGGGCAGAATATCGCTGACCTGCTGGAGACGCGACGACCGTAGCGTTCGGGTTGCCGGAGTTTCGGAAACGAAAATTATCAGAGCTCGGGCGACGCTCCGTCTGGCACGCTCTACCTCGTTGTCCCTTCAAGGCATCTGTCACTATCGTTCCCCTTGACGTAACAATAGGGAAGCCTGGTTAGATGGAACCCGAAAGCATTGTCGGGAGTGACGCCTGAATCAACTCCATATACCCCCAACAGTGTGTCCAGATTGACCGAAAATCACCTCCCCGGAACCAGGAGAGTATGGTCAGAGTGATCCTGGAATCCTCACGAGACCCCAGAAAGTATGGTCAGAGAGACCCCAAGAGAATGGACCGGAATCAACTCCGCACGGATGAAAATTACCCGAGCGCAGCTTATTTCAGGAGTCCAGAAACTGTTCAACATATCAATTGAAATTCCCATTCTCTCTCGGGCAAAACAGATCTTCTACGCGGAGGAAGAGCCTGATGCTTCAAAATCGAATTGTTCACTTGTGGTACAAATTTCGTCACGTTCAGCCAAAGCCAAGGCGATGTCCAACCTGTTTCCGACTCCGTGACAAGATCGCTATGACACTGAATGCTCTTTCGACGCAGTGGGACCAAGAACGCCGATAGGTCGATTGGCGCCGCGCCCGTGGTAAGGATTTCAGTTCGCGTCTGGCGCAGGATGTCATCTGGTCTCGCCCTCGCGTGCAGTCTTCCGGGAGCAAATTCGCCACGTGCATTCGCCACTGGAGTGAATGCGGGGGATGGAGATCTGATATATAAGCGTTTTTCTTTCCGGGCTGCAACCAGACTCCTTGGAGTTTCTGAAGACACGAAACCGAATCGGAAGGAGACTCCCACGCCAAGATTTCGATCCAAATATGGGAATGTTGCGAGCGGGTGGGATCAAGCCCCAGGCCGAGAAGTTGAGCGCGCTCAAAACGTCGAGAAGCTCTCATCATCAAAGTTCTAAATACAGAACAGCCTTCGAACCGATTCGGAAAAAAATTTAATCAGACAAAATTTTCGAGGTCGTACTGTGTTCGGAGAGGGAATGATTGGAATTGAAGTTGAAACAATCGGGGGGTGCACTCTGATTGAAGTTTGAATGATCGAGGGAAGAATGCGAATGGTTGAAATAATCCGGGCTGTACTATGATTCATGACGACTTCCGAAGTCTCCCTGATGCCGATACCGATCGGAGTTTCAGCACCACAGAATCCGTCGGTTTCGATCCTTTGCCCGGCTACTCAATTGACTGCTACAACAACGAACTTACCGTCAGAGTAGCGATGGTATTGAGCGGGTCGTCATCTTAGGAGTATCAGATCCACTTTCCAGGAGGCAGCGCGCATCAAAACTGGAACGAATTCCGTTGCTGAAGAGCACTCCTTGTACATTTCGCTGACGGCTACATTCAGAGAGCTTGGACGAAAATCCGCCAGTACCGAAAGTCGGCGTTCCCGAAGCGCGTTTGTCGACGCGCTGTACTGAGGGCGAGCGATAGAAGAGATGTCCATATCTGGTAACGTGAGCAGACACCACTCCATCTGGCGTACGACGGTAACGGCTCACACAGAGAACGAACGTAACGTTGCGAGCGAGGAAACCCGGTGAAAAATTCTGGAGTTTGTGGGGCGCCCGACATTGGTGAAGCCAGCGGGGCGGTATATTTTAGGAAGCGCACCTGATGGGGTATGGACAGGAGCGGTGACAGCCGGCTACTTCACGCAGCTTTTGTCTTTCTTGTGCCGATGCATCATGGAACAAGATTCAGGATGTGCGGGAGGAAAATGTCTTCAATGAAACCATCGACGACCGATAATTGCAGAGCCGACATTCCGTGGGACGGGTCTCTTCAGCCCTTCACGCCGAGCACTAGTTAAAGGGAACCATACGAAGTGTAACACCCAGATTTGAATGGTGAGGTGCCCATTTTGTAGTCCATTGTGGGTCATGTTCTGGCCCACAATTGATCGTCTTGGATGGGCCCGTGTTTTTTTTTCTAGGCAGGTCCGAAATTCCGAAAAAAAGAGGTTCTCCTGATTTCCAGCGCGGATTGACCCCCTGTTCTTGATTGGTGACTCGAGTTTTCGAGCCTGAATTAGTGACTGATGTGGGGAGTACGCACTGAGATCCCCTGGATCGTTTTCGACACGATATGACTTGTCCTTGCGGTCATGATCGTGGATTAGCTCCGACGTCCTGAGCACGACGGGAGCAACTCCGATCAAGAGAAACGACGCAAAAAATTACAAGCAAAAAAATTCTCTAGCATTGCTCTCCCAAGTTTTGTTGATGACACCAAGAAAGACATTGCATACGTGAGCGGCATGGTATGAAATGGGCTAAACACCTGTTGAAGACTATGCCTCATAGGTCACCCATGATATTACTTTCCGCTCTGAGTTAGGTGAAACAAGATTCACTCGATCTCTCTGTGTACTACCTAGTCCAGTCATTGATTCAGAGTCGGAAACTCTTGCCTCTATTCAGATATCGAAAGTCAATCGGCCCTGGAAGGCTGAAAAACGTAATTTTTCCGAATTTCGGGCTCCTCAAGAAAAAAAACACGGATCCATTCAAGGCGATCAACTGCGGGCCCGAACATGGCCCAGCATAGACTACCGAACGGACACCTTCTCATTCAAATCTGGGTGTTACACTTCGTATAGTTCCCTTGTTAGCCTCTCATAGATCATGGAGTCGCCATTACCAATTGGAGTCTTGACATCATAAGTTAGGATGACGAGGACTGGCACGATAACTTCCACCTTCTTTGTTCTCCGGCTGAACTTCTCAGCCAGCCTTCAGGAGTGTCCCGGAATCACCTTTCGGTATTGCTTCAGTAACACTCCCTATCGCCTCGCAAATCCCATTGCGGGCGATGGGCTTGGGTCTTAAGATGGTTCAGATTCAATTCTGATATAAATTAAATCCTCTTTTTACCACATAAGATAACTTCCTACTACAGAAAAAGGATAACAGTGTGAAATGCACGCAACTCGCCATTGCAGCTCCACAGGCCTGAGGTCAGAATCTTTGAGCGCATCGATGCGATGTGCTTAATACGTTGGAAGGAGAATCAATTGGTTTTCCATCGGTTGCCGGCTCTTGATTTCCTCGAGAGTTCCGTCAGTATGATGTGCCGATTGGTCGAATCAGACGAAGCAACATGGAGGCGAACGATGAAAGTTCGGTAGTAGATTTCTGATATCGAGGCGGCTGCTTACCGTCATTTCGACGATACACCTCCCGTCTCCTCCACTCGAGTTCGCAAACCTCCTCGAGGTAATTGCTGACCACGGATCTCGATTTCCGTTGATATTTTCCGTTCGGAACGATGAAACGACGAGCTCCATGGATATCAGAGAGCCCGTTTACAGCTTCAGTCAGGAGGCCGAGAATGAGGGCGGGCGATTGAAGTTTAAAACTCTTTCCTAGAAATCCGTCTCATAACAGATCAGAATGAGACGTGGCATCTGGAGTGAGCTGCTACCGAGCATCTGAACAGCGCTCCCTTATAAAGAATAGCTCGCACACGCAGCGTTGTTTCCCTACCTAAAGCGGCCAAGCAACGAATGCTCTTTTACCTCCGATCAGGTAGTACTGCTCTCTGATTCATCTCATTACGAAAATCAGGTTTTGACTCTGGGAGGCCTCGCTCCCTATGCTTTCAGACGCAGCACCTATAATTTCGGAGAGCGCGTAAGTGAGGCATTCTCGGAGGGCAGGCTGTGCACACGAGGGCGCCCCCTCCGTCATCGATCGTTTCGTGCGGCTCGCAAGTCTGAAGTCAGAGCTGGTGAATCCACATGACCCAGGCTTTGTCGAACGATTTGCTCGAATGCATGGCAATACCCCAGAGATTGTTGGTCTAAATGGTCGGATCGTGAAGCCGGCTGACCGGATCGTTCCAGCCGCGACCGAATCAGTCGAGTCCGTCAAACTAGCATGACAGTACGCTATAAAGAGCATATTACAATCGCTCAAGAGTATCTGTTGGAACCCAACCATTGGCGACGAAGATTCGAAAGGATCTACTAGCGGTATACTGACGGAATTCAAGAGAAGTGCTGGAACCACCACGTGAGGGAGCAGTTTTCCCGTGTCAGCAGGGAGAAGTGAGTCATTCCCTTGAGATCAGTTTGGGTCCCGATGTTCCAAAAATTCAAAGCACAAAACGAGACAGGGTGGGCGCAGAACTGATGGGAGGTACCTAGCGTGGGCTAGCTGGAAGAGTGAGGCCGCAACGTGCGAACAGCAGCCGACTGTTCGGGCTTCGTTAGGGCCCTCACACCAGTAGCCTCGGATCCCTTCTGCGCTGTCTCTCCCGGACTCGTAGTCGATGGAGACGCGAGAAGTTTTGCGTTCCCAGTGACGCGACCTGATTTCGAGACGGACGATTGTCGGTCCTTCTTTGATGAACGTCATGTTGACGTTGTTGTCGTGGAATCCGATCTGAGCTGGACCTGCTGAGAGAACCCGAACGAATGCAGACATCTTCGCAACATCATGCACCAACGAAATTAGTCGTCGGGGAAGTGGTCATGGCTCGTGATTACAGGAATCCTACTTGCGGATGGAACGTTGGTAGGGTCACACAAATCTGCGGCTCGTGGTTGCGAATGTTCGAAGTCGATGGAAGAACTTGGAAAAGGCATGTGGATCAACTCTGGAAACGCGAGCTCAGCTATCACCCGCGACCAGTGGCAGCGGAATAGAATACATATGGTGAATACATAAGACGCCATATGGTGACCTCAGTCCCCGAAACTCATTGATCAGGACGAGTCAGAAATGACAGCGGTCGTGACCACGGAATCAATGCTTCAACGCATTGATTGTCGAGGTTCCCCAATTGAAGTCTCTCCCGTCCGGCTGTCGTGGGTGACCAAGGAGAACCGCCAGCCCCCTATAGTGACGATGGGGTCTGATATGATGTAACAACACTTGTGATAGTGTGAATAATCTGTAGAATTCTGATGAAAAGGCAAGGAGGAGTTTTTGTACTTCGAATATTGCGCGCTTCCTTCCTCTAGATCGAACACCACTGTCTTACAATAATAAACGCACAACCGGCTCACTGGTCTTCCAGCCGACGACACGAGCGCGTCGTCTCTTCTCTCTCCATGTACGTACTTCTGGGAACCCGTTGAAACCCAACAGTAGCTCTCATGAACCTCATCATCGGAACCCCAGATAGCCGTCCTCAGAGAAAATCTTCCGTATGCCCCTGTGCGTTGCACGAACTTGAGGGGAGAGGGGTGACACATATGAAACTCAATGCTCGTCATTCGTAGTGTCCAAGGAGCGTAGAGGAGGTATATGTCACGATTCGAGCTTCAGAAAGTACACTGGAACTTCAGACACCCCCGGCCTGTCCGAGGAAAAAGACGAAGGTACTGCCTACAAGTGGCCTGTGCTCGAATCTCCATGAGAACATAAAATACGAATCAAACTTTATTCGTTCATCATTGGCTCAATGAGCCATCGGTCGTGAGTTACGTCCAGTCAGAGGTGAACATGACTCGAAACTGTTTTTGACCATAACCTACTCGACACTCCGACAGCACAAGGATATCAAAGCTTCGGCAGCGTCTTCTAACAAGCATGCATCCTTATACTCGGTGGATCCTCGTATTCCTCTCTATTTACAAGCTTTACATATTGCTGCACAGTTAGATAGGTAAATTTCAGTCCTGACTGATTATTCCGGCACTGAACCATTAGTTACAGCCGAAATGATGAATTCGACAAACTGCCACGCAAACGTTGACTCATCGTCTGACTGCTACGCCCTTCGTGGCTTTCACAGCCTCTTTCTTCTGTGAGGATGTGTCCGATTTTCTCGTAAGCAAGCCAATGACGTTACGGGAGCCGGGAACTCTTGTCTCTGGACGGTAGAACCCTGAAGTCTCGCGGTCAAATCAGACACGGGGGAGTTTTTTGGTAAAACAAGGGATCCATGAGGAACCGAATGTCCCTTCCCTGCGAAACTCCAGAGCTCTTAAGCATCGCTGACAGAACACCTCGAAGACAGAGGCGTGAACCAGTATCCTTCACTGAGAGTTTGTGTATCACACACAATCTTCCATTGACATGAGTAGAGGATTGACGTACTCGAAACCTTCGAACTCAGATTGATCGATCTTGCCGATCACTTTCCTGGAATTTCGGAAGTTTCGTTCAGAGTGGAACGCGATTCCCATGCGCCATTGTGAGCAAAAATAATTGATTCGCATTGAACTCACGGATCATCGGGGGTGAAGCACACCGGTTCCGAGGTGAATTGGGGGTCGAAATGCTCAAAATCGAAATCGGTGTCGAGTTTCGGCTTGTACGGAGGGGTCAGCTGCTTCCTTTCCAAAAGTTCCCAATTGATGGCTTTGAAGAAGGGATGCGTACAGATATCAGAGAATCCGGTAACGCTATGACAGCCCAGCCTGTAGTGTGCAAGTTAGAAGCACGAGTTAAATGAGTTCCATCCGAAGTCGAATTCGAGTCTATGTGATTGAAGTGTGTTCCGCCAAACGAACCTTTCGGCTGGATTCTTGTTGAGGAAACCCTTCAAAACACTCTGAGCTTTGACTGAAATCGAACGAGGGATTCGAATAGTTTTCTCCAGGATAGCTTGGAAGAGATAGTCTTCGCAGTTCTCATCAGGATTGTCGGATTGTCCTGAAAAGAAAACGGGGTGTTCAGCCTCGCGATATCTCCATAGTTGGTCATTCAACACCACGTCACGACGATAGTTTGATCCAAATGCTCAAATCCCGCAATTCATGATGATGACCCGCGCGGCTTCGATTCCTTGAGAATCCTTGCTTCGTATACTTGATAGCACTACGCCAGCGCTCGCCTTCGTTTGGAGATTTCATCTCACCTATGATATCGAATGGTGAATGACCAGCGAGCATCTCGTACAGAAGCACTCCGAGGGCCCACCAATCCACGCTGAACCGGTAATCTACACCTCGGAGTATTTCAGGTGCGATGTAATTCGGAGTCCCGCAGAACGTTGACGCGAAATCATTTTCACGTTTGATGCCTTCTTTACACATCCCATAATCTGTCAGTTTGATGTGGCCTTCGTGGTCCAGGAGTACGTTATCCAGTTTCAAGTCTCTGTGAGAAGAGGTTTTCGAAAGTGCTTCAGCAAAGAATCAACGTTCACACACATACTTCGGCGAATGCGTTCCAGCAGTTGTTTCCTCTGAGATAATTTCACTCACCTGTAGATAATGCCTCTGTCGTGGAGGAAGTGCAAAGCCAGAGAAATTTCGGCAGCGTAGAATCGAGCATGGTCTTCATTGAGCTTCCGCATGCGCTGCATGTGGAACATGAGGTCACCACCTCTGACGAATTCGATCACAAAAAACAGGCGAGATTCGTTCTGGAAACAGGAATGCAAGCCCACAAGGAATGGGTAATTTGACGCCGTTTCGAAAACATGTTTCTCGGTTTGGATCCAATCTATGTCTTCATCGTCGTTGACGAGCGACTTTTTGATGATTTTCATCGCATAAATCCGTTGGGTCGACTTCAGTTCCACCATGAGAACCTTTGCGTAGGAACCGCGTCCTATGACTCGTATAAGCTCGAAGTCGTTCAACGAGTATTGACCTCGCACACCACCCTGCGCTGTCGGGCACACGTCCTGTGAGACGGAAAATACGTCATCAGAATGTGAGGAGGGTCTTGCATGAATGGAAAACGGATGTCGGGTTACGGCGCTGGGGATTCGGGCGAATAGACATGGTCTCACATTTATCGGATCGTCGATGTCTTGACAGTCGCCACTTTCTTGTACGAGATGCCGTCTCTGGCCTCTTGACCCAGTGCCTGTCCGAGCGAGTCTGAGGTCGAGTCCTTCCTCGGGTATCGTGTTACCGTTCAGGGCTTGGTTGTCATATCCTCCTACGTCGTTTTTGCGATCGCATTGAAGCCGGATAGCCTTGTGGCACTTCTTATGAACCATCAATTTGCAATTGATGCATTTGAAACCCTGGAAACGAACTCGGGCTGAGATACGGGGTCGCTGCCGGCACTCGAATTTCTGATTTCAGAATCATCCACCTCCGCCACGGTAGGTGAGAGACGAGGCTCAAAATCGAGTGAAGCTTTGAACCCATCTCTCTGGGAATTCCAATGATGAACTCACCTGACGTCCCAGGCCCCATATTCTATCCATGCAGTATGTACAAAACGCTTTCCGGTTGAACCGTTTGGCTTGAAAAATATGTCCATTGACACGGTACATCTTCCTCCATCTGCGTGCACCCCTACGGTATATAGATTTGTCCTCTCCGGGGCATGGTAGTCCGGGATACGTAGGAACGGACGGGAACACTGGAAGTGCAGAGGAAGAGAAGTAGATTGTAGTCCTGAACATTGAGAAGGTGAACTACGGTTTCGGAATATCGGCTCTCTGGCCCATGTGCTGGCACGCTATCGGACGCGAAGCCTCTCACGTAAGCTAGGTTCCCTGAGGGTCCCACCAACCATGAATATTTATTTCAGAATCCTTGTTGACCTCATACAGCCGAATCGCTTCATCCAGTTCTTCCTGATGCTCTATTGTGCACGGATCACCTGTTTCCACAGCGAGAGGAAGGAAATATTACACATCCGTCGTGGAACACTGCACTGGCAACAACATCTCCCGTTCTCCTTTAGGAGTCCCGTACGAACCTTCTTCGTCAACCCATTTGACGGTGAACTGCTGTGTCTCAGAGAAGTTGCACACCTCTCGCATCTCGCTCTGGAAGCGTTCGAGACTGATACCCGGTCCAATGTAGATCACGAAAATTTCTCTAGAATTGAAAACCGCGGAGCTTCAGAGTAGTTTTGTGGTTTCTTGTTTTTCTATTCGATCGCAGACCGAACCGACTAAATTTCTCTCCGTAGACAGAGCTGGATCAAAACATTCGCAAACGACGGGAAGAGAAACCCGTGTTTGGCATTCCGTCGGAAGGCGTATGACTTGTTCTTGTGAGCTTTCCACCCGTGATGCTGAGAATGTATGCCTCCGCACAACTACAACGGGGTTCACTCAAGCACGCAACCGATGTGTGGCTCAAAAGCTGGGAAGCGTGTTATACCACAACTTGGAACACCGGAATATGCCACGCAATGATAAGGCCAACAACCACCTGTTGACAGGTGTTACTCTGCATCCGAATCGTCACCGGATTGCCATTCTCAAGTGGAGGCCTGAGCAATCAACGAGCTGCACAACCACGCTATGATTCAGCTTTTGCACAGAACACCGGGACGCCGACGTCGCCGCAGGAATAGTTTCAGCCAGGACTCTACCTCTGCTAGACAGAGTGGAATCCACTTCACCAGAACCAAGCCACTCACCCGTTGTAAGCACATTTGAGACGAATTTCGTCAGCCCCTCCTTCGTTCTTCATGATCGCTGGCATGTATGTGGCTCACTCAATCCGTGCTAGTTCGAATCCCGATCAGGCTTGACAACTATGATCTTCGGAAGGGCTCGTTTTTGAGAGGCCGCCTCGTCCGAACGCGTGATGGCGGCCGATGTTGACAATCGATGATAGTGCTACTCCCTCTTCTAGAACGACGACGTCAACAACTGGCTCTCCTCGCGACCGCTTGCTTCTGTGGTCTCAGCGGCAGCAGCGGAGACAGTGACAGCAGAACGGCTCAAGAGCTCCACAGCCAAGCCAGGGCGAAGTGTGACGCGGTCAGTCAATCTCTCTCCTCCTTCCGTGTGGGGCCGCAGTGAGAAGTGATTGGATTCGAAATGGCGGCGCGAAACCCACTCCGACGGAATGATCTGAACAACTCCGATCCGGAATTCCTCGTAGTCGCACTCGATCTTGATGAGCGGGATGGGGCGTTCCGTGTGCTCTCAGATGGAGAGGTTGCAGTTGCAGCAAACCATGAGTGACCCTCAATAATTCGGGCGACCATCGTTCACCACAACCCACACGGTTTTCGGGACTGCTGATAGCCTCGCATGGCCCACCCGGTGGTCGACTAGGATGCGCTCGAACATTTCCCAGAACGTATTGTTGCCTGGATGCTGCACTCCTGAGGCAACTCATCGCTATATACTCTGGCTCCTCTACACCACGGAGGCCTCCGGGAGGCCTGCATTTCAGAAGGGATCAGCGGAGAAGTCCCGAGGTTCGCGCTCTGAGGTTCCGTATTGAAGTCAGACGTATTCAACACGGGCAATCCGCTGCGTTCGCCATATGTCACACCACACTACAGAATTGGGAACAGAGGGCATCGGAATCCGCGAGCCCGGGGCCGAGTGCCACCTGGGCTGGTCTGACTTGCGGTCGCATTATCCGCTTGGGGCCTGTTGTAAGGCGAATGCACGCGACGATGCCATCGGTTGCTGATCCCCAAATATCCCGTCTGTCTACTTCAGGTTGCTTCAACGCCACACCGACCTAATCCAAACGATTCCCAAAGCCTATCAAGAATCATCTTTCGAACGGCTCGAATCATCAAACATAGCCCAAGATATAACCAATACGATTCAGTCGGAAAGCATCCCAGAGTCTTCCCACAAAACACAGCCGGCAATATGTGGTGCCTTCCGCGTGCTCGGCCTGCCAGACATCCTTGTTCCTCACATGATGTCAAAGGAAACCCACACGCGGCCGTGCTCTGCATGAGGTTTGAGTCAATAACACCTAAGCCCAAGCTGAGGATCGAAGCATCAGAACGGAGGAACTATTCTATCATATCTGGCTCTCGATCTCATGTGCAGTGGGAGTTGGAACATGCGGGGAGCGAGGAACCACTCGGGAGGAGGAATCTACGGTGGCACATGAGCAGTTACAGGTCGAACAGTTACAGAAATCGTTGTCACCTCGGGTCCTTTCACGTCAGAGCTCCCCCAAAGTTATCTTCCTCTCTTCGAAATGCGGGGTACTATCCAATATTCGGGTCTTCTCCCCTACGTACGTTAGCCTTTGGCCTTCAGACACGAGTATGGGTTCCCAGGGTCGAGATATACAGTGTCGACTCCTCGAAAGTTTGAGATTAAAACGCAATCATCTCGGACACCACGACGGAAGTCTTGGAACGATGAAGAATCGCGTTCCTCGGTTCCTCGGACGGAGTTCGGAAACATTTGGTGCATCTTTTAAGATCCGTCCGAACGGCTCCTCCCGAAGCTTTCCAAGCTCCTCGACACACACTCACGAATACAGCTTCCAAACGCAGAGTGGGGTTCAGATTGCTGAGGAATACTGTGCTCAAGATTCGGAATCTCGACGCATTTCTTCTCGCCAGATAACTGCGATAGACTGTTGTTCCAGTTGGTACTGAAATACCTCGATCCCACATGCGAAATGAGGTGAGCGAGGGCGCCACATTCAACGCTCACTTGGGAACGATCACGTTCTCCGAGATCCAGAACCTTCCAGGAAACGGAATCCTCAGCTTTATTCACCATCCCCCCTCCGGTTCTTATCGCGATACTGGTTAACTCGTGACCAACTGAGTCGATCTCCGACAGTGGAGAGAGCACCCCCTGGCCTCGGCCTGTTAGAGAATCGAAGGGTGAGCTGCCCCGACTGCTGAGCTTTGATCTCAACAAATGGAAGCGTTTCTCCGGAAACAAGTTCATGGAGGGCTGAATGAACTAACTCAGTTCCCGATCATATTCGAAGCTGGAATCATCTCTGACGTGCTCCAACTAGTCGAGACAACAAAAGCTGCAGCCTGAACGTCGCCGGTCGCGCCGACTTCCGGTCATGGTGCGCAAGAATCAAACCATGCGCGACTTCTCCCTTCTCTCCGGGTGGCGGGAGAACTCGTATCCCTTGACGGAGGATCTCGAACAACGAATCACATGTTATCCGCATAGCCTGGACATGCTTCCGCCAGCGGATACAAGAATCGATTCCAAATTATGCGCTCGTGTCGGCTTATTGTCATGAGGTGCCGTTGACTAGAGTGATCACGATGACTCGGAGTGAATCCGATGGCTTCCGTCCAGGAACCGCGCTCGAAGGCGATCGCTCTCCCATTCTTTATGCTAATGAGCACTCGTATCCTGATCTCTATTCACACGAGCGGGGCTCCCCTCAATCCCCGTCGACCGGCTCATCGAAACCTGCCGTCTCACTGCCGGTTCTGGTGCTACGTTCAGGGCAAGTTCAGAGGGCTTAACTTTAATAGCTCATAACTCCGCTTCCAGAAGTTGCAGAACGGTGATAAAATGCTCGAAATACGCGGAATTCATTCAGCTTTCAGATGCCGTTCTGATTCAACGAATGGCCTGCCAGCACCAATGGTTTCACTGAGATGGTCCGAAATAAAGATGGTCGCGATTTTTCGATTCCGGCGAAACCAAGATCATGACCCCCTGTTTTCCAGTCAGAATCATTTTCTTCGAAAATTAGGCTGTTAGAAAAAAGCTGAGCAAGTCGGCCTCGAAAGTTTCGATCTTTAGCCATCTCGGTCTATGTTGAGTGAATAGGGAAAATATGGGCCTTCTTAACAAATGCTGCATCTCCCCCAGAAAACGAGCCAATTTGAGATGCCGCATAGCACATCTTATGGCCGGGCTCGAAGCAAAAAACATCTGATCCAATTTCAGGTTTTCCAGGGGTTTCCAGGGAAAATCGTGCCGGTGCCAGCTATGGGACGGCTCAGCCATCGGAACTGAAGTTTGTGATTCCGACTCGCAATTCGAAGCTATGGGTGAAGAGCCGAAAATTGGATCAGATGACATGTTTTCGCAGCTGTGAGCCCGGCTATAAGATGTGCTATGCGGCATCTCAAATTGGCTCGTTGTTTGGAGGAGATTGAGCATTTTTTGCAAGGGCGCATTTTTTCCTCTTCACTCAACATAGACCGAGAGGGCTAAAAATCAAAACTTCCGAGGCCGATATCTCCGCTTAGTAGCGACCGAGTCGCCCAGTTTTTTCTTCTTCAAACAGCCCTCTTCTTGGACGAATTTCCTGACTGATAAAATAGGTGGTCATGATCTTACTGTCGCCGAAATCGGAAAATCGCGGTTTTTCAATTTCCGACCGTTTCAGTCAAGCTGTCGGTGTTGGTAGGCCGTTCGTTGAATCGGAACGCTCGGCGGCATCTGGAAGCTGACTAGATTTCGCGTATTTCGAGTGTTTTACCATCTTTCTGCGCCTTCCGGAAGCAGACTTATAAGCTGTCTTAGTTTAGCGCCCAGGACTTTTGCACGCACCCAATAGTCAACCCCCTAACCTGATGCTCCGATTGAAACATTCGAAAACCATAGATGGCTTTACTCCCCCGCATCAAAGAGACTCTTCTAGATTGATGATTTATTATGATAAATAATCTTATGACATAGGAAGTCATGATATGATGACAAATATGATAAAGCCGCACACCTGCATGGAAGAAGATTTATAAGAGAGGGATGATATGAAGTGCATCTGCTCGTCTCTGAAATGGGCAGCGATGCAGAGACCACTGATTCCTAATAGCTCGACGCTGTTCCCAGCAGATCGTTCGAGTGTGCAGAACCAGTTTCACATCATCGTCGTTGTCATGTTCTGCCAGGCTTTCCACCTAACGTAACTTCAAAAGTTCTGTGTGCCATTGCCTTTGCTCGTAGGAGTACACAGTTTATGGTACAGTATTCTGGGACTGGAATCAGGAGAATATGTCGTAGTCCCTACTATCATGCTGCGTCCATCTTAAATTAACAACATTTACAAGAAATGCTCCCGCATTTGGCGAATCTATGAAAACACTGACGTCCTCGAATATCTCACGAATCGCAATCACTCGAGATGGGAACTCGTCGGAGCGATTCCGGTAGAGTCCGGACACCGAATCGGGGACAGAATTTGTGTGAAGCTCCGGGATTCATCCATCTTCTCACAGGGTATCACACATCGGATCTAGAAGTGATCCGAATCGCCTCAAAATTCCGGAAATCTCATCCGATTCCGCGGCGAGTTGGATCCGTCATGCTCATCTGAATACGGTCGCTATCACAGGCCTTCTGTGATGAATCAAGCTCATGAAATCAGCTTTCGCGTTCGGAGAAACTGTTTTTCGTAGAAGAGTAGATCTCTCTGCCGATCGTTTGAGTGCAGGTCAGCTCCGACGAGGAAGGTCCTCCCACGCCGAGCTAAGCATGCCAACGAGGGCTACCCAGATGTCGATTACGGTAGAGATACACTTCGCTTGCGAGTCTCAAGAATTACAGTTCTCGTCCACGCTCTAACTCTGTGAGCTCCTTCAATAACATCTTCTTGGAGAATCCTTGTATTTATCCTTCAGCTCGTTCTTGAATTGTCGGAAGTTTTGGCGATTTCTCTCCAAATCTCCAATTTTCCCACCGTGGAAGGAACTTGGTAACTTGAGACCACGATGGATCAGGAATGCATTGTTCAGTACAGCGAATGTATAACCAGCCACGTGGAGCTCACAAGCTTGACTGATCCGATTGAAACCATATTGGCGAAATCGTTCGTCGTAGAATGGCACAGAGTTATGCGCGAAGAAGAACGGCTCCCACGGGTCTCTCCAAGCTATTTGATACAAAACCTCCAAATGATTCCCGTTCGCTGGTGCTTTCACCCATGTCTCATAGTCGGTGTGTTTGTGGCACTTGTGGCACAACTCCATGTAGAATGGACGAGCCTCATTATTGCTGAGAAGAGACAAGAGCTCATCTTTATTCTTTGGCATTTGGATCGATTCGAGTGCTTCGAAAGCCGGCACCACGAAGACTTCGTTGAGACCATCGGCGTATCGACTAAACAAACTGTTTACTTTGGCGAAATATACAAACGCATCACGGAGACCTGCGAAAAGACCGCTGATGGTTACTCCTCTCTTCCGTTCAGATTCAATCTCTCCAGATTTTCGGGGTAACGCTCGATGAAACGGCTTCCACGATGACAGCACGCCAAGCCCTTAATGAGTGTAACTCACCTGAGTTGACCATCAGATCAACGTCGACGACGAATACGAACTGCGTTTTGGAATTCTTCCGTCCCACGTTTCTGAGAAGATTCACAGGATAAGCGTCTCCGTGATCGTAATTCGTTTTCTGCGAGAGATCACTGAGGCGCTCTCCGAGAGTGGAACATTCGCCGCTCTTCAAGGATGACGATCGTCCCCGCTGAACCCGACCAGAGACAGAGTTTGAATTCAATGGATAGACCAGATGAAAACTCACATTGTGCCTGTGGAAGAACGCATTCCTGCTCATTGCTTTTTCATAATTTTGGAGAATTACCCAACCTGGTCACCCCCAATCGGGATTCTGTATTCAGAACTCCAACTTAAAAGTTTCCTTCAACGTCCGAGCCCAGCGGAGCCCTGTGGACGCAGACTGCATCTAGCTCATCAGAATTTCTCCTCTTAAATCACGGATAATCGCAGAGGGCGATCGAGCCACCGCAGAATTGCAGACTCGTTGGCCTATTAGACTTTGTTGTAGTGCCCTGTCTGCGGTCCCAGTCGGAGCATGCGATATCACGACGATACTTTCCTCCGAACCGAATCCTACGTTCCCGCTTTAGATGGGTCGACACGGACGCTGTCACGGCCAGAACAGCCTAGAGCTCTGGATCCGAATCAATGAGCACACGTGGTCGAATCACACGACAACGAGTGGTCCCAGCGGAATGACGTAACAACCTATCGGCATAGTATCCAGAGTTCCGTGTACTATGAGCTTCGGCGAATTCAGAGGGTGAATTTTCTATAGAAGAGCACGCTTCGATTTTTCCACCAATCTTGCGGTAGATCTCCCCCTAGAAGGTCCTCCCTCTTGTATGAAAATCGGTGACGGGAGGCAATACTCAAACAGTCGAATCCCCAGATCTGCTTCTGTTGACGCAACTTTTCTCAGAGTCTGTTCTGGACATCATCGAGCACCATCTTCTTCCTCAACGATCGCTGCGGTTTGCTGCAACTCTCCTACGGGCAGTGTAGCAGTGTACGACCGGCTCTGAGTTTTTTGGCCCCGATTCTTGAGTCCCAGAAGCGCTGGATCTTATCTGATCCGAAAAGCTCTCTGAAAGAATTTTGCAAAGTTTCCACATAATTTCATCTTTCTCACCTCACTTGAGGGAAGCATGTCCGCAGTTGGATCACGGCTTCAACGACGGTCGAGAGATCTGTTGCGAAAATGGCCACTGACAGGGGCCCTCCCCATTCATTCGCAAGGGACTGTATATGTCCAAGATGATTCAAAGTTGTTTGCGTCACCAGAGTGACATCTGGGGCAGCTGAGGAGTAATCACACGACGAATTACGGAGAATTCAAGGAAAGCGGTCTCGAAGAGACTCTGCATCATGGATCAGGGATTCTTGGGCGTCCGGGTAGAACGAGGTTCACTTCGTTCGTTCTACAAACAGGCCCGACGGATGATAATAATGATGGTCGAATATATTCCTCGATTGAAACCAGTCTTCGCGATGATATGTGCTCGCGAGCCTTCGTGAAGTAGGTTCAGATGATATGTACAAACGCATCAGCCGAAACTGATCAGCGATCCTCGTTGATCTCACCTGTCTGCTCCCCGGTGGAAGAACTCTGTAAGGGCCCGTTATGCGGGAAGTGGGCGACGTGACTAGACGCTGCGTCCTGTAACTGGTTCACAATACTGTACTCTCCGGATACATCGAGAACATTCGAGTCGTCGATCAAACGTTGCATCCGAGCCCGGTCTTCGCTGACTTCCACCTTTCCGTAGTACAGAGAGTCCTGAAAAACATTTGTGATTAAGACGAAGAAATGCCATGACTGAGAATTCAAACGAACGACCGGCTCCTGGCCGATCAGACGGCGGGTATTTGCAGATCACGCCGCCTCAATATCACATGGCTGCTCGTCACTCAGATATCGAGGAAATTCCCTCTAGCGTCACAGTTCAACTCAAAAGATCGAAGCGGGACGTCCATTTATTCAGATCCCATGAGGTTCTGCGAAAGCAAACGAACAGAGTTGAGACTTTGGAGAGCTTCTGTCGGCCCTCTTACACAGTCCACGGCAAATATCGCGTTCGCCTCCTCGATAAACCGAAACTTTTGAGATACAATCGACGGTCTCGACGGTGCTTCGAGCGGACGGGTAGCGGGGCGCGGGAAATCCGCACACAGCCTGGAGACATCAGGGAGTTCGCCTGCCGTGCTGGTGTGCCGGCGCTGAGTGTCCGAGGTTCAGCGATCAGAGAGTTGTGATGAGCCGTTCCGCGAACAACCTCGAATACATCAACTTGTGCGATCTCAAATGCGATCATATCAAACTTTTGGAATCCGACGCCCGATTCTATGTGCCCGAAAGGATCGGCGAGAGCATCACGCTCATCGGAGAGGCGAGGCGGCTCTAGAAACGATTGAGGGGCCATGTGAGAATGGGGAATCCCTCTGCCAACACCGACTTGGTCTCTCGCCAGAGACATGCTCCGCTCCTTTCATATCCTGCTCTACGAGCGCTCAGTCCTCATCTCACAAGATCGCCTACCATCAGTTTTGGCAACGGCGCTCGAATAATCTCATCCCGGATGAAGAGTTCGGGGAGGGCTCTGAGCGAATGCCTTGGAACCATGTAGACGCTACAACCGCGGAATAGCGGTAACCCTCGACATCGACTCCGTGAAATCATGATCTAGAGTCAGAAGAATGACTTCGTTTCTCAATTCCCCTACTTTCTGGTCCTTTCCGCGTCTGTGGAACCATTCCTCTCATCTGCGCTCAGCCCCGACTTACGGTTCAATAAATTCTGTCAAACTGGATCATCATCGTTCATGGGCAAATGTAGCGGATGTTTCTCCGGACTATCACTCTCCGTGTCCGTCCAGCTCGGGACGGAGGAAACACTTACCGCGGATATGGCTGCCGAATTTCTTGAATTTTTCTTGTCTTCGCTTCGAGTTCGTCTCGCTTCTAGTCGGCTGAGTAGAGTGATATGTACAACCTGTAGCACTGATATGACTAGAACGAGAGCAACTACGAGTGCTCTCCACAGCTGAGGAGCCGAGCAGGCAACCCTCGTTTTCGGAAATCGCATTCCAGCTGACCATCAACGGGACTCCGTTATGAGTTCCACTTGAGATGGAGACAGCGGCGCAAGAACGAGCGATACATTCACCTCCGACAATCCGCCCGACTCTCTGCCCGGTTCGAGCTCGCACATCCCGCATCCGCGCACTGAGGAGCTCTCTGCCGGAATGGATTCATCAGTCTGCCGGCAGAAGCCATGTCTAAAGTCGCCAACGGCCACTACCGATTCCGTTCTAGGGCGAGAAACATCGGGGAGAGAGCCAGCGGGATCAGTGGACGCGCACCATTGTCCTTAGGTCGATGCCGCAGCCGCTGAACCACCTCCGATGAGGCTCTCCGGGAGCTCTTTCTCTCCTGCGAACCTGATCGAATCATGACGATGCGACTGCGCGCGCATGAGAGCCCCAATGGGGGGTCCCTGAGTAATGGTCATACCTCCAGAAAATCGGCGGAGCATCATCTCGGCAGGAAGGCGTAGCGCGACTACGACTCCGATCCGGGCAGAGAGAGCTCCCCCCAGCTGGTGAAGTTCTGTGAACTCCCCAATTCTCCACTCCACACCATAGCTTATCCCAATGTATCCCACAAGCTCATTGAATTCCTCAAGGTGTCTGTCACGGCGGTTGGAGGAGGAAATCTTGATTCGGAACACTGACGGCAAAATGAAAATTCATGAGAGACCATCGATGGACTCTCTTTCTACTGGAAATCGACATCTGATCAATAGCAATATAGCGACTACCGACTGTTTCGTTCCAAGCTCTGTTGTTTAGTTCCGTGCTTTAACTCCAAAGGCGCTCCAAAAAGCTCGAGCTATACGTGTGCCTCACTGTCAAAAGATCCAACTTCCTCGCAGGAGTCCTAAGTTTAAATTGCTTATAGTACATGCAAGTGTGGAGCCCTGGACTGCTGAGTGTGAGTTCATAAACCATCCATTAACGGCTGCCAGTGATCCTGAAATACAGCGCGTGTTCCCCGCGCTTCCAGATCACACCGATAGTCGCTTCAACTTACATAGGGAAATCAGATGTAATCGATCGTTTGCATGTTTGCGCACACACAGGAACATGAGATTTCCCTCTAGATCTTCTCTCCGGTGGCGACCTGAAGCATGGCATAACTCTAGAATCATACTCTCTTCAAAGCTGGTTCCTATGGGTCGTTGAGGTCCCGAAGCGAACGAATCGAAGCGATAGTTCCAAGCTCCGACAGGAACCAGCTGTCGTGATGATCTCCATTCTCGCATTCGGGAGTGCTAGGATCTTCGGGATTCCTAGCTGACCTAGCGAAATCTCGTCTTAATGATGGAGGCTCCTCTCTGGAATAATTCCCGGCAATAAAGTGCAAACGATTTTGGAACCCATGGTTCTGCATCACGGCTCCCGAAAGTTTTCCCCCGACGTCGAGCTTCATTGAGCTCCCTGGACCCCCTTCCGCAAGGTCCAGTGGAGTCTGCCGACCCGTCGAGTATAGCCATCGATCCCCGGGGGTCGATATCGACCAGTGCGGGAGACAGTGGACAAAATGGAGTGTGAAATGTTCGATGCCGCTCCGCTGAGGTGGTGCTCAACTTCAACGAAACCTAAAATTGTGGTCCGAAGACGGGTAGCTTCAAGGAGTGGGGCGCATCGATAGCTCACCAAAGTTCATCAAAGAATGATCCTTACGTTCCAGATGAGATTCGGGTCAATGTTGTTTCTGATTGGCGCAGTTCTAAGCGTTGCCTACTCGGCCGTCGCTGCTGACAGGGGTGAGAATCTGTACCAAACCCTCGGCGTGAAATCGACAGCCTCGCAGAAAGACATCAGAAAAGCGTTCCGAAAACTCGCGATGAAGTACCATCCTGACAGGAACAAGGTTCGTTGATTGTGCGAATGTCGCCGTAACTCAGAGACTCGCTGCGGCTACTCCTCACAGGGATTTTCGACTTCTGCTTCCAAGAGGAGTTACCTTCCGGCAGCCGTAAATAACACTTGAGCTGAGCGAAAGTCTGCATATTACAGGATCCGAATGCTGAGAAGGAATTTCAGAAAATCGCTAGAGCCTACGAGATCCTCTCGAATGAGGAAACGCGGGAGGGATACGATAGGTGGGTTCGGAATGATTGAAATAATTGCAATACTTCGTTCTCGCTGAATGTGCTTCTGTCGGGAGGCTTCGGAGAGCTCGAAAATGCCAGATGGAGAATTTGGATGAACAGGCACATCGATAACATTGATTCGCGACTCACTTCGAACTGATATCACTCGTAACACTCAGGTTTCGCACAACTGACAATACAAACAATATGAACGAAGCGTTCAACTTCAACGAATTCTTCCGTCATTTCGATGGAGCTCACGATTTCCGTGGATATGATGGGGGTGGAGGAGAGAAAACGGATCGAAAACAAGAAAATCAGCGTTTCAGGTGAGCTATTGAACTGCGAGTTCTCTCCTCCAATATGACCTGGACGGAGGGAACTATTGAGAGCTAGGCCTCAGAATGCGGTGTTCGGGGCCTGCTCTCGATCCATGCTGCGATAGATCCCGATCCAACTGGAAAAAGGCTCGATATTGAACGCCCTTCTGACCGACTCGTTCCTACGTCCACAGTTTCTCATTCGGACTCGACGACCTCCAAGTGAATTTCGATGACCTCAAGCCTCAGCGTTCTGCTTTCGAGAACATCTTCGGTGGGGATCACGATGCTTTCCACAGCATATTCTCCGATTTTTTCGGGGATCTCGATCACGTCAGAGAGGTAGACTCCGGACACTCTGATAGACCCCATACCGGTCGACATTGCAAGACCATCACGGAGAAACGCGGGAACATGATTCAAGAGCACATAGTCTGCTCGTGAAGCTGATGGCATTGCTTTCACTCGCAATATTTGGCTCGTCACACTCGGGGTCTGGATGTTGTGCTCATATCCTCACCTCATGATCTATTCGACATTCAAATGAAACCCTAATCTGATTTTGTTGAGTTTATTCGCTGATAGTGAATCCCGGCGTGGCTGATTCATTTCGCTGACGCGATTGTACATATGACCCGCAAGAGCTGATGATCATATGATCGTGCAACGCTTCTTGTTGAGAATGGGTTTCGCTCAAGTCACAGACCTTGTGATATCTTAGAATCCACGTGCCCATGACTGTACAGTCGTGGTTAGGAATGCACAACATAGATTATCTCAATCTTGTTCTCTCGGACTCAAAGGATGAGAGTTGAATAAAACGGATGTTGAAAAAAATCATGTGTCATCCAATCCGCGCGGCGGCCTACCACGAATCCCTAGATCAGAGAGTAGCTCCGAGCTTTCTTGATCTCTTTCTCTATCTAGCCTCTCCACTGCCCCGACCTGAACCCGATAAATCACAGCGTCGCGTGAGTTCTGGGCCCGTGGCGCATTGTCGAGAATCTGAGCTCCCTGAACCTGAGCGATGATGTCTTCGAGAATGGGATCTTCCATAGGTCCCATTCTATTCCTGCAAGCTGGGCAGCGAACATTCGGAATGGCCACCGCGGAATCCGATACTTTTTTTGTACTTTTCCGTTTCCCTTGAATGGCGATTGATCTCTTCGATGCGAGGTACTCGTTCGCTACCCCGTCACCCCGGCTGTACCAGGTGAGTCACCACGCTGCCGCACACTCGGCTTTCCCTAGCTCGTTGGCTGTGTTTGCTGTTATCACGGTAACAGCATTTCCGTGGGCAAGTTCCGGGACAGCGACGCCCTTCAAGGATGCTTTAAACAATCACAACTCAATGAATCCTCACAGAGTATGGGCGTCCATCGGGTGGAAGGCTCTCTCCGCATCGGGCTCTCATTTCGCTCATTGCTTGGAGAATCCGTCAGTCATCACTCAGTTGATTCCCAAGGTATCAGTACTCGCGGCCGACAGGCAGGACCTTCCCTCTTATCCGCAGGTCATCGCAGTTGCCCACCGAGTTTCGAGGGTCTGAAGGTCGACTTCTTTACCCTCCACGATTCTTAGATGATTATTAGAAGCTCTTGTAGATCATTGCGGTTGTGGGCAAGTAGCACCATGTCATCCGTGAAGGGGAACCTCCTCTCGGACCGTTCGGTGAGCGATGGAGGGAATGCAGTGAGACAAGCTCTCTCGCTATCGCAGCGATATTCCGTGTGTCATATGGATAATTTTATCAGTTTTACATGTGGGAGCGCGCAGGCAAATAGTAGACTTGAGTCTCCGATATTTGGAAGCAAAGGTGCCGGATAATCAATGCACGGAGCCCAGGATTCGAGCTGTCAATAGCCCTGAAAACTCATGGATAAGAACCTAAGGTTTCTCACAGCGAAAACCGACCGGTTCAGGTCATGTTTACCTGCAAACCGAGTTTTTTCGTGCATGATGTTACGAACTCCAGCTTTGAGCCCGCCCACGAGCCAGCTAACGTCAGTCTCTCCAATTACGCATTCATTCGCACATGTCGGCGCCGAATTCTCTCCGCGATCACAACAACGCAGGCGCCAACCAGCAAGTACCGACCAGCTGAGCCTGGAACTTACCGCCGGAACTCAGCACTCGTTCAGGAAGCTGGAAATCGGACACGCAAGTCTCGAACTCGGAAGCTGTTCCTAACAT
This sequence comes from Phytoseiulus persimilis, assembly GCA_037576195.1. Classification (NCBI taxonomy): domain Eukaryota; kingdom Metazoa; phylum Arthropoda; class Arachnida; order Mesostigmata; family Phytoseiidae; genus Phytoseiulus; species Phytoseiulus persimilis. Next base: position 51,802,715 of record CM075102.1, on the reverse strand, counting down.
AGCCACAAAATGGGCAAAGGATACAATAACTTCATGTGCAAAAAGGATTTCCATCCTTCATCCCGAGAAAATCTCAAAAGAGTGAGTATTAGAGGTTGCACCGAAAACCCTTCCGAGACATTTTCGAAATCGAGTCTCTCTTCGGGCAATTCCAATGAGCCAACTAATTTATTAACGTCAGGTCTGGATGGCAGAGCAAGCCGCGGAGGCGGAGAAGAAGAAACAAGAAGAGCTGAAAGCTCAATACGATAAAGAACAGAATCTTTACAATAATCGGTAAGTTTTGTCCAAGCTATTCCATATAGTTCTTCACATGAGGCTGTCTCGGATGATGAATTTCTTCGTCTATTCCCTCAAGATCGATGGTTTCGACGGAGTCGAAAGAGAAACTCTCGCTCAACTTCATGTACGATGCTCCTCCGGGCCTGCGTCGAGAGGAAAAGGATACGACAAAAGAAGAGCCCCGTTTCGAGTGGCAAAGGAAGTATCAAGCTCCCAGAGAGAGTTGGGCGAAAGGTGAGCTCCTCCCTTATGCTATGGCAGCTGATGTCGTTCGCTCTGGCAAAAACCCTCTTGAGGGTCTCATTCCCTCACGATTGAGCAGAAGGATCATTAACAACAAAAAATCCTACAGGCAACGAAGAAATCAGAGACCAACCCTTCGGTATCCAAGTTCGGAATGTGAAGTGCCTCAAATGTGGCAAATGGGGCCATATTAACACAGACAGAGAGTGCCGGTTGTTTGGAGAAGTAAGTTCTACGGGATCCTCGGGCGTGAATGTGTTGCCACCTGGGACACACAAATATGTGATCTCGTTAGTGCCGCGTAGAGCTAGTTGAGCGGCATGACTTCATGTACGACCCCGAGAGGTGGAGGAAAACTTTGCTGAATCCTCAAGTTCCGCACAGGGCGGCAGTTTGCCTAGCTACACTGCAGCAACTTCACACCGCAAAACTGACGGATTCGATTGCAGTCCCAAGGCGTGCGTGAAAAGAAGGAAGAGACTCAGGATCCGATAGAGCTGATGCTCATGATGCAAGAAGAACAAGGCTTACGTCTGAAACGAAGCGTACTATGTGAGGAATCGAACATACAAGCAATATTTCGTGCCTCACCCATGACACGCGCGATCCTCTTCCGAGAGCTGACTGATGATTGTTGCTTCATTTCAGCCCGTGACATGGAGTTGGAAACTCAAAACTCTGCGAGAGATGACTCCAACCTGAAGCGCCAGAATGAAGAGCAAATATTGCGAGACCTCACGCTGAAACAGAAGAAGAAATTGCTGAAAAAACTCGAAAAGTTGGAACGAAGAAGCATTAAAGTGGAGAGGAAGCAAAAGAGAGAAAAGAGAAAGAAGGATAAGAAGAAGAAAAAGGAGCATAAGAGGAAGTCTGAGGAGGCTTCTTCGCCTTCGAGCTCAGAAAGAGCGAGCGATAACCTCATCGAAGATTCCGCGGGAGAATCTCGTAGAAAATCGCAGAAAGAAGTTTCGGTTGACCCTAGACGAACAGACTCTCACGGAGAAAGTCGAGGTTCGAAGAATCCTGATCACAGGGGTGCTGGGCTCCCATCGACTTCAAAAACTGACAAACGTTCGTCAGACAACGACCGAGGGCCCAGGGAACGCCGGAGTCGGAGCAGATCACCGCAACGGCATAAAGGATCCCATACGACCAATCACAGAGAACAGATTCCGAGACGAAGATTATCGAGATCCTCATCTTGAATCGGTTATCCGTTACCTCGAGAAAGCTCATATCAGAATACCGGACTCAGATCGAGTGCTGAAGTATATCCTATCGGACTGTCTCTCAATAAAATACGTTTTCCTGACAACTTCAGCCGCAAGGCGTTCTGTAACCATTCACTAGCTGCGAAGAAGGTCACTCGGACCGAATTTCGAAGCTTTCCCATCTGGGCTCGAAACCAACCTCGAACGGCTCCGCAACCGCATAGCGTTCAGATTCAAAGAGTCCTCGGAGTCGTTGCTCCGTCGAGTCCTGCAACAGCGGAATCGCGGCACTCACGCCCGTTCCTCGAACACGCAAACAGTCCGTTGAGGTTATTCGACGAATTTCCGGCCACGCGTATAGCCGATGCGTCGAGCCCCGTATACCTTCCTCTCAAGATTGACGAATTCTATCGGAATTATCGACGTTCTTCACAGCGACGAGGAAGAACTCAGCGGGCAGAGACCACAGGCTTCATAGTCAGCGACAGCATTCGTTGTCATCCTATGAACGACTCGTTGCATCGCAGTTGAGAGCACTCTAGGATCAGAATTAACTTCTGGTTCCGCACGATTCCCTATTCGTTTTATTTTTCAGGCGCTCAAGGCTCTTCTCCAAGCGCGCTTCTTTCGGATTAACTATCCAACGTGCAACGGCTGACATGAATGTGTCGAGCTTGGGGGCAGGAAGATATGTAACTGGAAATCGGGAATCAGGATCACTGAGCCAGCCGCTATCCTTGGTATCGTGCGCAGCGTTGGGAGGACCTTCTTATGTCCATGGCATAGACACATGAGTGGCCTTATACAGACAATGAGGAGGAAAAATATTGCTGAAGGCCGACGCCGCGGACAGCACGCTTCTCGTGTCGTTTTTGCTGCCACCTCCGCATGAGTGAAGTCGGCGCGGTTGGACTACGTTGACTGGCATTGAGGCAGTTTGCTCCCTCTCTATTGGGTCAGCATCTTTGGGAAAACTGACTCCTTGTCCGGCACATCGGTACATTTTGTCGCTTTTCTGTATTGTAGTTTGCCCGTTGCTGATCGGAAATCTCGACTGACGTGGTGGAATATCATATAGTTTGATCGAGCCCGGAACGAGCTCTCTAGACTCAAAATAGTATTTCCAGATTGATTCCAAAACCAACTCCTCAGACTCCCGAAATGTATGGTCAGATCGATCCCGGATTCACCGCCGAGAATAATGGTTCGATCGATCCTTGAACCATCCTCAAACCCAAATACTCTACAAAGTACGGCGAGATCGACTCCGGATTCACCTTCCTGGAGCTCGAAAAGTATAGTCAGATGGACCTCGGAATTCATTGCCCCCCCCCCTCCAGACTACGAGAAATATGGTCAGATTGATCTCGAAACCACCTCCTTAGACTCCGGAAAGAACGATCCGAGCGATCCCGAAACCAACTCCATAGTCTATTAGGGGAGCCGGAAAGAATTCATGACTTGAGAACTGACGGACGAAGCGGAATATATCTGGTAAGGGTCCGGTGGACGGCTTCCCCTCTCTTGGGGTCGTCGACAGAGCTGTTCTCATCATAATTGAATGGATACTGCGGGATTGTCTTTGATGGCCTCTTCCGAGTTATCGAACTATGGGGGAATGGTTCTTCGGGACACTCTTGCTCAAACTCACTCGATGCTCAGGCCGGAACTCGTAGTTCAGTCATTGTGCTGATGGAGACAGCGGACCCAATCGAGAAAAATTTAACCCTGGTGAGACTGACGGGCGATGTCTTCGATTTCCTTAGTTTCGAGGGGGGACTCTTCTCGTCATGGAGTCGCGAAGCCGCGGTGTGACTTCGAGGTCCCTCCCCCGCCTGAGGTACAAAGTGAGGGAATGGTCTGATACTCTTCTTCGGTCCAGATGGACTTCCGCCCAACTCGTTCATGCCATGAGGTTCTTCAGTGATGAGCCTGTCGTTCGCCCATATGGACGGTTCAAACCGATGACAGACTGTAATGCTCAGCATAGATTGCTTGACGAGTCCACGACCTCGGCTCGAGGGAGGCTGTGAGACGGTGCTACCGGCTCCGGATATCGCGCGCTCGTCGAATTCAGATTCTCGCGCCGTGTTGGAAGAGAGGAACTGGCAGAGTTTCGAAAGACGCCATGCTAGAGACAGAGGGCAGTCTTCTCTTTACCGAAGCTGCTTTTGTGATGTTTTATTTGTATTAGTATTCACAAACCAAGCAACGAACGCCAGCGTTGCTCTTCAAGATCCTGCGGGACTCCGCTGCTCATAGGTGAGTCAAATCTTTGGGCAGGCATGCCCGTTGGCAATTCCCGATGTTCTTCACCCACAGTCAAGTGCTCGAACAGCTAAGCCTCGTGGCTACCAGCCCGTAGCCAAAGCGATGTCGGCTTGCGAACGAGCGTCGAGGAAGCGCCATCCTCGATTCTGCGAATAATCGCCGCTTTCGGGCGTTCGTCGTCGCTCGGAGGTTTTCACCGAACATCCCCGTCGGATCTGTACCTTATTGCGTGGAATCGCATGGCAACCGTTACCTGAGGCGTGACATACCTCTACTTCGTGGCGCAGTGGCAAAGTGGAGCATCGCGAACGATTTGTGCAATCGGCCACTCGACCAGTTGATGAACAAGAGGATCGACTGCACGTTCCGGCTCCGGGAGTTTTTTTTTTCGCCGCGCACGCGGTCAACTCCTTCTCGGGTTGACGGAACTTTCCTACGAGAGCTCAGTGCGCGTTCAAACAGGCGGTGACGAACGCGTGGTCGCGATTTTCTGCTGAAACAGTGTAAGTTGGCGTGCTTGGAACACGTGGATCACTCATCCACGCGCACAGCAGTCGCTCGGTCGTGAGAGTGAGCTCAAATTCGTGGGGCAATCATTGATTGACCGATTCCGTGAGATCTGATTCAGAAATAGACTCGCAGCAACAGCACATGCTTCCCAATAGACTCTGTGGAACTTTGTGGTGAACTCATGCGAGCGGATTATTTCTAAATCCGCGACTTTCGCTTCAGATCTCCTGGTGGATTCTAGACTTCTCCAACAACAGAAAGTCTCCCATCCACGTTTTACCTCGTTGTGGACCGGAATCTGCTCTCCAGCCTATGATCTGATGACTGAGTGCCTCAGTGTCTCAGGGGGACTCGGAATGGAGCTTCCCAACTGCTCTTCTACTTCCGCCCTCGGTCAAAACGTCGCCGCACTTGAAATGTTCTCCGCTAACGGCGAGGACCGACGATCGCCCACATCCCCCCCTGCGCTCTCGGATTCAGCGGACGGCGGGCCCTCCAGTGGAAGCAGAAGTCGAGACAACAACAACACAGGTGTAGCCATCATCGGCAACAAGAAACAGCAGCATGTCAACACTGATCTTCACCGGCGACCCGATGCGGGCGACGATAGGGGCACGGTTCACGATGCACTGTTCACCGATGGAGGAGGCGATGAGAAGAATTCTCTTCAGTTGGCACCGCAACAGAATAACAAAGACTTCGGAAGCAATACTGCGAGTTTCGACAAGCATGATAACAACGACGTCGACGAGGATGGCGACGAAGGAGGGCACATCGACGACGATGAAGATCTGGCGCGAAATGACCTCTTGGATGGAAGTTTAGAGGACGCCGATTTCGGTACTCCCGAAGGAGTCTGTGGCGTTTGCTCAGAGGCGTATACTCAACCACCTCGTGTGCTGAACTGCCTGCACGTGTTCTGCGAAGCTTGTCTGGGGAAACAGCAACGACCTCTGAGCTCTTCACCGAACCACGGACAAATCACCAATGCTGTCATCGGCTGTCCCAAGTGCCATACGGAGACCGAATGCACGCAGGGGCTCAAGAGTCTACCTCTCGACTATGTCCTGATAAATCGATTGGACGCTGAAGCCATACGTCGACGGACTGTCATTTGCACCAGTTGCAAGAGTGAGGTATGTTTGGAGGAGCATGCTCGGATTGTACCCTGACCCCATCGATCTCGAAACCTAGTCTCCATATCGATAATCCAGTTCAATGGAAGGATTACCGATCTCTATAACTAGGGAAAGCAATGATTCAGATCAGTACTCTGCTGTTGGCAGGTGTCGCACGGTGTCAACTTTGTTGTATTGATCCACAAATTACGAAAGCATGTTCGTTGTGTTTCCGATGTCTCCGGATGGGTACTCATGAAGGGGGAAACTTTATTTCGGAAAAATACCGAACAGATTCACCTCGAGAAATAACGCTTGAATATTCAGAGACGAAAACCTGATTTTCCCTCTGCCACGATTCTCGGGCATAATAAGTGCGATGTTTTAACGCCATTCAGTACTGTGACGTATCGACTGGTATTACTGGCATCCGACATTATTCGTCGGTCTCGGGAGAGACTCGTACCGAATCAAAGTTTGAAGCTCCTCCTGAGTTCATATCTGCTTCCTTCAAGGACCATGCGATCGCTCGATGTCAAGACTGTTCAACATTCCTGTGTTCGAGCTGCAGGAAAGCTCATTCGTCGATGCTTTGTTTCGAGAATCACCAGGTCGTTTGTTTCGAAGCCTTCGATCAAGAAACTGCCCAAATTCATCGTGCAGTCAGCTGCCTCCGCCATCCTCGGGAAGTTGCTCAACTCTACGATCCAACTTGCGGAACAGTAAGTGTCAGCTCTATTTCCCGTGCTTCTGCCAAAGTTTTGCATCAGGTCGCGAACCTCGATTCCATGGCCTCGAAGATGTCCACATCTTCTAGAGCTTTATAATCGAGGAAAAAGGAGTGCCATTTGCACTAGTCTGTTTGAATTATTCCATTGAGCAGACTTAAAAAGAATGGCAACATTCAATGCTTAGTGTCGGCTGTGGCCGGACCCGTCGAACGTCCCTCAACAAGAATCGTATGTTTCAAGGCAATGTGCAACGAATGTTTGGTCTCGGGACATCAAGGTCACGGATGCAAAAAAGTTAACGAGTTTGATGCAACGGAACGCGCGGACTTGATCGCTCTAATCAACGAAGCCAAGCATAACTTCCATCAATTCGATGAGGTGAGACAGACCGGTTTTGATTCTGAACAGATCGGAGCGCGTTGTTTCCACCACTCATTCCAGCATGAGTAAGGCTACCCATAGCAGGTCGAGTAACCTTTTCGCAAACTGGATAGAAAAATATGGAGCGCATGGGATTTTCGAGGACGAATCATGAGCTCGTCTTCGGTTTCTCTTGCACTCCTAACACTGGGTATCCGATTTGAGATCGGTGCTCGTCGTCCACTCATTATCCGATACGCTCGTGCCCAGCAGCCCACGAACGTATGCCTGACATCCTGACAGCGATCAGCGCTGACTCCTTCCGTCGGACTAGACCCGAGCGAATCACGTGAGACCTTGCGTTCAAATCTTTCAGACGAATGAGACTCTGACGACATCCCTCACCGAGCTGCAGTTGACGAGAGATTCTGTTCGATCATCTATTGAGGAAACTTTCATCACTTTCAAGAGCATCCTGGAACAGGTGAAAGAAGCGGCTCTGGAAGACCTCGAGAAAGTTCATTCTTCACAGGAGATGCGTGTCATGGACGACATCCAGCTCTGTCAGGAGTCTCGAGTCAATCTGGAGCACGCTGTCGAATTCGCTGATAAGCTATCGAAATATGGTGATGCTGCTGAATTTCTCGCCTTGAAAGTTCTGGTTACGTCGAGGATTCGGAAGTTGATCCATTCATGCCCGAAAGGCCGGGACAATAGTGCCGAGTTGAAGTTCATCACGGATGAAGCGAAGTTCAAGGCTGCCGTTGCTGGTCTCTTCGGGCAAGTGGTGTCTCTCGACCTGATGGACATGCCCAACACGAGCCCAGCGAATGTCAGTCTCCTCAATGCGTCCATTGCCCCAGAGATAAGCAATACAAGTGCTGCCCGGCTCCTGCCAGCGGAACTCGTCGATGCCGTGAATTCATCGCCCTTGAGCTCATCTCATTTCGGCCAGCTCGACACGCATGCGTTGCTGTCGCCAGCAAGCCACCAGATTCCGAGCAGCGTAGTAGCTTCCTCTGGATCACACAGCGTCCTGGACTCGATCGCGCCAGGCGAAAATCAATACAATGAACTGCGCTCGGCTTTGGCACACATGAACCTTGCTCGCTTGGCAGGAGTGACCAACGTAGTCGACGCGGATGTCGAGCCTGACGTTTTGCCCTTGCTGGTGGGGAGCGTGGGCAAAGTTGTCTCACCTGGTCATATGATGGTGGGTCCCGAGGGTCCGACACGGATGGGTCCCGCAGCGGGGGCTTCGACCGACGAAGAAGCACAGCTCATCAATAACTTGTCAGCACTCGCAAAGCTCGCCACCCCTTACCCGAGCCAATCCATGCAGCGACTACGTGGCCCCCAGTTGAGTCCAACAGGTTTACCTCCGGGCGTTGTCGTGGAGAACGGCACCGTCTCTCAGCCTTCGGGCTCGTCGAGTACCTCGGGAACTTCAGCAGGAGGTCAACGAAGTCCGACAGGAGGCGTAGGTGCCCTGGGTGTCGTTCCCTCGGCAGCGGCCGCCGCCGCCGCTGCTGCCGCCGCCGCGGCGGCAGCGGCTGGTGTCCTCCAGTCTCCGATTCCGCAGGGTTCAGTGGCCCGATCGAATCGAATGACACCTATGCACATACGCATCAAGTTTGGCCAATTGGGTTCGGGTCAGACACAATTTTCATCACCGCACGGGTTCTGTTTAGGACCCAACGAAGAGATTGTCGTGGCGGACACAAACAACCATCGCATCCAAATCTTCGACAAAGCAGGCGAGTTCAAACACGAGTTTGGCGTTCAGGGAAAAGAGGAAGGCCAGCTTTGGTATCCTAGGAAAGTTGCCGTCATCAAGTCAACGGGAACCTATGTTATATGCGACCGAGGGAATGAGCGAAGCCGAATGCAGCTCTTCACGAAAACTGGAGAATTCATAAAGAAGATTGCGATCAGGTGAGCTCGTGCTAGTTCAAGGTAACCAATTGACTCATTTTCCGCCCTTGGCGCTGCCCTGTCTCCATAGCTGGCGTGTTCTGGATTGTCATGCGAGCTTTCCAAAGCAGGGGATACTGATCGCTTGTTCCGCAACTTGTTTCAACGGGAACTCGCAGTGTACCCATTGATCAGGATGGAATACAGTCGGAATCCATTTCTTGAGCCTTCTCGTTCCATGAAATAATGAACCGAGTCAAATGATGTGTGGCCGCCACGACCTGAGTGCCTTGAGAGAGTGCTGTACTAACTGATGGTTACTTTCTCCTAGATACATCGACATCGTCGCGGGCCTGGCGCTGACGAGCGACGGACGTATCGTCGCCGTAGACTCCGTGTCACCAACCGTTTTTGTGATAGCCGAAGGTGGCGATCTGCTGCTCTGGTTCGACTGCAGTGAACATATGAGAGAGCCGTCCGATATCGCCGTGTGGGGCTCCGAATTTTACATCTGCGATTTCAAAGGACATTGTGTTGTGGTCTATTCGGAGTGTGGTAACTTCTTGAGACGAATCGGAGGAGAAGGACTCACTAATTTCCCCAACGGCATAGATATATCGGATCATGGCGACATTCTGGTTGGTGACTCCCATGGAAACAGGTCAGTTAGGATACTCGCATGCCTTGAGTCGTCCCCACAGAGGGGGTCGTTACCGAACGGTCGACGCGCTGATCGGCACGACTGCATCTGATCGAAATACCTTTTTCCAGGTTCCATATTGTCGTGTTCAATCGCGACGGTCAGGCTGTTAGCGAGTTTGAGTGTCCGTACTGCAAAGTGAGCCGATGTTGCGGCTTGAAAATTACCTCTGAGGGTTATGTGGTCACACTGGCCAAGAATAACCACCACGTTCTCATCCTCAACACATTGTACATCAATTGAAATCTGTCGACCTCGTGAAGAACTGCGAGGGAGGCAGAACAGAATGCGAACTATCCTCGAAGCGACAATTTGTGAGAGCCAATTGTGAAGCCTGAAGCGACAGTGGCAGCAGCAGCAACAACTTTGAAATCTTCTTAAGCAGCAGCAGCAAGAACGACCGCCGCCGCCGTCGTCGTCGTCACAAGAGCAAGTAGTAGTTCCTATCTTAATCACTCTCTGAGTATTGTTACGGAATCCGGCTTTAAAGTCATTTTCTCGCGTCCAGAGAGTCAGTGTTTGATCTCTTGGAGCGCAGACGCCATTCGTGTTTAGCATTTCTTGAGATTGAGGTTGTAATCAGCTTTTGCGAGCAACGACTCCGAATATTTCCGCAGCCTCTTGAAAGCACGCAGTCGAATCTAAAACTTAAGAGCAGCCAGAGCATCAGCACCAGCGGCATCATCAGAATCTGATACAATTGAGAAGTTATCATTGTAACGACCTGACGTGGCGATGTACAATCGCGTTGCCTCCGAAGGAACATCCAAGCGATCGAAAGGAGAATTTCGGAGAGTATCTGTGGAGCGGTCACTCCTGCCACCAAACAATCAAGCATTCAGTCCTCAGTGCTCATAGAAAACGACTGTGGTGGGAACTTGACAAACTCGTGAAATCTCATCGAGCCAACACTCGAGCCTCTCACTGCCGACGGCTCAAATACGTCGGTTGGCGTCAGCGGGTTGAACTCGCGTTCGCCACGCGCAGAAGGAGAGTCGCTCCCGATCAGGTCAGGCAATGTTATTCTGGTGACGCTCGTCAGCGTGTGTGAGCAGTCGTCGCCCCAGGGCGACGAACACAGGATTTCAAGCTAGGTACTTTCTAGCAGATTTTTACTCGAGATTCTACAAGAACCGCTGTTGGTTCATTGCGGAAACGGGGGCCAGCGGCAGCAGCAGCAAGGAAGACAGTATGCGCGGACGGAACTGCGCAGGTGTCGACCCACACTCGGAGGTCGCTATCGAACGTCTAGGCCATCATCTCATCACAAGTTTTGGCTCGACTTGGTGGTTCTGTCCGATCGAGCCTAGCTAGCCCTGTGGTATCGCACCAGATTCTTCGTCTCTTCTGTGCTCGAACGATTATCCTGATGCTGCTGTCGCTGCTTTTGCTGTCGACGAATATTCGGCGACACTTGTCTCGATATATTATACATCATGAGGCGTTTGTATATGCAATTGTCAGTTTATATGTACACAGTCATTAGGACATGCTGGGTAACGTGGCCTGCGAACGTATGCGGCCTCGGAACGTTGGTTGCGAATCTTCTCCTACTATATTCTCTTACAAGTATACCGATCATATCTGCGGAACGATTCTCTTGAGCTGCCGACAACCGGTTTACCACCAACAGAGCAACCAGCCAAGAAAGCGAACATGAAAACCGAAGAGAAATTAAATCAGGCTTGGTGATGCTCTATTGAAAATTCACGCGTTCACTGCAGGAAGGTGAATAGGCATATAGGCGAATGGATCATTTCATGCCCAGCCTCCACCAAACAAAGACTGAGAAACTCTCAAACAATTGGAAAGTCGCTCTCAGCCACTCATGATCGAATGCCGCGGTTGAGATCGGAGTTGACGAGCTGAAACGAGGAAGAAGAACAGACCGAGCGATTGATCAACAGAGCATTTTCGCCCGTCTTGAGATCCCCTCCGGAGCGAAAGCTCAGAGCACGATCCAGGACTGTCACCTCCACCTCTACCGTTACCATCGACGGCAACAGGAACTCATACTGTTTCTATGCATTTGACGGATGGCATCGGGATAATGGTGTCCATGGTGGAACCGCCGTCGTGTTCGTACTGCGGAGTCGTTAAGCTTCTCTGCTGGGCTTCGAGGTACGGGCTGAGGTTTCTTTCGTGCCTGTTAAGACAGATGTATTTATTCATTTGCTCGTCCTCCTGAATGCTCTATTTGTTGTGTACATCGTAGCTGATCGCCATTATTTGTATATGTAAATCTATCTACCTATCTTTACAACATCTACAAACATTAGGCTCGACTTCTCACATATGGAAGGACCTCGAACGGTTTTTGCATACCACCAAGTGAATGATCGAACGAACGGACGAACGAAGGAATTCGGCGACAAACACGCCTTTTACTTAAAGGATCAGGAAGGGATAAGGCCGAGTGCGTCGAATTCGAGCTCTCGTACGATTTACATCCTGTCCACCATTTACGGAGACTAGTTCTTTCGAGTTCAAATTATTCCATTCAGATGTTCAAGGTCGCCTGACGTTTTGGTCATTGCGATCTTAGGTTAGAGATAGGAGATGATTACTGCAATCTGAACGCTGTATGCAGTCGGGGAGCCAGATGGTTATCGATGAATCATATGGAACTCGTGCAACGGCTCCGAACAAGTACTTGATCGACGTCGCGCTGAGCTGGCGGGAGCAATGGTTCGTCTAGTTGTGAAAACTACAACAACAACTACAAAAAGTTCTAGATTCTCATATATATACATATATACCTGCATACAGATATACACCTATATATATATACTCACACCCATGCTTAGTTGATAAAGTTCGAGAAACTGCGTATTACAAGACTTTGAGCCAGAGATGCAACAGCAGCACGAGTGAAGTGGAACGATCAGTTTACATATCATCGATTTTCGCCTATCTCCTTTCATCTACAATAACAGCAACATGAGAAAACAGAACCGAACTTACAGGGCGGGATAGCCCCGTTCTCTTCCAATCCAAGGCTCTCCTGATATTCTTCCTGATTTCTCTGCATAACCTGATTTCGTCACACAAGGGCTTCATCGTTGATCTATGAAGTCTCTCGGGAGCAGCGTTAGAGAGGAAGCATGAATTGAAATGAGTGGCAGACAGAATGCCCAAATGAAACTTCCGCTAACCAGGATGAAAAACGAGACGGAAAACCAAAAAAAAAGTTTCATGATATCGATTATTGAGCTCTTCGGAGGAATTCTGTCACTCTATTCGAGCTCGCCTGGTGCGGATTTCTCCGGCGACGAGGGCAGCAGCTGCTGCCAATGATGGCTGTGTAGGCACGTGGGGCCATGTCAAAGGAAACCGAGCAGCTGATATTGCTGATCTGACATAGCTAGAGAGAGAACCAAAAACACGTGCAAGCTTTGATAAGGTTGGAAGATACTCTTTTGTTTGTGGCGACCACGGCTCTTCTTGAAAACTATTACGATGACGCGTTTCGTTGCCGATGATTGACGCTAGGGCGGAGAGGACGACGCGAGTAATAATGGCAAAGACGAATAAGACTATTTTAGGATAAATCTCGTCGTAGTTCAAGGTAATAAACACACAAGAACAAGGAATCGCTGTACTGTTACAGCAGTTCCATATACTCGCTATCGACGGTCAGCGCATCGGGCACTACTCACTTTCTAATCGTACGAGAAGGTGGTTGGTATTTACAAGCCAAGCTCGTTCGCTTGGTGTACTGCCTCGTGCCCATCGATCGGACTGCTGATGGCCAGAAGCAAAGCTGTCGAATCAACCGGCGATACCATATGGCAATGATCGTGGAGAGATTTCAACAACAATGGCAAGACACGTGCGAAGAGAGGCCTGTGTAGTCGATTCCCGTTGCATATCGGCAGCCTCCAATAACCCCTTCACACATTGACCGTTTTGACGGCCGTCTCTTGTAAATAACGTCTGATAACGATCATGATGACAGCGTTGCCGAGTCGAAGTGCGGATCCATCTTAGTCGACTTTCGACGGACAGGAATGAGGGAAGAGTCCTATACTTCTACTTTCAAACACCAAAGACTTGTGCCAACTTTACGACGACACTACCGCTTCCGACGGAGGCCGCGGGCAGGATTGTGGGCGCATTCCGTCACTGTTGCTGGGGCGGCTCAGCTCCTCCCGATGGAGCCGGCTCAGGTGATATACGAGCGGAAGCACAGTCGATTCGGGTAGCGAAAGCATTGCAGTCGAAATATTTTCGACAACCATTCAAGTCGCTCGGGCGCTCAATTAAATATTTGTTGTTAGTGATCAACTCATGCGTTCGTTTGCTCGTTCGCCATTTCATCCTTTGGTCCGTCCGTGAATTCGTCTTTGTGACCGGCCGGAAAGAATCGTTTGAAATCGGTCGAGTATCGTCCCACCAGGACGCCTGAGGTCTGGGTGATTCACCGGATATCGCTTGTGAGAATTTGAACGAGCGGGCAAGCGTGCGATCAAGTCGCTGCTGCATAAATGTTGGGACGAGACTAAGCTGTAAGCTCGACTGTCTATCTGTGTGAACGTCTCATCAGAGTGGGCCATTCGCTCAGTCGACCACGTGAGTCAGGTCAACTTCAGAGAGAGGGTCCGTCGAGAAGGCTAGCAGACAGGCAGTCGGTAAAATACATATCCCCCCACGAAACAAGACAACTGTTAGTCATACAAACAGTGTTAGAAGCCTTAAGTCTCCACTGTCCCACTTCTTGGCTAGCGTACTTCCCTGTAGTTTCCGAAAAAAAGATACCGACAATATACCATTCACAAGATCTTTTTGATCAACCGCTCCCAACAATCTCGTTCGGCTTTCGGATCTGCGACGTTGAATACCTATGAGCAATCTTATTTTTCGGAAGATGTACATTCTGAAACTCTTTTCCATTTATCAAGACGCATTCTCTTTGTTGAAACGCCAATTGTACCAAGTAACCAAGGGGTCGATCGATTATATCGGTCCGTGCATGAATGCGAAGTTCGAACACATGGGCGAGTGTATGAGCGAGTTGCTACGTAGAGAGGGGAACTGTGTCAAGTCGTACGGACGGATTCGACCCGGATACACAGCTTGCGGCAGCGAACACCTGCGAAATGGATGTATGAGACAATATGGAGTCCGATAGATTGCATATTGATCCGTTCATACCGGATGCTACACGTTTTTTTTTCGCCTGCATTCTATCTTTCTCGTCGATACCGATCAGTTGAGAACGTTACTTATTGAGGAACGAACAACAACAACCACTTTCACTGAAGAAAATGCTCCACAATTTTCCTCCAATAACTGTTGTACGGCGTTGGGAGTGTCTATCTGTTAATTGCTATGCTAAGGAATCGTCGGACCGACTCATCGAAGGATCAAAGACACGATCGAGCTGTCGATCGTTTATTGGGATACGCATTCGATGAGCTGTCTTTAGGCAGTGGCAACCGGAAAGACCAGACTTGATGCGCTGAAGAACGTTCATAATAATATTTTGTCGCCGTAAACCTCGTCTCTGAGATTGGAAGCTTGTGCAAGCACGGCCAGATTGTTCGGTTCAGTGAGAACTAGACTGTGACCACTTTTGTGCGCAATTTTCCAGTATACATATATCGATGTATGTAATAAATATACACCATTTTTGCGTCACCGTTATTACATAATATGTGATGAAGTTAATGAATTTGATCCATCTACTAACTTTCCTACTGGTAGGAGGCCATTTCTGGAAAATGATGATAGGATGAGAAAACGATCGAGCGAAACACTCAACACAGAAAAACCAAAAAAAAAACATGATTAGAGTTTATTTACATCTTTGTAAAACAATAATGATGATAGTCATGTGAGAAACATACCGGAACAGGTCTGATTATGCTGATGCTATTCATACAAAGACGAAAATTTGAAGCTGATATTGCAGCGCGTGTCAGTGCGTTCGCGATGTTTGTATGTATAGATGCTGTTCCGGAGATCGCACAGTCGACGGGCCGGCATTGCTACGCCTTATCCACTCAAGGGCTGCTCATGTGCTCGCTGATCCGCCGTTGACCTATTGCTGGTGGACTCATTGAGCAATCAAGGACGAGGCATGGGGAGCAGCATGATAATGGAATCCACTCGATGCATATCCTTCGACAGTCTGGAGTCAGACATTATTGAGCAACATCACATATTTCCTCTTGGATCCATCCCGACTGTCAAGCCTTTTAATTGTTCGTTCGAGGAATGATTCGTGAATTACGTCGCTTCCAACGAGGAATTAGCCGACCGGAACGTTCGCCTCTCCCACGGGATATTATTTCGTCCTCGCAGTGAGGTACATTCCAAACCTGACGACTCGTATTCCCCCGCCGTTCTCTCTCTTCATCTTTTTGCCCCCTCGACCTCCTGCCGGTCATCAGGTTTGACCCCGCACTTCTAAAAGAGCGGACTTTTTTCGTCGACCTCATTGAGACTTGTTGTGTGCCATAGCATTTATCGAAAATAGCTTTCGTGTCTTTCCTCATGTTTTAGGGCGGCATTCAGTTGATCAGCACGAGTATTGTGGGGTTTGGCCAGGAGAGCAAAATCAGAACACTGAATCGATAATCATGGATTCAACCTGATACTTAGATAGGAATATACGGAGTAGAAATTCGGAGAGCACTTCAATAAAATCGGAACTCTGCTCATGAAAGTGTCTTCATTGCGGGCGTAAAACGCTCCTCAATCTTGGAATTGATCGACGATCGAATGCTGCAGAAACAGTGGATGCTTGTACCTCACGTAGCACCAAGTTGACCGAGAGTTGGGAGTGCAACCCTTTCTGGTGGCTAGATCCTGGCAGTACTGATTCCAAAGTGTCAGAAAGAGCATCTCGGAGCCTTGAGCAGAAACGTCGAGTCGAGAGAATCGGCCCACTCACCCGATTCGGCAGTATCGATTCTACTGTTTGCAGATTCGTGACGAACGATTCTCTCCATCCAGGTAGTTCGGTGACGAGGCTCGCTTTAGACTCGACTCCAATAAACGCTTCAAGTGAATTCACACCAAAAGCTTTTAAAAGAGGTCGATACCGACCCCTGGGGGTCGAACGGCCGATCACTGATCCAAAGTTACGGGTCCGGGGCACATCTGACCACACTTTCCGGCACACCAAGAGGTGGTTCCGGGGTCTTCAGGACATCGAATATCGTCTCGAGAAAATTGTCGTCGTCGATAAACCCCCAGTGGTCGGAATCGACTATTTCGATTCCCGCTGCCGGGAACTCCAGCGAGGTCGCTCAGGGAATCGACTCCTGGGGGTCGGCGAGGTAGGAAGTTTCAGAACCATAGGTTTAAGCCGTTTCATTGAGCTCGAGTGAAACTATATGGGAGCGATGCTCCCCCTAAACAGAGCAGATACCTCTGTATCGAATGCCTGTCCACCCGGCGAATACTTCACTTATATGGTAATATTGTAACGAGGTTTCCGCTATCTGCTAAAGCTCGCTCACAGGGCGTCCTAGTGGCCTGGGGAATGGATAGGCCGTCGCTCCCGGAGTAAGTAGGCGAACTTACTCGGACACAATTCGGAGGCGTGGAAGGGCGAGGTCGGACGGGTCTTGGGACGCTGGCTAGGGCAAGGAGGGGTCGTTAGGTCAGGGCACAATTACTCTCAGAGCGGAGCGGGGCGCTCCAACTCTAAAGCTAGGGCTGTTGGGGTGGAAGAAAGGGACGGGCGTGAGGGTCCACAATTCGACTCCACAGTGTTCGTCTCGTCGTCTCTTTTTTATTCAGTCTCTCCTCTCTCGCCTCACTCTCGCTCCCTACACGTCTTGCGCACAGAATCGCTTGCATGTGACGTACATGTGGTCTCCGCTGACTGCTCTCTGGTTACCTGTCCAGATACGGTCGTCTTTGGAGTACCTCGACTGAATGTGGCTTCCTTGAGCTTCATGACAATATAACTACAGTGAAGCCTGTCTATTGGGACCACCTGCGATGCAGGTGGGAAGCGTTACTATAAAACAGGTGGTCGTTGCACACATGTGATGCTTTCCATAACCGGGAAAAATAAGTTTTGCATCTGATCACACATGAAATGGGCGGGGATGATAACAGATATCGTGAACTGGAACACAATGCATTCTCCGCTCAAAGGAAAATTTCTGGGACTTCATCGCTGAGACTGACGAAAAACGAGTCCAGAGTGGTTTGCCTCATATTTCTCCATATTTTCGAAATCATTATCGCTTCTATTTGTTGCGCGGAGTGAGCGCGAAGAGCTTGAGTGTGTCGACGGTAAGTGAGGCCTTCCTGTGAGATGGGCGCTCTTTCGACTCTTCAGCGACGATTTCCTTCTCGCCTCCATCGGCTGCTCCCTCCGTTTCGGAGATCAGATCACTCTCGTTACTAATCACTTAACACTGGACTTCTTCCACTAAACAATATCAAACTCCGATGCTGTGAATTGAAAGCACACCTCCTCATGTCTAGACATCTGAAACAGCGTGGATTGAGCTTCCCAGCGAGAGAGGATTGAGCGATACCTCCGAATAGCCAACGGCTCGAAGTTTCTATAACGGCGCTGCAGCGAGGAGCGAAAGTCTCTCTTTCGCCACGTTTCCCTTCTGGCAACCGTTCCGTTTTTTATTCAGTGATTCGTTTGGGAGCGACCTTAGGGAAAGCCCCGTCTCATCCATGCCTCTCTTCGTAGTTCTTGACCAACTCAGGCGCTCATTGCTTGCAAACTTTCACGGCGTTTCTTCGACGCCTCTTGACATAGTGTCCTGGATGCGCTGTTGTGACATTTACGGATACTTTCGAGCCAACCGTTACTTCCGGAGAAAAGCTTAGCATTCTCTGGGCCAGCCTCCCAATGACGGTGATCCGCTTCGCTGTCGCTTTCCTGAACCATTTCATCACATGATCATCCAGCTCTCGGTTTCTAGGGGGTTCGACGTCGTTCCCTGACGTCCGTCGATGGGAATCTCTCACATTCGTTCATTAGGGCTTTAGTGCTCACACCGAAGTCCGAAGCGATTCTTCTCCGGCTTCTGCCTCTCCTGAGTTCTTTCATCAAGTAGATTTCCCTGTGTAGAGCAAGCTCCTTGCGTTGTTTGCCTATTTGAGCCTACCTCCACAACTTAACCACAGAATCTCCCTGGACGAGCAGACGACAAGGCTCGGCACTGGAACCCGAGCGTGGCGATTCTCTTTGCCGTCGGATCTCATTCCTGAGCTTCTGAAGGGATTCGCGGCGCTCTCTGAAGACCTATGTCCGAGATGAAAGGAGCGAGAATCGGGCCGATCGCCCAGGTACTCGAGAACTGGTGCCATTGGTGATCTGAAATACACGGCCCTCCATGACCGAAAACTCAGTGCCCGAACTTGGTGGTCCGATACTCCGAGTGCTCCAATTGTGAAGGTGGTCTTCATCTGAGGTTTCATTGGAGTCCGGAAATATTTGGCCTCGGGGTCAATCTTCAATCGATAGCGGAATGATTGTCCCACGTTTTGTGTTTCTGCAGGTCCTAGCCGAACAGATATGAAAGTAGCCCCCGCTTCTGGTGATGCAGCGTGGTTTCAACTGGAAAATGCCGGCTGGAATCATGAGTGTTACGCAGCAGCTCGCACACCGCTCACGTTTGCGATTCGAGTGCTAGCGCTCGAGGGCATCAATCCCGAGGAGCATTGGAGAACACTCGCTGCATCGAACCATGGATCACGTAGCTCGGATGCTGCAATCCATCCAGCCAGAACGCCGCTTCACGACTTCATCAGACCATTTGGAATTCAGGGGACGCGATGGTTTGCCCCGGAGTCTCGAGCCCGGAGAACTTGGATTTCATGTATGAGGCATTCTCGTATTCGGAGGCGGCGAATCACACGATGACCTCTCTTCGTTGGAATATGAGGCACCTCGAGAAAAAAAACTATTGTTGCGACTCCATTGAGATTGAACCCCGGCGCTCAGAAAGGTTGTGATCCAGTTATGTGAGTAGCCTCGAAATCAAGGAGCAAAAGAAGCCGGCGCTGAAAGATTAGCTAATAGAGAAGAATCTTCGAATCATCTGGAGACGGGATCCTTCGTTTCGGACTCACTTCAGTTTCAGTTTCACAAAGACTCACTCAGATCACAGAAGAGTGATGAATTTCGAGGCTACCCACATCACAGGATCACAACCTTGCTGTGCGCCGGTTGTCAATCTCAATGGAGTCCCAAATGCATGGGCTCAAGACTTCGGAAAGTCTTCGACCGCTTTCGAGGAGCTTCCCCCTCAGTCGAGCAGATTATGTTTTTGTAGAAACCGCATCCGCAACAAACGTCTTCTCTATCTTGGGAAAAACCTCAAACCACGATTTGTTATCTATAGCCCTAACAACTGAACAGTGTCAGATAATCTGTTCAGGTCTAAGAGCCCCGTGGAGGCCATCTGTTATAATTGTTTCGGAATCTGAATGTTTTCGAAGCCTCCCTTGTGTAGGATGTCTTCATCAGCTCGGGAATTTCCGAGCTCGAAATTGTTCCGGCCGTACCTATGTCATTCCTTGGAAAATCAAGAACTGGTCCATGGAGGACTTCGAGGCGCTCATTCTGGTTTTCTGTTGGGAAGTTTTTGCTCCAAGGTCAGATAAGGAGTCGCAGTGCTTGCTCGATTGAAGCATATCTGCTCTGTACCCCTCAAGAGATCGATTTATCTGGCGTTGATGGAGTCGACCATACGCTATATGATCACAATTTACTTTGATGTGTCGGAGTCCATGCTGTCTGGGCTAGAGAGGCTCCAGAAAAAAGCCATCCGGTTGATTGTCAATGCCCGGTACGACGCTCACTCTGCACCCATTTTCGCCCACCTCAATGTACTGACTGTTAAACAGCTATATGCGGTCAGCCTATTCCAGACTCTGGGTTCCAGATTATTGACGCTTCCACGACCGGCACACCAGACGCGGTTCAAGTCGGCTGGGGTCTTATGCATTATCAATATTCGCAAGATGAAAAACAGAAGGATCGCGCTGGCAAATCTCTGCAAACCATCCGATCACTTTCCAGATGAGACAAGGAACTATGTTGATAACCTCTACGCGAGTGATGTGAAATTTCTCGAATCGCTGTTGAGAAATTATTACTCGCAGATAACCATGGAGGAACCGAGGGAAATCCTCTAATAGACTCGCACGAAAACTATTGCCTTGAGATCTTCCGACCCCCCCCCCCCCCCCCCCCAAATGTACAAGTTAAGCTAATGGTCTGATTAAAGAACGTATCCATCCGTGCGACTGTACCACGGGCAACCTCGCCCATTGCATGTTACCATGACCTATTCAAGAGATGAATGAATCAGTCATATTTCTGCTCAAAAAAGTGTATGATGAAAATTGCGGGAAAGGGGTGCTTCCAAGATTGACCCGATTTTTCGGGGACTCCCTCAAAGTGATCGGGAAAGCGTCAAATTTCGTCGCAGCGGTCGCGTGAAAGGGCCCGTCATCAAGCCCTGTCCACAATCTCCATCCTATGCACTCCGACGGGTAATCAAGAGGACCGCCCTAGAATCCTCTGTTGACCACTTTTCGACTTTCGGCCGAGCTACGGCAAGATTAAAATCAGGCTCGAAAATTCCCAACCTGAAGAAGTCGCCCTGTACAGGGTGATCAAATTCGGTAGGGAATATTTTCACAATTTAATCCTTCACTCATCTCGGAAGATAATCTGGTTTGGGATTTCTTCTCCTGTGATCGATAGCTGGAAGGATGGCTCGAGTTTTGTTCGCCGATCGATAAAGGATGGTGTTCCCAAGAGCGGCTCAAAAACTACCCTTATCTTCTACGGCCGTTTCTATTAGCTAGCCGGGAAGCGTCAAATATAAACCGATCGAGCTCGTACCGGTATGATTCAATGCGGAGAAGAATCTCAATTGCTTGCTATTGAACACAGCCATGTTGGGAGTCCGACTTTTATTTCCGTGATGGAAATTACTCGAGAGCTCTATTTTCTCACTCGAAAATCACGCTGATCCAGTTCGAGGATTCCAGAAGAGAGACCACAATTTTCAGGTGGGAAGAAAGCCGTCGGGTCGACGTGGGAAGTTGAGTGGAAAATTTTTCCAGGTGCTCCGGGCCAGTGATTCTCATCTTGGCGTCCATTAGGCATTTCTGCGGCTCCGCGGGGGTCGTCAAGCAGGAGCTGAGGAGCCTTTTCGACACATCTATCCTCGTCTTCAAATTGTGCAGCATTGAGCATTTTCAGAGCTTTCGCTCCTCCTCCCCTACTATCCATCACCGGACCTGCTCTATTGTTCATGGGCCAACATTCAATTGGGTCGGTAGCTAGGAAGGGATCGCACACGCGACCTCGTTTGATCTGATGCGGTTCGAAGAGCATCCAGCGAGGGAAACGAACTCGCCAACTCCAATGTTTCCTTGAATGGCAACCAACCACAAATACTAGAATCGACATCCGTGTCAGCCGGTTCCGGCGTAAGTTTGGGATGCTCTGTAATCAAGAGCTCAAGATTGTGGGTCCAAAAAGCGTGTACTTAAGAGCAAGGTCTGGCGAGGCATTCTGTTCTACGAGCAAACTCGGACAAGAGTTCAATTTTTCTTCAAGAAACGAGGACGTAATCCGCTCTGACAGAATGGAGCGCGGCATGCCCCGCAAAGTGTTCCGAAAGCGACATCCAGCAAGCTCCTCCAAAGAGAATCCATGGTATGTCGAACACGCGTTCTATTGACCTCAAAAAGCGCTGCTTGGTGTTTCGATGGGTAACATGTGTACAGAACTTGCATCAGCGTTAAATTTTCTTCCATGGAGCTACGCCATTGAGAAAGAGTATTCATCGCTTCATGTGCCGAGGAAAACCTTGTGAAAGTGGGATTACGAGCCAAAGGGAACTCTCGGGCTTAACAGATCACAGAGTCGACGTTCTCGGTTAATTTTGGTTCAAGCTTTCTCAGAGCTCATGGTGACCCACGCCTTGGCTGGGGAGCTTGATCAGATCATTACAAACTGTCCGGACAGCTATTCAAAGCAGTTTATTCAATCGCTCGGTCACAACTACATTTGATTTATCGGCTTCGTCCTGCGTATTTATATGGGATGGTCAATCATGTGGTAACTAATAGAGAGTTCCGCAGTTCAACACTATAGATTGCTCGACCTGTACGTTTCGCGCTGATTACGGAGCTAGATGGTTAGTTCTCAGAGGAAACAGGTTCGAAAGAAATGTTGGCATCGATCTAAACCGCGGCCTGCTTCCTGTATTTAGATAACTTATTTCTGAATGTCGGAGCGAATACGTACTCATAGTATGGACGACTCTTGGATTGCTTCTGCTCTATAAATAAAGCGACAAAAGTCGCGCAGTGTTGTATCATAGTTAGTGATTGTATCGTCGCAGTCTCATTTCAGCTTTGAGCGGCTGAACATTACTCAGCGCGTCTTGTTCAAGACGGAGTAAAAACGCTTCATCTACCTCCCGGGATGTCAATCAGCGAATGATGACATGAACCAGCGCGATATCTAGAGAAACACTTCAAAAGTGGTCATGAAAATCATTCCAGTGATTGTATTGAATTGTACTGAGCAGCTTCCACGAATCTAGACTCCGAGCCGATTGTGCTGCCGCCTCACTGGATTCGGATCATTGTGTGACTTCAAGGGAATCGTCTAACTCGATGAAGCAGTCAACATGTTCACGGAGTTCCATCCAAGCTATTCAGGGCGTTCTCCATTTGTCACGGAGATCTGTTCATCTTCTCCGCTGACCACAATCATTCCCAGTCACAGAACGCAGCGAGCGAACTCGCGGAAACAGAAGCGAACACTCCCTTGTGTGTGACGGAACGTGAGCGTTCTCTAAACGAGACCCGTGATCAATTTCCTCCGACTGCTAAATTAACGCTCAGGATCGTGGGGTTCTGGAGCGATGGGCTCCTGGATTTTGAGTTGACACGCTGGCTCCCCAGAATGATCCCTTGAAATCCAATATTTATATAGATCAAGATCTGTGTTTTCACTACCTCAGGAGCTTCGGCTGATAGATTCAATCATTTGAAAATGAGGTCTTGAATCAAGAAATCTAGCTAAGGGAGCAGGCTGGGATCGAGCGTTTCTCATCCGGAGGCGGCGCCGGCTTGCTACCATTGATGCTGTAGCACTGCTGTGAGTTCCTCTGTCAGCAATGTGGACGTTGCACACCTGCTCGGTCGTCTGCATCTGTTTTATCCAACTGACAGCAATGAAATGGTGAGGAAGAATCCTCCGCCGATTCGGAAAATGATTTGAAGTACGCGTTGAAAGACCTCGATAAAGCTGGCTGCTGTGGGGCCGCCACGCTACAGATAAGTTGCGCTGGCGGCCATCTAAGTTCCGTCTCCACAACTCCGGCCAATTATACGGTAACATTCGTATGAACAATGAATTAATTCTACCTACGGTCAAGCGCTAAGTATGCCTGAATCCACCAGATTGTCCAGCACAACAACAAGTCATCTATCCAGTTTGCTAGTCCAATCTCATTAAGATGCGATTGAGGGAGGATTCTCACGGATTTCTGTCACTTTTCGAATTTCTCACTATATGAAGTCAACCTTGATACCCATAATGAGAATGCTCTCAACGGTGGGTCAAACTTGAGCTCGATGTGCAATACCGTTGACGCTCTACAACGGTTCGCCATGACAAATGCTGGCTCATCTTTTTCTCATCAGAGAATCTGTTCGCCGTGCAGATGTCTCCCCTGAGACAACCGCGACCCTCCATCAGTTGCACCCCGAAGTTGCGGTCGAAAGGAGGAAGAATCCTTCGGCTCGGATCATCTGCCATCGTGATTCTTCCTCGCTCGTTCGCTCTCAACGACTCACGTGAAGTGACGTGGCACTTCACAACTCTGCGAAGTTCCTCTCCCGAGAAATCATCGGTGCTGAACCGCATGAACGCATTTAGCTGAACGAATCCGATCAGCCGTCGTTTCTCGCTTGGAAGATTTGAAACTTGATTCAGGCGAGCTTCGAGTTATTTCTCTCTTGAATCGTTATCCAGTGGGGTATCGCAGTTCATGGTTGGAACTGAGCGAAACGACTTTGATGGTCCAAAACTAGACTCCCTCGGGAGAGAACACTCCAATGCACAGCTGTGTTTCGTGGAGCTGAGAATTCGACGATGCACATTGAAGCGTCAAACTGTCCGAGTGACACTGCTGGTGAGGAACAAAACGACTTAGTTCAGCTGATGATGCATTCCATCGAGCTTCTTCTTCGGGGGGTTGAGAATGAGCCGACAAAAAAGGGGAAAACTCATTCCACCATGGCGTTGTTATGAGTTCTCCCTCAGAGTCCGGCTAGCACCATGAATCGATGTCCCTCCAGTGGTTTAGGAATAACGATCAGACTCCTCGATGGGACGAAATTCCGAAAATCAGGCTCTGCTCCTTCACTTGGAGAGCGTTGCAGCGCGAGATGAGAGCCTCGTTCAGATTCCCGCATTCCTGCGGATTGCCGGTACGGAGCTCTTTGCGCTCCGTCGCAGTTCAGGAACAAAGATTTTGCAGCATCATATTCGTGTACTGTCGGTTGATGGTGCCATCCACTTGATACAAGTTGTTCCTGATTTTGATCACCTGCGGAATTTCCCGACATGATCAGACGATGTTCTTCGCAGTGCACGGAGAGTCCGCACCAGTAACATCGCATCGCCCTTGAGCTCAGCCCCACCAAAATGAAACATACCTTGTGGAAATGACAGGCGCATTTGCCTTCTGTGAAGTCTTTATACCGGGCGTACGTCATTCGGAGAGTGTCCACAACAGAGAAGCCTCGCTGTAGGGATGCTGTGATAATTTGCTGATTATGTGAGATTATCTTCTTCAATCCTTCCTGGAAGAGGAAGAGATGCAATGAAAAAAAGCACTTGTGCGACGAGATTCGCTCAGTTTCAACAGTAACACACATCTCTGTCTTTGTTCCGAGCGTCCACTCGTCGAATTGGGCAGGTTCTAAATATGACGAGTTTCCTCCGAGGCACGACAGAGCGAAATTTTCCAAAATTCTGGGACTAGAAGAGCAGTGGAGTTTTTTCCACATTTTTTCACCCTTGGATCCGTTGATTATCGACTCATTGGAATTCGAGAGCTGTTTTCTGTCGACCTCGCATTCGAAACGCACAGAATAAGCATGTTAAGAAGATACTCGATTTTCTGTAGTTACCTTTGGCAGAAAATGGACACCGTGAACTCGCTGGTGGAAGCCGGCACCCAACGTTTTCACTACGATCTTGACTCCATGGAGACCCTGCCTGGGATCACACTTTCACTTAGACTCTGATACTTCGCCTGGTGGACATGGAGGGCTTCCGATTCCCTGATCTGCCGCGGTGATCCGTCTTAATCGGCTTTTACACATTCGAACCAGCAGCAACAGACGTCACCATTCCACCGTCATTCTCAACCTGATTGTAGGGGGGACGTTGGCGATTGGTGCCGGAAAATTTGGAAAAACCTACTCAGACAGCAATTTCAAAGCCGAGTCCATGTGAGTCTTGGAGAGCCAGTGAACTCCACCCAGGACGAGAACCATGTCTTCTCCCTTCACTCTTGAGGCCGGAACTCTAAAAAAATTGAATCAAGTTTCGTGAGACACGAGGTGCGTTAGCATACGCGCTCTGAGAAGCGAGCAACGCTGCAGAGAAACCGATCATAACGTCAACTCGAGAGTCAACCCGACAGAGTGTTTGCAGCCTTCGGATTGTGGCATGAGTCAATCTCATTCGAGGATAACAGATATGCAGGTGTCTCCATGAGGAAAAAAAACTGCCGTGATACAAATTCTTGGAACGTGTTTCCGACGACGTTCGAGACAGCGGCAAGAGGAAATTTACGTCTGGCGAAAACGCAACGCCTTCCTCTCGAGGCAGAGAGGAGTGATGGACGTTTTCAGACATACCCCGCTGCGAATCGCCATTCGCTTGACATTGTTGAGAGAGAGCTTGGAATCTGACATTATGGACAGGTAGCTCATACATTGAACGCGCAGCGTTTTTTCTCAAATTCTGGAACTCACCTATCGATTAGCCTTTTCAAAGTCAACTCGAAAGAGGGCAGCTTTCTGCGCCAAAACTTCGGGTAGTACGCGAAGGCGAAGATCGTGTTCCCTTTATTGGTCCGATTGTACACCGCAACGTCATGGGATTTCTCCCAGCGCGCCAGCGAACCATTGAGCTGTTGAACGGCTTCGTACATCATGCCGCGCAGCGTGGAGTCTCCCAGAAAGAGGATCTGAAAATTCCGAATGTCAGGGTCCACGACGTAGGTCCATCGGCTCGCTTTGTTCTCGCCACTCATTTGCCTTCTCGTGCAAACATATTGAAGACCAGAAGAGAAGACCATTGCTCGCTGAATCAGAACGAGTTGAACAAGCGGTCACTCACCTTCGTGTTTGAGAAACAGTGTTGCAGGACAACGCGCGGCGTTTCGACGTGCTGGCAATCGGGGAATGTCCAACGAGCTTCATCCCAAGCGCATGATTGACCAGATGAACAGCTCCCACAGGGAACCAGCCAACGAGCTGCGAACGAAATGATTTCCATGAGATCGAGAACATGCATATCATGGAGCTTTTCTCATAGAGAACCCCTAACCTCCCAAGCGGTAATAAGGCTCGAGTATATCTGGAAACTGAAGGCTCACGACGCGCCCATGGATATGAGATCTCGCGAGACGGTGAGCTTATCCCGAACCAGACTGTCGCGGGAATGTTTCTGAGCCTCATGGTTGAGCGACTTCATACTTATCGTTGTTGTGGCACGCCAAGAATATTGAAATCGGGCTCGATTCGCACTGTGAGGTCTGTGTTCACCAAATGGGTGAAAAATTCCAGCATATCAACAGGGGCAGATAGCAGAATCGCAGAATCCTGTCCCGGCTCTTGAGATTAGTTCCTGACTGCTAGCATGCAAGTGAGATCGACTGGAACTGGACTGACTTCTGAATGTCGTGGGATTGATGAATTCAAAAGGAAAACCGGGTGGATATCAGGGAAAGCTTGAAACAACAAGAAAATTGAATGAGCTATAAATACTGAGTCGCACTCATCGGATCCCCGTGAGGTGAGTCCAAGCTTCCGAGGAGAATGCTGCTCAAAAAACGGAGGACCGCTTTGTTCGTTGTTCTGGTAGCCCTGACTCTGATCTCCTCGTCGGAGGCCGCGAGTGACCCATGTCCTCTGCGGGAATTGGATCTTTGTGCCGCGGAAGCTGCCGGAGGCAAAAGCGTTCCGTCCAACGAGGTCGAGGTGGAAAACCACTGCCGATCAGCGAAGGGCATCAAGAATTGTACGGACGATTACGTCTCTAAATGTGCTACGCCCCTCCAAAGAGAGCTGCTCCAATTCGTTTCGGAGGGTGCCAAGCAAACTGCCCATGACTTCTGCTCGAAGGAGAGTGCGATTCGCAAGAGCTACTTGAAGCATGCGCCGTGTCTCGCCAAGGCTCAGGGCAAAGAAAAAGATTGCATGAGCGACATGCATGCTGCACTCGAGAAACTTGAAAAGGCTAAGCTTCAGGATCGAGTAGCGACCGCGTGCTGCGCTCACGTTCGCCACCAAAAGTGTACTGAGAATATCGTTGAAACGACGTGCGGGAAGGAGGCTATCGAATACGGTCAACTCATCGTCAGAATGGTGTCCGGTGATCTGCCCAATGTGATGTGTCAAGGCTTCGAGGGAAGCCCACAATGCTCTGTTTTGTTGCCGCCGACAGGGACAGCTCCGAAAGGAAACAACAAATCAATGATAGGCAAGATTATGAAAGCGTACTTCAAAGTTTAACACCGCTTCCTCTCATAGTCGGATGATATGGCCGGCGACACACTCTTTCGGGTGTGATTCTGGTGAAAACATATTCTCAATAAAACTTTTTCCGCTAGACGAGCTCGGAATTTTTCTGCATCCAATCGCTTCTATTCTCATACCAGGTCCATCGTCGACTCAAACTCTTCTCCGTTACCCTCCACCTGAATGCAAGTTTGATTCGCTATTCTCTGAGGCTCGGTTTCACCTTTCCGCCTCCGAGTTTTCTGAGGACCGACCGCCTTTGAACGTTCTCAGCCATACGAAAAAATGGTTCGGGAGAGTCTTCAACCAACCCTGATCGAAAAACATCGTCGCCGTTGACGCGGCGTTTGTGCCTGAGAAGATAAGGTTCCGAGAAACGGTCACCGATGCAAGATGGCTCTGGCCGCTCAGAACGAGCTCATGGTCGGAACAGAAGAGGGGGCTTCGAACGAGAGGTCGCTAACGTCTTATTTGCATTCAACTGGAAGCCAAGTTCAATAACTCGCATTCCCGAATGCAATGTTTCGTCATCTGGAAACTTTGATGATGAGTAGGGCGCCCCGTCGCGCTTCTGCGGCGCAGAAGTGTCGAATCGCCACATGAGATCATGTGGATCACATGAAAGAGTATCTGCTCGCCGCATCTCAATGATCGCTCTAGGACAGATTGGTTCCTCGAACTGGGAATACTTCCACAGCATGTATGGTCATCAAAGATAGCTTAGCTGAGGCGCGTGTTTTGTGGAAGAGTTCAAGAATGGATTCTCAGTCGCTTCTTCATGTTTCTCTTGTTGACGAAATGATAAAACAGCGATATTAACAATGACATCACCGTGGGCAAACGAGTCTTGAATAACGTCAAGCTGTTCTGAGAGAGCGTCGAAGAGGGAAAATATCACGACGGTACCCATGTTTTCACAGGAAAATGGAGAGGGTATCACTGGAGGCGGTGATCCTCGGCTCAGTATAAATATGATCTCAAACTCGATCCGATGCAGAATTCTTCGTCTGGCTAGCTTTGGTAGCTCAGCATGAAAGTTGCAGCGTCGATCGCCATCGTTGTTGTGGGCCTAGCGCATTTCGTCGTGTCGGACAAATGTCATCTGCGCGAATTGGATTTGTGCGCCGCCTCAGCCGCGGGAGCTACGAAGATTCCCGCTACGGACGTGGACATCGACAAGTATTGCAGCCTCGGTAAAGAAGGTAAAGAATGCGTCGACGCGTACACAGCAGCCTGCGCCACCCCCATTCAGAAAGAACTCATCGCATGGGCTACGAAGGATCCACTGCGAAGCAGTGAAGAGTTCTGCAAGAAAGGAAGCAAGACGCGCACCGACTATTTGAAGCATGCTCCGTGCTTGGCAAAGGCTCAACCGGAAGGCAAGAAATGCATCGACGACATCCACGCAGGTCTTGAGAAGCTCGAGAAAGCCAAGTTCTCTGATCGTATCCCCACCGCATGTTGCTTATACCAGCGTTACCAGAAATGTTCAACAGAAGTTGTCGAATCTCAGTGTGGGAAGGAATCGATCGAATTCGGGCTCGGTTTGCTCCAGCGTAACGCTGGCACCACGCTGAGCGTGTTGTGCCAAGGTTTCGAAGACAACCCCCGCTGTGGAAGCCTGATTCCGCCTGCGGGAACCAAAGCTTCAGGCAACTCAAAATCCATCGTTTCCAAGCTCTTCGGCGCGTACGTCAACTCCTAAATGATGACCAGATCCGTCCAGCGCTCCTGACTCAAGCAGCTAAGATCCCGTAAAGGGTCTATTACGAAGATGTTTACGAATATTGATCCAAAAAGAAAGATGAGAACAATAAATTCCAGTTGTTACGCCCTCGAACTCTTTTTGTCTGTCCGAGATGAACTTGTTGCCCGAAAATCTCTTGCTCCCAGCGGAGAGTCGGTGAAGGGCAAGCGCATGAGTTGGCATTTCCTTGGGAAAGAATCCGAGTTTCCCTGCATGCGTCGAGCAATCATCGCACAGCACCGCAGGAGACGTCTCGAGATCTGTGCGAGTTGAAACCTGCAAAAAGCCCAGTACCAAAATTGCTCAGTCAGCTATTTCGAGGGCGTCCGGCTCGGATCGTCGGGAATACCTGAGCCGACTCTACCTGCCGGTGTGTCCAAGAAGGAAGACTTCGTTTCAACGTGTCGTTTCCAGAAACAACTGACGAGACGCTTTCGTGTACGATGCTGCTTTTCTCGAGCCGTTGGAGGAAACCATCTGAAGTCACGGAGTGGAGCGTCCATGAGCTGTTGGGCGCTGGCGACTATGTTCACCCAGCTGCGAGTCGAGGGGAACCAACAGTGCGTCCTCTTGCGGCAAGTCCAGACTCGTTTCTCTTACCACGAGCAAGTGGACCTTAAGGAGAGCTGATACTTCGAGAGCCCTACGGTTCTGTATAATGACGACAGACTGGCTGATGATCATTGCCTTAATTGAGTTACATTCGATCGTGCTGCGTACTCTCGGACCATTCCTGAGAGTCTACCTCTGAGGAGCCGATTTTCTTGCTCTCGCTCCTATGGAGGATGAGTGCTTGAAATATCTCGACGCAGAACACTACATCGAAGTTAGGCAGGGTATATGATGAACGAAGTTCTGAGCCCGTCTCGCTGCAATCTGATATAGGAGCAGCGACTCATGCCAGGAGTCTTTTGCATGCAATGCGTTCTGATCATACAGCACTCGACTGCGCCGACGCAGAGTTCTACTCCAAGCGAATCGGTTGTGAGACCAGGAGCATATGGGGAAAGAAATGTTCCGCGAGCGAAACGAACTTCCACCTCTGCCATTGATCTCCGCAGCTCGAAAGTGATCAATGCCTCCGAGTGCCTACTCCTCGGGACAGCGCAATGAACTGCGGGAGCGCCTCCAGCTCCGTTTCGACGGCAGAGTGAACTGATTGTGCGGCACAGAATATATTGGAAAGAGAACGCATAAAGTCAGAACTCTTCGGCGCTCTACAGGGTTCCTCGTGACCAGGAAAATAGTTCAGGATCAGCCGCTCATTGTCGGAACCGAATCCGCCGCAAAGAGTCGCGAGAATGAAAGTTGTAAGGAATTGATTGAAGTGCACAAACCCGCCCGAGCTTCAAGGACAGAGTAGCACGGCTCCCCCAGATGAGAGTTCGGAGATTGCGTTCTGTCGGGTTGGAATATGGATTCGGGTTATCTAGGAGATGTAAACGATCCTGGTCGAGCAAAGTGGATTATCTGGGACGGGTATCTGCTCACCCGGCCGATCGTATTCGTCCTTGCCAAGGCTGTCGGAGGCATGCGTGCCAGTCGGGAGAAGCCTTGATCGGTTCGCGAGAGGCTATCGCGGTCGGGAACTAACGCCCCATGAAATTAGCGTTAAGTATGCTGCTCGTGGGACAACTTCCTTCTCTCTCTGTCTCGAGAAACGTGGCTCATGCTCAAGTTGTTCCGGAAACAGAATCTGGTCGATACAGCATGAGATCCGTCTCCGGAATGGACTGATGGGTGCACACGGTGGGTTTCATTCAAATGGGACACTCCGAGTTTCGACTGGATCGGATGAAGTCTGGGAAGATTGGAGTAGCTCCTCTGATAGCTACGGGTCCAAGGTTTCCCGCCCAAGGCGCGTCTGTTGGCGATCGATCCTACTGAGAACGAATTTCCGCTTAAGTTTCCAAAAACTGTCGTTTCAGAAGCGTCGTTCTCCTCGGGACTAAGTACTAGGGAGCAGGCCGGGTCAAGCGAGGTGGCGAACTTTTTCGGACCGAAACCACGAAGTGGAGAATCTCTGCTGGTGTGTGTACGAGCATTGTGCTGCTGGTAGATCGGGGTTCCGTCTTCGAAACGATTCACAAATGATAGCAAATTTCCTCTCAGAGCTTGGACGGAGTCAGCGCTGCTCAAACGACACGACAGGCGGCTCAAACTGCAGCTTCGACCTCCCCCGTTTGCTGAATGCGGCTCAAAGCACAACAGAGCCAACGACGGAGTCCGCTTGCGGGAGAATTGAAGCTCCTCTGGCACGTCTCTCCAGTAACAGGAAAGCCATCCGGCCCGTCAATGTTGAGCTTTCTTTCCCAGAAGAAAACGACCTGAGGGATTGTGATGGTATCTGCATGATCAGGATCTTCCCGAAGAACTCAACGAGTTTGATCCAGCCCCCGGATGTCTAATGCTTCAGGCAGTGGATGTACTCCGCCATACGATAGACTGGGCGAGTGCACTCGCTGATCTACAGCCAGTTTCGGCACCCCTCCTTCCGATCGGCGCGCTCTGGGGCCAGCGTGAAGGGGCCTTCTTTGAGCCAGAATGTCTGCTCAGAGTCCATCGGAGGAACTGATCGAGTTCGTTGAACCCGTTGTCCCGATTCTGGATTATCCAGTTTTTGAGTTTCAACAGTTTCGAGGCCGAGCGAGCATGGAATGTGACCTCAGAGTGGGGGCCGAGCCACGTGATGTTGATGGTACGAATTTTCACAACCCCAGGCCCATATGGGGCGAATGTCTCGACTTCACTCCCAACCCACCCTACATGCCCACCGATGTATGATCAGAATCGGCGAGGGACAGTTGGTGAGCACTCTTTGTTGATTATTCTCACGGAAGCGCGCCGGGAGACTATGGAATAGATGGGAACGAAATCTCATGCTCACTTCTACCAGTTTCAGAGCATGCACATCGATGTCGGACCTGTAACGTTCTCCTATCCCTTCGAAATGCTTTGGAATTTACCGATTCAGGGGTTCTTGATCATTAGAAATGCGCTGTATCCCCATGTTCGAGTTGCGTATTCATCGATTCGCCTGTTTGAACTCTCCGCCTCGCTTCAATATGACAGAGGCTTCGGATTTATTCGTAGAGGGCGATTGAACTCCTGTCGTGCTGGAACGCGGGGATGTTTTTGACCGTCTCAAGCAACACCGGACTAGCTATGGGAGAGAGCAAAAGACCTCGACCCGAGGGGAGCGGCGAATAAGACCTGCGAAAACCTAGCAAGTTTTCGAGGATAACAATCGTCTCCGGGTTCCCTGCCAGGACCGGGATAGTATCGACGATTGTGGAAGTAACGCCGGTACACGACTGTACGACGGCGGCGATTCTAGGTCCTTCGTTTTGTATCTCCTCCTCAACTCTGTTTCCGAGGATCCTCCCGCTAAGACACTTTCTTGTGAGCATGAGCACCTACGCTGCTGCGTGCGAGAAGATTTAGCGATCTCTGGAGGACGTGACTCCAGTCAGTACTAGACTGGTACCGTGGAACCGAACTCCACCCGTTCTACGAAGAACTAGGAGTAATTCTAAGATTGAGCTCGAAACTATTTTCGAGAAATAGGTTCGGTCGTTCCCTCAGTCGAACTCCAAAGCAAAACCAAACACATGCTGATCGGAAGAAAAGCTGCGTGCTGCCACGGGAGGGAAGTCTAGAGAATTACCAAGCTCTACGTTAGGAGCATATCCGACACGGAGGTTCCTCTGAAGAACAGTATTCAAATGATAGGAGGGCCCATATCTCCTTGGGCCTCCGAGACCAGCGATATATGCGCGATCAAATTTTCACTGAAAATTAAGTGCGATCAAAAAACGCGATCATGATGCTAATGACAAAGGGTGTGAATGGTTGGCGGTATTCACGCAGCGTTGAGGACTGAGCCCTCGAGTATTTAGTGACCACTGAAGCTCGTGGAAGGAGGTCGCGGCAAATCTCCATCCTTGTTCTTGAGTCCTCGGGATTGAGGATCAAGATATCCTCGAGCAAGACGCTCCTTTGTAGTGTGCTCCGACCGCCCTCTTCTTGCTAAACAAGCCGCTCCGACCCGAAGATGCATCCGCTACAGTTCCAAGACTGTCTCGCGAAACTACAGAAGCTGGAGGCGGACACAATCGCTCCGACCACTCATGGTCAAAGGGAGATGAAAAGAGATCCTATACCTGGGTAGCACTTCGCCGTGACCGTGATCGAATCGAGGCTTCTCGCTCGGTCGCAGGGAAATTCTCAATAACATGATGACTCTGCGAACTAGGAGCGGATTTCTCAGAAAGTTAAAAGACGTCAGACGAGCATACGTGATCAACTCTCTCTTCGAAAATGGCGTGACCGATTCATCCGACGTTCATCATGGAATAAACGACCTCTATCCTAAGCTGTTGAGCGTCCAATTTTGTTGATGTCTGCTCCAGAAACGCAACAGCTGCCATCTCGATGCTTTCCCTCTGGTGTCGTGATGATCACACCAGTTGGGGTTCGCGGGCTCCCTCGAGCAGCGAGAGTCCGCGACTCGACAGAGTTGTGATAAGCCATTCTTTTGTATCGGTGGAAACTCGCTGAGGATAAATGTGAGTCAATTCTTCGTTCGGCTACCTGGTGGAGCGCGGTTCAATTCGTGACTGATTCGTCATTAGCTATAAATCATTGCGTATGCAACTAAGCTCTGCTCTAGCTCTTAACTTGAGTTGAGGAGCGGCTGTATTCCGCAAGAGCACACGAAGCCTGCTCGATTCCCTGCCCCAACATATGAAGCCGCCTTCTGTACATTGGTTTGGGGAAATTTCAGTCTTTCATTTACTGCTGATTAGGCATTTTATCGGCCCTTCCTGGCGACTATCATACAGCCGGAACGCGTAACCGGCTCGTTGGCCGTGTGGCATAAACCAACGCCTTGGGTGCCACGCTAAGCTAGCAACCGCGGGTTCGATCCCCGGCCGGGACAACAAATTTCTTATGTGGTAAAACGAGGATTTAATTCATATCAGAATTAAATCTGAACCATCTTAAGACCCAAGCCCACCGCCCGCAATGGGATCTGCGAGGCGATAGGGAGTGTCACTGAAGCAATACCGAAAGGTGATTCCGGGACGCTTCTGAGGGCTGGCTGAGAGGTTCAGCCGGAAAACAAAGCCGGAACGCGTGGGCTTCCTGAAGTACGTCAATATCGATGCCACTGAGTAGCTCGGAGGAGAATGTACGACCCTAAAGCTTGTATCTATTCGGTCCAGGAGCCGCAGGACACAAGTGATAATTTTCGCAGCCATTGATCACACAAAGCGTGTATAAAGAAACGTTCATGGCTCTACGCTATGTGCAGCGCATGCGTGATTCCTGGTGCGGAAATCAAAAGACACGACGGGAAACCAACGTTCGTGGTTTGTTTACGCCGAGTGATTTTCGCCACCTCGATGAATTGACAGGGTACTTCTCCGAGGGAGCTCATTTTCTCCGCTAAGAGCATGTAACCAGACAACCCTCCGCGGACGTATCTTTACATCTCGCAACGATGAATAAAGCGAAGCGCATCCCTTAGCACTCAAGAAGCCGCTCGCCTAACTCGATTGATTTTCAGGGATTCACTCCGTGAGAAAAACACCGCTCTCAACGGATGATCAGTTCCGCCCACAGGTCGTTTTCGGAAGTGTGAAAAACCGATGGCTTGGACTCAATGACCCCTCCCGTCATTCCGTACGTACATTTGAGCTTGGCTAGAGAAACTCGCAGCCGAGACGAAGGTGAGGTTGTTCCAGTCCGTGTCTCGAAGAGCTTCGAATCCGATTCCATACAGCGGCTTGAACGGGGTGACGAAGCTCTCAACCAATCCACACTAAGATGAGTTCCCTCCGAAAAATTGCCTCTTGGAGGTCTTAGAAGATGTGTCATTGGCGTGATTTGGCACCGCAGCAACTGAATGCTTCGATGAGTTCCACTGGAGACGACGCCATCGGTTCCACTGAATGAGCCCAGAAGAGGGCCGAAACTTCGTGACTCGTAAGATTGCTCTTCGTTGGCACAATCGCACTTGAGACGTGAGAGAAAAACAAGTCAACCATCAGATTCTAATGGACGGCTAATTCCGAGTTCCGTGCGTCAGGAAAACCGCTCACCGGGAGAATCTCTGTTTTCTCCGAGGCCTTGTCCTCACAGCAGAAGAAATTTCGCCTCGTACGACTGGATCAGGTGAGGCGATCTTGCGTGACCAATACTGCCCGATGAGTGCGTCGTACGCTCCTTCCATCGTTCACTTGAGAGCTGAGTTTCAAGTTTAGAGAATGTTTCCAGATCAGAATTCTGGATCGGATTTCTTATGTGGTAAAAAAAGAATTAATTTATATCAGCATTAAAATCTGAACCATCTTGAGACCCAAGCCCACCGCCCGCAATGGGATTTGCGAGGCGATGGGGAGTGTCACTGAAGCAATACCGAAAGGTGATCCCGGGACACTTCTGAGGGCTGGCTGAGAGGTTCAGCCGGAAAACAGAGATCGGAATTCTAGAGACTCTCCGATTGCAAAGATTCCACAGTTCGACTCTGTTCCGACAGTGGAAGATGTCGGTGGACCGGTTGGCGCACCAAAATCATTGGATATTCTACGAATTTTGCAGAGTTGCCTGACAGGCTTGCTCTTCGCGTCCGAAGTGAGCCGAGGGAGGTCGAGATCGATGTATGCACCGATTCCGAGTCGCGCTTCTTCCAGCTGCGCTCCGATATCGCTGCCGATACGTTCAGCAATTTTCAGACAGTATGTTTCCAAGTCGACCTGTTCGTATTGGCTGCCTTTGACCGATCCAGGGAGCTAGAGCTCTAAGTGAGGGATTGAGCGGCCGAGTACCGTCGTCAGTGACACTCGATCACATCTAACTGTTTGAACTCGACAGCCGGCATCTGGGTGCGTTTGATCAGCCTCCATCACGGGGAAATCGGCCGCGGAGAGCAAAACTGAATAATGAAGAGCGCACTTCTCAATTATTGTTCTCCAATGAGATAATCAATATCATCCGGTAGATGCATAAATTGAGGAATAATGCCCAGGAATGGAGCTTGAATCCAGAACGAATGGACCCATTCTCAGGAGGACGAAATATGTGCTCAACGCCCTCCCACATTGTCATTTCAGAGAGAAGTTTCCCTCTAGAACGTCGAGAGGACGCTGAGAGACAGGTCTGGATCATCGAGGAAATATTCTTCCATCGCACGACATGCGTCTCATCCCGTTACAGTCGAAACTCGTTGCAGCGGAAAATCGATGCAACGAGACTGTTTCGCTTGGACAAAGATGAAAGACTCTCGTCGCAACAAACGCAATCCTAAGCGTTCGCAGTAGGCATGGTATTTTTTTTCCACAGTATCTTATACAGGCAGCTGTATTCTGCCGGCTTAGAAGATCCAAAGCCGCGGAAGTGTCTCGAGACTGCCATCCCAGGGCCACGGCCAAGGATGAAATGAAGCAGAAACTTGACGTGTGGAGCGAGATTGAGGCGTTTTGAGTCTGTTACCCATTGACGAAAGAAACGCCTCCCGCGTTTCGGCGCAGAAAAACATCGTGGTTTGATATGAAGAGTCGAACGCTCGTCAACGCAACCACGAAGTCCAGAAGTTTCTAGACACCCTTTCTTCAATCGGAAATCCCTTATCATCTCCCAGACAGGTAGGAGCGAGAAATTATCTATCGCATGTATCAAGAAGTGCTCAAGTACTTCTGTTGAGCACGTCGTCGAATTTTCTGAGTCATTATAGCCAATTTATTCGTGAGATTAGTAGGAAGCCAGAGCAAAAATAGCACTCTTCGACGAGGAAAGCATACGTTCGAGCCGTCAGGAATGGGCCACATAGTTGGACAAAAAGAAGGAGGATTGCTGCCGACAATCCAGAGTCAACACTAACAGAGTCATGGCAAGAATTCTGTAGATACCGATCGACGCAATTGGTTGCGAAGCGTGACGGCGACAATTCATGGACCATCCTCCCGAGCCGGTGCGGCTCTTCTCGCGATAGCTCTTTCTCTCTCCTCGATATTTTTTTGGTTCCAGAAGATTGTGAAAGAAGAACGTCTTCGAACCTTCAGCCTGCTCTCTCGGCCGCTTGGTCGCCAGTCAGCGATAGAAGACTTGTCTCGCCGATGCACGACAGACACTGAATTCCACGAGAGGTACTCGATTTACTGAACTCGAAATTACGTCCGTTCGGATTTCCAACCTGATCGTATGCGGCACCCCAAGAGAGCGTCATGCTATCATGAGTACATTACAAGAGAGAGCTGACCCGGAAGAGTGGCTTCCTTCATCATGGCCTACACCACATCCGATCTGACCAGGCTACAGAAGAAATATCACTCATAAAGACGTCGCTTCCTGAACGATGAGCTTCCCGAGTCGTTCGAGTTTTAATATAGGTACCCATGCGTTTATTGGATCCAGGGTGGCGGAATGTACAGTTGTGAGGCATAAGGTCACTCAAATCATACTGGAGTTTAAGAGGAAACATAAGCATTGAAGAGTCGGGACACGATTGACTTCGAGTTGCCCTTAGCCTTAGTTCCAGGTGGTGGCAGGAGGGTGTCACACACAGGACTGTTGAGATAGCTCTGGCAGACGACATCGAGGAGGTTGGAGGTGGCCAGCCGGATGAGGAGGTTTCCGTATTCCACAGCATCTTTGCCGCAGGCGGACTCGACGGTTTTAGTGGAGCAGCTGCTGTATCGAGAATAGACGCAGCACGCGGTCGAGATGCGATCAGAGAATTTAGCTTCTTCGATCTTTTCGAGACCGGCCTGAACGTCGTTCAAGCATTTGCGCCCTTGGGGTTGAGCTTTGGCGAGGCAGGGCGCATGCTTCAAGTATTCCGTGCGCAGTTTGTCGCCTCGTGTGCAGAATTTCTTCTGAACGTCCCGAGCTCCTTCGGAGATCAGACCCACAAGTTCTCGTTGGATGGGGGTTGCGCAGGATTTGGTGTAGTTACCGAAGCACTCGCTCACCTCTTGCATAATCCCGCATTGCTTGTCGACGTCAGCCTCTGTCGTAGAGATTTTGTTGTTTCCTGCGCCACTCGCGACGCACAAATCGAGCTCACGGAGATGGCAACGATCGGCAGTGGCTCCTCCGACCGCGACCAGCAGGAGACCCGCGGCGATTGCGAACTTCTGCATGATGACTCGATGCTATAAGAGCAGACGGGAGCAGTTGATAACAGACGACAATGGCAGAGGGAAAATGTTCGAGCTCTGTCAATAATGCACTCGGATGCCCCAAAGTGAGGCGTTGCTCCTTTTATAGCGAGTTCCGCAGGAACTCTCTCCACTTATCTATCCACTTCGCTTTGTGCTGAACATATTCTCGTCGTATCCATGAAGATCGCCGGTAGTCGTCATTGGTCGGAGCGTCTTATGACGTAACGCAAATATCTCTCTCTCTCACTACGTTCCCAGAATATTTACTAGCACACTGAGTGCCCTCAACTTCACGATTCCTTGGCCGTAAACAGTAAGTTGGGTCGTGCGAACAACCGGTCGTTTGCTCAGCTGAGGGCGGAATGTTTCCAAATTGCAGCTCGTTCCCGAATACGCACTCAAGAACCCTCTTTGAAGTTGATTGAGCCGATTCCCAGGAATCCTCGGCCAGTCTGAGGTGCTTCGGATTACCCCGAAATGTGGTAATTCCACAGCGTCTACTCGAACGAAGGCTGCAATCTGCTCGTGCAACTAACGAGGCGTCGAAACAACCTTCCCTGCCAGATGAATCGAGCTGGGACTGCAGCGCCTGGTTTCAAGTAGCCCTGCATTTGCATACTTCGCAGGTACACCAGGACGTCGAATCTGCCATGTCTGTCGAACGCCAGGAGCGCGTTGGTTCCCTGGCAAAACGCAATCGTTCCGCGCGCGAGCTCGCCGCGCTATCGAACAGCTTGTCCCGGGAGAGGTGGGCGACAGCTCATGACTCATCACAGAACATCAGTGGAGAAGATTCTGGTTTTCTGATCACTGATGACTTCTATCGTACGTAATCGAGAGTCAGGCGGCCTATGCGGCCACCGTAAGCCGACCATGTGTTCAACCATTTCGAAATGAACACAGGAGCGCACCGCGGAACCACCGACCGACCGACCGCTCAGTATTTCTCCTCTCAGCGCCCATGTCCTATGATCTGAGCAACAGTTATCGACCAACGAATCAGACTCTGTCACTCAGACACCCAATAAGACGGAGCAATGCTCGAGAAGCTCGCCTCACGGCAGTCGAGTTTCTGTGAAACATTTCTCTCATAAAGTCACAGTCGTTTTACACGTTTCCGGTGGAGTTACACGGAAGAAGGCAGATGTATCCAGAAGCGTAGTTATACCGTCTGCTTAAGATTCCGACTTCAGTGGCCTTCAAGCAGGCCCGCAGTGTCGCCAGGAACTGTCTGTCATCACCATCCCTGTCATCTCCACGCCAGACATCGACCGACCGCGCGGACGACCGCACGGCCAGGCGGCGAAATGAAATTGCTGCTTGTTCACTTGGCTAAAACCTGACAAAGCGGCCAACACACAGCGAAACGAAACGTGTTCGCCAGTTACGTATACATATCACTCGAGCGGCTCGACTTTTTAGATTTCACAATTCGGGCGCACATTCCGTGTCCGCATCGATGTGTGCTACCGAGTTCTCGAATTCTGTTCCGCCAAGGATTCCCAACGATCTTCCGAAGTCATATGATTCTTCACAGAAGAGAGCGAGATTTTTCCTTCGATGTGATCATGGATTATCGAAGACCCCAAAGCACGAGTACAGATCAGAACATCGACGTTCGAGGAGAGCAAGCAACGATCGATGCGCAGTCCGAGTTCTCGACGATGTTGGCAGAAAGAAATCTTGATTGCCAAGTATGATATTTTCTGTGGCTCGAGCACAATGGGACGAATATGCCACAATGTGTTCTTCGAATTGAGGAACGTTTTCTCTCGTCGCGACTCTGCTTCGTCGCAGCCGCCTCGCAACTTTATCGCAGCTCACTCGCGGTAACTCTGGAGTCGGTACACTTTCATAATAAATTATTGTGTTTTTGTCGAGATACCGGCGCGCTCTTCATCAGATCAAAAACACCATTTGGCGGACTCACAGACTGGAATATGGAATTCCCCGATTGTATTCATACTTACCGTCTGCTGAGAATCCATTTTTACATAGTGGGAGATGTTGCCTGTTGGCCCAGTAGCTGCTCCAGCTCAGAGGCGCGCGGCCAGCCACCGCTTCCAGTCCACAGTTGTAACTTTGCTCGATTTTCATATCGCAGTCCTGAAACATGGGTCATTCATCATTCCGATGAGTGATCGGAAAGTGTTTGTTGAATGGGGAGTGTTTTGCGCCGCAGGTGAACGAGAAGTCATCTGATTGAAGCAAGCCTAGCTTGGCTGTCCGTCTCTCGAACTCCATCTACAGTGTATTCGGAGCCCCGGAATATTGCAACTAGACAGAAAAGTTCAGTTTTGGATGGAGCCGCGGTCTGGAATCGGATTCCACACTGACGTCGCGAATCTCCGCGTGAGCCAACATTTCCCGCGACGAATCTTCTTTCTGACGGCTTCAGGCGCTTCAGCCCAGATGACCGAGAACTCATCGGGGAGTGAATCCGCGCCGCGAAGATTCGCTCCGTGAACGCCTATCCGTGGAAGCGGAGACCGTCCATGATAACGGAGAAGAAAAACGCTCTTTGTGATCTAGAGGTGTTATCTACCGGCGGCACTTTTCTGACTTCAATCAAGGAACGCTCCCATCAGAGACGGAGTAATTGCTGGACGCCATTCACAAACATGAATTGAGCGAGTATCTTTCGTCGAGCCCTCACTGCGACAAGTTGTGCGTTCAATTCGGCACGGAGCGCCAAAAGTCAACAGGGCTTACGAACCGATGCTGCTTGCTCCATCGCTTCGGTTGACGTGATGGACAACGACCTTTCGGATCCTCCTCGAAAAAAGTTCGAGACTGCCGGAGGAAAGCGAACCTTAGTCAGCGTTGAACGACCTGCGCCCAAACCGAGTGGGAACGAAGCACGGCTTTCACGTTCTGACGGAAGTTGGGAATAATGCGTTGAACGGCTTCACCAGAAGAATGATCAATTCATACTTTCCGTCAGACAAGTTATTGCAACGCCGACAGAAAAAACTGTGTTTACTCGAAGTCGGAAACAGCTCTTAACGCAAACGTTCCATGACGACTTTCTGTGATCATCTGAGCCCAATAATCATCCCATTCCCCATGATTCTCTATCTATATGGGTTGCTTCTAGTCATCACCGCCCACGCACCGAGGCCTGGATGGGGAGAACGCTCCGTAAACCTGAGTCTGAGCGGCAATAACTTCTCGCGGCCAATCGAAGCTCATTGTGGGGAACGAGAAGCGGCCCACGAAGATATTCCTCGCCTCGAAATGCTCACCAACGAAGAGCGGGCGATGACGATATATTCTCTGTGAGTTAGGACACTACGAATTCAGGTGCGTTCGCGCTAGGA
Source organism: Phytoseiulus persimilis (assembly GCA_037576195.1). Classification (NCBI taxonomy): domain Eukaryota; kingdom Metazoa; phylum Arthropoda; class Arachnida; order Mesostigmata; family Phytoseiidae; genus Phytoseiulus; species Phytoseiulus persimilis. Next base: position 51,760,358 of record CM075102.1, on the reverse strand, counting down.
GCTATATTCGTCCGGGAGTCGTCCAGAGGTAAACAACCGATGTCAAGATCGGATTGACTTGACGAGAAGCGGATGGCCTCTTGACATATTCCGCCATAGCCAGAATATCCGGCTGAGAATCGCTTGGCGAATCCACAAATGGGGAAGTTCTCTGAATAACATTGTCGAATTCGTCTTCGGAAGAGATGGACTCAAACTCTGGACCACAGAACGCTGTCTGCCTCTCTCGGTTCTAGACGTGGGTCGCAAATGTTTCCTGGATTCTCATCAAGTGGTCGACCCAAGGAAGCGGAGCCTCGCTGCTGGGAACCTTGTTACCTCTGGCTAGGGGTAGCTCTGAGCGTTCCTGTTTATGGCTTTCCTTTGGACTCCAGTGAATCGATCTCAAGAACGAAAGACCCCGGTTTCGACTGCAAGTCTCGCGGACGGTCTCTCCCGTGGATCGGATTAAAGGGTTCAACGACCCGCATGCGAGAAATTCTTCCGCAGTCAGGTGGGCTTGATCAGACACGAATTCGCATTCTGGAAAATCTCAGTCCGCCACGGATGAACACCGGTCACCTTCGGAATCAAGGAAGCCCGCGACGCCTGCTTAAGGCTCTCCGCGGTCGTTCCAGGCGTCGGTGATAGTAACCAGCTGCTCAATCATGTAAACCAGTGCTTCGTACAAAAGAGATGTCCCGGCTTTCGGTGTTTGACTTCGCAGTTCCGCAGCCTTGGCCGTGAGAAAGACAAGGGAGGAAGTCTTCTCATTATGCTTTGTGGGGATGTGTTCGAACCAGTAGAACCCCCAGCGCTCCCGGAGCGTTTTTGCAAAGCTTTACCCTGGTTCTTTTGTAAACCGCATTGTGATTCCCGATTCGGAACACGCACAGCTCTTGAGAGGAGTACTGTCGCTGTGATATGAGCGCATCACGCACGCGGACTGGCGAGCCCGTTTGTCGGATGCTAGGTTTCGTCCCTCAAGGATGTACGCTGAAGAGCTTGGACAAATATCCAGCTTTCAGGAATCGAGGACGCGGTCGCCGAATGGACGGAACTCAAATTCAGGAACACAGGGGACTTCCGCACTGGGCGCTCTGAGGCAGAAGACAAATTCGTTCCGCTCTCGAAAGGAAGGCTGAATGCGCCACTGTAAACTAGAAGAGCGGACGTGACCGCATTTGCTCATCGGCTTTCAATATGCGGGAGAGATTATTGAGATCCGTGGGTTTCATCCTCCAAATTGTGAGAATTCTGCACCATCGACCAAAAACCGGGGTCAGAGGCCTTCTAAGCCGTAGCGATGAGATCATTCAGTCCCTGAGCTGCGGTTTCGCTTGATGATGGTTCAAAATCACGGCGTGCTCGTCCAAAGTCCTTGTTCGGGAGTGCTGTTCCACGATCAGTCTCACCTTCTGCGGACTCTGCGTGAATGATCTAGGATGTCGGGTTCGATTTTCCAGGCCTCACTGTGAGAGTCTTTGACGAAAGTAGTTGTGTGCCTATTCTTGTTACGCCCGCCCCGCTCTTGGGCAGCTCCTCAACGACGAAACTGATTTCGACACCGTTCAACTTCCGAGTGAGCAAGAGGCTTGTCGTGAAAAGGAGAACCCCTTGCAAAATGCGCTGAGGCAATCGTGAACGAGTCTTCAAGCCCTGGAGGAGGAGGCCAAAGGCACTCAGGGTTATTCGACGCCTGCGCTGTTGCTTCCGTTTTGAAAGGGCGCTTCCGAGCAGGAAGCCGCTGAGCCGTTGTCTCAGCGAATGCGACGGCCTCCGGAAAGGAATCCCACCAAGCACCCGAGCGAACGTTTGGCTTGTTGCCACACGGCTGAAAGTTCGCCCCATTGGGGAGAATTGGGATAAATTTCATTCGTTCACTCATGTGTGGCTGACTTCCCTCCACTGGCACAGACTGCTCGGCTCGGCCGCATCTTGGCTGGGAAGCGCATTTCGGAGCAAGAGAATGTCATGAAGATCTTCTTGGCTATTCGTCCTGCTGCTTTTCCCAAGCTGTCGGCTTTCAGACACGTCGGAGGCGGGCGAAAGAAGGAAACAGCGAGATGGAGCCAGTAAAAGCTCCTAAGGATTTGGCGCTTGCCATATCCTGGGATCTCTCTTTCCGCCTCCTTGGGTCACCGAGCTGCTACGCGCCTGCATGACTCTGCCTGGAGCTTCCGATGCTCCGGACGCGATGACATCTACCGAATCCAGGGTATATATGAGGGAGTTCGCTGCCGCATTACCCATCATCCTCATCCCGTTCGGGTTTCGGAGGAATTTCGCGAGGAATTCATCAACGCAAACGAACACGCGGCGGAAGGAGCAAACTCACCTGCAGTAGCTGGCACACGTTCAGAGACGTAATATTCGAGGGAGGTTGACGTCGTCTGCGGCTCACGTTAACGACGTAGTTATTCAGTATCCGAGTCTTATCCCTCGACGTCAAATGGATGGACAGGCTCGTTTCCCCGGCGCCGCAGGTGTAGTTCAACCTTCGGAGACGAAATCAACCGGTTAGATAACATTTCTAGTCGATCCTCCGGGACCGTACGGACGTCGACTGTCAGCGCTCTCAAGCGAGCACTACCTCTTGCGGAAACGGTTATTCCGGAGTCTCGTTTCGCGCACAGGAATGCGGCTGTTTGAGCGTGCTCGAGCGAAGTGGACGCGAGTAGCGAAGAACGAAGGAGCTGTACCGTTTCTTACGTGAGGTGGGTCGCGTGTCACGACTCGTGAGCGATGCTATTTCTACGTGTAACGTTTCCCGGAGTGTGGCGCTCTGACAGGCCATCTTTCCGAGTGAGATGCTTTCCAATCGCAGCTCGTCCAAGGTCTCAGTTAATCAGAGATACATAGTCCGGGTAATCTTATCGCGTGCTTCGCAGGCAGCGATAACGATTGAAGATCGTAATCGGCAACCGGAGAGCGTGGGCCCTTCAGACACTCTCCTCCTGTGTCTCATCTCGCTGAGACATCGTCCATCGATCCTATGGTTCCGAAGCTCGCGATGAACTCGAATACAGTGCCAATAGCTACTCGGTCAAGCCCGTCGGATTTTCATGCGACCTGCCGCCATTTCGGTCAAAAAAACAACGCCGATGGGAACATACTCGAGGGAACTGGGAATGGGATCATCCACTCAGAGCTTCGTCTGCCTCTCACAATGACATTATCGAAGTGTGCGCCCAACACTACTGTCGGTGTGTTTGCAGTAGGGACTGTTCTGGCATGGAAGAGCGAACTTTGGAGGGAATCGTAAGCAGATTGAACTTCAACTAGCACGACCTCGCGGGTGCGCTATCCCGCTCAGTGATGCGATTCCTCGAACGGCACGAGCTCGGTGGTGCGATTCATCCCCTGCGTTTAAATGCGCGATTCTCCAGGAGACGCAGGTGAGATTCGAGAAAGGATACGATTGAGTAACCGAACAGGAGCCGGAAGAATCGGTCCCTCTTGGGACACAACGGTGGCGGTTTAGAGTTCCGGGCAAAGGATGGGAATCGTGTCTGAGATGCCGTGTGAGGCCCTTCCACTCGTATGGTCGCGAGAGAGGTTTCGTCGATCCTCGGAGACTTTCCCGTATTCCATCAGCGCTCCGTTGATTCAACCAAAGGAATGATTTTCTTCACCCAGCGATGTCTTCCCTGGAATTTCAATTCCGCGGGAGGGCTGGTCACCCTCTAGACCCTCCATCTTGACTGACTTAGATGGTCGTGAGTTTTTTACGTACCACTGATCACTTTGTAGCGGGTTACCCTCAACGATAAGGATGACCTCGTCAGAGAAAGCAGCCGCTCGCAATCGTATCACAAGCTGATCATAGTTTACTCGGAGTTGATAATTCACTTGATAAGGATCGAAAGTTGGATTCAGCTGATCGTCTCCTGCGATGATTTCAAGCTTCCGAAGAAGAGGTTGACTCATGAGCTCTGTAAGGAAATTTGAATCCGGTTATCTTGTGCTCATCAAAATTCAGATCTCGGATGAACTATGCGAGATGAAGATTTTCGCAGCGAGGAAGCTCCTAGTGGGTCGCACTGCTCTTCGGAGTCCTTCGGTCGGAACTGAGGATGGCAGTGATTGAGGATCGTTTCCTCTTGGAAGGAGCTAAATTCTGTTCGTACGTGCTCTCTGTTCCGACCTGTTGTACCCTGTCATCCCGCGTCATCACAGGAGAATACTTTTTTATTGAAGCGGGTACCAATATGCGTCACCGCGAATAGCTCATTGGATCATCGCAGGTTGAGAGAAGTCGATACTTCGGGTACTGTGATCCATTCTTGTAGACAGTAGACAGGTGAAGAGTTCAGATGTCTCTCCATAATATTTTGGCCGTCACAGCATTTCGAGTCTGATGATGACGATTGACTCCAAAACTGCGACGATCGCTCTGCACGCTGGTGAAGAAACAGATCGTTCGGCCCTCCTCCTGGCGACAGCGCCGACACGCTCCTCTTCGCAAGGCCTGTCGTCTTCCTAGTCCAACCGCCAACCTTGCTCACGCCTCGATCGAGCCCACCGGAGCGAAGACGACAATCCACGGCTCTGGCTTCGAAGTGAGGGAACAGACAAACCAGAATCGAAGACTCTCGAACGTCGATTGCGCTGCTGTTAATTTCAGTTGGACTCAAAAAGAACGGTGCACAGTCCCTTCCGAGAGGAGCTGGGCCCATGGTCCGGATGGGTTAGACGTCTCGAGCGGCAATGGTGTAATCGCGAGATCGTCTGCAATTGGATTGCAGCCAATAGTTTATCACAGTGAGCATCATCGGGTCATTTAAAGGGGCAACCGACGCTAAGCGAGGCCTAAAGCCGTATGCACTTCCCGATGGCGGCCAGTGACGCGAGCGGAAGTCGATCAGCCGGTCTAGCCGTGCATCAGTCGTGCTTCGAGGAAACCGAGTGGCTGGATCCGAAAAATAGCGGACAACGGGGCCACTGAAGGAGCGGATACGGAAACGGAGGTAGGGGATTGTTGGTTCAAACCTGCGCACACTCGCTCAGTGGGCAATCCGCTCGTCCGGAGAAAGACCGTCGGCTCACCGGTTGGCTGAAGGCAATCTGATCAACTGATTTCCGCTTCCACGCTGAGCGGAACTCGCTCGCTGATCAGGCAGCCTGACCGCTCTCTTGATCATATCGTCACCTCGTCAATGCGTTGAGGATCGCATAGCTCCGTCTTCGTAGCGATATGATTAATGATACCGAACAGTTTACCATCTGATCTCCCCTCATGTGAACGTCGTCTCGCGACTGGAAATTTCGCGTTTCTTGGAGCCTCGTCCGCTCTGCGATTGCCGGAAGAGGACACATCTCCTATATGAACACGTCCATCTTCATGGCATCCCTTCACGATCGCAGGGATCTACCTACAAGCTTGCACGAATTGTCGATCGTGTCTCGAAATAGGTTTCAAATGGAGGACACAGGCTGAGAGGTGATGACACGAATGTGACCCATCGGGAGTTTCCGGAAGTCGTTGCCGTTTCGAGTTCTCTTGTCTCGGTTCGAAGATCGAACCGCTTCTTCAGATTCCTTTGCTGGATGAGGTCCCTGATAGAACTCGTGCGGCTGTTCAGGAAGTAACATGTCAAAGATGGTTCTTCAATGCACTTCCCGCATGAGGAACTTTCGTTGACTTACACGAAGGCCGGCAGTTAGCACGCACGTTGTCGTCCTATGGAGAACTACGCTTCAGTAGACAAGCTGACGTCCCCGTTCAATGTCTTAGTTCGAGAATCGCCCTGTGTATGTGCCTTTTTTTTGACAAGCTTGATCGGATCGGCCTAGAACTCGCTGTAGTTGTGCAGAAGGTGCCCGTGGAGTCGGAAGATAGCCAACGCCTGACTTAGGCTCCAGCGAAGCCTGAAGTGCATTCATTGCTAGTTATTGTGGACGATCAAGAATCACGGATGCCGTATACACAGCCGGCTTATACGGACCGTGGTCAACGCTTCCCTCCTGTCTTCCATCTCTTCGATAATGCTGCCGCTTGTACGAAGATGACGTTCGTCGGAGAATTTCTTGAGAGCCTCAGCGATGGTTGTTGCGAACGAAAAAAAACCTCGTCCACGATATCACTCGTGTGGAGCCGTACTAAATAGATAAAAAAAAAGAGCTCGCTCCTCTTCCGCGCAGTTCACGGCTCCTTGCCTCGACCGTGTCACATAGCAGTTTCCACACAGTGCGACGTTAAGGTCAGGCCAGCTCTGCCCCAGAACAGATTCTATTCCTCTGAACGCATTCGATAGCTGTTGGGGGTTATTTCTAGCGGTGCATCTCGCACGTCGGGGCGTTATCTCAGTGGCTGCTGTCGAATCATCGAATATTCAACAAGCTCTCAGGAACACGCAGCCCTCACCTCTTTGAGCAGGGCCTTGCCTCGACCTCTAGGTTAAGCGCCTCAGATATTGATTCCTTGTGGCCCGTGACATCCTCCCGCGTCAGATGAGGACTCCGCGACAGCGGGACGAACAGCATCCAATCCCTTTGATATAAATGCTTTCAACTCGAGGAAGATACATTCTTGTGTTCGCATCCATGCGAGATGAGCCTCCTTTTGATTGAACCATCATCGTCTTCACCCCTGCGGATACTTCCGCCATTCCCATATCGCCCGCCAAGGTTTCGACTTCGACAGCCCTCCTCCACGAACATAATCATATAAAAGTGCCCAGAACAGAACGCCAAGATTGCGAGATGACTCATTTCCATTGGCATCGACTTTTCACCGGAAACAGTTCCCTCCGGAAAAAGAATGACAACTCGGAACTATCTGCGGTCAAACAGGAAATGAGACAGCCTCGATGGTTGAGAGTTGAGCGCTGCATTTATCACCTCGCGTCGTCACCAGGGCCTTCACTCGACGTGCGCCCATTTCCGTTCTTCTTGCGGACCGTCATTACGATGGCTTTGAGCTGCTGATATTCCGGAACTGAACCATCAAGAGAATATAGCGGGAAGTCGAAAATATTTTCAATAGCGATAAAATTTCAACCGGTCACGTGATACATGGATCGTCGAGCAACTTGATCAGCTGATCTGCATTTCATGAGTTGGGCTCCAGTTACTGCCGTTCTATGGTGAATGACAGTTTCGTGCTGTCTTGCGACGACGTTGCGAGTTTGCGCTTTTCGTTGATCCCCTTCACTGCGCCAATGTTGGAAAATATAGTATGTTGGCGCTGCTCCATGAAGAATAGGATTATGCAAAATAGGTTGAGCTACGCCGCCGGTGATCACAGAGCTGCTTTTCGAGGAGGGGTGAGCTTCCTACGGTTGGAGTTGCGATATCCGAAATCGGCTTCCGAAGCGAGCACAAGGAATCGGGGTCAATATTTTCGCAGAGATAAATTCAACCCTCCTCGACCCCTCTTTCCATATTTCCCGATCTAACAAGGTCGCATTCAGTACCTCGGTAGTACTCCCTGGAGACCCGAGAGTCTCTCTCGATGCGGCGGAGAGCGCCACGCTTTTCAAATCGAGCTACGTCTGCTTTAGCCCTCGCTCTCCGCAGACATCCAGGTTCATGGCGCCAAAAAAGCAACAGATTATCGAAAAGCTGCGGGAACCGAGATTCGCAAGAGAGGATGGGAACCAGAATGGACTGTCGTCCAGGAGTCATTCCTTCCGGAACCCTTGTTCCTGGAGTGAGAGAGGATGCCCTCCTACCAGGGGGACATCCCCGGACTCGATACTCGCCGATGGAACGAAGGTTCTGAGAGGATGCCGGCGTCTGAGGTTACTTTCCCCCTTGCGCATATCAGCCGTCGTTCTTCTCACAGGGGAATATGCTTGTTCTCGCCGCGGGACGTGGCCAGATCGTGCTCTATGTATGCGAGAAGTGCCTGAAGGAGGAAAACGAGCATCGCTCCGCTCGGAGAAGTTCTCATAGTTCTGTAACAAGATTCCTGGGTCAGGAGCACTTACTCACCACTTATGATGGGCGAAGGTGCGTGGGGTGTGCTGAATCGCCAGTTAACGTAGAGGAAAAATGATGCGCAAGTCATCAACGACACTAACATAAGATCGCGATAGCGAGCAGCGAGCGCCCTAACGGCGAGAGCGCTCATCCCTGATCGCCGAGCATTGCCACCGCCGCCCCTGTAAGCAATTAAACGAAATTATTTAGCGGATCGGGTTGTGCCCGTAGGAGCGCTCTCTCGTATCAGTCTCGAGGAGTCCCATCGATCAGACAGTTCGCGGTCGGTGAGCATCCAGCGATACTTCCATCTCTCCGTTTAATTTTCCGACGCGCGTAGGAATGGACAGTCATATCAGAGCACTAGTCCGTGACTGTACGTATTTTGCCAGTTCGAACATGACAGGTCGCGGCAATCGGATCGGAACGGCGTTGGGAACGTGTTGCTCCATGTTCTTTGGGACTCATGACAGCCCGAATGGACCCGAATTGGGCTCAGCTTCTCATGTACTTTATTCGGCAGGAAACAATCAGGAAGGAGCAGATCACCGACCGAAGCCATTGAAATCGATTTCAATCTTGATATTGGTGCTCGCGTTCCCTAACTTGTCCGACTCCATGGACCCTCGAGATTCCGCCGTAACCTGGGACCACAATGAGGGACACTGCTCGCGTCGATGGGAAGATCTCATCACTTTTTCACAGGAAGCTGTGTCCTAAACAATGTGACTCAGGTGGTTTGACACGCTGGTGGAAATTTCTCTCCATTAACGCAGTGTCTCGCTCCCGGAGTCCCCGCACCGGGAGGGGCGAACCGTCACCGAAACCTTCGCTCACGCTCCCACAACATGTCGGCGGCCCCTTTGACAAAGCGCCTCCGTTTCCTCAGACCGACGATCGGACCAATGTGTCGGTAACATTGGAGACAGGATTGAGAAATTCGGCAAACAGATCCCCCGCCTTCGAAAACGGGTTTAACTATCAATACCATATCAGACCAATCGCTGGCCGTGGGAGATCAGTCGCTTGCAGCGTCGGAACTCGCTCGCGGGACGGAACGACGCTCGGATCACGTCAGAGCTGAGGCTTCCGAAGCTGTGAGCGGAGAGATCTTCCTTTGAACGGAGTTCGCGAGCCGGCGACCAACTTCTCGGCGTTTCAGCTAAATTTGCGGGGATCAACAGTACGTGATCCGACTCCGCGCACGAAATGGCTTCGACAGGACCTGTATCGGTTGCCGCGCCAGCACGACTAGAGCTGCGATCGTTCCGAGACAGGAAGCGTGGAGCACGGGAGGAATAAACGTGCATCGCGACCACGGACCGCACAGTGCTCTGGCTCACGCAGAAGATAGCCTCCTCGAGGATCATTGTTCGTGAATCATGAGCGCTCGGAGGAGCGGAGCCGCGAAAGGAGTCTGTAGATCGATTCTCCAAGATGTGGGGCGCGGGCAGCGTGTCGTGATCGTAAGGCATCCATCCCGAAAGTCGCATGACCCACGACAGGAAGCATGCCGGATATGGGGTGCCTTGTTGATATCGAGGGCAGCGGATAGGTGGCCAGTTGAATGTGTTCGTAGGTGTCGGTGTGTGCATGTGTGTGTTCACCGGACGCACAGACAAGCAAGAGACAGAGTCCTTCGGCGGCACATCGAAAGGGGGTATTTTCCCTCTCGTACACGATGGGGCTCTAACTCCGAGTCGTCTCACTGCGGGAGGCGTGTTCTGGAAAGCAGGTGAATTACTTCCCCGGGCGGGGATTTTCGGACTGTTTCCAGTGGGAGCTCCGCTGCGGAATCATTGCTGAGCCGCCTGATGCGTCCACCCCCCCTGGCCGCTTCTTCCCTCTGGTATACCCAACCTCGTGGCCATCCGGCACTTTTTTGGAATGGCTGATGACGAGCGTGAGATGGAATGAATGGGGCGTCATTTGAATAATCATCGTGGTCTTCTGACGAGTCGTTCGGAGACGTTGTCAACTCGAAAAACATCCTAGTATGCATCCGATTGTGGACTTGCGGTGCGGGTTTATAGGACTTCCAGGGAGCCGTCTCGAAGATCGCTGACCCGGTCGGGAGGGAGCATCGAACTCTCACTTCCGTGCAGCGCTTAATGGTTGGTGCTATGATTTGGTCTCACAGATTGTTCCATGTTCTACCGCCCGGCCCCGAGTCGATCGTCGCGGGAGATCGCTGTCGGCCACGTTCATTCGCGGATTCGCCGGCGCTCGCGGCTTTACGAACGCAATGTTCTCGAGCGTTCGCGCGGAAGGAACTGGGTTTCAGAAACTTCGATCTCATTTACGTGATAGCCAGTCAGATACGCTTTTCACCGTTAAGAACATCATAAGTGTTGCGTTTTTCGGACGAAGAAGATCACGGAAATTTCCGCACGGGGACATGGGAGAATATGGCGAGCTGAGATCCCGCAGCCGCGTCCGCCGGAGACCGGACAGGAGCGTAAAGCATTCATATTGAAAGTGGAGGTAATACTTTTCGCAGCATGTCATGTGGCGAGGACTTTCTCTTGGCTCGATGGAACGTAAACGATGAGCCGCGGAGGCCAGCCCGTACGTCCGTGGGACGAAAATAAGGACACGTGAGAATCGAAGCGAATCTAACAACATACCAAACCCGAAAAATGCACTCACGCGAGTCAGAAGGAGTTGACCCCGAGAAGATGCACCTCCGTCCGCGTGATTCCGAGCCCACAGGATAGCGTTGTCTGACGTCTACTCTTTAGCTTACTTTGGCTTGTATCGGTTGAAAGGTTCCGTCGGAACAGCCAATGCGCCCAGTCAAAGCTTTTGTGAGTATCGAGCCACCACATCGCTGTGGGAGGAGGTGCTCGGCCGGTATAAACACTGAGCCGTGGATGTAGCTAAGGCTTGTGTATAAAAGCTGCCTCTGAGCCACGGCCTGTTCATATCGACAAGGGGGCGATCGAAAGGAGACTTCTCATGCTTGTCCCAATGCCTGAATCTTGCCGCGATCTCGAACTCCGAGCCCATGCGCAAGCTTCGGAATCACGGCATTGTCTTTCGACACGGAATTCTGATGGGAATGGGTAAGGCACATCGACTTCTCCTTGGGTTGCTAAAATGGGCGTATTTTGTTCAACGCTTGGCTCCATACACGGAATGGAGAGCAGGATCACTCAACTGCAAAGCAGGTTTTCCGAGCAACGCCCCGCCATGATCTCGCAGCCAATCCATGTACGCAGACGAGTCACATTGCACAGCAGCCCGAAGGGAAGATATAAGAGCAAACTGACTTCACATCGCTCCGCTCCAAGAGACCAGACTCATTGTAGAACTTCGTCTACTTTTAACCTCGTGCGTTCTCGACGAGGTGGAAGGCGGCAGTGATAACCGTGTGCTAAGCAACGAGCGAAGTCGAACCTAATTGCGTTGCCCGATGTCGCGAAAATACGACTGTAGGACTGCTCACGCATCGGCTCTCCATCCTGAACTGGCTCTCTGTAAGCGAATTAACGGTTTCAGATCTCCGTTCTCATCAGTCGCTGGCAGTGCGGCGAGAATTCTCGTCGTCGCAGAGCCTCGCTAGATCCGAGCTTGGTGTGCTCACAGACCCGTTGGCTTGTGTCTCTTGAGAATCCCCTCCTCGGAATGGCGAGTGATCCCGAATACACGCTCCGGAGGTCATAGGGCTCAGTTCCACGATTCCCAGATGGAGTGGTGAGCCTTAACTCCTGTCATTGAGGTGGAAACATGTGTGACCGAGAATGACACAATAGAACATCGGCTTGTTTATACGGCTGTTCCGTATAGTTGAACGAATCGTCCAATTGTGAGCGTTTCCATGATGTGATTCTCTCCTTGTTTCTCTTTTGATAACGAATGTTTGTCAATAAACGTCACTTAATATCCTCCAGCGCATGGTCACCACAAGGCGGGCCAAGAAGACCTTGGAGAAGTGTTGGCCAGGAGAAGTGTTATCTCCGATGTGGCTCCGTCGCAGCGAAGTGAGAAACAAGTTTCAGCTACCCCAAATAGGCGGGTGACTTGAGTTGTGTGTTTGTCGAATGGCTTTCTTTGTGGATCGACTGGTTCGGCGGCGGCTGTGGTGGTGGTGATGACGGCGGCGGCGGCGGCGGCTCGGTGGGACGACGGTAACCACCACGTTGTTGACATAGAGCACTCTCTTTTTCCCGATCCTTTTCTTTCGCTCAGCCACGCCCAGAAAAGAAATTCTCGCAAACAACACGAGAAGATCCATGTTTGGACTTCGTGCGGTCGTCCGAGAGCGCAGACCAGCAGCACCGCAGCAAATGGAAGTTTCGCCCCCTCCTGTATTTGTTGTTGTCTCTCTGATTCCGAAGTGATGCGCAACATCACTCGATGACTAAACAAGCAAGTAACTGAGGCAGTCAACCGGGGGCCGACCGAGCGTTCAGCCGAACAGACCGACATGTCGCGGGATCGGAGCGGACAAGCCTGAGCGACGGCAAAGAGCGCTGAAAGAAGAGTCCACTTGTTTGCGCGGTTGAACGACGGCACACCAAGAGTCTCAGCAGACGAAGCTCTCATACTACACCTAACTAGCCAGTCGTCCCACTAGCCTGGGGTCAGACGACCAGGCCCCGCTTTTGTACACATTGATTAGGTCAACATCACCGTACCCCCGAGCGTTGTGATTATCAGTTAGCTGTCGGGCCCAGTCAGTTTCCTGATGCTGGTAAACGCTCCGTGATATTTGCGTGAACAGTGGGCACATTTCCGGCCTCGGGCGGGAACAAATACGGCGGATCCACTTCGAGCAACCGAACCGAGTCGCTCAGTCTGACGTTAGTTCGCGTCGGGGAATTTCACCGAGCCCGGATTTCTAAGGACATCGTTCGTTAATAATCGTCGGGAGATAGCGATATTCGTCTCGTCAACGTCGTCGTTGTGCAGGCTGTTCGTGAACTCTCCAACTCATGGATCTATATATAGCCTTGATGCAAAGAGATAATCGCAGATAGAGCGAGAATCCATGAAATAATTTCAAATGGCTGATTCTTTTCCTCATCGGCCGTCGCCCCCGAGGTTCGATTTCAATGCTCTAGTCCCGCGACTGATCGCGTCAGAGATGAGATGCAGTCACAGGGGAGTCGCTCGCAAGAAGGCGTCACGTCGAAGATGTTGCGTCGATTCCTGCTTTGTGAGCCGAGACTTTTTCCAGAAGATATAGTTTCGGCCCGCATACAGTTCATCGAGCGGCCTCCTCTTTGGGTGTATCGCCAGCTGCACTGCGCGCTCTCAAAAGGACTGCTATCAGGCCCAGCGGCTTGCGATCGATTCGCCGATAATAATTTCCAATTTGATGTCCCCAGTCGTCCGCCGCCAACCATTTGCGACGAAAACGCCGAAGCGAGGAAGAAGTTCTTTCTTCTCGCCGCGTATTATCGAAGCAAATCGTTATTCTGTCGCGAACGGCTTCCCGTGGCCTCAACAGAAGCACACGGCTCCAATAATGCACGCTGGAAATCTCGGAGAAAACGAAGATTCGAGCCTGTTCAAACCGAGTTGAAGGGTGGTTCCGGGAGGTGGGTTCTGTGGACCGACAGGACATCTTAAGGCGGCTACCTCGCGCGTGAGAAAAAAAAAACAATCGTCGCAGAGTCGTTCGCATCGCTCTCGATGGAGATCCCTCGGATCGATCGGAAGCCTGTTTCCGAATTTCTTGACGACCGCAACCCAGTTTCTCGGGGGGCCGATCGCAGGGAGTTTCTCCCATCGCTCCGGTGGAACTCGGCTCAACCGTCGCAGTAGAGTTCTGGAGAATCCCACCGTGAACGTAGGTTTTCGAGCAATCTGCATCTGATAAGGGTGAGATGTTCTTGGTAACGTGTTCGGCTGGGGAGTTGACGCTCGTCTCCCGAGATGTAAAAACGCAGCTCTCAGGTGGGGCGGTCATGACGGACATGAGCGGAACGTCATCAGAGTTGAACAATTTCGGTCGTCGCCCCCGCCACAGTTGAACGAGCGGAGATGATGAGACAATGAGATGATGCTCGCCGAAAAATCGCTTCTTCCCTTCGAGCTCCACCGGTGATTCAGTGTTTTCGATCGTCTCAAACCTCACTACACACGGGGAGTAGTCTCCGAGCCTGGCCCTCATATGAAAACAGGCGGCTCACATCGAGAGTTTCGCGATACCCCGAGATTAGTCTTACTAGGCAGGAAAAGTCTTTTCAGATGTCCGAATCTGTCTCCGGTGACCCCTCCATTCCAGGGATGACTCAAGCTCGTCACGTATTGACGCCCTGCGAAGAAGAGTCTGTTTCTCATGCGAGATCGAGTTCGAGCAGGCAGCGCAGACACTATCTGGAAGGGCTGGGCTCACAGGCTTTCCTTTCCGAACCGGTTGGGGATGATCAATGAGAGAAAGCTCTTCTTTTCAAAAACGCACACGATCGCGGATAAGATGGCTTCAGAATGAGCTGGTGTGCTTGTGGGGATCTCCAGTGTCCTGGCTGCGGGACTTGGTTGCCGAGCCGATGAAAATCATTCAACCATCTCACAAAAAAAAAATTGGAATCCGTGAGGGAATCGCGATCTGGACTCGCAACGACAGCTCCTCATCGGGTTGACCCATCGGCGAACGTGGTCAATGGTGTTGGGTATTTCGCCTCAGATGCGAAACCTCAGAGGTAGAGTCCATCTGATTCTCATATTCGTGAGAGTTCCAGGGCCGAATCCGAAATAGTGAGAGAAGTTTATCAGTCCAGATGAACTGAATTATCGACGGGAGCTTCTGAGGCATCGGTCCCGGGCTTTTCGCTCCCGCGCCGGGCTACCAGGTGAATGAGCGTGGAATTCACGCCAGGACAGCTTTTTACTCGCTCACTTCACTCAGGATTCGTGGTTCGCGTGTTCCATGCAACCGGCGATCGAGCGTTGAACCAGCTAACGATTGCCTTCCTGCCAGCCCGGCGTCGGCAGCGCATGCGCGTGACTGCATCCTGACGAGCCACGAATGGGAAGATGTCCACTCGACCGCCTGTCTGTCTGTCGGTCGCCGGCGAGGGCCTGTTGGTCGAGCCCGATACGGGTTGGTGCTCTCCGAGTTTAGGCTGTGCATTGTCTCCAAGCGACTTTCAGAGCGATGTTTCTCTGCGGAGTCGGCGGTGAGGGTCAACGAGAATACCGGGTGTTTCCTGGTCATCTGGAGCGGGTCTGTTGAGGGAACTGGACTTGAGGAACACAGAGGCGTCACGGCGCGAGGAATGCTCGGGATCAGAGCCAGTTGAGCTCCATGACTGGGATGAATTCCTATTGCGGAAATTCGAGAAGCCCTCTTTCTGAGCGAGTAACGATCGCGCGATTGAAGACGATCACTGTCGCCTGAGGTGCGAATTGGCCGCAATCCGACGATGGACTCATCGGAATCCCGCCGATGGCGGGGGCCTTCGCCACCCTCTTCCGCTCGCGGAGTTTTCCTTTGTTGCTTTTCGCGGAGCGCTCCGTCATCGTCTTCTTCTGTCCGTTCGTTTTCCTCATTGTTTACTCGATTGGGTGAACGAGAGCAAACAGAGAGAGAGAGAGCGTCGAGGAAGACGGAGAAACTACAAAGACTTCAAACAAATACTTCGAGAACAAGGGGATCCGAACGAAGAAAGAGGAAGGCTCCGCTTTGGCTGGAGTGCTCTCCAAGTATCCGCCGCCACCACCACCACCATCAAAGCAGCATCAGCGAGCGGAGTCGTCCGAGGCGCCGCATCCGAATCTCTCTATGGAGAGCCATGTTCGCTCGCACGTCCCCCACGTGCTTGGGAAAGCGGTTTCGTTCCGTATGAGTGGCTGAATGGCCGTCCAGAAAGGCAGCCCGCCGGCTGCTCGGACTGCCTGGAAGGCTGCACTAGCTCTCTCTCTCTGAGGGACTCTGTCTAAATCGGACCTTCGAACGCGGACGATGAGCTGTTGATGCCGGACTGTTACAACAGGGCTGTGACAGAGATCTGAACGTGCAAGGCGATACGCTCGGCGGCGTCAACAATGGAACTGGGACAGGGGAGTCGACGACGAGAATCAGGAGCAGCGTGCGTCGCGCGCCCGCTCCTTCAGGCTGCTTCTGCTCAACGTCGTCACAGCAGCAGCAGCGACGGTTGATGTTTTATTCACAACAGTTTTACCCTCGTTCTGCTCCTTCCTCTGCTTCAACTCGACCAGCCAGGGGAGCGGGCAGGCGGGCGGGCGTTCGTTCGTTCAGCTAACCGGCGGCGGAGAATAGCAGTTCGCCTGCTCGCTACCCATTTGAACAGGCAAACAGCCGACTCCCTGACCGATTCATCAGCGGGACGAGGGAGGCAGCAATGGAAACGCATCAAGCGAAATAGCCTCGTTGTTTGCCAGCTTGCGCGGGGCATGTTCTTGCCATGCTGAGGCTGGTGAGGTGAATAGGCTACTGGCGGTCTCGGTTTCGTGTATCGGAACTCAGACTGAAAACTTCACTCGGAATCATTGGAAGGCGAGGAGAACCTCTCAAAACGAGAATGAGGATGCCAAGCAATGGAGTGAGGTGGAACCTCTCGCTTCGAATACAGGGAGCCGATCAGCGTCTCCGGCGTTCCGAGTGTCGAGCTCGGTACCATCAATTGAGAACGATTTTTCTCTGTCGCACTTAATCCTTCCGCCTCCTGACGAACGTTTCGACGTTCTCCACGATCTAGTTGATCTGGCAGAGAGAAGCAACGCCCCGAACGCAATGGAACAGAAAGGAAACCGAGAGGTATTAGCGATGGTCTGCGCTCGACGACGGCAACATCCGCTCGTTGCTCACCCGGTCAAAGTGTTTCGCGTCGAAACGACTGCCTGACCGTATTTCCCTCGTCGCCCGACTCACTCGCTTCAGGTCGAGTGGAAACGTTCGCGCGTGGCTTGCGTTCCACCCCTGCATCAGACCTGCGATCGGGCAACGCCACGTTCCCTGGGCATTTGATGCGGTAAAAGATGTTCTCAGAAGGGAGGAATCGTCGAACAAGTCCGAATGGCAAATCACAATGAAGAACTCTTCATGGTGTTCAAGCCAGCTATGTTCCGATGACGATGCATCAGACTTTGTGGTCGGACTACCTTGCAAGATTTCGAATCATTACCCCCTCGGAGCATGACGGCGCTGCGTTGTTTTTGAACTCGGCGTAAGCGAGTGCGAACGAATCGAGCGGGCTCTGACGGTTGTCCCGCGAGAGTGGAGACTCCTTGAAACTCCTGATAGCCTGAATCAGAGCGCTCACCTGAGCAGATTGTCCTCGATCGCCGTCGGTTCTCCCCCGCTAGCTGATAGGCTGCGCTCGAATCGCTTTGGACGTCACGATGTATTCGGTCCCCGTGATCGCTACAACTGCCGCGGCCGTCGTTATTCCTGCCGCGGCGGCATGTTGTAGTGCTGCAGCTGATCCTGGTGGTGTGGCGCACATCGTTCGAAACAGCCGACCTCCGAGCCTCAACGCTCACATGAGATCGAAACAGAGCCGAAGAGCCCCTCATCTGTCACATGACGCAATCATGAGAATACACCTCATTGTTCCGATAGATCGGCTGCCCCTGTCGTCACATGGTTCGAGGAACGAAAGCACCACCGCTGCCGCCACGAGTTCCTCTCACTGGAGTCCGAGGTCCTTGTTGTTGCAGGAGTTCGAGTCGACTCCCCTCGACAACGTCGACGACTTCAAGCAGCGGCAGTGGACCCTTACCCTCGGAGAGCTCTCACCCCACGAAGAAACGGTGCGTACATCTCATACCTTACTCGTAACATGTTATCGCCGATTCGCTAATCGTGTTCGATATCGGATCGATTGCGAATTCGATTGCGACGGGAACAACGGTAATAGAGCCCAACTCCGTCCCCGAACACATCAGTGGATTCTCTACTGACTATGAGCGAATGTGTCACAACTGTAGGAGCCTGAATGCGAGCAGAGAGCCGGCGTGAAGGCCCCAGACGAGAACCTCGTTAGCGGCGGACAACGTTTGCGTGCTTTATCTCTGATCTGTTACCTAATGGCTCCTCCTCAGCCGGCCACTCACAGTACATTTCGTATCCGCTCATTTTCTCTCTCCCTTTTTTGCATCAGATGCTGGCGCTGCTTTTATTCCAAGGATGATTCTGACGCGCCAGTTCCCTCTTGCCGGGATCTACTCCTAACGACGCCTGCTTCTACGGATCGGGAGCTATCGTCGCATGACATTGACTACCGGTATCCTATTGGCCGAACCGCTCCGTCAGAACCTTACCTTCGAGTCGGGGGATCAACGCGAGATCATTTACAACCCCGGCTCAGCCAGCCTCACCCAGACTATACACACAGGCACTCAGTCTGATATCCGCTCCCGCATCCATGCATAACATTCGATCTTCGTTAATATTCGTTCTGGCGAAATGCATCGCGACGACTTTCAGCGACGAGACGGCCGGGCGGTTAGCGCTGTTTGCAACCGACGCGCAGACTGCACGCAGAGCTGCAGCGAGGCCTTCTCGAGCGAGAGGTTGCCGGCTTCTTTCCGAATGGATTCCGTCGCCCTCAGGGAAATGCAGGCCACGGCCGTTGAGCCGCCGCTCCTCGTCAGACGGGGCGCGAGTGAAAGGTGCGGAACTTCGTCGACCATTGTCGTGCACTGAGCTATTCGGGAACTCGATTCTCTGACCTTTTCTTGCGCACGCTCTTGGAAGCTCAGATATCTTTGTGTTCTTCCGGGAATGCTGCTGAAACCGAACGATGTGGGTGGGCAACGAGTGAGGGGAAACCGTCCAGTTCTCTTGTCGCTGCGCCCGACTCTCCAGAGAAATTCTCGCACGTCGAGAGATCAGTCTCGAATTCCG
This sequence comes from Phytoseiulus persimilis, assembly GCA_037576195.1. Classification (NCBI taxonomy): domain Eukaryota; kingdom Metazoa; phylum Arthropoda; class Arachnida; order Mesostigmata; family Phytoseiidae; genus Phytoseiulus; species Phytoseiulus persimilis. The sequence continues at coordinate 51,741,631 of CM075102.1, read as the reverse complement.
AGATGCTTCGAATACGCAACAGACAGACGAGCGAAATCATACAAATGCTACACATTGTGTCCTTGTTTCGCACAAAGGAGGCTCCGGAAGCCTTTGGGGTACTGTCGCGAGCAGCGGACGGACACCGACGGTCCGCTACCGGTAGCACCAGCCTGAGAAAACCGTTTTGCACGTGTACCTCCGTTTTCCGACCCATTTAGCCTCTCCGGTGGCCACCGCTTCCGCTGGATTTTTTCGCGCCTTCAGAGGTTTCCTTGTTGCACCCTCCCTAGCGCTCCGTTGCTCTTTTTGTGCGACACACACGGGATTCCGATGCTTCCGTTACATTGGTCTCCGCGTTCGGATCGCGTTCGCTAGCGACTCGCATACCGTCTCAGAGCCTCTTACGGTCAGCCAGGGATCCAAAGTACAGAGGATTCGATTGATTTCTCTGGTCAAGGAGTACATTGATTCGAGTGTCAATGACTGGCCGGCGGGGAACAAGACAACGAGGCGAATATCAGGGGGTGGCTCCATTTGAGAACAAGCGCCTCGTGGGGACCTCACGGTCCGGCTCGCATGCTCAATGGACGGCACTTTTGAGTGCAATGTGTGGTTATGCTGCGGCCAAGACTGTTTCTGCAAGGGATCCGCTGGCTGGACGAAGGGGTCGCGCGCCCAAAATTGCTCACTGCGACGTTTGCAAACACCGTTCCCCTCCCTCGAGGAAAAGACAAGCCGCAGGCCATAAAATACGGAACTAAAGCGATGAGAACCAGGAAGGAGAAGAATTTGACGAAAAACAGTTCCCGTGCCACTCGTACATGAACCCATACTTAACAGCCTGCCCTCCTCCGAAACAGAGCGAGCATTGCAGCTCTCGACGCAATGATAAATATTGGTCGGGAACCACATTTTTGGCAACGCGTTTCAGCGATGACCGTTCAGCAGTGGTCGACATCACCGAAAGGATGCGTTCCACCAGGTCCAGATCGGGTGTCGGAACGTCGTTCCGTCGGACCTGATTGCCACAGAGCCGAGGACGTTCTTAATGCTCTTATTCCCGGCACTCTGACCCCGACACTGGCCTCCCAAGTTGCGTTCCTCGGCATTTTCCTCCGGAGTGCTTTCGATCGTGAGTCCGGAGCGCCGTGTCCGACCGAAGAAACCCGGGCCTCGCGTCTTCAGCCGCGGTGTTCATCCGACAGCGTTTTGCGCCACCGCTAGCCGAGCCGAATAACATGGCTGGGATCTGGACATTCCGGGTGACAGCGTTCCCATCGTGGGAACATACTGCACGTGATGTTCCGAACGAGCTCAGCTTTTATTTCTCTGAAGAGACAGCGTTCGCTCCATGAGCGGGCACGACTTGAGCCGCTCTCAAGGGGAATTCGGCGTCTGAAACTCACCGGCAGAGTACTGTGCTTGTCGCGTGGCTCCGTCACACGGGATGGAAGCTGCCGTACTGAGTTCTCGCGTTCTTCCTCCAACATGGTCGCAGGTGATGGATACACGTCCATCCGTACGATTACTGTACAGTGATTCCTCGCTGTTCGATTCGTCCTCCGCCTGAGCACGATTCTCGTCTTGGGATTTCAGAAAGCTGGCTTCCATGAGTTGCGCTACTCCAGCTATCGGTCCATCGTTGGCAACTGATTTCGACCGCCATCCACCTCGACGACTGGGATCGTTATCGTCGCTTTTGATCCGCAACCGCCGACCGATGGAAACCCGAAGCATGTAATCGACTGAGAAATGAATCGTGGAGACCACACAGCCGCTATTGTTGGTCGCATCAATACGAAGCTAGAGAGCCGTGCGGGATCGAAAAGTTCGGTGTTTAAGTGAAGTGCAAAGGAACGCAGTGAGAAAAAGCGGCCAGATCCAAAGGACGGCTTCTCTCCGACGACGGGCGTATTGAGCAGTGGACAGATCTACCCACGAGCGGAATCTCACCGTGGGAGCGCACGAACTAGATCAAACGACTGAACCATAGGGATCCTTCGCTCCGCAACAGGAGTACCCTCAGGTTATACATAGCACATCCAGACTGAAAGCTTTTTACTCGTCGCCGACTAATCCCATCCATCGTCCAATCTCAACATGACATCACGCGCCGTGACCCGATCAATTGGTGTTTTCGAAGATATGTTCGTTTGAAGATCAGCTCAGACGAGTCACGCTAACGAAACACCTCTGCGTGAGTCCTCTGCTGAGGTACAGGTGGAACATCGAGATCGCGGCGGGAATGTTGCAGCAAGATATTACATCATCACTCGGTTCAAAACGCTGCAAGCGGACTCATCATGAGTACATTCGAGGACGTTCCGTAAGTGCTTCCGAGGACAACTGGCGCGAGAAATGCGGACGGGTAATCTTCACGATGAGACAACTCTGGCGCCACGCAGTCCTTTCGAACGCAACTTATTCGCAAAGACGCAGACGTGAAAAACGCGGCGCCTCTCGACTCCGTCGCTGCTCTCTGTGTAAGATGACACGACCGATCCGTTAGATCAACGAGACAAGAGGGGAGGACGGAAGAGAAGATGGAGCGAATACACGTGCTTGAGAAACTATCGTTCGGGATACTGGGTTCAGGAAACATAGGAAAAAACACGACCTTGTCACTGACTCGCCGTGTTGACCATAGAGTGGCGTATTTTGGCGTTGATCTGAAACCCCCTGCTGACTCGGCACATTTCCTCGCTCATGACACACGAATCTTGCTGAGGACAAGGATACACAAACAGCCCCCACTAGTTTTTTGGTACAATGTTCGTTAGTTCATGAATGAACAGGAGATTTTCCTCGGTTTGTTCGAGTTTGTCGGTCATCCGAGGAACGAAGCCATCCATTCGTTGTGGATTCCCAGGATGGCTTCGATTCTCCAAGTATTGGATTCCATATTCCGCGGTTTAGGTGGAGCTTGGCACGCGCCTCCTCTGCTGCACGATCTCAGTAGATAATTGCGATATTCATTGACGCGCATTCCGTACCAAGGAGAAAATATCGCTTCGGACAACGCCTGAGGCGGCTCTTCATCGGGAGGTTTCGGTGTCGAGTGTCGAGCGAAATCAAGATACCACTCCCTCGTAAACACGAAACGTGAGAAAAGTGCAGTAGGCGACGTCAGAGAACGGTTTCCACCGATAGCGCATGTCGGCTGCAAAAAATATCTCTGGCTCATCCGAAGCCAGGAGGAACCTTTCGACATTCCGTCCTGTACTCCAGCGCGTTCAATATCCGAGCTACATGGAGGCGGACTGTGGATCGAGAAGCGGGAACAGCGATGAGGAGTGTTCGAAAAGGAATTCCCCACAGCAAGCACCATATGAAGCACCTAATTTTTCGCGAGTGGTAGACGCGAGTCAGTGTTGTTCGAGAGCCGTTATCCATCGTTGGTCTCAGCGACTGGGAAGAAGCAACGCGACGAGCTGATCCGCTCAGTGAATCCCATTCCTGATTGTGATGAATGGCGCAAATTTATCTTGAGCCATGAAAAGAGAACAAATCATCATATGTATGCCCAAGATTGAACGGTGATTTCACTCCGCTCTCTTTCCACCTACCTTTCTCGCTTGGTCTCTTCTCTCCTGAATGGAACCGCCAGGGGGGTACATAAAGCGTTGTTTGACGTCGTTCCGCCTTTAACAAAGTTCGAGTCCAGTGATCTCCTGCCTGTGATTCTCGAGTCTGAAGACTCAGACGCTTCTGCTGCTCCGCTGCGCTCGGATCCTTCCTCAGCGTTCCAAATGTGTTCAGAAATTACGCGAGCCATGCTGGCAGCGTTAGTGATAGTTTCGGTGTTCGGCTTATTATCGTCGCCCTGTCACGCTGCTCGGGTTTACGACAAGCAAGCGAAAACGAAGCAGCCGCCTGCCACGGAGCGTTTCGCCGAGGTTGAAGAGAAGAATGTTGACGAGGATTCGGACAGGCTGACCTCGATCTACAACTACATCAAACAGCTCGTCCAGGGCATCGGCGGACACGAGAAGAACGCCGACATGTTCAGGAAGATTCGAGACCATGTTGAAGAAACGTACGCGGTCCAGGAACCGAATGAGCTCGAAGATGAGGGCTTCGAGCGGCTGTGTCAAACAACTAACAAGTGGGTTCTTCTCAACCGCACCTTGAACACGAATGGCGAAGAGGTCGAGATCGTCCACGATATTTACGCCCAATGGTATCACTACTATGAGTGTGTTGACGCCGACCAGCCCTGTCTCGCAATCAAGGACAGCTTCGAGAGCTCTTGCGTGCAGACGGAAGCCTTCCAGCTGATGTACGCCCGTCCCCTCGGAACGCCTCACGCTCGCCCCACTTTCATGTACGTGCTCGTTCCGAGAGACTGTGTTTGCAAAGCTCATTCAATCAAAACGCTCCCTCCCTTCCCCGAGTGAGCGATGAGATGGGATCTTCGACAGGAAGCCTCGGCAAAGTTTCCACTGTACATACATGTTCTCTATTTATTGGAAGCGCTCGAACATCGACGGATAATCAATCAAGTTTGAATCCAGTGATCCGGTAGCGATTGAGGCTCCGGGACTTCTAGTCGATCTTAATGTAAGATGTATCTAATGCATGGGAAACACCTTCCGTTGGGGGAGTCGGATGTCGAGAACAAACATCGTATCGATTAAACGTGATGAAGTTCTGAAACAGTACTCGGCGTCTTCTTGATCTGCGTGGGGATTCCGGACCGGGAGGGACTCCATCCCGGCCTCCGCGCATTCTCTCTCTGGTGTCAGCAGCTTGGGCCCTCGAGACCCGATTCTGTGAAAGGTAAAGCTACCAAGAGTTTCGGTGGTCTTGCCGGAGCTGCGGAAGGAGCAGAGCGGAATAGAGACAGTTCAAGAACATCACATGAGATTTGTTAATTCGATGCGGCGTCGTGGAGTGCTTCGGTGGCTCCGTGTTCTCAGAAAGATTCGTCCGCCGCTTTTCCCCAGATCTTCGAGCGGATTCTCGCCAATGACACAGCGGAAATCCGCATCGCAGGAGGAGGTCAAGTATTATAGATGGAACTCAGACTGAGCTTCACGTGTTTCGGAGGAAATCACTCGAGGGGCTCCCTCGATGAAAGGCTCGCCAGGAACTCTCGGAAACACAAACAGGCCCCCGGAGGGATGTTGCCGGGAGCAGCCGGCAGCTGGATCGAGCGCAAGACTGAATAAACACTTCGATTATTTTTGAGAGCCTTTGGCGATAAAATGGATATCACTGGCGAGCGTCCAACGTCCACCCGAAAGTGCGTCTTCTCAAATTGAATAAAGAAATATTGCAGGTCCGGAGAAGAACGGTGTTCCGCTCGGGAAGAAGGGCCAGGCACATTCCTGGATCGGCTTCCTGCGCTATCACAAGGGGCTCGGGAAAGGCATTTCTGAGCTGGAAACTCTCTGCTCCACTGAGAGTTCTCCGGTTAACTATCTGCGCGCCGTCGGGAATCTATCTGATCAAGACTGAATGCATGCGTTCGAATCAAACGTCCATCGCCGTCTGATTCGGGGCAGCCTTCAATTAGCGTCTAACGAGACAGGTAGCTGAGCCCTGTCCGGCCTGCGACACTTCGAAACAGTGGTACACTGAGTCGTGTTGAATGGATATAGCGGATCTCGACCAGCAGCGACACAAAGCAACGATATGGATCCAATCTCGAGGGTTCCATTGAGCAAGGACCAAAGGTCTCATAGAAGACTTCTTCTCTTTTGTTCCCTCTCCGCGGTAAGCTGAGCTTTGCTGGTCGTCACCGGCGACTACCCGATCGGCCAGCCGATCGACATCGCTTCCTCTAGAAAGGAGCGTGTTCCTCTTCTTCTCCCTTCGCTCGACGGCCGGCCGGCCAGCATGCATTGAACAGCAGCAGCCTGATTGTCGCTGTCCGATAGGACCGTCTACCGTTCCTATTGTGAGCGATTCAATGGCAGTCGTCCCTTCGAGGCGTAGCTGAGGAATCGCTCGAGCTTCACGTTTCGCGCAATAAGAGAGGGGAAACATTTCCGAAAGTAGCCCTTTGTGCGAGGCTGCAGGAGTATTTCTACTTTCGCCCGCTGGGAAACATCGGACAAACAGACACCGTGGGAATCATGAGCATCGGACTTTATTCCTGAGATAAAGCGGGATCCCTATCGCAGAGTCATAGAAAAATCATCGAATCGGAGCATCATGCCGAATAGTGGACCGATTCGGGTGTGGAGCGCGAAGAAGATGGATGAAGGGATCCGACGTTCTCTCTCTCCAATCAGGTTTCAACTGGCTCGGGCGAAGGATTAGCGGGCTCCGGTTTCTTTTGGGGCAAGAGACTCTGCATCTCCTTCAGGAGAGTAGGAATGAAGTACCGCAGCTCCTAGAATCAGAGAGTTAAGGAATTTCTCCTCGGGAGAACAATGACCTTTCTCCTGAAAATCCAATAGGAGCAAAACCCACTCACCCCCTTGTCTTCTTTCGACATCTGTTTCCTGACATAGTTGTAAATCGTGATTGCGACTGATAGTATGAGTCCTCCCAACAAGAAAACGAACAGCATATTCACGCGACCGAACCTCACCGTGAATGGCGTGGGCCTGAAGAAAACTCCTCCGGGTCAACAAATCGGATGGTTCAGACTGAACGCATTGAATCTTCCGAGATGCGCGCTCACCGGATTATCAGGTTGTGGTTCGGGCAGTGCTTCCCGGCGTGATGCTCGTTCCACCACTTGGCTCTCAGCGCTTGGAGGGCACCTTCGCGCCGCAGACTCAAAACACCGGCGGATAAGTACCTGCGGAAACAAGTTGGAACTCGTGAAACCGAATGCGGACGCTGACGATGCTTCACGGAACCGCATCAGGAAAGAGCTCAGAAACGAGAGTTTGCGACGAGGAGGGCACATATCCGGCCGCAACCACTAACTTAGTTAGAGTGGATCCTCTCGACATCGCTATTCCGTAGCTGACACTACCAATGGTTCCTTCAACCTGCAAGGGGAACGGACAAGTTTATTCTATCCCCCTGGCATTGGCGCGTGTGCGGCTGGGGTTAGAGCCGAGAATGCTGCTCGAGGTCACCTTGGTTCGGCGTCGGGCGAGCAATACACTAAAATCTCGTTACAACGAACCCCGCGGGACCCGTGGAATCGAGTCTCAGCCGGAGATAACAATATCTTCCGTTGGTCCGTCTTCAGAAAGTTGAGTGAGTTTCCAGACATGCCATTGCTTACCTGTTGCAGTGAGCAATCTTGTCCAACGTAATACTCGATGTATGGAGTCTCTAAGAATAAGGCGAATTCCTCCGTTTTGATGCGGCGTACAGCTTCCGACAAATTCCGAACAGCGGCCTCCTTGTCCAATTTCGCATAGATTTGTTTGTAATTCGGATACTCGGTTTCCTTATAACACAAGGGAGATGGATTGGTACTGCCCCAGCTCTAGATTCGCCCAGAAATAATCTTTCAGCAGCTCCCGACGAATGCTCGAAGACCGTCCCAGCGTCAACTTCAATGCCAGTCTCGGTACACCGGGAATTCTGGCCAATGAGTGCCAGTCAGCTAGTGACATTAGAGCGGGATATCAGGTGTTATTCGACTGCAGAAACGTATCAGCTTATATTATATCATTGGTTTTTCCGCAGTCAGGGGCCTCCTCTCATCGACCCTGCCGCTGCCCAAACACTCAGGGTCTCATGGTCGACAGGGAAAATAGAGAGGTGCGTAGCACTAGCGTTCTCCCAACTTCGAGGGCGGCAGCACGTCGAGAGCACGAAAGATCTCGACATAATTCTCCACTCGGAGCATTCGGATGAAACGCGGGAAGAGCAGAGCTTGTTTTGCTGGAGCTATTTCAAGTGCTCTCGAAGCCTTCTCAAAGGTTGAACGATATTTGCCCTCTTCGGCGAACGTTTCTGGGAATAAGTCCGCAGTCCTCAACTGTTTGAACATTCTCAGTCGTGAGGCCGTCAGTGGAAACATACCGCTGCTGCTCATTGGAGACTCGGAGCTCAGGCAGCATGCATCAATCCATCCCTGGATATATGCGGATGTGTGGATAGATGGCTATATCGGTGAATACGATACTCGAGGAACTCTGCTATCTGCGTATGCAAAGCGACGTATGTCATATCCGAACCAAGAGGAAGGAACGTTCTTAGTTGGATTTCGGCAGTATTATCGAGCGAAAGGTCAGCGTTATGGTCGAAAGCAAAGATTGCGCAGCCGAGGATGAAATAACTTCATCCATGTGCAGATCGTCAGATAGGCACGCAGTGAGGAAAAACGCAAGCAGGTCACTTTACCGATGTTGTCAGCGCAATGTCAAGCCCCGCTACCGTTGGAAGACGAAAAAGACAACCCCAAGGGTAATCAGGCTCAAGGACCCGATCGCTCAGGCATGGGAATGTTTCTCTCGCAGTCTCCGGAAAATAGTTCGCAGGAGCATCGTGAGCTCGAGCTTCGATAGGAAAACGGGTCCCTCGAATGAATTATTTCGTCCGTTTCTGTGGGCATCGCTTACAAAAGAGCGAGGAGGAAATCGCTGGTCTGCACGGGAGTCAGCCAGCTGAGAGTTCAAACTCTACAGGGGGTCTTCCATCTTCATTTAGGAGCACACTCTCCCCCGCTTGCTTCCTCGGTCCTCTCGAGTTTCCGATCGGGTAAGACTTCCATTAAACACAAATTAACTACATGCGAGCAACTGGCAGCTGGCGAGACAGGCTCAGAGCATACCCTGCCAACCCGCTCCAGACCCCTAGCGGATCCAAGTTTGTAGTGGAATTTATTGTGACGAGCAGGGGAGCAAGTCGCTGACAATTAGCAATCGGAAACCTCTATCTCAAGCCTCAAGGGTGTGTGGGCTGGTCAATGCCGATGCGGCCATGAGTTTTGCGAAGTTCAGAACACAGGTGAAAGTTTGATCACTGGCCAAGATCACAATCGGAATCCTGAGCCGACCTTCCGGCAGCAGACGCAGCTGGCGAACCCAATCGTCGTGTATCCTGCGATGCTCGACGCAATCAAGGGAAGGCCTCCGAAGCATCTGGAACAGGCAATCCCTCCTATTTGCTCACGGGTCACGTCACTTTCTTTTCCCTTTCTGCTCGCCGTACTCCTGCTGGGAGTCGTTTGTCTTCCGCTTCTCTCTTCAGGAAGCCCTTTATTCGTGAATGGGGTCGACTATGCGCGTTCCATGGGTTCGCATCAGACTGTTAGAAGTTTGCGATGGTTTATGCGTGGGTCGAACGCAGTGCGAGTGAATGCTCGAGTCGGATAGCTCTCGTAACGGGGGGGGGGGGCAACACGGATCCATCATAAAATAACAACCGGTGCTATCTCAACCGCAGAAACAAAGAGAGACAGAAACAAAGGAAAGTTTCGCGGAAATCTCCAGTGGAATATTCGTCGCAAGCTTGGAGTTCAACAGAAGGCGCTGCGCATTTGGGCGCCTGATTCTCGAGCGGAGCCGTAGCGGGCTCCCACCGGGGAATAGAACACTCTGGTCGTCCACGGCTTCAGGAGCGCTACGACACCTACCTCAAAGAACTTCATGGTTGAACCCGATCGGATCGCGCTGAACTTCACACGATTGCTCTCCGATCGAAGATCGTCAATCTTGGACAGGATCGGCTTTTCATTGTATTTTATGATGAAATCACCCAACACAGTGCCATAGGATACCATGACAGCGAGACAGAATATGAACCAGGCAAAAAACGCAACAACCACTGCCGGAGAGCTGCAAGGAAAGAAATAGTTGTTGTACCCTGTTCTTGCGTGGAAGTTTTCAATTGAAGAAAGCTATTCCACTCTCGGGAGAGGATTCCGTTGGGGTTCATCCAGACGTTCCCTCACCTTGGCTTCAGTTGGAAGCGCTGGAACATGATTGTTGAATAGAGATACCAAAAGCAGTTCCCCACCGTGAAATCCGTTTCAATCACGGTCTCGGACACGGACGACCACTCACGGGGTGACAGGCGGGCGATGAAGGTGATCACGAAGGTGGCTACGATTTCAAAAAAGCTTGTCAGCCACTTTGGTGAACAACCCTAAGATTTCTTGAAGCCTGAATGAAAGGGAGCCACTGACCAAGACACATAGTGCTGAAGAGCGCTGACCACATCCAGAAAGTGAACGGGCTCAGGAAAGAGTGTGACAGTGTGTCGATCTCGCGGCTGGCGAGTAAACCGATACCTGCTTCCAGAAATGGGAAACTGAAGTCGAGGGATGCGTAGCGCTCTCTGTTTATTGTGAAGGGTGCTACGGCAATGTCGGCTTTCTGAAATCGAGAGGGAGGAAGGATCGATTCAAGTTTGGTTCCACTAAAAGTGTCCCCTCATCGTCGTGCCTGCCTAGTAGGGTCGACCCAGGACGTGCGGGAAAGGAACGAGGATTCAACGCTCACGCCCAGGAGAATTTCGCCGATGAGACCGCTATAGCTGCCGGTGGACTCGTTGAAAGCTCCGTATTGGTTGTCTTCAACTTCTTTGATGTAATACTGGAACTTGAGTAGTTTCGAGAGTTTCTCCAGGAAATCGACCACGAAGCCCGAATATCTCTCGTTTCCTTTCAAATGTGGGCTGTCATCACGCATCAGGAACGGTGGAGTCTGCGAGGCGAATCTCAAACTGTTTGACACGAATACTTATAAGAATATCGCAGCATTGATGAGCTGTTTTGTTTGAAGAACTTTTACTTGCTCGCCTGAATTGTCGTAACGACGAGCACCCTATTGTTTAGGCCCTCGTCCTGCTCCAGGGCCTCGTCCGGCTCTCCCTTCGGGTCCAGCTCCTTTATGAAAGTCAGCCCATCTTGAGGAACCCAGTCTGCAACCTTAGGATAAGACAGATTACTATTCGTCCATTTTCGATTCGATAGGATCCAATGGCCTGGTATGAACCTTCGTCAGTTTCCCGTCCTTCAAGAGTTTCACGTGAACGTGTTTCACTTTCCGAGCGCCTTTGTCGTCGAATTCGATGAAACCAGTCACCCCTTGGAATTTCGTCGACTGGAATAACATAATGAGCTCGCTCATCTCCCATGGTCCAGTCGGCTCTCAGCTAATATACATAGTACGGTCAATGGAAGATTTCGAGCGAGGACCACCTCTCTCAAGCTATCGTAGAGCTTTTTCCCGTTTTCGAATATCTTCTTGTTCGAGCAACTTCCTTGCGAAGCCTGTATTGGTCTGTGTATCAGGGACAGATTGTTCAACGTGTGCCCGATCTGCAGCACAGAATCATAGATGAAAGGGAGATTCGGCTCATTCTCAGTTGAGTTCGTTTCCAGCCTGTAATCAATCGTCGGTAGCGAAATTAACGAAGTCATTGCGCTGTCGAATACCTAGATGCAATGAATTAAAGCACATATGAATCCTTTCTTCAATTCTGCCTCACATCCGATAAATCCAATGCATCTCCCGGTTTTCAGGATCCACGAGTGAGAACGTGTAAACGTCGGCGTCGAGGAAAAATGTTTGTTGAGTAGAATTCTCCGGAATCCTGATATCACTGTTTGGCATGATGAAGCTGTAGTACTCTTGTGACAATCCCGACATCGAAATCTGATGGATAAGTTATAACTTGGAGTGAACGCGGACTGAGCAGGATCACTCGGTAGAGGTGCGCTATTTCCGCCTACCTCTTTCAAAACTTGGTGGACTGATTTACTCTCGATGTCAACAACGACATGTCTAATCGAAAGTTTCACTATGTTGTCCCAGGGATTCGAGTCAACAGAAAGATCGATGGGCATCAAACGACGCCCCTTGAACTCCGGGTCCTCTTCCAACTCGTTCATCCGTAGCAGGCCTGCAGAGAAGCTCATTTCAACAACCGAGGAAGTCGCGATTGAGCCGGGCAAACATGAGCTCTGACAATGTAATTTCCCTCATCTACACTCCGCTGGGTACCTGTGCTTGTGTCGTAAATGTAGACAATATGAATCCATCCCATATGTAGGATGAGTTGACGCACCACTTCCGCGAGGTCCGACGGGGAGGGAGCGAGTGCTAGGGACAGATCGTCCGGGTCTTCGAGTTCTCGATTGAAACCAGTTCTTATGTGTGGGATCCTCACGGCAGAGGATACCGATGATATCAACGAATCTTCTACTGATGATTCTGCCCCCACAATGGCGACGACTCCGCTCTCGAATTGCTTACATACTGGAAGAGTAGAGAGAATCGTTTGAGAGGCACGGACTCTACGGCGGCGGCTCGCTCCGATACTCTCCCTGAAAGCGCGAATTCCCGTATGACCCGCTCGCGAACTGGAGGAATATTGGCTACGATATTGTTGTCGATATAACTCACGTTCAAGGTAATTTTGCCACGTTTCTCCTTCTCTCAACATTATCGGGATCGCTTGCATCTGGACTTCAGGGAACTCTTGGTTATCCGTATTGACACGATCCACCGCTCGAGCGAACACCTTCGATTCCACTTGGCCTGTTTCCGCACTGAAGACGCCAGCTGGAAGCGTCGTGAACCTTTACAGATTAAATTTCGTTCCTCAATCTCCGCAAAGGTTCGAGAGCTAGAATAAGAGCTCGTTCCTCTCCTCAACACGCTGAGTCAACGCGTTCGTGTGCCTCTCCGAGCCCCGCTGCAGATCTGTGTGTGAAGCAGCTCGCGTTACCGAGAATCCGAAATCCACCAGGGTTCGGTTCTCAGCGCAATATGAACGACGAAAGCTCCCGGGAGGTAAGCCTAAACTCTTCCGGTGAAATTGCCATTCTCCTGCCAAGCAGTTCAGCGCCGAATTCGCGGACGGGCTCACCTATTTTGTAGGTTCCGCTTTGAACACATCTCGAGCACGATATCAGAATCGAACAGAAAAAGACCGCTCTCTGCATTGGAATCATGTGCTGTCCCATGCTCTGATGAGGTTTTCGGTGGCCAGTCTATGGCTGTTGACATCATACAACTCGGAGAAAGGGGCAGAGTGACTCTATAAATAGAACTGGTAGCTCTCGAGCTGACCGTGCGACCGATGGGATAGAAGCCCGCACAAAAGGTTCGGCTTCTCGAGTTCTAGCCTCAACCTAATCCAGATGTTACCCCGGAGGAGGAAGAATAAAGGAGGACCCTCCGACCTCCCGGGAGGGCGGTGGTCGAGTCCTGCCTGGTACCAACTGGAACTCTTCTGCATACCCGACGCGGTTCCCGCTCAGCGAAGCGATTATGTACATACATTCTCATTCGCAACATGAGGCGACAATATATTCAGTTGTGCTGTCAGGGAACATACTCAGTCACACGATTGATAAGAAACGAACATCCGAAGTCTATTTTCGTTCGGTGGACTAGATTGTCCATCGCTTAGAGTAGGTCCCATCTCGATCTATGGTTGGTTCCAATTGATGAGATGTGTGCGGCCGCAGACTGAGAGGATCTGTGAGTTCTGTCTGTAGAATAACTTTCACCTGCCCCTCGGCATGTGCTTCCAGCGTTCCCATGCTAATCTCCATGACTTTCCGGCCTCAGCTGATGGGTTTCGAAATAGAGGTGTAGATCGTGAGCCAGGAAAGCAGAACGATTGCGGAAAGTTGAAAAGGAGTTCCGGAGCGACAGCCCTCATCTCTGAGCTGCACGATTAACAACTGATTCGATACCACTCGAACTCTTTTTTATTACGCTCGTTCAAGAAACAGTTATGACAGTTTTCTGATCGCGTATCCTTTGTGCTTTTCTCTTCTTCTTCTGGACGCTCTCGGTCGCCGAATGGAACGCAGATTCACCGTTGCGTTCTTCGACTTCGTTCTTGATGAAAGTCAATGCTTGCATGTTAAGTGCCACGTCTTGAACGATCTCATCCATCGCCCCTCTCAGAACCTGCGGAGAATCCGGTATGTGTGCCTGATCGAGAAGGATAAAGGTAACATGTCGGAAAATGGACGTACTAGGGTTGGTGACATACCTGATGAGCTCTGTTCAGGATCGCCGCAGCCGCTGTTGTCGCCAAGAGTTGTCCAGAGTGGATTCGTATGAGGAAGAATAAAGTTCGAGACATGAACTCGATTTCCCATCCCCGCTGAATCAGATCAACGAGCATTCGAAGCAAAGAGAGAACTTGATCGAATGGTAAAACCATGAGAGTTTCCTCTATTTCGGCTGCAGTTATTCGTTTGATCTCCTCAGTGATGTAACGGTACCGACAGGAGGTTCTGTGTACCATCAAAAGAGGGTGTGGGGGCGCTTGCTTGCTGTTTGTCGACTTGGCTTCATTTTCTTTCTCCTCCTCTTTTTCGAAAATTACGATTGCCTCCATCAACCGTTCCGCGCATTTCACTGTGGTCAGGGTCTTCTTCCCAGCCAGACCGATATCTGCTTCACCTTCTCTAGGAATCACAGTCTCTTCCGTATCGATATCCCTCTCAGCTTCAACCTCTCGCTCGATTTCTCGTTGTTCTTCGAGAATCAACGGTTCTTCCGTTTTGTTCCATATTCTTATGCTTTTATCGTGGCCGGCCGTAGCGACGTGTTTGCCGTTGGGACTAACGGCCAGAGTCCAAACCTCGGCCTGATGGCCCTCGAGTGTTAGGATCCTTTGAAAATTGTCCGCGTCCCAGTGCTTGAGCATTTTATCTTTCCCGACAGAGAAAAACTGGTGTGATTTGGGGAGAAACTCCACACCCATCACCGAATCGGTGTGAGCGAAGATGGATTTGTGGCAATCGCCGAAATCTAGACCCCAAATCTTCACGTTTCGATCAGATGACCCCGTTATTAGTAAGCGTGAATCGTGCGAGATATCGAGACACAAAACAGGATACTGATGTCCATAGAGAGACAAGAAGAACTTCAACGAATCCAGGAAGAAAATCTTCACCGTATTGTCTGACAACGCAACTGCGAGCAAGGCGCCGTCGGGAGAAACTTTTACACAGGTGATTTCTTCGGGCAATTCGAGACACCTTGAAAGCAAAACGAATAAGTATTCAGTTCTGCGAGTTCGTCGATGATCGTGACCAGGTAGATATGGAACAAATTGAACATCAGCACAATCATTATTCGAACTCACCTGGATAGCATCAATGTGAACTTTTTCGTGGCTCCGTCGATCTCCACGGACCAGAATTTCACTTTTTTGTCACTCCCGCCGGAGACGACGAACTTTTTACAGGGCGTGAAGCAAATCGACCAAGTTGATCCCTCATGAGCAACTATTGTTTCTGTGAGTTCACCAGCCGCCAAATCGAACATCTGGAGGTTTCCCTGTTTCGTTCCAAGAACACAGTGCCTATCTCCGAGCAAGAAGCCGGAGCAGAGCGCGTATTCGCAATCGAGGGAACGTATGCACTGAAGCGACTCGGCGCTCCATAGCTTCAACTGCTCTCCCGAAGCCGTCAAAATTCCTGTCAAATCGTGAGGCGTGTTGAAACCAGAGCTGATGAGGAAAACCGATCACCGAGATACGAAGACGCGTACCTGCGTTATCAGAAGTGAAGCACATGGTTCGAACATCACTCCGGTGTCCCAGAGCTCTCAAAGTGTCTCGCAGCTGCGGTTCGCCTCCATTTTCCAGTGGTACATCCATGAGATCGAGAGAATTGTTCCGCAAAGCCACGAGGACTCGCAAGTCCCCGCTTTTTGTGTGAGTGGAGACGCTTGAGATCTTACCCTTGCAGTTCACGACACCTGGAAAACGAGAAAGTGGGACATCAGACTCAGGAACGCTCCGATCGTTTTCCCACTCGTGAGTAGACAGATATTTCCGTATTGCGGCGTTACGGAAAATTTATCCCATAACTCCATATTACGGAAAATGATACTGCCCGGATTCACACCCCAGATTTCCTTGATGTGGCGACATACTTTGTGTTCCCCATGGCGAGCCGTGAGTACCGCATGCCCGAATATCTCAGCGCAGCTATTTGAAATGATTCGTTCATGGAACATCATCTATATTTCATGTGATTTCTTTCCCGTATTCCGTATCACGGGTTTCATTTTCCGTAGCGCCATAATACGGCGAAATTACGTGATCCGTAACACGAAAATACATGTATACTCGTGAGTCGTGTGAGTTATCAAGTTGAGCGCTTACCGAGTCGTTTGAAGAGGTCGCTCACAGAAACATCAGGGTTGATTGTGAGGTCATCGTCCTCGGCTTTGCGTTTGGTCTCTTTCTTAACCCGCTTCGAGTGTTTTTTGCGAACTTCAGCATCCGATAGGATCTTGAAGATTTCGATTTGGTTGTCCTGACCATAGCATCCGAAGACGATGTTCTGGTTATTGAGATGGAGTCCGCACGTTCTCCCTGTTTAGAACCAGCCCCAAAAGGTTAGCGACAGTGAACAGGTCTCTGCTGTGAGCACTGTTTAGCGAAGGATTACCTTGCTAGTTATAAGTTAACACTGAGAGAGGCTGCACCTTTTCCTTGACGCAAGATGGTCCCTAGCTTCCTGCATCGGAGAGAGGCAACCGTTGAGACCATGTTGGCGTCATCATCGTCCACTGGTTCACCGTCTTCACCGTGGCGGACTTTCTTGCGGTTCCCCCCGTCGGCAGGATCGACTTCGCTTGCTTTGTCCATCGATTCCAGCTCCCACACAAAAAGTTCGGTAGCAGAGGTGCCTGTGATCTGACGGGAAACATAGTTCTCATGAGCTTTCCCGGGGAAGGGGGGCAATCCATCATACGAAAATGACGCGATTTGGCTCCGTATGGCTCAGACGCCACCAACTCACCAGATATCTCTCGTTGATGATGATGAAATCCCAGACTTCACTCCGGTGACCAACTAATGTGTGGAAGCAATGTTGAGTGTCCATGTCCCAGAACTTCACGAAGGTATCTTTCGAAGATGACACAAGAACACCCTCGGAGAGAAACTTCACCTGCAGTATCATAGATGAGTTTCTGACTTCTTGAAGAATTGGTGTCGAGCTATACCCGACACTAATTCGACTCCGAATGTCACTGAACTTGTCTTTATGTTGCAAATACAGCTCACCTGTGTAACTGGGCCCTTGTGGCCTTTGAGGCGATATAAGCCACATTCGTTTACGATATCCCACACAATGATGACTCCGTCCTTACCTGCCGACACGAGCCTGCTACCTGGAATTAGATTGCAGATGCTTACGCAGAGCTGACTGCGGTGAAGATTTGGTTCGCGATGCGTTCCAATCCCACGATTATATGGAGGAAGACGCAGCCTACCTGAAAAATCTACCTCCATACAGGTAACGGCTGCTTTGTGGCCCTGGAGCGTTACTCTGAGTGAACCGTCTTCGAAGCAAAAAATCTTCACAGCGCCGTCATTGTAGCCTACGGCGACCAGACCACCATCGAGCATCCGGAGACGGGTCGCTTCAGCTTTCTCACCTAGCAAAGAAAGCAGGTCAATCCAAGGAAGCCGTGCGGGTGAGTCCCGTATTGTAATGGGGGTGTCTCAATGTGCCAAGCCTCGAGAACATGAACATTCTCAGGACTCCAACCTTTGCACACAGCAAGTTTCTTCTTGGTTTTCAGATCCCACAGTATGACGTCTTCACAGGCTGTACTGGCAGCGTATCGATCTTGTACGCTGTTGATGTCAACGAAAACCGCCTGTCCATCAATATTCGTCACAGCACCGAAGGAATCTCCCGCGACGAATCGGAGATATTGTGTAGTTACGCCCATTTCCGGAGAGCTGGGCTCGTATCCAAAGATGCGTACTCTTCACTGCAAATGATCAAGCTTGTGCAGTCGTTGTCACCCGTCCCGACGGCTCTGCTCTTGCGAACTCAAGCGCTGCTCGGAATCGCATTCCCTCCCGATGATCTTCAGTCGAGATAGGCTTTTAACAGCTGCCAATAAGGAATCGTGGGCTGAACGTTCCCAATCATTCCCGGGACATCGCGCCAATCGAATCACAACCAACCTCGAAAGGACTCTAGTCGGAATCGCCGCTCCTCCGACAGTATGACTCCAGTTGGAATGGAAAACTCATGGGAGAACTAACTGGAAGAAGTCCTCGCGGCTCAAGATAACGCGCGTTTTTCGACGAACACACTGTTCGCGGCTCGTATTAATCCGCACGTGCTGTTGTTGTTCGAACAGTATTAGCAGACAGCGCCGCTTTGAGCCCTGTTTTCAGTGAAAAGACACACGACAACGGCAGCTCAGACTGTGTCAGGTGTTCCCTCCTCAAGAAGTCTTGTCTTCAGCGGTGAAGCGTTCCAGTTCAGCACAGTCGTGTCCCTCTCGCTGGTACGACACGGTTGACAATCAATTTCTCCACTAAGGCTCAGAGTGTGGTCACGGCGCAGAAAATCGAATTAGCCAGCACAGCTAAAGGCCTTCCTCTGCCAGATGTAAACATATTCCTCTCAGGGGAGGAGAGAGACCGTGTTCGGGCAGAAGTTGGTAAGCAGTGCCCGGTTGTTACGAGACGGCTACGTGAAATGTTATTTTAAGACCTGTGTGCTGAACTTTTCGTTCAGAATGTCTCATCAGATCCTTCGCTCCTCTCGGACGATCGAGCAGCTCATCCAAGCGCTCCGGACAAGGTCGAGAGGACCTGTACTCTGTGCCACTTCGCGCAGATTCATTCATGCGACCGCAAGAGCCCCTTCCGGCGCACCGTTTCCATTGATCTTAGACGAGATCCGTCATTTGCCATCCGCTACCAACGTTCTCGCAACGCAGCTGAACCGTTCGTATTGTTCAGCGAAAGCAGGAAACAAAGGTCCCGATGCAGATGATGCACGAGCATCCAATGCTAATTCTCAGAAATCCCAGAACGAGCCACCGTGGCCTTTCGGCAGAGATGGCCCCGGTGGGGGGTCAAGCAAGAAGAACCCGTTCCAAGGCGATCCTCCAGAGGACTTCTCCCGTTACGCGCAGCAGTTCGCCGCCGCTGTTGTGATCGGCCTCATTATTTACGGCTTGCAGAATGGGATGCGTTACAGAGAGGTCACTTGGAAGGAATTCGTTCAGCAATACCTGTCACGGGGTGTTGTTGAAAGATTGGAAGTTGTCAACTCCAAGTGGGTTCGCGTGCGTCTTCAAAGTGGAGCCGGAGAACGAGAGGCCGGGAGTCTATTGTGGTTCAATATTGGATCTGTTGATTCATTCGAACGCAATCTCGAGAATATCCAATTAGAGATGAATATTGAGCCCGCCAACCATGTTCCTGTGATCTACAAGACGGAGCTTGAAGCGAGTAGCATCTTGTCCTCCCTGCCGACTCTATTGCTGATAGGAGTGCCTCTTTATCTACTCATGAAAGGGGGTGGAATGAAGATGATGGGAAAAGGACCTGGGGGGATTTTCGGCGTCGGACAAAGCACCGCGAAACTGATCAATCCGACTGATATCGGAGTGTCGTTCCGTGACGTCGCTGGTTGTGAGGAGGCAAAGATCGAAATAATGGAGTTCGTCAACTTCTTGAAGAATCCTCAGCAGTACATCAACCTCGGAGCCAAGATTCCGAAGGGCGCGATCCTCACCGGCCCCCCCGGCACAGGGAAAACACTTCTGGCGAAGGCTACGGCGGGAGAAGCCCATGTGCCTTTCTTGTCGGTGTCAGGATCAGAGTTCCTCGAGATGTTCGTCGGCGTGGGTCCATCGAGAGTGAGAGATATGTTCGTTCAGGCGAGGAAGCATGCCCCTTGCATCCTGTTCATCGATGAAATCGATGCCGTTGGCAGGAAAAGAGCAGGAAAGAGTTTCGGTGGACACTCCGAGCAGGAGAACACTTTGAACCAGCTTCTCGTGGAAATGGACGGATTCAACACAACGACCAACGTTGTTGTCCTTGCGGCGACGAATCGCGTCGACATTCTGGACAAAGCGCTCATGCGGCCTGGTCGTTTCGACCGACAAATATACGTCCCGGCTCCCGACATAAAAGGTCGCGCCAGCATATTCAAAGTTCATCTGAAGAATTTGAAGACTCTCCTCAACAAGGATGATCTAGCGCGAAAAATGGCTGCTTTGACTCCGGGCTTCACTGGAGCTGACATAGCGAACGTTTGCAATGAGGCCGCTTTGATCGCCGCACGAGAGCTGAACACCAGCATCGAAATGAAGCATTACGAGCAAGCGATAGAACGAGTTGTGGCCGGTATGGAGAAAAAAACGAACGTTCTGCAACCTGAAGAGAAGAAGACTGTTGCCTACCACGAAGCGGGACATGCTGTTGCTGGTTGGTTCCTCCAGCACGCCGATCCGCTGCTGAAAGTATCGATCATACCCCGCGGGAAAGGTCTGGGCTATGCGCAGTACCTGCCAAAGGAACAGTATCTCTACACGACGGAGCAACTATTCGACCGTATGTGCATGACGCTGGGGGGCCGGGTCAGCGAGCAAATATTTTTCAAGAGGATCACTACCGGAGCTCAGGACGATCTACAGAAGGTTTGTTGTGATATGTCGTGTTTCGCCATTCCTCCAGAGAGAATACATGAAAAAGATCCGTTCAATGTAATCAGCGTTCTTCGCTTTGCAGGTCACGAAAAGTGCGTATGCACAGATCGTCCAATTTGGGATGAACGAAAAAATCGGGAACTTGTCGTTTGAAATGCCGCAGCCGGGCGACATGGTCATGGAGAAACCATACTCTGAGGAGACCGCGCAAATGATTGATGCGGAAGTGAGGTCTCTTGTTGATAGAGCCTACGACACGACCCACAAACTGCTCACCCAACACAAGGCCGACGTCGAAAAAGTGAGAACGAATCCCAGATAATCTGCAGAAAAATCGATTTGTGTCATCACCCTCCATGAATTCCCCTCCTTCCATAGGTCGCCCAACGTTTGCTTGCTAAGGAGATTCTGAATCGTGAGGATATGATAGAGCTATTGGGGAAGCGACCGTTCCCTGAGAAGTCCACCTACGAGGAATTCGTCGAAGGCACAGGATCCTTCGAAGAAGATGTCACCCTTCCCAAAGGCCTAGAATCTTGGAATAAATCTGGCGATGAGAAATCGTCAGAATCGGAGGTTACTGAGCCCAAAAGCGATGGGAAAGCAGAGACTGCAACGACTGAAAAATCATCGAAAATGTAAAACTCGAGGAGATCCAGCTTTAGTAAGGCATTCGAGAGTGCTTGGAAATAACCAGATTGAATAAATTTGTACTATAGGCTCATTTGGTTCTACTATGATGTTTGAAAAAAGTTCCACATTAAGGGTGGACCTTTCTCCGACTGGAAAAGCTTTTCGTCAGCGGGAGGAAAGCGCGACGACCGGACGGCGGCCCATAATGGACAACGGCCAAGTATTCCTTGCAGACTCGAACCGCAGCATCGCTCGATACCGATGAATGTCCTGAACCGAGTACGTTGCTAGCTCAACGGAAGCGACGCTTGTCGAGGGAGCATTGTCGCTCAACATGTGCTCGAGCGCGTAACACGGGCATAGAGCTCACCCTGTACGGAGTCGATCAACCAGGACCCTGACGAGACGGCTGAGCTCTCGGAATATTTCCATCTCTAGCCTGGGAACTTGACGCTACAGTCGTTAGCCGAAAAAGAGGATTCTCTGTCTGTTCTCGGCTATCCTACAGGCGAATCACATGAGTCATCCACGATGGCGTGGATCCTGCCGTCTCAGAACTGCGTCGCTCAAGGCGAAAACGTTAGTCTCCTGATCATCTACACTAGTGGTTCTCAAGGTCGATAGCGGCCCCCAGGGAGTCGATGGCCGATCTCCGGTTTACAGAGGTGATGCCGGGGTGGATTTGACCATACTTCTTGGCGTCCACATAGGTGGATCAAGGGACGACCCCTTGGGGGACGGCAGTCCATAAACTTCAACGAAGTCGCCTAGGGGGTCGATGGGTCAGTGGAGTTTGCGAACCACTGATCTACACAGTGCTGAAAGATCTCCCCGAAATTAATAGAGGGCGAGAGAAAGCTGAGGACAGCGATTCTTCACTCGGATGACCTGGGAACTACAGACGTCACGGGTTCCAGTAAACGGTCGAGCCATTATCGACTCGCCAAGGAAGCCTTTTACGCCCTTGGATTGCAATTCAACGTAAATGAGATTGTAGCAAAACGGTGCTCCACCTCTCCGGCGCTCCTTGTTCCGATGTGTCAACATATGCACCTCTGGGGGAGTGGTGGAGGTAGGGTCAGGGCCCGGTGGATCTTCCTCGATTAGGAGAATCGATCCAGCTTCAGGAAGGGTCAGGTTCACCGCTTTTCCTACGTGGCCTCCCCAGAAGACGCGGTTGGTAACCCGATGCAGTCATCAGGTTCCTTTCGAACTTCAGATCTCTGGACATGGAGCGTATGCGACCGAGATGTTCCGGACATCCATTCAAGTAACCGCTGTTCGCGCCGAAGGTTGGAGAAGTGAGGGCTTGGCGGGAGAGTCCAGCTTAGCAAGCGTCTCCTGACCAAGCTCCCAGGAAAAAAATCATCTGTGAAGCATCTGTGTAGACAATCGGATTAGTATCACAAGATTTTTCCGAGACTCGTTTTATTCAGGCTCATCATCAACAACTCCAGCGGCTAAATAAGAGCCCAGGATATGACTTTCCACACACCGGTTCAAGAGATTATCCAACTCCTTTGAAAGTTTGAAACGTCAAGATCAGTTTGCCTAGCTTCGTTCGTGATCGTTTCAAGCTTTCTTGTCTTTTATGGTGTATCTGTCGTAACACTTTGTCGGGTCATAAGGTTCCCATCGAGATGCAGGGAAGATGTGTTTGTTTCTTTCGTACCAGCTTCTGAGGAGTACTTTCCCCGCATGGCTTTCCTCTTTCTCTTTCGACGCGTCTGAAGTCATCCGCACGTCCTCATGCGCATCGAACGAAAACAACGGCCCCGATTTTCCGCGAGCCTGCAACCCCCGAGAAGCTTAGATACGACCTCCGATTGGAAGCACGTGCCCCAGTTTGACTCCATTCCCTTGAGCTGTCTGGCATCGGTGCTTCAGTTCGATGCTCTACGGTGCTCAATGAAACGATTGGAAAAGAAAACTACAACTCGTCTCACCTTGGTCACGATAAAATCGTAGAATGTGTAGTGGTGCTGTATTATGAGGTCTTCCTTGACGTACATCAGCTGATCCGCGGAAACGACTCGCAGCTCGTGGAAATCTTTCCGTAGTGTTTCTAAGCACCGCTGCAGAAACTGATAAATCGAGTTCCCTTTTTTCATTTCCACCATTCGACGATGCCCCGAACCGTCCCAATAGCTGAATGTGATCTGCAAAATGGGATTCGCGATAACTCCAGGTCGAGAAGAAAAAACATCCACAGGATACGTTCCAGGTGAATCTGTTCTCCGCACCTGAATAGCCTCCTCTTTGAGCTTCCGCTGCTTGTCTGTCCATTCCTGTCGCAACTCTTCGCGTATCCGGCGTTCTTCCTCTTCACGTTCTCGATCCGGAAGGAATGAGGTGTCGACGTCGGGGTTCTTCTTCACCTTGATTTCGTTACAAGACGCAGAATCTATGGCATGATCGCTTGCTCCAGCCGTATCCGACTCACTCTCGATACCATCCCCGCTCTCCTCTTCACCTTCGTCCAAATTGAATGAGAGGGCTTGAATCTGAAAATTCACGAAATTCCTGAGCTCTCTCGCAGGAGATCTTAAACGAACCAGATCAAACCGAGACCACTCATCTCGAGCTCCTCATCCTCAGAAGTTCTTGTCGAAAAAGCCGATACTCAAACCGACAGGAGACGGCTCACGAGCCAGCTTGATGGAGGCTCGATCCTTTCCAGATAAATTGACTTGCCCCATAATCGGAGCTCTCTTGCGAGGGATTCAAAGTTCGAGGCTCCCGTTCAAAATCGTTCGATGGGAACGGACCCTCTCAGAGACTGTAGTCTATAATTTTCATTCGAATAATGAGAAAATGAGCAACGAGCACTTCCTCGCGGGAGTCCCGCAGCAAGATATCGTCGCCCTCGGCTGAACCAATCAGGCTTTGCCCAGCTGTTTTGAATGCACTAATACTCACGGCTTTCTTTTGCTTTTCTTTCTGTGCTTTCTTTTTCTCTTCATTCTTTTGACGCTCCTCTAATTTCTCCAGTTCCTTCTGGGCCAGCCTTTTCTCTCTCTCTTTCACTGCATCTTCTTGTTTGGCCTGCAATCGCACGAACAGGTGACTCGTTCGTAGGCCGCGAACGGAAACGAATAGTCACGTATAATTTGTATGATCTCGAAATTGGCTTGGACCGAAACTCCGAGAGGACACTGCTTCAACGAACCTTCATCTCATCTAACGTCACCAGACCGACAGTGGCACTCTTTATCTGCGCCTCGACCGCATCGAAATGCGTCGAGAACTTGTTGTCCATGCTGACTTTCATTTCTTGTTCGATCCTCGCTTTTTTCAGCTCTACTTCCTCCCGTTGCCTTTCGCGGCGTTTGAGGATTTGCATCGCGCGCCCTGCCTCACTCGCCGCACCTTTGTATTGGGCCATGATGATCTGGAAAATGGGTTCCTGAATCGTGTTCCTGGTCTCCGAAGAAGACAGTCGAGACTGCTGACTGAGCTAGCCATTTTCTAATGCATATAATCGGTTTGAGACAGACTCGGGGATCGCCATGGAAGAGATATATCTGGCCACAGCGACGTCAATAACTTTTCCATGGGAGGGGGTTATATAGAGTCAAATGGATGTCTTTGGACGGTGAAAAATGGGGGGGGGGGTTTGATCGCAAAAAAAACATTTGGAGAGAACTTCATTCAACATGGAAAGGAGAAACTCACCGATAGCTTTGTTGGTCCAGCTAATGCGAGCGACGAAGTTCGATGTCAAAGCACAATCACTTCTGAGAGCTCTTAGATATTCAATATGAAGTCGTAGAGGTTGAATATTTATACCGTTCATTCATAAATCGACTGCGAAAAAATCAACTAGAGACCAGCTGAACGATGTAGATTTGGAAACATCTGAGTCGGGGCCAGTTGGTCGATGTTTATTTGGTTCCTGCACCCCACAGAGAACTGTGGGGAGGGAGAAGAAAGGGCAGCACGCCGCACAGACGACAGATATGACTCGTCTGCTCACGATGTAAACAGGCTCTCATCGAGACAGACACCACGGTCGCGCAGTGGGGAATACGATGCCTTCGTGGTCTTTGATGCGCGTGTTCTTCCGAACATCAGCAACTGTGAACTCCAAATGTGGACGCCGGTTCACATCAACTCTACCTGACCACCTTAAGAAAGTCCTGGCATATTCTGCAATGTATCCAGATCTGTTACCGAATCCTGATCTCTTACGCAGAAATAATGTTGCTGAACTGTTGGAACGCAGAGATATGTTCACACGGTAACTGGTGCTTCGCTTGCAAAATATAATGCAGTCACAATGATGCCGAGTCAGCACATACACATTACTACTGGAACCCGCTGTCAAAGCAACACTAGCTCCTTCGGGTTGTTCGAATGCGTTAACGGACTTCACAAGAGACGATCCTCTGTTGATGATCAGCAGTCGTTAATCACCCCTGGTACCGATTCCAGGCGATGTGTTATAGATATTCCCGAGTTTTATGTCGGGTCGTACATGTCGATCACAGTGTCGGACCAGAACGCACCTGGCAAGAGGAACAAATTCGTTGGAATCTGCATACAAAGGTATGAATGGAACTTGACGCCGTGTCGAGTCCGGTTGAAATGGAAGAGATGACCCGAAACCATAGGTGGCTGAGATGTTTTCGATGGAGAGCAAACGATCGTATGGATCCATTCTGGTTGCGCGACTGCCGCGAAGCAAGTTCATTGTGTTCGAATTCCAGGAAGGAACACGGCTTGCGTCACCAAGTTGCTCTGAGAAACATAGTTGACAACGAAGGAATCGAAATACTTTATGATCTGTACTCGCCCATTGTTTTGGAAGTTCAAGTGTTGCGGCTCCAGAAACGGTTGGACAACGACCTCCGATATCTCCGGTGAGCGCTTGCAGTGAGCATCGACTTGAGTCCGCTCCAGCATGAGTTAGATCAAATTCTGTTCCTTTCACTGAACGAGTAACACAACTTTGGAGTTCTTTCATGTTCACAGCGATGCGTTGCCAGAGTACTCGATCGTACCGTGGGACATGGAGCCAGAACAGCACCCGGAGAGCGCTCCTGTCCCAGTGGATCAAACGAAGGTTGTAATGAAGCCGAGGCCGTGGACGCAACGATGGGAGCGGAAAGAGCTCAAAGGTATCTGGTTTCAATCTCGTTCAGAGGAACCGGCGGAGTTCCGTCCAATCCCGTTGATTCGAGATGTTTGCAATCAATGTAATGTACACTCGGTTATGAAACCGGCGTCGGGTCCGATCGAGGCTTCAGTTTGCTTACCTGAGTTGATTCTTCCAAGGCGTGGGCGAATGGGGACTCGAGGAGCGCTTCTTCAAGAGAGCCGTGGAAGTGTCGAAGCCTTGGGAAAAATATGATTTGATGAAGGAATATCGATCGATGGTACCACTCGAAGATCAATACATCATATGGAATGAAGTCGAAGAGCACAGGAGAACCGTTGAAGAAGAGCACAGGAGGAACCGGCGCAGGAAACTGCTAGAGACGTAACGGAAATGTAGTATGGACTGTATCACTTATCGTTCTCAAATCAGTGTGCTTGGAATAAATTTTGGGATGTGCTCCAAAAAACGCAATCGAAAATGACACTATGATCGAGAACAGGTTCATCGTTTCGATTGTCCTGTCCTGATGGATTGATGCGCCTTTCATTCGCAAATGTCATAAGTGCGTGGGTCTTCGAGCTCCCAGGTGGCGCCGGGATTTGGGAAGTCGCCCCGAGAACTACGCTCTTTCTCGGAAGTACTGTGCGGTGCTCCAGATTTCTAGGATTTCGGGACGGCACCCTCGACGCTCTCGCGACCGGCGTTAACCTGTCTGTCTCTTCCTTCATGATGCAATCAGTGACTTCACAGCTGTATCGTGGCATCGGACCGGCCGGGGAACGCGGCGCTGCGCCGGGCCTGGGTCTTCTTCGATAGGCCCAGCGGACCTGAATTTTCCTAACGGACCGAGCGTATCTTGGGCAGTTGAGATCGCGGAGAACAACTTCCGGCACGGCACGATTTCGAATACATGGCGAACGTTCTGTCGCAAGACAAATGGTTTCGAAGTGAGGTGGAAACGACAGAGTATCCGATTTGGGGACGCGTCTTTAGCCTTCGAACGATAAATGCTGTAACGGCGTTCGGAAAGTTTACTCTTGTGTCCTTCTCAAACGATCTGAAGCGATAGTAGCACAAAGAGCCCAACCGGATGAGTATAACCGAATCGCTACTTCGGATAACGCGTACATACGTCTAGCCGCGTGAGAAATTGCATTCGACTGCATCTCGCGAGATAATACAATCTCTGGGTGAACGCATCCGATCCCGATGACAATATGAATGCCCTCTCCTGATTGGCGGTGGGACTCGGTGTCCAATTTTCGATCTCGTTCCTATGTGGAGAGTCTCCCTCGGGGTCTATTGGACGCGGGCTTCGTGTTGCATAAGTTGGTAATTTCGCTGCGGGCGGCACTGATTATTGAAAGCCCACCGTGCTGAGCGCAAGCAACTCGTTCAGAAGTTCAACCATTTAATCATGACATCGCAGTAGGCATCATTCAGTAGTCAACTACAGGGAGCAACAACAGAGCCAGCGGGATCACCTGTGCAGGCTTCGAGTCTGGGTTCAGAGACTGAGTCCGTGTGGTCTCCAGAGCTGTGCTGTGCTGATTCGAATTCAAGATTCAATTCGAACTCCTCCCTCCAGCTTTCCCGACAATCTATTTTTTTTTTGTGCGGACACGAGGCAGATGTTTCGCACTCGGGTACTGTGAGACTCGCAAACTCACTAAAACCCATCCTTTTTGCCGCGGAGGGCGCCGGTATCCCGAGGTTTCTTCGGCGCCTCACCGGGAGACTCTGAGGTCTCATTATGTTGTGGTGGCGTGTTGTGTTGAAACGGGGTGAGATAGACTGATAGATTAGTTAGTTAGGCTATCGTTGTCCATTGTTATTGGGGTTTTGTAGGAGGAGACTTTTTTCGTATTCGTCTTCGGTGTTGATGGTTTGGGAGATGAAAGTGTCGAAAAGGTGCCAGTTTGAAGGGTTGTCAGTGATGTGTTCTATGAGGTTTTCCGGAGTGATGAATTTGTTGCCGAAGCAGGTAAGTCTTTGTTGTTTAAACTTTGAGCAGTGGAAGAGCGTGTGTTCCGGTGTGTCATCGTGTCCGCTTAGACAGTGGACACAGGTGGGGGAGAGTTTCTTTCCGATTCTGAAGAGGAATGATTGGAAGGTGCCGTGTCCTGTAAGTGCCTGTGTGATGTGGTATGTTAGCTCCCCGTGTGTTCTGTTGTACCAAATGCCTATGTTTGGGATGAGCCTTTTGGTCCATCGTGCCTTGCTAGCTGTGTTGTCCCAACTGAGTTGCCATTGTTCTAGGGAGTGATCCTCTGAGTTGAAGGGTGATGCGTCTGTTGAGTCTGTGAATTCCGCTGCGGGCGGCACTGATTATTGAGAGCCCACCGTGTTGAGCGCAAGCAACTCGTTCAGAAGTTCAACCATTTAATCATGACATCGCAGAAGGCATCATTCAGTAGTCAACTACAGGGAGCAACAACAGAGCCAGCGGGATCACCTGTGCAGGCCTCGAGTCCGGGTTCAGAGACTGAGTCCGTATAGTCTCCAGAGCTGTGCTGTGCTGATTCGAATTCAAGATTCAATTCGAACTCCTCCCTCCAGCTTTCCTGACACTCTATTGATTCTGCGGAAGTGAGTGCCGCCTGTGGGCCTGGATGAAGATAGGAACTCCGCTGCCAAGACTTCGCCAATGTCTCTGCTGTCGGAGTCTCATGCAGCAGTGGAGGGGGAGGAAACTTCCGATTGGACTGAATCTCGGAGATTCTTTCCACCTAAAGGTCAAGCTATCAGCGAATCAAGAATGCTTCTCGACTCCGATTTCCACAGTGCGGGTCCGCTCATCTTGAGAAACCGGTGAGGCTGATTGGTTGATTGGTGAGGCTGATTGAGCAAATTTGTGGGAAGATTTCGTCATCTATATATATAAAAAATCCAGGGTCTGTTTGTTTGTCTGTCCTCAATAGGCTCCTTCGGTATTGATCGGATTGACTTGGAACAAACTGCATAATGTGCGGCGGCTCACCGGGAAGGACATAGGCCACCCAACTCTGGAGGGGTGATTTCGAGACCAATCTGGCCATTAGTTTCCAACTCTGGAGGGGTGATTACGAGACCAATCTGGCCATTAGTTTCCAACTCTGGAGGGGTGATTCCGGTATCAATCTGGCCATTACTTTCCAACTCTGGAGGGGTGATTCCGAGACCAATCTGGCCATTACTTTCCAACTTTAGAGGGGTGATTCCGAGACAAATCTGGCCATCTCTTTCCAAGTTTGGAGGAGTGATCTCGGGACCAATCTGACTATCACTTTCCAAGTCTGGAGGGGTGATCTCGAGAAAAATCTGACTATCACTTTCCAAGTGTGGAGGGGTGATCTCGAGACAAACCTGACCATACTTTTCGAAACCTGGAGGGGTGATTCCGGGACCAATCTGACCATGCTTC
The DNA here is from genome assembly GCA_037576195.1 of Phytoseiulus persimilis. Classification (NCBI taxonomy): domain Eukaryota; kingdom Metazoa; phylum Arthropoda; class Arachnida; order Mesostigmata; family Phytoseiidae; genus Phytoseiulus; species Phytoseiulus persimilis. Next base: position 51,712,191 of record CM075102.1, on the reverse strand, counting down.
TCCGAATCTGGAGGGGTGATTTCGACACAAATCTGACTATCACTTTCCAAGTCTGGAGGGGTGATCTCGAGACAAACCTGACCATACTTTTCAAAACCTGGAGGGGTGATTCCGGGACCAATCTGACCATGCTTCTCCGAATCTGGAGGGGTGATCTCGAGACAAATCTGACCATGCTTCTCCGAATTTGGAGGGGTGATTACGACATCAATCTGACCATACTTCTCGAAACCATGATGCTGACCAAGTGAAAAGAGACGAAAGTGCCTCGATTCCAGGTCAGAATCGTATCGGGAATCGGTGGCCACTCCCGAAGGTCTCATGACACTACATGTAAGGCAATGTGTGTCTGTCAGCAGTAGACTCCCGAAGCAAGGGACGGGTCGGGTAGCGTAGTCGGCCGTAGGCCGGCTAGTTGTTGGATAAATCAGCTTGTCGATAATTTCATGTATCGGTGGAGCTTCTCTCGGCTCTCTCCAAATAGATGCTTTGACGCCGTCATATCGGGAGGGACCTTACGGATAATACTCGGAAGATAATTTTCGGATAACATACATTCTTGGAGGAGCATGCTGGAACACTGCATTGAAGACTTGATTACACTGAGAACGTATTGTCTGCGGAGAGATTTTCAAGAAAATAAATGATTCTGCCTATTCAATGAATTACTACTTTCCGCTGAGGCGGTTGCCCTCTTTCCCATTTCGCCACTGAAGATGTGTTTCTTTGGCCTGAATGAGGGTATTGAGTGCCTTCTGCAAGCCTTCTCCGTTGCTATTCCGTGTCCGAGCACCCGCTCTCCAGTGATCTCAAAGACTGAGAGCAGTCCGGTGGTGACCCGGCTCGCTGATCGTTGATGTGTCATGGATCCTGGACTGCCAGGAAGACGTGTGACTCTCTCGAAGTTTTGGAGCGAAATGCAGCTCGACAAACGCTTTATTTTCCCTTTCGTAGATGATCGTTACCCAGATTTTGTAACATGGCGCGTAATGCCGCCGAAAACTATACCTCACACGGCCAGGCACTTGCGATTTTGTTCTACTCAGCCAGTGCCATCTGTGCTCCTCTTATACAGGTTTCAGGACAATATAAAATCGCTGCCGTCGTCGTCGTCGCTATACCACACACACTATACAACCAACCTCTCAGGTTTCCACTTAGACTTCAGTTCGTATTTAATTGATATCGATTCCAGTACCCAAGCTCAGAGTGTCGATTCAGGAAACGCTCCTCAGAGAATCTTACGTCCAGAGTTTTCAGCACCTCCATCTGAGGACCGGCGAGAGCACACAAGAATTTTCCGTATGCGAAATCATGTCAGAGAGCCGCTATTTCCTCAAGATAGCTCAGGCCACCAGAGGTGCTCGCCCCGCGCACGGGGTTTCTGACATATAATGAAATGTATATGGGCAAGAAATTGTCAATGAACCAATCAATCAATCACTCAGGACGCAGTCACCGGTTATCCGCTGCAGTGACGTATCTAGGGGGGGGGGGGGCAAAGGGGGCTCGTGCGTAAAACTGTACTCTTTCCGTAGCCCAAACCCCAAAATGAACTTGATTTTTCTTCCGAACAGATAAACGCCCCAGAGATCTGAGGGGCGCTAGATCGGTATTGAAGTTTAACCGTTTCCGTGTCTGCATTGCAGATTCGATTTGTCTCGGCAACGGAATCTCGCTTCAGAGAAGTCAGGGGCGCAGAGCTGAGGGGCGCGGAAGAGATGAAGTACCATTTATGTCTTAAACTGCGATGAAACCCGCCTCAACTCAGGCACAGGAACGTGCACCAGACGACTGAGGGCTTGCATCTCTATCTCTCCAGGGGTCAAAGCTGAAGACGAACGGATTCGAAGTTTTGTCGATCTCCTCCACTGTTGCAGAAATTAAATCGGAATCAAGAACGTAATCGCGACTTTTGGAGCTGAGCCACGCAGAATCGGAGTTCCACTCCGATCTATGAGAGGAACTTTGCGATGATGTAAATGACTGTGCCAGGAATCATTGTTGTTTTAGAGAAGCTGGGATCATAAGCATTTTTGAGCATTGAGAGCCGAAACGAAAAAAATGCTTCTGGAGCTATTGAATGATAGAAAGTTTCGCCGCAGTCAAGGCTGATCGTGCGCGATTCAGGTCATCACACGATCGTGGTATCATTGAGTTAACATGACCCTGTTTTCAACAAGAAGAATCTCTTGCGATGGTTGACGAAATTTCTGCGCGGGCTCGGATGGAGGGGGCGCATTTTAGCCGGTTTGCCCCGGGCGCCGCTCGAGCTAGATACGCCCCTGATCCACTGAGTTTAATCGCTTCCGTGATGGGGAGTTGACGATATCGCTGTCCAAGCTGAAGCCGGGACTGGCACGGAGCCGTAGTTGACAACTCGACCTAGGTGGGCGATTTTCATCCTGTTAGCATGAAGACCTGAGGAAGGACGCGAATAGAATACTCGAATAGAAGTACCTGTCAGAGGTGAGATCTCGATACGGCCTTCGAACGGCCTCTTGACTACGATAGGAACATGGTCTTGCCGGGGAACATTGCTGCGCTCCAGCACTCGTTTCTCCTCAACTCCGAAACCGTACGAACGTTCCGGTGTGTGGAATTCTTGCTCCACCCTGTAACCGGCAGAATACACACGCACGGGAGCTTCAGAACTGCAAAAAGGGCCAAGAATGAGGGAGATGGCAATCTCGAGCTAATATATCACCCTCGGCATGATCATTCACACGGACTGATCCGATTTCGACAGATTGATGTGGTCTGATCAGGAGGGTAATGAAAAAAACTGGACTCCATCGAAAAGGATTCCCAATTCAGAACATTTGGGAGGGTTGACTCCTCGAGCACGCTGATCACGCGAAACTCCCACGTGATAGAGGCGGGATACCAGCTCTGTCGTTCGGAGTGAAGAAAACAGTCTTCCGATACATCGTGGATCGACTCTAGGCCGCTTCCTGTAGCCAGTGTCAACCTTGTCCGAAGTTCCGGGGTTTCGGGACAAGAACTAGGACGGGAACAACATCATTCACAGGCTCGAAGAGGTCACCGGCTCTTTGCTACACCGATTGCTTCTGTCAATTCGAGAAAGGACCCTCGATGTAGTTGAGCTGGAAGTGATGCGAGAACCTCCGGCGTTTGCTCGGAAATTGAGCCTTCTTCAGAGAGAAGTGGTTTGTTCCTTCACGATCCCAGGTTTCGGACCAGCAGCTCACGAACTGTTGGTCTCGGAACACTCAGATTGGAACAATCTCGGTGTGAAACTCAAAAGGAGGTTTCCGCGAGCGGCCATTGAGCTTCCGATAGTGAACTTACCGTGGCATGTTCCCGAAATAATGCGGCACCTCAGTGGGCGAGCGTGGAGCTCCTATATCTTGCGGTTCAATGTAATTGCTTGGGTGATCGTACTGAAACCTGGTCACCTGATCCTCACTGAGACAACAGGTAACCAAGACAAGTACGGGAACGGTCGTCTGTAGCATTCTGACTGAAGCAAGAAACAACAATATAGAGACCAATAGACCGCACGTACCAAACTGTTCTATTGCCGACAGTGGCCAAGAATGTTCCAAAGCGTCAACAAGAACTATCAACCGAGTGGCCAACGTCTGACACTACCACTTCCCTCTTCCCCTCCCTACCTCTTCTGGTCACTGCTGGTGCGAGAAACGAGGAAGTCAGTGTTTTATCTGTCGCATGGGCGGACATCGAAGCAAAAACCGAACACCTGAGGTTTCCATTCAAGCGTAGTCTTCCGAGCTTTTCTGTAGCAGCATGAAAACGTAAGAACAGCGTCAACGACTCGTGGCTCCTCGACATCATGGATCAAGGAGGGAGCTATGAAAGCTGACTCTCCGACGGGACGATCATTTCAAGTGGTCAATTCTAACGAGAGCACACAGTGGGACGACTGTGTGATCAGAGCTATTCCGAGGAATCCATATCCACGTCGAAATGAGCTCCTTCAAGCTGAATCCAAGGAAGGTATGAACTTTGGGGGGACGCGATCTTGAGGTCCCAGGGCGAGCGATAGGATTTGCCGAGAAAGAAACAGATATCACTGGCGTCATTTGTGAAGTAATGCAAACGGGACGACAGTTACAGATATCCAGCAAAAACCATCGCTGGGATCGAAGGCTGTTTCTAGAATTTTTGCACCTTTTGGGACGTATCCATCAACTTGGAAGCCAGCCTCCCCCACGAAATCTTGTCCTCGACCTGCTTCTGCTGCTGACGCAGCATGCAGCTTCTTGATAGATCTTAGATTTCGTCAACTCATGTCGTCCTGGAATGCGTGGTTCCTGAGAGGGGCCCGGGACACCGACGTACACCCTGCAACTAGTTCACGGAGTTCGCGTCGTAGCGTCATGGAGAAGATGCTTCTCGTCCATACATCGGGCCTTCTTACGTTTCCTAGAAAGTTCGAGAGCTCCGCAGAAGAACAGATTGACTGTACAGCACGCTGGCAGAGCATGTTCGTGCATCAACCAGTACGGAATACCCGGTCAATGGCTCCACAAATGTTCCAGATTTTCCCAGCTGATTCGAAAACCTGGATCGATAGCACTGACTGAGCTCGCCACAATGGTCCGGATCTCCGGCGCTCAGGAGACTTGCACTGATCCTATTGGTTCTTCCTTGTAGCTCAGAGCACCCATTGCAACGGCTCTGGTGACAAGCGTAACACTGCGAGACGGCATGTTTATTGTCCCGTCCCGAAAAATAGCTGGCTGCAAAAGTCTCGAGAGGCGAACCTGGCGGATGGATGATCGCGAGCCGGGATGCCGACGAAGAATGCAACTTACGGCGGGACTGGAAGCAGATCGGAATACGTCCGGTCTCCTCATTCGAGAAAACTGGCAGGTTTCCAATGGTGACACCCTGGAGCCTGACAAGCTCTAGTGACTGTAACAAAGTGATCCATTCGGCTACGCGTTCCCCATCGCGGACACTTCTCATTATTTCATTTTGAGAAAAATTCCGCTCATGACGAGATGATCCGAAGAAGCGGAGCCTTGTTCCGATAAACCGGAGCGTTTCCTATTGAGAGAATCGGGGAATTCGACTTCTGATCCGAATAAACGGATCCGACCATCCGGCGTTCCCATTGAGCGGAGTCCACTGTATACCCCCAATGGAGTTCTCACCAGCAGGGCTGCGCACTCGGGTCTCTCACTCTCTCCCAGCGCCGGTCGACAGCCAAGAATTGAGGCAATCATTGTGAAATGGACTTTCACAGTGAGGCCGAGCGGTGATTCCCTCGCCCTTAAAATCGCAACCCATGGTCCAACTCTAAGACTGCGAAATCAATCGCATGTCTAAACGCAGCACTAAGTTATGCTGCCACAATCAATACACCCCAACGTGTACCATTGGTCTACCTATGCAACTGCTTGAATCCGGCGCCCATATTTCAAACAAGTGACTCTCGACCTGGGGCCACGTGGCCCAAAAAGGGCCACGGCGGTTTCTCGGGGGGCCTCGGGAGAGCTTTTAGGCTTATTCAAAGTATATGGATACTCACGAAAAATGGGACGCCAAATCGAGAAGAATCTTGTGTAATAAATGGCCATCATAAAACTTGATGGTGCTCCGGAAGTCCTCATAAACTTCGGTATCAAATCGTTGATCTCATCACTCAGAATTCGCGACGGAGTTTGGGGGCCACGAGTTCCTCTCTGTAGCGTTTGTAACGAGGGGGGGGGGGGGGGTCGACTAGATCGAGAATGGGCAAGTTCGGCCGCGTCAGAAATGTTACAAAGAGCACTCAAACACGCACGCTTCTGAGCGGCGGGATGCGGAAATGGTGAATCGCGGCCATGGAAATCAGCGATCGCGCGGTGGATCACTGTCAGGAGTGGAAAGTCGCAATCGTTCCCTTCTGAATCACAACTTCCGATGTGGAGCCCCGATCACATCTGTTATCATCTTCCTAAATTGGAATCCTTCGAGGGATGTCGAGGAATTCTGCTCAGGAAGACATTCTAGAGCTTATTCAGCCCATCCACGAAAATGCCGCCCCTCGTTAATGTACCTCCCGGTGCGACCCGCACCCCTCCCCCCCTTTGCGCGCTGGTGGCTTGGAGAGCTACACACGCGCCCCGCCGCCCAATGTGATCGGTGGAGCGTATACAGAGTTCACCGAAACCCATTTTACCGAATACCAGGTTACCGAAACCCAGCTCGTCGACTGGTACCCCCTCCCAATCGTTAAGCTATTCACGCTGATTTGGTCTGAGAGAGGCATCGGGATATCTTCAGCGTTGAAAACTGAGAACTTGGAATCTGCAAAACCCTCGCGCTATTCACTGATAGCAGATATCGCCAGCGCTTATCTAGAACAGCCTTCTGCTGAATCGACCGTTGTGGTGCGCGTGGCATGGGAGTGAACACGGGTGTCTCGCGTAATGGTAGGGAAACAGCATTGAACGCGGACTCCGTCGCCTGCCAGTTCCCGCTGACTTCGCCGCTGACGCTTTTCGATTGCGGGAGGGGACTCGTCGGTGGAGTGGGTTTCGGTGAGGAGTGAGACGGATCCTAACCGCCGATGAGAGCCATCCACGAAACATCCAAACAGAGGGACTAGGGGTCGAATGAACGCATTTTCCTTGGCGGCGCCCTGTTTCAGCGACATTCGTTGGATACAATCTCGAAGCACTATAGCTCTTGAGACATGGTGTTGAACTATGCAGGGTTGAAGCTCTCGAGAGTCATTGGCTTGACCCCTCGTAGGGAGGGATTTCGTCTTTCTTGACGGAAGCAAACCCACTGGAGCTTTCCGAGCTTTAGCCTCGTCCGTGGCTTAAGCTGCGTTCAAACTTGTTCAATGCGGTGGATCAACGGCGCTCCATTGATCAACACCATGGCGCAGTCATAGAGCGAACTTGGGAAACGGGCAGTTCAACACGTTGGCGTCCAAGAAACTGCGAACTCGATAGAGCTCTAGCCGAGATTGAACGAGAGGAGTGAGCTTTGGACAGTTGCGATTGTCTGACCGTGTCTCAGGCAGCCGCCGGGAATCATTACGGAGGGAGCGATCGCCCACTACTGGAAGTCGAATCCACTCAGGGGCGAGGCAATGTCATTCAGATGGCATGACGGGCACGTTCTGCCTTTTTTAGAGGCGTATCGCAAGTACGAGTTGCTCTGGAATCCTTCACTCCCCGAATACCGCAACCACCAGCTGCGCGAGAAGGCGCTCGCCAGCATGGTGACAGATATGGCCCTACCCGGGTTGACGGTATCTGATATCAGACTGAAGATCAAATCGGTTCGGACCCGATACGCGTCCGAGTTAACGAAGGTCAGGAGCACGAAAACGAGCGGGGCCGGCGCAGATGACATCTACCAACCCAAGCTGTTTTGGTTCCCCACCGCCGACGCCTTCCTTCGCAGATGGACCCTCGCAAAGAACAGGCCGTCGAACCTGACTGTGAGTGGAATGCAAATATGAGCGTGGTAGTGAGCAATACCACGTTTATCGAGCGAAAACCGTGGAGACCGGAAACCTTAACCCTTTCGGCACTCGAAACTCAGCCTCGGCGAACGGTTCCACACGGAGTCGAATCCTCGCTCATCGTCATGGTATTGTGAGAGTGGGATTGTTGGGCATGATGATTCCGTACAGTACTGTTTGAGTACTGTTTGAGTACTGTTTGATTTCTTATGTGGTAAAAAGCGGATTTAATTTATATCAGAATTAAATCTGAACCATCTTAAGACCCAAGCCCACCGCCCGCGATGGGATTTGCGAGGCGATAGGGAGTGTTACTGAAGCAATACCGAAAGGTGAATCCGGGACACTCCTGAGGGCTGGCTGAGAGGTTCAGCCGAAAACAGAGTACTGTTTGAGCGGATCACTTCGAAGAGCCTCATCGAAGAATCGTTGGCAGAACAGTATTCGCCCCACTGTTCGCACGTATAGGAGAAAAAGATTGTTGTCATGGACAACAGCGAGGAAGACGATGGTGGAAGTCTCGTGAGACAGCTTACAATATCCGTAGCATGACGCCGACGAGAACCACAGATACTGACTGAATTTATTTGCCTTCCAGACCTTGGCCTGTGCTAGCGCGACTGACTCGGAGAGCTCGGAAGAGCACCCAGATGACCAGCGGTTTGCGGGAGAGGAGGCCGAGCTTAGAGCAACGAGTAGTCGAGCATCGACAAGCTCGCGATCGGCCGACTCTCAACAGCCCCGCAAGCGCAAGACGCAGCACTCGGACGCGATCTCCGTTAGCGGTTTGCGCAACATCATGGGTCGACCCCAAGAGCCGTCGGAGACGAAGCAGCGTGAACTGCCGCACGAATTCGACATCTTCGGCCAAGGCGTGGCCGCACAGCTGAAGAACATGTCTCTCCACCGAGCTCTGATCTGTCAGGAGAAGATACAAAAGATCCTGACTGCTGCCCGGCTTGAGCAGCTGCGAGATCAAACCTCCGTCACTACGGTTCTTCTTTGACGCCGACCGCCACACCGATGCCAGGAATTTACGAGGACAATCACGTCGACTGAGCTGTGCTTACCCTGCTCTGGAGTCCAGTGTCGCTCAGCGTTGCCATCGTTGACGATATTCTCTCATGGGTACGGAACATTTCAACGGATCTCAATGAGCCCCCGCGTGCCTTTCATGTATATGTATCTTCGCTTCTGACAAAATACTTCGGGGGATCTACTGGAGTGAAATCATAAACGGATACTCAAGTCCCCCTAAATCAACTCATAAGATACCCACTCTCCTCGCTCTACGGCGTGGCTTGAGAGTAGTTCCCGCAATCTCTGGCGTCCATCCTGGCGAGTGGACATCAACTGTAGGGTATGACCCTATCGGTTCGCGTCGCCAATGAGTTCTATGGCAGCTGGGCGAGATGTAATCAATCCAATTCGGCGAATGGGAATTCGGCGAAATCGGATGGGTTGATCATGCTCCCTCGTTGTTGCCTCCAATATCTCTGATCGGTCACTCCATTCCTATGACAAAGTACAATTTTGAATGCTGAAGAGCCACTGGCCTTCGAGAGAGACACTGGCCCTCGAATCCGACGACGGTAGGCACAATGAGCTTCCTGCTGCCAAGCTTACGGTTATCACCGTGGAAACTACTTGGAGGTGAAACTCTGGTTACGGTTCAAGTGCGATGCTTTCCAAGGGTCACAGAAACCGATTTCGACTCGATGGCGCCGGTCTTGCAATACTGCAGAGTCGCGCAACATTCACCGTACGGACAGGCCCGAGCTCCAGCGAAGGGAATGGTATTCCTCTAAAAATTCTTTGTCGAAGGCTTATTCAGCTTTTCGTCCCTTGACAGCACGGCACGTACTTCAATTACTCGTTGGCGTTGACTTACGGTTGCTACAGGATAATCACCTCTTTGCGGAGTTTCGAGAAAGTCATTCCGTGGAGCGGTATCGAGCTTGGGAGTCGTATTTACAAAAAAAACCTGGAATGGACTGTCGCAACGCTCGAGCAGTCTCGGGGAGTGAAGACTCCTGGATGAGAGTCCAAGTTACTGATCAATGTCATACCGCACAAAGTCAGCAAAAGCCAGTGCGACCGAGTTCTAAAACAAATAGCAGTGTTTGAATTGAGACCGCTGCAACCGTGAATGGGTGCAGTGAGTATCAACGGGAAAACATTTAGCGGAGTTCTCAACGTGCTTGCTGCTGAGGAGCTACGAGCGAATATGAATTGAATGCGTTGCGGGAAGTTGGACAGAGGCTCGTTCTGGAAGTACGAGTTCTTCTCTTCGTCATAGGAGTTTTCGTAGCGCTCTCCAAAACATTAGTAGTTCGATTGCAATCGGAACACTTCGGAGCTGTCGATGAAGTCACAACTACAGCGGCGGTTCTGAAGACCACAAGGGAGACTGCCGATTCGGATTTCGAGAGGAAGAGGATTTCAAGGGAGCCTTCGCTGTGCGCGCAGTTCTTCGAAATTGAGTTTACACTGCGCGGCTACACGGAGAGCGGTCTGAAAAGCCGAACTGTGAACTTTGTGGCTAGAATCAGAAAGTTCCCCGATGTGGCTTCTGTCTGCCGTCTACCAATAGATTGTTGGAATATATCCCCCCCAGTGGCGTAGCGAACCTTCATGATGCCCGGGGCGGATTTGATGCCCCCCTCTCTTTTTGGGGTATTTTTGTGTGTCCTCAAACACAAAATATGATCGTCTGAGATGGAGATCTTCAGGGAAATGGAGACAATTTGCGCGAGCTGACCCGAATGTGAGCAACTAGAATATTACATGAGCAACTGGCTCACCTATTCTTGAAGGGTTATTTGCTTCGCCCCTGGAACTGCGAATCTCCTATTGACTCCTCGAAGTCAAACTCATCCGTGATGGACATCTCGATAGACAGCGAGGTTTGTCAACTTCGTTTGCTCGATCTCTGGTCCGAGGCAGAAAAAAAAAGAACTCAACGTTCAGTTGCCTCTCGATCAGGAAGGAGGACGAAAATTATACGGTGGTTCGTCAATAGGGTGAACAATTAGATGCAACGATCGGACTTCGCCCCACTCTGAGGATACCGGGAAAACATCTACGTGGAAGAGCTTAGAAACACGATGGCATGCCCTTTATTCCAAGGAGCCGATCCCGACTGCAGCAGAGGTGTACTGCACGAAAAGCATCGAAGGCGGAAGGCAACCTTGTCTGCCGAGAAAACATTCAATGATCTATGCTCGTTAAAAACATACTGTAGGTTGGTTATGACCGGAGAAAGTATGATTGCTTAGACCTCGATGCGAAGGCACCTGTATATTATTGTCACCGCTGATTGAGTTCGACATTGAATCCGAGAGAAATGGATCTCGTGCTTTGGAATAAGTCATATCATCACCTGAGAGTAGGGTAAGGTACCCTCATATGGAAGAATGACGGAGTTTCAGTAACTCATCTATCATTGTTATTATTGAACGAGATCGTCGCGATCGGTACGCAGCCGAGGAAAGGAGAAAGAACGTAGCTTTCCTCCTTAGCCTCAAGAGAAATCCTGCGTATGCGTCTGAATGGAACCTAAGTTTCTTCTTAGAACTAAAACCAAGTTCATCGAGAGCCGGTCCGGCGTCGCGTTCGAAAGCGGTGGAAGAAGGAGCGGCTGTGAGAGTCTGGAGCTTGGAAATGATTGTGATCCCCTCTTCCTTCAAGAAGCGAATCAATAACGTGGGTTCACAGCGAAAATCAGAAGTTCGAGGTGATTTCCCTGAGCGTGATGCAGACACCGAATCTCGACTTGCTGGAGTCAGCCTCCAGGTCTTTCCTTTCCTCGAGGAGGAAGACGAGGATCGGGTAACACGCCCGCCTCCGGAATGCTCCGAGCAGGGACTCTCTGTGGATGGTTGAACTCTTCGAGGCGTTCTTCTATATCGATCAGGAGCTATTCGACTAGGCCATCGAGACGGCACAACTGGATATCTGGTGATTCAGGCGTTCGGGCATCAACAGGCACACGGCGAGAATTATGAGGATAACGGACACCTTGCCGGATGCACTCATCAACCTAGTCCCGGGTCTACTGCGAGAGCTTACGGGAGACACGTCTCGGGCTACTCGCCCGGTCGTTTTGCACGGGAGTACGCGATCTGCGGAAGAATGTGCACCAGAGCTAAGAGCGGGCCCAGTGCCAAGCGGAGAAGCTTTGTGACGAATCAGGGAAACCGCCTTCGGCCCGGGCTGCGAGTGGTCCGGGTCACAATCCCACGAAAGAACTCCGTCCACGTTTCGTTTCTCCTGCAGCGTTGCATAGAGGCTCATCATCGCGGAATTACGAGCTCAAAGACCGCTGGAGAACCGATTGAAGCGCGATTCTGGCGCCTGTTTGAGATGTGCTTCATCTGGTGTAAGTGATTTTTTCACGCAATGCGCCCATCAGCGTCGTAAATATATTCATGACAGCTCTCATAATGAGCGATTCCCTCCTCGTGATCGTGAAGAGCAGGAGAGCCATGATGGCGGAGACGGCACGCTCCGCTCCCCTCTCCTCTTTCTTCCTTTCTCACGTGATATCGATTATCCCCCGATCACAACAATACAGGCATCCAATATCGAACGCCGGACCACGATATTTCGTTTGCTGCTGCATCAACCATTCGGTTTCCGCTTGGCTGGGTGAAGTGTAAAGAGCACAACAATGGCTTCTCCTTCCGGACTGCATTTCTTCAAGGAAGGTATCACGTCACACTTTGTGGACGGCCAGTCTCTGGCTCGTATGCAGTTCCGAAAAAACAATAGAGCTTCCTCTCAACCGCTTCAAGATAGACAGCGACCCTACGGATACGGGAGGCGGGAGCAGAAACTCATGGAGCTACACTCCAGAAGAGCAGATACCTTTTCAAGCAACGAACTCTCACATTTCCATCGGAAGGGTTGTCTCGAAACCCCGGAGAAACCGCTTCTCGCCGCTGTCTTCACGACGTATGTTTCGTCGAGAATATCGACGAGACATAGCTCTCGTTGTGGCTTACTCTAAGGCATCTTTCGAAGAGTCACTTGATAACATCTCGCAGGCGGCAACCGCATCTCTTATCCGTAGAGGGTTCCTGAGCATGCTTGTAGCGGTATCTATATCCTAAGGAGACGTTTGTGGACTCTGAACTCCTATCGTGTCGACAGGGTACTTCACCGAGACGGGGACCATGAATCCCGATCCCAGCCTCTCACTCAAGGTCGATGAAGTGTTGCATCAGAGCAGAAGCGACTTCCAAGATATATTGTTTTTCCGATCCGAGAAGTTTGGACGAGTTCTCTGTCTGGACAATGCCATTCAATGCACCGAGCTTGACGAGTTCGCGTATCAGGAAATGATCACATTTTTGCCGCTGAATTCGCACGGAAACCCGACAGATGTGTTGATAATCGGAGGAGGAGACGGCGGGGTTGCTCGTGAGGTCGCAAAGCACCCAAAAGTTCAGAGAATCGTCCAGTGTGAAATAGACGGGGAAGTGGTCGAGCTCTCGAAGAAGTTCTTGCCATTCATGGCCAGTGGATTCGACTCCCCCAAGGTAACGGCCAAGAGGAATGGGATACGACGGCGACATCTCAAGTCTGAGTTAGCCTGAAGTCTGAAACTATGACCAGGTGTGTTGAAAGATCATATTTTGCTGATTCGATCCACCTCATCCCTGCTCCAGATCGATCTGCGCATAGGTGATGGCATAGATTTCGTCAAAACGACGGAGGCTCGCTTCGATGTCATCATCACAGATTCCTCGGACCCCATCGGACCCGCGGAAGTGCTCTATCAGGATGATTTCTACTCATCTTTGAATCGCATCCTGAAGCCAGACGGCATCATCTGTTGTCAAGGAGAGTCCATCTGGTGAGGTTGCTACTGGAAAATTTTCTGCTCAGAACTCGAATATCCCCGTCGAGCTTCACATCGCTCTTCAAACTCTTGGTTTCCGACGGGAAGTTTCAGGTGTAATTGACGTTGTGGAGCGAAGCTCAATTCTGACTCCAGGTGTCTTTCACAGGTTCGACCGCAAGTTCATAAGCGATGTCCTCAACCGATGCTCTAAAATTTTGGCCAAAGTCGATTACTCATCGATTTACATCCCCACTTATCCAGGAGGTCAGATCGGATTCATTATGGCTTCCAATTCGCGGGAGACTGACTTCAGGCGGCCTCGTACAGTGTTCACAGATGCCGAATGCGAAAAGATGAGCTTACGGTGCGTATAGCCCATGACACCGTCGAATAAGGTGCTGCTTCGAACAGCATCTCGCAGTTCTCACGATCCTCGAACGCATTCTATCATATTTCCACATTTGCAGGTACTACTCAGCTGAAATGCATTCCGCAGCATTTGTTCTTCCGCGCTTCGCGCGCAAATATATCGACGAGGCGCTCAACCGGAACAGTTGATACGCGAAATCTACGCATCAGAGCCTTCATTGAACCTACGCCGCGCTCAGAAGAATTGAGGAGAGCGGGTCATATTCAATCAGTGGCCATGAATCCATTTCTGAAACCGAATTCAGATGCTAGAATAAACGATTGGGGAGCGCCCAAGCTCTTCTTGGGTTCCGTCAATTGGTTATGGCCGTTGAGCCGGCTCTTGATATTGATGACGGCGAGACAGCTAGATCAACTGCCGGCCTACCGCGGGGCGGTGACACGCTGGAAATCACAGCGTACGTCCGGCTCGGAATCACATCGATGGAATCACGATTCCGCGAGTTTCTGTCCTCCCACCGAGAGAGAGAGACAGAGCGAGCCTCCCCTTCGGTCAAACCCAACATATGCACATGGTTTCCTGTGCTTCGCCGAAGCGATATGAGAATCAATGAGGTTTCCGTGCCACGTGAAGAAGTTGCGTTGAGCTTTGACGACATCGCAAAAATATCACAATCAATCCTCTCCCTCACCCCGATTCTGAGCGATACAAAGGGGAAGGACAGAGGAAGAGAGAGAGATGAACTCCTCCTACGATTATATATGATTACGGCGAGGACCAGGTTATCTCGACGGTTTCCGCCGCTCGCTCGTACACGCATTAAATTGTAGGTTTGGAGCCTGAATGGTTTATCGCGGAGGCCGTGGATTGAGAATCTGTTGAACACGTACCGGCTGCTCCAGCTAGGCCGACCGGAGTTTGATATGTCATCAGGAGAGCGACCATAGGTGACGAAGAAAATTCGACGAATTCCAGCGATAACGTATAGAGGCCCGCGGGCTCGGCTCACGTAGCCCAGAAGGGCGCTGGACCAAAAAGGTCGGCCACCGTGGCTCCAGATCAAGCCCGTTTCGATTTCAGGTTTCCTCACTTGTAGGTTGTCACATTCCGTGTCTCCGATTCAGATTCCGACACGCGTCACAAGTCGGGAGGCTTTTTCGTCACATGAGAATTGAGGCGTTATTTTTCCGGCGATTTTCGGGTTACAAAAAACTTCCCAAAAAGTGCGAATTCCCCGAAATCATTTTCTTCTTCAGTAAGATATTGCCAGGTACCGAGTGAAGCAGGAGGGGAAACAGGTGCTTATTCTTTCCTCCTCAAGAGGTGTCCCTCCGGACTGCGCGTCCTGTTAGTGAAGTTCCACCGTGTTGGCTTTCGGCTGGTTCGGACTATGATCTCACTAGTGGTTGCAGGGCAGCTCTCTTTTTGCTCTGATTCATCTGAAACATGCAGAGGCTCCGGGACCTGATCCGTAGACCGCGAACTCGAGATAATCAAAGTTGTATGAGAGCTTCATCGAGATGGATAACCAGAGCAACGCATCGCGAGACTCGCGTTCATGGTTGATTGAAAGTAACTCGAGCAGTTGGGTAGTCAGCCACGGTGCCGCCCAGAGCGAACCGCCCGATGGAGCTATCCATCTGAGGAACAGGTTTCGTTTCAATGCAAAGAGTTGTGATCGTGGAGATGCACTTATATGGGTCGAGTGTTCATGACGCATTGCTACGGCGGAACCTCGTTCGGGCACCGCAGTTGCTGGTCTTAGTACTAACTCGGTCATTGGAGTGAGTCTTGGTTCAGAAGAGCGGAGTACAGCATTTGAGGGAAGTCCCGGCGGGAAATTCCCCGTCACGAATTCGAAGCCTGCGAGGTGACGCCCTCAGCGCCGAACGTGGGCTCCAAAATTGCCCCACGCGCTTGGTGCCTCTCTCTGCCACATGACCCAATTCGCTCCGTATCCCCACGACGACCTAGTTCCGAGCACGGTTTAACGGAAACTCGCGTGGCTCTGACCAGCTCGATCCTATATTGTGGACTCTCTGCTCGGAAGCATGTCTTGCGGTCCAGACATCTACACATGGGAGTTTAGTGTGTGATCGTCAGTGCTCAGGTGGTTCGTTTGAGGCATGAGCGCGAGAACGCCGATCTCGGTATCGAGAATAGTGCACGGAGCGAGTTGATCATTGCAACAGCTCAATCAAAGCTTCAGAGTTCGAGCTCAACATGTCGCGCCTTTCACTTCAAAACATAAAAGAGGAGATGCTGAAGGACCGCAACTCCACGTCAGCTCGATTCAGCAACGCGATGAAAGCACCGACACCTATCAGACGGCCCTTCACGGGTTCAACTGCGAAGATAAAGACAGAAGATAGGCGGCACTCGATATGCACCGAACGAATACAAAACAGTGTAAACTCGCGCCGAAGCTCTCTCGTTAGAACGAAGAGCTTTCTGACGAAAACCGAGGAGGTCGATCGCCCCATTGCAGCTGAAGAGGAACACGTGCCGGTCAAGGTAGCCGTTCGCGTGCGGCCATTCGTCGGATTCAAGAGCCTGGTCGGGTAAGTTGCGGTTGCTGGCTCCTCTTGTCGCATCTGACCCTCCAGCAGAGAAGTGACTCGAGCTTTCGACTATAGTGACAGCATCCGCTCACCGTTCTGCTGCGTTGAAATGACGGACGAAGAAGTGATTTTGCGGAACATTCATTCGAACTCCACGCCACCGCAACGCTTCAAATTCGACAAATGTTACTGGTCGCACGATGGGTCTGTACTGAAGGGCCAACGGTTACCGCAAACGATCAATTGTTTCTCGAGAAAGTGGAGTCTAACACTCAGACAACCTGCTCAGGTTCGTCCGTTTAGACAACGGGTATTTATCGGGAGATTCGGATCACGTTCGCGGCAAACAATACGCAACCCAGGGAGTGATCCATATCCAGGTGATTCGAAAATTTAGAATTCCCTCCCCAAATATCCCCCCTAGCTGAGCTGATTCTGCATACTGGTGGATCACCATCGCGCGAATTGATTCCCGCAATCGAATGTATCATCCGTATTTCAGATCGGACAAGAGATTGTGAAAAGGCTATGGGATGGATTCAATTCCACTCTGATTGCATATGGCGAATCCGGATCCGGAAAGAGTTATTCGCTGTTCGGCACGAGTGAAAACAAAGGAATCGCGCTGAGGGTCTACGATGACCTTTTCTATCAATTAGAGAAGCGCCGAATCATCGATAAGGTGGGATGACGAGATTCTCGCGACCCTTGAACTGAGGCGCAAGAGGTGAATCGCTTAACAGTGCGATTCCTCCCCAGAAGCTCCTTTGGGCGGAAGTCACTTTTAGGGTATTCGAAGTTTTCGAGGAACAAATCATAGACCTCCTGTCGGAATCGCCCAAGCCTTTGAAAACTTATCCATCGTCGAACAACGAGTTCTTCGGTGAGCCATGCCGTGCTCCGCATCGGATCAGCTTTGCGCCTTATGCGTTCCCTCTGAAACTAAAAGACATCCTCGTCAAAACTTCCAGTTCCGAAGTTATCGGAGTTCAGTGTATCCACCTATAAGGAGTTGACAGCGATCGTTGAGAAAGCCTTGATATGCCGCGCTGTACACTCGACCAACTACCGCAGAGAAACCAAGTGAGCGGATTTTATAGTTCATGCGTGCATCTGCGCTGGTGGTGTTGATAGCACCAATTTTCCCCTTGGCAATCAACGCCGTACCCTGAATAACCCGCAGGTACGGCAACCTCATTCTGCAAATCCAGCTGGACCAACACTCCAAGGTTGGCAATTCCAGAGACGTTTGTCGAACGGCAACTCTGACAGTGATCGAAGCTGCGGCGAGGTGAGACTCTCTACTGTGCATCTCAGATCAGACTCCGGTATTCCCACACTATTCAGCTGCCATACTCATTAATTCTAAATAACAATACCACCCTCCCCAAAGTGAGGTGTCATCTCTGGCGCCAAGTTCAAACGACGAATGGGCACTCGGAGCGAAACAGCTGAACGAATCTATCTTCGCGCTGGAAGGCTGCTTGCGAGCATGGGCGGATCCTGAGCAGCCTCAGCCTCCGTTCGAGGACTCGTTGCTGACCCGGCTGCTCCAGTGTGCTCTCGGGAAAAATTCCCACGTTCAAGTGGTGAGATTCTCTCATACTCTGGATGGAGCTTCCTACGGATCATTCTTTCCTGAAGGTCTCACCGATGCTTACCTTCCGTTCTAGATTGTGACGGTGTCGCCAGACGATATCAGTCATGTGACAACTTCAAGAACACTTCAGTGGGGTGAGTCAAGTTTGATTGGGAGTCAGGTGGTCTGCGCGAACTATTTTTTCAAATCTGTTGTCGTTATCGTGCAGTGAAGTACACCGCACAGTACAGTGTATTTCCTCCAATCTCGAGCCGCAGATGTGAAGTGCGAAATACAAATATGGCTTGGCTTCAGTGTGTCGCCGGATTTCCCGAAAATGGCAGGCGATGGCGCGGATGACGAGATTGAACTGTCTGGCTCACACGCGCGCTACTCTCATAAGCAATCGAAAACTTCGAAACTTGCGAGGACATGTCGACTTTTGTGTCGTCATTCTCGAGGGAGAGGCGCTGTTGGCTGACTCGAGCTTTCGGAGTTCTATATGCGAAGAGCCTTGCGCATGGAACTTCAGCGCATGAGGGATTAGCGGTGAGAGAGGGTGATCTGGAGTCGGGTAACTGGGACTCGAGCAACTGGAACCCGACTCGTACGATGAGAAGTCGGGGACAACGAACGGGCGGACTCGAAAAGGAAAAGCGACACCTCCGCTTGAAGAAGGAAAACCACGGGAACACGAGCGCTTCTATCCATGGGAGAGTACATCGACGAAGCGTTTATTGCAGCTCAGGGAATCCAAAATGGCAACGTTCGTGTCAAACGTAATGAGGTTGTTTTGCAAGAGGTCCAGAAGAGCCTCAAACTGGAAATCGAAGCTTCCCGAAAGAATCTCGAGCTCCTACAGAAAGGTGAGACGCCTCTAGGACGGGCGGGGATCTTTCTGCCGGAGCTAGCAAGAGCCCTAAGAAAACACTTTAGGGTACGCTACAAAAGCTCATGAAACTGTTTCATTTGAAGAGGAACGGAGCGACTCCGTGAAGAAATCGCTCGAAGAGACCAAAGAGCTGTTGAAGTGGTACGAGCTTCAGCTGGGCAAGTGGAAAGAACCGCTGAACGAGCGGATGCAGGCGACGGAACTGTTCATTCAGTCGGTCTGTTTCGTCAACTATGTGTTCGATGATTCTTGATATGAATCTGTCGGCGGTAACATCTTCTCTATCAATGTACGACGTATTCCACTCATACGTTAACTTTTTAAGATAACCAACACCTTTGGGGAAGAAGAAGACAAGAAGAAACTCCCCCATCTTTCGAACTTGACGCCGGATACCATGACATCTGATCGTATACTCCATTTCGTGTTCAACGGAGACGTCACCGTGGGCCGAGACAAAGAGAATACAGTTGTGCTTGTCGGCCCTGGGATCGACCCAGTCCATGCGGTTCTTTCGAAAAGCGTGTCAGGCAACATTCAGATCGAGCCTGTTTCTCGGACTGCGAAGCTCCTGATCAACGGCAAATCTGTCAAGGAGAGAACCGAGCTCAAAAACCACGACAGGTATCATATACGCTCTTTTCTGTATTCAGTCGCGTAGTTGTTTGGTGTTCCACCGAAGGATATCCGTCTATCATCAATGATCCTCAGTACCATTATTTGCCGCAAAACGATTGGATGCTTGTCCTTACATTTAAAGGATACTCTTTGGGACGCGTCATGTATATTCCTATCGCAACCCGAAGGAAGAGCATCGAGTCCGTTTCAAAGATGAAGAACAGATTTCGTTTTGGAGCGCCTTCGAGGAGCTCATCCACCTTAACGGGATTCCATTCTCCAGCGAAAGTACTTTCGGTGAGTCTATGATCTGCGCCGAACGTTCAATAAACGATGCCGTTGTGGACGAAGTCGGAAGTTCGATTTCCTGTCGTTCCTTCCACAGAGTCCGCGGTTTTGAACCGGAACATCCTCCAGGTTCTTCCACTGATCAGCGAAGCGAATGTGATGGCTGAAGAGCTGGAGAAGGACGTCAAGTACGATATACAGCTCCTGACGCCAGAAATGCAGGGGAAACTCGACGGACAAACAGAGGTCAGAGTGCAAACCCCATGGGCCGCTTTAACCGAACGCCCTTGCCCTGTGACCGGCATTCTAACGAAATATATCCGCACCAGATGCTCGTGGCGGTGATACACACTCGATCACAGCAACGTTTCGAATGGTCCATCCAATGCTTTGAAACGCGGATGTTCGCTATGCGCGAGCTCTACCGTAGGATGGAAGGTGGGGGGAATATCGATGTACCAGAGATAGCCGACCCGTTCTACGAGAATCCAGACGCCGACGTTCGAATCGGGACTGCGCGGCTATACCTTCAGCCACTCACCTACATGGTGCGTGTGAGGGAGAATCTGGAGATTATCAACTTCCGAGCCCAGCCTGTTGGACTCATGGAGGTTGGTGGCTACTGAATGCAAGACATATCTCGGGAACATTGCTCATCTCCCCTCCACGAGGGCCTTGATATCGGGTGTTTGACGATCTCTGTGTGCCAGGTCGAGCTTGTCCCGTGCAATGAATTCGGTGAAGAGTACAGCGAAGAGGACAATGTATTCATAGACAACCCCGTCGACCTTTTGGACAAGAATTTGTCTTTCATAGTCCGGATCCACTGCTGTAAAAACCTTCCGAAAGGTTACACGGTGAGTAAAATGACTCGATGACCAAGATAACTGTTCGGCTCGTGCCGGCGTCAATCCGTCTCAAAGCTACGGCTTCCCGCAGGCGATCTACTGTACATATTCGGTTTATCAAGCGGAAAGTAGAATCGACACCGAACGAATCTCAGGAACGACAGACCCTGAGTTCGGCCACGAGCAGTTCTTCGCTTTTCGACCTGCTACTCAAGAACTTCTCGCTCATTTCGCTGATTCGTACGTTGCCGTGCATGTGATGGGTAGACAGGCCACGGCCCAGTTAGCCGTGATCAAGGCGGACAAAGAGCAGTTGGTGAGACAGAAAATGCAAAACGATCTTATGCAGCAGACGAATGCACTCATGGAAGGATTCCGCATCAATGGGAGGGTAAGTGGATGTGAGAAAAGCCAAGCTCGAATCATCGAACGGCTACGAACGTGTATGATCTGACCCTGTCTCATCACAGGAAGTTGACCCCACGAAGCAGAGCGTCATTGTTGAACTTCTTCTGATGAAGAAACAGCAAGCCCGACAAAGCCAGAAAATTGTGAGCACGTGAATTCGTTTTCCCTAGTCCATGAGTTCCGTTCCCTTACTTCTCTCTCGAGAGCGGACTTAGATAGCCACTGTCGACCTGTCTTGTCCAAGAAGCTGGGCTGTACGGATGACCTACTTCTCCAGCTGCGATTATCGATTTGCCAGGAAAACTTGAGGAGACTAGTTCAATCGGCTGAACAAAATCGTCAGAAGAGGGTACCCACTTCGGTCATCCGCGATCTCTTGCTCGTCTCCTCCGCCGAAGGGGCTGAAGAAGTTCTGTCCAAACTAGACGGTATTCAAGGTTCAACCTTCTGAAATCGAGTGACCCGGGTCTAAGAGTGCGTCTATCACTATTCTTCGACAGATTCTGTTTATTCAATGAATGTCTCTCATTTTCAGTGTACGAATCGGAGCTCTCGAAAACGTCTTCTTTGTGCTGCCTCCAATAGGTTGATCTGAACAGTCCTGACAAAATAAATCCATTGCTTGTCGACCGCTGAGCTCGTCTCCTTGTAGAACTAGTTCCAATCAAACTTTCAATTCCCTGTTTATTAGCTTTTCAAAGAGCTCGTTTTCTAAAGGGACATAAGTACGTTTGGCGGGGTCAAGGAAATACACTGGATCGTTGAACTTTCGTATATCGTAGCCCTCGCGGACCAGCTTCATTTTTGGTAGCTTGAATGTGCCTGTCGCTTCCAGATTCTGCGTTATCCTGATGAACAGTGGCACAGCATAGGCGGGCAGTTCGTTTCGAAGCCGATCTAGAAGTTTATTGATATCGACAACCTGATATGGGTCGAGCAGAGCAGCCATGCCTGCTTTCCCTTCGACACCGGGGACCTCGACGCCATAAACGACACTATCATTGAGATCTGCGTGTTTACTGATGACGCCTTCAACTTCCGCCGTCGATACGTTCTCACCCTTCCATCGGAAGGTGTCTCCCGTGCGGTCTTTGAAGAACAAATATCCATCGTCATTGAAAACAAGTATGTCTCCCGAAGCGAAGCATTTGTCCCCCTTATGGAATACGTCCGCATAGATCTTCTTCGACGTCGCCGAGGGGTCAGTGTAGCCATCGAATCTGCACTGGGGCTTCCTGTTGATTGTCGCGACGATCTCCCCGGGCTCATTGGGCTTCACTCGAACACACAAACCTCGCTTGTTCCGCACCGGTTTCCCAGTCTCGGGATCTATTTTCACAATGTTCAGATTGTAGATGAAACTTGCAAGGAAGGGACTGACCCTGCAAATTGTAGGAACGAAACCAACGCTCCCGACAGTGCCGTCGATATTGATTATGTTAGCGTTGCCTTCAGTCGACCCGTACAGTTCACGCAGACTCTCAACCTGGAAACGATTTTTGAATTCCATCCACAGTTGAGGACGCAGGCCGTTGCCGTACATCATCCGTATGGTGTGTTGGGTATCGGTGACTCTTGGAGGCTGGGCACAGAGGTATCGACAAATTTCGCCGATATACTGGCTCACTGTGCACTGGTATCTCATACAGTCCTCCCAGAAGTTTGTCGCACTGAACCTCGGAACAACGGCGCCACTGAGGCCGAACAGCAGTGTTTGTGAAACGCCAAGGAGGCCACCAGCCATGTGATACAGCGGCAGATAGTAGTACATCCTGTCAGAAGATCGCAGAGGCATCATGTAATGGATCAAGATTCCACAAACGATGTAGCGCAACTGTTTGATCACAGCTGCTTTCGGCATCCCGGTAGTTCCCGATGTATAGATATACAGCAAACGATCATCGAGAGTGCCTCGGTAGTCTGGTGGCTCGGCAGACGCCGCAACCAGTGAAGGGAGTATATTTTCTGCGGGGAACTGAGGCAAGAGATCCGTTCCTCCATAAGAATAAAATTTGACATCCCCTTTCTGCCGGATTTCATGAACTATTTGCAATATATTGAGGGCCATTCCTGGTGTGAAAACGACTGCCTTCGTATTTACAGCGGAAATGCAGTGGTTCAAAGGCGATAGTTGCAGATTGTAGTTGATAATGGCCGTCACCACCCCGATTTTCGATAGAGCTAACCACACAAAGACGACATCTGCTCGGTTCTCCATTACCAAGGCTACATCATCGCCCGCCTTCAGATTTCTCTGGCTGAAGTAGTTTGCGAGCTTATTCGTATAATCCTCTGCCTCCTGGAATGTCCATTGCCGCTCAGGCGTTAAGAACATGATTTTGTTCGGATGTCGTTTTACCCTATCTTGGAACAGTATGGGAACTGTTTTTCCTCGCCACATTATGGACCTTAGCGCTATATTCGATCTGAGATACCTCCATCCTGCGGTCAGATCCCTCCGTGACGTTTTTATGCTGAGCCAAACAATTCTATAGTACACGACCAAGTTGAACACAACTACAACGAGCGATGCTACGCTCCATGAAACCAAGTACCACCCGCTAGCGAAGAGCACCAGACTTAGTCCAAGAATCAACATATCCGTTTCGCAACAGTCTGCTGGTATCCGGGCAGAAAAAATGCGAAGTCACCCACTCACATGAGAGCACTCGCACTAATTCAAAATACGAACGCCCCACGGCGTCCTGGAAGAAGAAACCGTCCAGGTCGCTGGAAAAACTCAAGAATACGCTATGGATCTAATCTAGACGACGAGACAATGGATGATCGCCTCAGGGTAAGGGTCCAGAGATCTCCTTCTCAGGCTCCAAAGTTGATACGTCGTCAACTACTTATCAAGTGCAAGAGCGGGCATTAATGAGAGATGCTCTTAATCTTGAGAAAAAGAAAACCCAGGAACGGTTAAACCGAAGGTTGAGCCGGAGCGCGGGGCCCCGTACGGGAAACCGTGAGAGGGAAGCGAGTCGGAGATGAATCATTTGGAAAGTGTGGTGAGTGAGAGCCCTTCGGGACACCGACGCAAGAACAAGACAACGACTTTTTCGGGGGCTGCTTTCCACTCCCTCGAGATGGTGGAACGCTGCAGTACATCGAGATTCTCGGATCCACTGGCGGTAGAAACTGTTCAGAGTTTCTCGACTGCTCCAGCCAAAAGCCAGGGAAGTTTCAGAACCACCACCGCAATCAGATGGACAGAATCGAAGAGCGGGGACGATCCAGTGACTTGGCAGTGTGAAACATTCAGAAACTACCGCAGTACAGAGTAACTGTCAATCGGGCTCCAAATCTCCCCCTTCCAGAATCCGTGTCCAAGGTCCAGAACCGAATTCAAGTTCGAAGATTCCCGATGTCATCCGCGGAACTCCGAAATTCCATTGCGTCAGATGATCGGTTAGAAATAAGATGGAAGAGAATCGATCATCTTCCGACTTTCGAAGGGGTCCTATTGAAATCGCCACATAGGATCAACCGAACTTCCCCCGCCATGTTGAAGCCCGAGTGTCTCGAGAGCCGCATTGCTCACGAGACCTCGCTTGACAGAGCGTAGAGACCAATGGGCAGACGAATAACCCGAGGCTCCCGCACGGTTTCTACCGGAGCGAGGTAAGTTTCTACCTCTTCATGGGGTCAGCACCATTGCTGAAAGATCTCCTTCTTAGGCTAACCAGCGCATGCTGTCTGTCAAAAGTACGGTCGGACGCACCCCGGAATCCCCTACATTGGCTCCAAGAAGTGTGGTAAGATCGACCCCTGAGCCACCTCCTATGACTCCAAAGACTGGGACACATCGATCCTGGAATCATCTCCCTAGGCTCCCGGAATCCCCTCCTCAGAATCAGATCCTGAGAGTATGGTCAGATCGCCCCCAAAATCACCTTCCCAGACTCCGAGAAGTCTGCTGAGATAGATGCCGGTTAAGCCGCTTTAGACTCTCAAAAGGATGGTCAGATCGACCTCGGATTTACCCCCTTAGATTTCTGAGAGTATGGTCAGATTGGTCCCGGAAACACCTTCATTGGGCACAAAAAGTCTTCGTCCATCCTTGTGGACCACTCCACAACATGCAAGTTCCATGTCCATCCGATCAGTCGCGTGGAAGTTCATCGAGTACATTCGGACAATTGGGTTTTTATCAGAGTTGGGCAGATTCGAATCACTTTGATTCGAATCACTTTTGATTCGAATCAAGTCGAATCACCTGATTCGAATCGAGAAACATCGAATCAAAAGTGATTCGAATCAAAAACCGTCGAATCAGGCTGATTCGAATCAAAAGTGATTCGAATCATTTTGATTCGAATCAGGATCGATCATCTGATTCGAATCACACGAATTTTGATTCGAATCATTTTCTGATTCGAATCCTCACTACATATACTCGGCTTAGTCTAGGACCAGTCTGACCATACTTTTCAAAAGCTGGAGGGGTGATTCCGAGACCAATCTGAGCATTACTTCCCAGTTGTTCCCAGAGTTGGGAAGTAATGCTCAGATTGGTCACGGAATCACCCCTCCAGAGTTGGAAAGTAATGTGCGGACAAACTGACAAACTAAGCCGATCATATATAGTTGGGATTCGAATCAGAAAATGATTCGAATCAGATCGAATCACTTGATTCGAATCAGAAATGATTCGAATCAGAATGATTCGACTCAGGAGCTATCGAATCACGTGATTCGAATCACATCTGATCCGATCTGATTCGAATCCAATGATTCGAATCAGAGGAGATTCGAATCAAAATGATTCGAATCTGCCCAACTCTGGTTTTTATCTATATACCAGCCGGCCTTCGGCCGACTGGAGTCGGCCGCGCTGCGCGCGCTTGGACGGCGCTCCCTGCCATCGAGGCACTTTTCTCTCCCTTCACTGGGTCAGCATTCCGATTTTGAAAAGTATGGTCAGATTGGTCTCGGAATCACCCCTCCAGAGTTGGAAAGTAATGCCCAGATTGGTCGCGGAATCACCCCTCCAGAGTTGGAAAGTAATGCTCAGATTGACCCCAGAATCGCCCCTCCAGAGTTGGAAAGTAATGCTCAGATTGACCCCGGAATCTTCCCTCCAGAGTTGGGAGGTGATGCTCAGATTGACCCCGGAATCACCCCTCCAGAGTTGGAAAGTAATGCTCAGATTGGTCTCGGAATCACCCCTCCAAAGTTGGAAAGTAATGCTCAGATTGACCCCGGAATCACCCCTCCAGAGTTGGGAAGTAATGCTCAGATTGGTCTCGGAATCACCCCTCCAGAGTTGGAAAGTAATGCTCAGATTGACCCCGGAATCACCCCTCAAGAGTTGGGAAGTAATGCTCAGATTGACCCCGGAATCACCCCTCCAGAGTTGGAAAGTAATGCTCAGATTGGTCTCGGAATCACCCCTCCAAAGTTGGAAAGTAATGCTCAGATTGACCCCGGAATCACCCCTCCAGAGTTGGGAAGTAATGCTCAGATTGGTCTCGGAATCACCCCTCCAGAGTTGGAAAGTAATGCTCAGATTAGTCTCGGAATCACCCCTCCAGAGTTGGAAAGTAATGCCCAGATTGGCCCCGGAATCACCTCTCCAGAGTTGGAAAGTAATGCTCAGATTGACCCCGGAATCTTCCCTCCAGAGTTGGGAGGTGATGCTCAGATTGACCCCGGAATCACCCCTCCAGAGTTGGAAAGTAATGCTCAGATTGACCCCGGAATCACCCCTCCAGAGTTGGAAAGTAATGGCCAGATTGGTCCCGGAATCACCCCTCCAGAGTTGGGAAGTAATGCTCAGATTGGTCTCGGAATCACCCCTCCAGAGTTGGAAAGTAATGGCCAGATTGGTCCCGGAATCACCCCTCCAGAGTTGGGAAGTAATGCTCAGATTGGTCTCGGAATCACCCCTCCAGAGTTGGAAAGTAATGGCCTTATTGGTCTCGGAATCACCCCTCCAGATATTTTTATGATAGATGTATAGGAGAGGGAGTGGGTAAGGATATCCGATGACGATGGGATGAGGCCTAAGAGTCTGGCTGGCGTCATAACGGGGCGGTGCACCTTATCGTCAGAATTTGGATGCGGGTGACAGTTTGGAGGGGGTCAAAGTTGGGGTAAATCGCGAGGGGGGAGGAGGGGAGGGGGAGAGGGGAAGGGGTGGGTGGCCTATGTCCTTCCCGGTGAGCCGCCCTACATCATGCAGTTTGTTCCAAGTCGATCCGATCAATACCGGAGGAGCCGGATGAGTTAAAAGGATCAATTTATATTTGATTGTTTAAGGGGGTTTCCGAGGTATACTTTGGAAAATAGAACTTCGGAGTCAAATGGCTTCCAAATTCGCCACCGAAAGAGGATGAGGGAGGGAGGACATCGAAGAAACCTACAATCGGGGGTACAGAGTGTGAGAACAACTTGACGTTCGGTTCCCCGCTATTCTGCGCCCCGTTTCGACCTTTGGCTCCTGGTTTTTCTCTCAGCTTTCTTGAAAAAAACTGCCCGTGAAACGTGTTAAGCAAGCCGATCCAGTTCGTCATTATATCTCCGGATGCAGCGAGGTATGCTCCTCATCCAAAAATTGCGAGAATCGGTCGGAAGGACGAGAAAGGGCGATCGATCGCATCAGCATCTATCATCTGTTGGCAGAATGTTGCCTCGGTTCAATCGCCCGGTATGCCCTCGTGGGAGCCGGATCCGAAAAGCTTTCGGATGCCTGAATGTTCTCAGATTGGTCCATACTATACGACCATGGGAATTGCTGAATGTTCTCAGATTGGTCCATACTATACGACCATGGGAATTGCTGAATGTTCTCAGATTGGTCCAGACTATACGACCATGGGAATTGCTGAATGTTCTCAGATTGGTCCATACTATACGACCATGGGAATTGCTGAATGTTCTCAGATTGGTCCAGACTATACGACCATCGGAATTGCTGAATGTTCTCAGATTGGTCCAGACTATACGACCATGGGAATTGCGGGTCGATCCGAACACTTTTTTCCCTGTTCAAAAATTGAGCTTTTCCAGTTTTTCGTCCTGGAGGGGAAACCTGAATGAGCCCGATGAATCGATCGACCCGTCAGCTTCATTAACGGGTAATTTGGACCATTCTAAGAAATTCTTTTGTCCCGATTTTTTTTCCAATCCGGCTCCCCTGAGGAGATACGGGGGGAATTGCATCGAAGACGAGATTTGGTCACGATGAGTGATTATTGTGATGCTGATGCGATGGACCGCCCTTTCTCGTGATTTGGCCGCTTCCCGCCGTATCTGCAGCGAATGGGGGGAATCCTTTCCTCCATCCAAAAAAATGATGACGAACTGGGTCGGTTCACTCGAGACGCTTAACAGCAGTTTTTCGGAAAAGTCTGAAGCAAAATTGCCACCCTTCGCGGCTCTCCACAAGAGTGAATTTTCCGCCGATTTACGCAGATTAAGCTGCAAAAGATGCGCCGTCTTTTCAGCTATCGATCTGGAAGAAATATTTCGAGAAGCGGGCAATATTCGACCAAGTTATGACCAGAAGGAAGGATTAGGAAGTCTCGACTCACGATGATCACCCTGTGCTGTCGTAGGGACGGGTAATTGGCCCTGTGCTAGTATTCCACAGGCACGTGTGTCACCATTAGCCATAATTTTCCGTACCACCTCGGTACGGCAATTCATTTTCCTTATCAACCTGGTACGAAAATTGATTCCATTTATCATTACGATTCATTTATTCGGCTCATGATTCCTGTCCAGAGCCTGTTCGAGTACGCCGTATTGCGGAAGATGATGTCTGGTTACCATGACCCTCATCAATGAGATATGGCGTGATTCTGGGGGTGGCTTGTGTCGCCCCCCCAAATAGCCACCCCACCCGAGCGTTGTTTCTTTCGTTTCGAGCCACGAGGTTGGAATGAAGCGTGGATGACGGTTGTGAATCGGTGATCGCCAAGTCGTTGAAGTTCTCTTCGTCGTTGTGGCACCGGAGGGGAGGGTTGGTCGTTTGGAATGATGGAATTCTCCGTCTTGTTATCTCTTTCCCCACTTTAGATGGTCGTCGTTTTGCGGCTATGCCTGCTGGGTTGGGATGCGATAGACTCGATAGACGATCGTGATCACAAATTTTCTATTACATGGTGGGTCCAGAAGTCGGTCGAGTCACCTCTGTGAATTCAGACAGTCTCCGGGTGGCTGGAGCGTTCTGTACCTGGGATCGCGGTCGTTTCCCGGATGAATTCGAAGATGGCAGCAATATGGGCCGCTCAGCGAGAATGTTTCGCAGCTCTCGGCGATACTGAGATCCATGTCTCCGTCTCGCTCACTCGGATTCGGCCCCAACGATAGGAAACCTGAATAGAAGAGCCGAAAGCCTAAGATTTTCTTCGTCCATCCGAGCACGCAAGATATGGCATCTTATGCGTTTGTTAGGTACATCGGTCGGACTAAGAAGGATACCGGCTCGTTGGCCGTGTGGCATAAACCAACGCCTTGGGTGCCACGCTAAGCTAGCAATCGCGGGTTCGATCCCCGGCCGGGACAACAAATTTCTTATGTGGTAAAAAGAGGATTTAATTCATATCAGAATTAAATCTGAACCATCTTAAGACCCAAGCCCACCGCCCGCAATGGGATTTGCGAGGCGATAGGGAGTGTTACTGAAGCAATACCGAAAGGTGATTCCGGGACGCTTCTGAGGGCTGCCTGAGAGGTTCAGCCGGAAAACAAGAAGGACTAAGAAGGATTTCTCGACTGCTCGCACTCATTGGTTGACGAAGTGAGTACGAGGCTGCTCCTTGTGTAGTCATTTCGACTGCATCCAACATACGGAAGTTCACCTAAGGTCCGTTTTATTTTCATCGAGGCATTTCTCTTGGAATCCGGACAATTGCCGTTTTAGATTGGACTCACCGCGATTGCTCTTATTGATGTATTCCACAACATAAGGGGCGCAGATGAATTCGTCAAGTATGAACTGTTAATCAATGTGTGCTTTCAGTATGTTCGCTATCCATGGATTCAATGTACTCGTCCATATGCCATTGATTTCTCTCTCGAATAGGACGGGGAGGTCCTATTCACTTCTTGTGGACGCCCGCATCTTCGCAGGTCACCGCGTCGTATTGGACGAAGTCATCGATAGCGGTATATGAACGTTCTTCTAAGTTTCTTCCCATTTGTTTACTCTTTTTCAGTAAACTCATTTCAGGTTCAATGTTTGTGGTGTATTTACTGAGTGAATGCTCAGATTCCACAAGTTACCGTATTCTTTGGAAAAAAAATAATCTCATCAGGGGTCGTACATCAGGGGACAACTGTGTGCTGCGGGGTTAGGGTCCGACAAGCCGAAAATTCGAACCCGAAACGCATGAAGCCGAAAAATCGAGCCCGAAACGCATGAAGCCGAAAAATCGAGCCCGAAACGCATGAAGCCGAAAAATCGAGCCCGAAAAGCATGAAGCCGGAAACCTTCTCTCCCAACGGCGCAGTGTTCGGGACTGGTTTGGCGTGATGGGATTTCTGTATCGTTTCGTCGATCTGTACCTTTGTGAGACTCATTCGGATGACACGCACCTGCTGCGAAGAATCAGTGTTTCGATGCCGGTTTTCCCTCTTCAGTGGGAAAGAACAAGGTGTTGTAACAGCGTAGTCTGCGAATAGTACTGGAGCTGGAGGTGAAGATTCCTCTTCAGTTATACAAGTTGACCTCGGAAACTTCGGTCGAGTTTCCGTCGGGGTCGATCAGTCTGGCGTTGATTCGGATGGGAAAATTAGGGAATTAGGGCTCTCTTGCTTGACTAATTGTTGAAGATTCGCGCTCAGCAGATTGCTTCCTGTATCAGCTACACCTTTGCTCAGTTCGACCGTAGATGCGGAACAGCGAGGACGTAAGCGAGGCAGAAGAAGTAGGTAGGCTGAGCATAACGAAGGTGCAATTCTTCCCCGTTAAGCCAGTCCCGACCGCTCCGCTGTTGGGAGAGGACGTTTTCGGCTTCACGCCCTTCAACTTCATGCCTTTCGGCTTCATGCTTTTCTGACTCGATTTTTTGGCATCCAGGGTATACACCGTGAGGGGATCAGACCAAGGCGGAATCATATTCGGAGTGCGGTCAGAACGAGAGAAAAGTATCATCGGACCGAGGCGAAATTGTACGTTGAGAGCGAGAAAAGGCATCCTGTGGCCCCATCCGGCACCTCTCGAAATCTCGCGGCACTCTCTTGGCCGCCTTTGACTACGGCACACTGGGGTGCCAATGTCGGAAGATTTTGACGACCTCTTAACACATTAACACTCCTGATTTGAGTTTTCCGAACTCGCATCTCAAACCCATTACAGCCGAGTGCTTCCGATTTCCAGAAGTGTCTCCAAAGCCCCCATCGCAAACAAGAAACAGCACTTCGGTGTTCGAAGCCTTTTGCCGTTGTTTCTCCTTCGCCATACAGATACGCTTCGACCCCGCGCTTCAACCGGCATCCCAAAGGCCTCCCGTTTCGATTTCTCCGTTCCGACGCGTTTCGTTCCATTCGTTTTCCCAGTCACACACCAGCTCTCAAGCCCAGACTGAAGCGCATTTCTGCGCTGAAACACCGGAAGAATCGCGAGCAGAGCATGAATGGGGCCAGTCACTTCTCGACTACCGAGAGGAGCCATTGTGGTCCTTCTCGGCGCGATAGGAACGCTCTATGAACCGCTCCCAAAGAGTTTGGAGAGTGGAACTCCGTCACCGGTACCTCTTGAGCCACTGGCCCGATCTCAATTCAAAAATAAAAGAATTATCGTAGGCTCCATCATCCAGATACACACAGTATGATCCACCATCATGAGTGTAGGCAGCCACCGTCAATCCGACTTACCGGACTTCGGGAACGACCAGGAGAACCAGAGAATTCGCAAATTTCGGGCTTGTTTTCTTTGGCTTTGAGGGTTTCCTCTCCGGGAATGGCATTCGAATCGGCGAGCTCTCTCCTCCTTCTACAAGATGCTTCGTTCATTATCGAAGTTCGGGACATTTTCAGAAGAACTTTGGATGGTTGGGAAAGAGCTCCGATCTCTAAGGCTCTAGTGGCTTTAAATCATTGGCCCAAACTTTATATCAAACATGAAACATTCATGACGCAATTTTCACGGTCAGGGAACTTCAGCTCCAATGGGATAATATCGAGTGATTTCACCAGGCCGTTCATCACCTTCTTTCAAGCTATCAGAAGAGTTGGTGGGTCCCGGGAAGTGGTAGCAGCTTGATTTCTCAGGAGACTTTGACTCTGTGAAGCTACCGCCAGGATCAAAATGTATCGCTGATGCTGAAAATCGAGCGGAGCAGACCGGCCTCCACCTAGCGTCCCAAAGCGGCAGCTGCTAGGGCACCAGCAACGATCTTTTGCATGGGAGAATGCTCCCGCGTTTGATGATTCCTCACCTCTCGGTTCTATTTGAAATGATCGGGCCCCATTCGCTCCAGTGATGTGAACGAGTGAGCTCGGAGTCGTTCAAACTTGTTTTCTTTCTCCTCGAGCTTTCGAGGAAGAGGCCGAAGAGACAGGCCAGCTCCCTCACCCTCTCCTGAACCCGAATGCCATCATATCCACTCAGGATTGGAGCGATCAGCCCAGAACCCTCTTCTGATTTGATACTTTTTACGTTTGGAAAAGTCTCAAAGACTGGACAGGTTATGGCCAAAACAAACTTTTGCATGGAAATCCGTGACCTCAAATGGCCACCGTGTACAGTGAGGTCAAGAATTTCCTCACTCTTCCTCTTTCCAAATGGATGCATGTCTCTTTCAACCGGCTGTGAACTCGGCGAATTCCAACCGCTCGAGTACGTTTCCGCTGAGAGCCTCGAAAAGTAGCAGCGAATGTGCGTTGCCCGATTATTTGGAAATGGCCATGTTTAGAAGCATTTATGATGGAGAAATTTTCAATGACTGTCCAGTCAGAGCAATGGAGGACATAGAGAATACTGACCGGTGACACCTCGCCTGCAAGTGATATCTCTCTCTAGAGGTTTTGAATAATCCATCGCTGATCAGCGTGATGTGAACTCTCCGAAATGAGAATGCTGACAAAGTTGTCATGAGTCATGTTGTCGGACTTCATGCTGTCAACGATCTATTCTCAGTCGGAGAGTCTTCGATTCGATTTTGTTCACTACGAGCAATCATCTCCGCGGTGGCAGCCGTTGGTATTCATCGCTACCTATCACCAGACAGGAAGCTAATGTTACATTGTAGATCCGGAATTCGATTTGCTCAGTGACCACGGCGCTCCGGTGCGGAACCGGGCGCTGTTTTCCGTTCATCTAGTTTCATTTGCAACTCGTTGCTAATGTGGCTCTTCTTGGCCGACACTCCGGCTTAAAACATTTGATTTTCGAACAACCACGATCATCAAACTGATTCACAACTCGGAAGCTGGATTTCCCGATGGAAACAGGCCTGTCTACTCCACAAAATCAGGAGTCCATCTGAAGCGATGGGCGCGCAGAGTCGGATACGCTTCGGAACACGAGCGCTTCTTAGAAATTGATGTCGATTATGTCCGTAATGATAATTTGATAGCGCTGCTCGTGATATCGGAACTATTTTCGTCGATCCAAATCGTGTGCATCTCCCCGCGCCGCTATGGGATCGTCCAAGTGCCGACTGTGATAGTCTTAGAGTTGAGAATCACAGACTAGGCTGTTCAAGGTTATAGTGGTGACAGCAAGCGACTCCGGTCGACATGCTCAACAGAAATTTTCTTTCCCGTCCGGAGGCGGACAGGAGCATTACGAACGAGTCATATCCCGTACAGCGTATGCCATTTTGTCGTCCTTCGTTTTCCTCAACACCTGTTTCGAGCTCCTCCCAATGATTCAGTCGAATGCTCCAAATGAATTCCACTTTTTCACGCGAGGAGACAGGAGTCCGTGGGGGAGCCAGCGAGTTTTCCTGATCAGGCTCTCTTCCTCGCCCCTCATGGAAGCCTGTCCATTCTCAGAGAGGTCGATCTCTGATTCTATGCCGGTTGTTCTCGGTCAGGAGCGGAGTTACAGGATCATATTGTTCTGAACAACTCAATACTCTATAAACAAGCTCCATCGCGGAACAAAGGACGAAATTCACGTCTTCGTTGGCTGCCAGGGAAGCAGCCGGCTGTCTCGATGTTTTCCCTATCCGACCTCCATGCCTGCTCGGCTCAGAATAGCGGCTGTACGAGTCCGAGGAAATGTCAAAGAGAGCTTCCGGCTTCAGGCAGAGTCCTCAGTACAGCTAGACGACACTTTCTTGATCTGGCTCATCCCTTCATCATTTATCGAACGAAGATGCCTCAGAACTCGGTGCGTTTCCCGCATGAAGAACCGAGCGCTCGGAGTTATCGCGATAGACAGTTCAGACATTATGTTCCGTTATCGCTGGCGATCTTGGGCGGATGAACTTTACTGGTTGCTCGAACAGGGCTTCAGGGATGGTTCCCCTTCTGTGCGCATCACTTTCTCCTCCATAATTGCTCCAGACAGCCCGAAGAGGCCTGTGATGCCTTGCAGGCACTCCATATTTCTATACTGTTATCGGAAGATGGAACGCTCCTTGCCAGATCTGCTTCACTTACCTGTCCCTTCTCATGATGCGCAAGTTACTCTCTTACACACCGAATAAAGTTGTTCGTTGTTGAGTGCTGGACTTCGACGGCACGATGTTCCTTCCGAAATATTTCAGTGTTCCGTTCCTCATCGCTTATTTCTCCGTGCACACTATCGAGGCGGATGCGTTCAAGAAGATTGTCAAGAAAGGATTACCTTTCGCGTTGCTACCGCTTGGCCTGGCGGGATTCGCACACCGCAGCTACTCGGAGAAACCAGTGGGATTGCCCCCGTATGTGCCTTCAGCCACTCAGGTCAAAATAATCACAGTGCCACAGCCAGTGCCGATACCGGTTCCTGTGCACCATCACCATCGACACACCGTGAAGCATCATCATCACAAAGGCAAGACCAAAATCGTACACGTGCCACGCACAGTCAAGAAGAAGCACAGGGTCACTTTCAACAATCTCCACATAACTTCGAGCGATCATGCTAAATTCGGATTCAACGATCTTGCTAATTTCGACGGTGATATCAACGAGCATGGGGCCAACGGTAAGAAGCAAGTACCAGATTTCGGCCAGAATCTGTTCCCAAATGCCGACGCCATCAAGCTCAGCAGCGGTGGGTATGACATAGCGAAGAACGGTCCCATTGGCTCGGTCCAGCCTCATTTCGACCAATTCAAGACATTGCAGTCTCTCCAACATTCGAATGGTCGCCATGAATTTTATCCAGAACAAGCTCATCCTTTCAACGATCCACAAAAAACAATTCTTGGAGACACGGTGGATCTCACGAAAAACGATTTACCTGCACCCGACGCGAGCTTTCAGTTGGTGAATTTCCAAACGCTGGGCAGCCACCGCAGAGAACTGTTCCCACAACCATCGTCGCAAAATACAGGAATGAGAGGCAGTGGTAGGGTATTGCCAAAACGTCCAGTTTTCTCAGCACCTATTTATCAACCTCTCTAATTTATAGCCCGGCGATCATTATTCCCTGGGAATGTAGGTATATTATTGCACTGTTCATCGACACTGCTCATCATGTCACGAATTTTCATCGATGTTGCTCGGAATATGTTCTTCTTTACCGAATGAAAAGTTGTTGCTGTACGCTACGTAGAAAGCATGAAGCTGCTGTGTGCCCCAAAAGGCGCTGTTCTTCAGGGTTGACGTGTTGGAATGGGTTGCGTTCGCTTAAGGTTCCAGGATTGAAACTGTCGTGAGCTTCCCCTAGGAATTGTTCGTATTGTCGGTGCCCCAGCCTAATGATAGGAGCGTGGTCTTCCTTGAGACGGGAGGCTCAGTTGCAGAAAATTCATCGAGTATATTTATTCATAGAGATTTTTCGTAGTTTGGAAGTCGTTACCCCCTCTGCTTTCATACTTTTTCGAGCGCCGATGGGTATGATTGAAGGGACGAGGGCGGGCTCAATTATTCGTCTGATCTATGTTGATGAATAAAGCTTCTAATATCCTTGGAACGATGCAGTTATCCAGTGAGCCGAAACTTCCTTTCCGAATGCGGCAACCGCTCCACATTCCGATGCCCTGCGCAGACGATATTCACCATGACGGTTTACGTACGTGAGAGCCAAAAGACACATGGAGCGAAACTCGCTATTTTTCATTTGCATGTCGCATATCGGAAAACTGTCCAGGTGGTGAGGATGAGAGAAATGTCATCAGCGGCTGACATTCCGACTTGAAAGGGAAGGCCCGAGGCTCCTGACGAACCAGCACGTTTCTTCTGGAGGGCAGCAAGTCGGTACGTGGGGTGAGGTGTCATAATTTAGCACAGGCTCCTTCAGCGTCCGTGGATAAACGCACCGAATTAACAGCATCCTTGAAACGGGGAGTTTCTTGGACGAATAATCCTCGTCCTGATAATGACCACCAATGGCATCGGTTCCGTTCAGTGCTGTGCGGTGCCGCTCTTCGCTGATTGGCTCATGTTCAGCCGCCGGAGCTTGGCTGGATGGTTCCTACAGGGCCTTGATAGTGGAGGGACTTGGCTAGCTTGAATGATAGCAGCAGCCTCGGTGGGGTGTCGCTTGTCTCCTCGGCTCTTTAGGGGCATATCCATCAGGTGCCGCGGAGGTACGAATATCTCAAGAACCCAGGATGGTCGATCTGGAAAATGGTATCCTGGAGATTCGGCACAGCGCTCTGGGGCACAGATGGTCACAGCGGTTCCAACTTATCAACGCATTCGATCGTCGCCGCGGCGCCGAACGAATTCTCCTGAGAGAGCTCTCAGGTAGCACTCATCCATGCTACCAAAAGCGGAGACTGTAAGTGAGACCGTGCTTTGTCTCCAGCGGTCGTTTTTCCTGAGTCGCTGCTGTGCTTCGCGTTCTTCGCGTCTCTCCACGGCGGGACTCGAGATGGTGGCAAACTTCGAGTTTGCTTGTGCGCCCCAATACATTTCTCCGCGATGCATCGAAAAGAAATTGCGGTCGCCACGCTTCGGCCCAGGAAGCCTCGCGGGGATTGGCTTGATAATCATCAGATTTTCCCCGCAGGGAAATATTATCAAAGCCAAAGATGTTGACTCACTCAAGGGAGGGGGGGGGGGATGTATGTGCGTAAGCATCTGTAATTTGGATAAGATTTTGCAGGTTTTTTTCACGGAGCTGAGGTTCAAAATAGCGGAAAAAAATCACGGTTGATCCATAAAGACCCGATTTCGAGGCCGGCGATCTAGTAACCTTAGCTAGATAATCCGGAGTACGATGCTTACTCATCAACCCCTAACCATGCTCGAACTATCATAAAAGGTTGATGGCAATCGGTCGTGTACTTTTCCCAGTAACCGCTTTCGGAGATCAGCCGCAATGCAAATTCCACGAGCTGAGAAATAAGCATTCAGAGTTTCGGAACCCTGAAACTTCCGGATGAGAGCATCGATTTTGATCAAATAAGTTGTAATGGACTTGTGATCCAAAACTCTCGTCGGAATCTGAACTCTAAAAGACGACTTTGAACGCTACAATCATCATCATTTCGAGGTGAGTGGGCTTGGTACGTGGTACTCGCGCGCTCCAAAGCATCGGGTCGGCCGTGGCCAAATGTAAATAGTGAGTTAACGGTGGAAGGCTCTATAACTCGGAAAGATTTCCGTCTCTCGAGGCTTTGATTCGGTCGTGGAAGGCCACGTTTCTTCCAGAGTGGACTGTTCAACGCTTCCGATTCGCTGAATCCGTTCTCCATCGGAGTACGACATCAATAACAGGAATTCACAGCGTTTAGAAGCCTGGACTTCGGAAGTGACCATAACGCCATCTTGGAAAATGCGTTCCTGCGTTGCTCGCTCGACTCCAAATTTTCGCGATGAATTTTCGCGACGCTACCGGCGGGGGGCCGTCGGAGGAGGTTTCGTCGGAATCACGCTCGCCGAGAGCACTAGAGCCTGCTTGTTTGTCCGCCAGTCCGTGGGAATCTGTCGTGAGAAAGTTACAACTCAGTCCAGACTTTCTGTACTGGATTTCGCAACTGTGAGCTGAGAATTTTCCTCGTAAGTCAGCATCATTCCGAGCAAACAAAGCAAGCTCTGATCTGAGACCTGCTCTGGCCATTACTGAACGCTCTTCAATGGGAAGCGGTCATTCTCGGAAGAGCTCCCGAAGTTACGGGACACCACATCAAACTACCGATACCATCCGGGCTCACACCAGCGTCAGACCAGAGAAGCGAAGAGTCCTTTCACCAGACCTGGCTGCGACTGGCGTTGATTGCGCTGGCCAGCTCTTGGGAACGGACATAATTCATCGAGCGCGTTCTTGACGGTGGTTCCTGAGGACAATACAGCATGTGAGCGAGGGTGTCCGAACGCTCGTCAGAGCTTGTAATTTTCCCTCTCATAGCCCAATTCGGAAACTTCTGAGGCTCATAACAGAAACAGAATTCGCAACTTTCGAAAAATGTTCAATGTCAAAAGCAGCGGACGACTCCATCATGGAAGGACTCGAGGCTTTGAAGAAACCCAGCTGCGAGAACGAGGAGGGAAGATGATGGCTCCCTAAACGCAACGCCTATGGATATTCAACATTGGTCGAAACGGGTAGTGTCTTCATCCAAGTTCAAGTGTAAACATCGCTCCCCCATTCTGCGAGGGCGGCACATTCGGATCTTGCGCAATGGGAAGCTCATTAAGAAATGCTCTGAGCGACAGCCGTCTTCAAGGTACGCTTCCGAGGCTTCCGCCGGAGTGCCTCATGGCACGCATCCATGAGCAAAAATGAACGTTCTATCTTTGAGCCGCAAACCGAAGCTATCGCTCGAGAGAAGGAAGTTTGGTCACGTGACATAGTTCGGAAGCTCCAGAGCCCAGCTACTTATATGCGCTCCGGGGTCTCTATTGGATACTGCATGTTTCAGTCGAGAATGTCGGGCATGTTCCTGGCCAACAGCCTGACACTGTCGCGCCGGAATGAGCACAGTGGTTTACCCGTAGTACCACGAAATTATGGGAGGGAAGTTGTGGTGTCATTCTGGGAGACATGAAGCAGGTCGAGAGTAAGATTTTCGCCGACCGAATCGCCCTTGCTTTTCGGTCCCAGCTGTCGGGAATCAGCACTACAGACTATCAGGTCAGCGGAACATCCAACGCAGGATGATGTTTATTGAATATTTGAATGCGTTCCAGAACGATTTTTAACATGGAAGTCCGCACGAGGTCGAGTGAAAGTCAGTTGTTTCGGGACATTGAAATTAGGACTTGTGAATGACGTGATGGTAGTCGTCGGACACGTATTGGTAAGGAGAAGCGGCGTGAGTGTATGTCACGGGGGCGTGCTCATAGGCGTAGGAGACCGGAGCAGCTTGGATCGTCTTGACGACGGTAGGGGCGGCCTGGATCGTCTTGTAGACTGTCGGGGCCGCCTGAACGGCCTGAACAGTCTTATATACGACTGGTGCGGCAGCAGCGTACGTTTTGATGATTGGGGCGGGCTGATAAGTTTTGACGACGGCAGGAGCGGCCTGGATTCTGACCGCGGGAGCAGGTGCGGCCTGGATTTTGACCACCGGAGCAGGTGCAGCCTGAACCTTAACGACGGGCGCGGGAGCCTGGTAGACCTTTGTCTTCTGCTCAGCTTGGAATTGGGCGCCGTATTGCACAGCAGCCTGTTCACCGGTTATGGCCGAAGATGAATACTTGGCGTCAGCAGCGTCCTTGGACTCGGTTCCGAGCTCGTTTGTCTTCACATCGGCGTGAAATCCTGACTCATCGGCCCAATAGGTGACAGTGCGCTCGCGGCCATCAGCAAGATTGAAAGAGTACGAACCCTGAACGCGTCCATTGCCGTCGGAAGTTTCCTCGTGGCTGTTGGATCCTTCGTTAGATTCGGCTTTGTAAGCGAATTGGTAGGGAATCGGGGCGTATTTCTCTTCTTGTTGGTATTGCTGAGCATTCTGAAAACCATGGAAAAATTCCGTCATATGCGGGGTTCGAAGCGCGAAAGAATTCCATCGCAAATACAAGTTTCATCAACTCACAGCTCCGACCGCGAGAGCGGCAAAGGCGAGGATGGTGAAACGCATTGTCAAGAAACTGACAAACAAGGAATTGTGATACTTCCTCCCTCCGACAAGGTTTTTATAGGAAGATCAGAGGAAGAGATCGTTGCGAGAGAGGAGGAACGATCGCCACTTGAGCAGGTTTTCTTCTCTTTCATTCGAGGTGAGGATCAAACAGTGACTTTCAGCGACACGCTTCATCGTCGGCGGCACTGGACGCACCTCGAGATCAACACGCCGCGTTCAGACTGAAGAAGCGAAAGGCTGTATCAGCAACGGAACTCAGGTACAATGGTCTTTGTACTGATAAGATGCTTTCGTTTTCTGGACCTCAACGTTGACTCGAATTTCTGGGGAACAACCTTCTCCTGTGGTTTGCTATCTTTCTTCGAACGAAGATCATCCTGTTCTGTATCATTGACCCGAGAATGAAGAGGAAGTCTCGAGAGCCCGGGACAATGCCGATCGAGTGCGGGAAGTCAGATGGAAGGCTTGCTGACTGACAACTCACGAGAACTGGGACGGCGACTGTTTCTGAATGCTTTCCCATGCGGATCGCTGGGCTCTGTGGTCTTCGTTTCGATGCTTGACAATAATGGGCTTCCATGAGAATGGGGCCGATCACTGTTTCGAGCTGAACAGGGGCAAAGTCTGTCGGAGATTCCGTGCACTTCAACAACAAAGTCAATCTCATGAACCCTACTCAGGGTGGCCTGCGTCCTCGACCAGCAGCCCATTGAGTCTCAACATGGTCAAGGGCGGTGTTTCTCAAGCGAAATCTTGCTAGGTGGCACTCTTCCGAACGGGAGCCTCCATGCCCCAGCCTCCGCGCCCTCAGTGTCACCGATCAGGGACAAGATGAGAGGCGCTTCGAACCCGAGTCATTTTGAACACGACTTCATTAGCGAGCCGGAAACTCCGTGCCCAACGTGGAGAAACACTGGTCTAGGGGAGGAGGTACCAACTAATCCGTACCGACGTCCGCGGTGTTGAAGGGATCCAAGGATGAGGCGTCATATTTCATTGACGGTCCATCAATTCCAGAAGTGAAGTCCTTCCGAAACATAGGCGTTCTTATTCCTAAGCTGACCGCGTGGCACAATAAACTTCACAGCGGCAGCCGTATGGAACCTTGCGCTCCGTTGTTCAAGGTTGTGTTCACGTATGATTCCTTGGTGATTCCGGAATTGAAGGGATTCGTTAATCCATAGTTCGGAACCAACGCTTCCCAGTGAGGTTTCCGATGAGTGCATCCTCCACGCTTCGGACCCAAGCGACGAACGTTGAGTTTGCGGAGGGCTTGGAAAATGTGGTCATAGAAATCGTTCCACATACAGAGCTGGGCAAATCAATGGTGTACAAATTCAGGGCGAAATGCAGAACTCCAAGCCAGGCTCGTTCAGAGGAGTGAGAAATGTCCGAATATAAATATGTTAACCATGAAAGTGCCGATTAGATGACATGAAAACTATTATTAAATGTCCGAAGCTGATCCATCTCTGCGCAGAGACACTTGTAGCTCTGGGAGCGGCAAAATATCGAACGCAGCGCCTCAGCTCTGCTGATCACTGCTGTCATCGAGTGACGAACTAGAATTAACTTGGAAAATCAAGTCGAGACTTGCTGCTCAGAGCATAGAAACAAACAATTTTCGGCAGGTTTGTCAGCCGGCTGAACGGCCTTGACTCCATACGGGTTCAACGATTGAGATGTCGGAAAGCTCGATCGACCGTTCGAGCTGTGATGGGATTGCCAAAAAGTTGAACGGAGAAAACTCATCTGTAAACAACAGAGCGAGACTCGCGCGGGGGGATCGAAGATAAAATCAAGGCCGTAGTG
Source organism: Phytoseiulus persimilis (assembly GCA_037576195.1). Taxonomy (NCBI): domain Eukaryota; kingdom Metazoa; phylum Arthropoda; class Arachnida; order Mesostigmata; family Phytoseiidae; genus Phytoseiulus; species Phytoseiulus persimilis. The sequence continues at coordinate 51,670,426 of CM075102.1, read as the reverse complement.
GACGACGCTACGTGCTCGGAACTCGAGTTTTGTCTTCGCTTCTCAGAAAAACCGCTTTTCATTTGAGACCGCTGGTATCTCACCATGAGCTGGCGGGTTGAGCCGAGTCTCGACATGGTAGAATTGCGATTGAGCTGGAATCGAGAAATTGGAAATAAGTCGGGATATTGATTCGTCCCGTTCGAAGAAGATGAACCTCCCCGAACTCATCCAGGTCACTCATCGTTGGAGCAGGCTCTGACTCGGCCCTTGTCGAGGCATGAAGATTAACTCTCGCTTCCGCGTTCCTCGTCCGTATGAATCAGTCTGCGTGCAGGCGGATCCGAGAAACCGAGCCTTGATTACTTTTCCTTCCAACAGGTCAATCGGAGCGTAATCCGATGGTTCTCTGGGGTCATCCTTTCACGTTGAACACCTCTTCTCAGAGGAAACATTGTGTTCCTGATGTGCAGTGTAAATCTGAAAACGGTCTTGTCCCGAGCAAGGGATCGGTATCGTCCTCAACGGGGCATATCCGCAACAGCGCTTCTGTGGCTATCGTGGTCACGTCTGGAAACGGAACCACGATGATCGCAGAAGATAGTGCGAGCATTACACATCCGAATCCTGAGCGGTACAATCCATTCTCTCGAGCACATTTCAGCCCACCAGCCCGGGCATGCAACCCCATTCAAGTCATGGACTTTCTGACTCGCTGTGTGCAGCATTATCAAGGCTTATACGATGGTCTTCCCGGGGAAGTAGGGGGGGGGGGGGGTTCAGACAGAGATATCCGATGCCTTGGATTGCAATACGGAGCTTCGTAGAACGCGATCGATCTCGAATTACCAGCCCGCGGGCTGTCCGCTCGAATCGCGCTGTTTCCAGATGAGCACCCTGAGCATTCCCAGCCAAAAAATGTTGCTCGCTGACCACATTAGAATCGACTCCGCCGCATCTTCCGAGACAGATTCGCGTGAACATATATATGGAGGCTTGGCATTTTTAGTGGACGGTTTCCGGTCGAGAACATTTCCTCCTGAATGGAGAGCGCTCCCGGGTGCGACCATGTCCATTTCCATGCCATGAGCATTTTCGCCTCTGCAGCTCATTGTGCCGTTTCGAAAGCGTCGGGCAGCATTCAGTGTCTCCTCTTATTGGAGACCAGCTCTCTCGCTAAAGCTTCACGGCTCCTGCAACCCTGCCCGTCAGAAACCTTCCGGATAAGCCATCCTTGTTCGATCGCGGAACACAAACGATCAACTTGAACTGATGCTGAGCCGTTTCCCCTGCAGTGCTACATGCGAAAGTATGGATACACGCCGAGCTGTCACTCTACTTTGGATATCCATCATACTCCTCCGTTCAAACGTGAGTCGACGTTTTCAGCCAAACAATCAGATGACCCGAGTCTCGCGCATTGGCCGGAGGAGATCCAATCGTTGCAGGGTGAATCGAGCTCCAGCGAGGTCGATCTTCTCGGGCTCTGTCGACGTTTGCTCGCCCTTCAGAGGTTGTGGAATCGACAACTCGTACCAGGTTTCGTCGCTGCGAGAGGGAAAAAAAACTGGAACCGTGCAGGTGAAGCATGCATGGATCACAGCTGTCGAACAAAGGGACTCTGCAAACAGGTTTTCCGTCGGGCCGGACATCTGCTCACGGGAACGCTCCCGTTCACATCAGAGCAGAATAGAGGCTGATCAATTCTACGATGCCCACAGTTTACTTCGTTTAGCTGACTCAGAAGAGATGAGCCTTGCTGGCCGGAAAAGTTATTCTTTCGCTTCCACCTAACCGCGCAGTCGCTGCCATCCGGAGTGAGTGAATCCGATGAGCGAAGCCCCTCATCAATCGATCCCTATCGTGAAACCAAAGCTACCGTCTTCACCTCCTGTGACCGCTTCACCGTTATCACTAAGCTCAAAGCAAATTCTTCTTGTCGTTGATAAGCTGTCGACACGATCGAATGACCCGGTGCTGAATGACTGATTATTCAGAGTTTCGACGACTCCTCTCACGGATGGCAAGGAGGGAGCCTACTGAAATGGAGTACGCTTAAATTTATTCATTTGGATGTTCTCATCGAAAAAAGAGAACAATCAGGCGGTATACGTTGATGACTCCGCGCTCAATACTGTATTTACATGATGGTAAACTCGTGGCACTGGGTGTGAGCTCGCCTCGACGGAACACTCACTCGAAATATTGTTTCCTTCATCTCATCTCCTTCCTATAATCTAGGCTATCCATATACTATATGTCTACTATCCATATACTATATGCAAGAGGCTCGCGCGTCTCGGAGTCCGGCAGACGCTGCAACGATGTCAATACGGAATGGAATTGACTTCACGTTTTGTTCGAATTCGTCACAAGACTGTGCTCGCAAACGGTGACCACAGTTTCTAAATGTTCTATGTAATAGTCATATCGTATCATTGAACAGTCCGAATCAGTGTACTCGATGGAGCTCACCAATCAGGAAACACAGACACACACACAATTTCGTCACATCAGCGGTGGCCGTCATCGACCTTAAAGCAGGAAGCCGATAATCTGGCTGTTACGTACAAATATGGCAACTCGTAGGCGGTTCGGCTTGTAATCTGAGTCCGGTTGACACATTGTTGAACCGAGCCATTGTCAGAAAATCGGCTCTAGTTGCCTCTGAATTAGAACGGACTTAACGCTGTTTGGAGGAAAAGACTCGAAGCAAAAGAGAATTCTCCCAGACGAAACGTTTCGTTCGGTTTAGTGATACTTCTTTCAGAGTTTCCCTGTCCGTTTGACGAATCAGGTCCTATAGAAAACGCCGCGGCCTCCTCTGATGCTTGTGTTCGTGACCGCGGACAAGAACACTCCGAGAGCGAGTATGCCGCAGCCCAATATTTTCACAATAAGGTCCGATTGCTCTTCAGGGCTGCCAGGTATAAGTGAAAGGATGTTCTCTGCAGTTTGGTTGTAGGTTGGAGGCAGGATCAGACTGAAAACAAGGCGGAAGCGTTCAAATGGATCCATAAGGGCTTCGTGACAGCAAACGCTGAATAAAACTTTGCACCGGAAGATTCTTAATGCTTGAATTTAGGGCCGAGATCTCGTCCGCAGACAAATCACTGGAGTGTTTCAGAAAGGTAAATGTTGAGTGGAGCAGTACTCACGGTTGTTGCTGAGCCTGCATGAAGCCAGTAATGGCAGTTCCAGAGAACATGGTGAAGAGCATGAGGCCGAAAGACGCATGTACTGGCATCATTTTTTGTCTGAACGCAAAAGTCTTTCTGCGACAGCACAAGGGTATAACGAAGAATAGAATAGCGAAGACGAACTGGAAATAATAATCTAGAATTATATATACATCAGATGTGATGAGCGATGAATCGCCTTTCTGAAACGTGCTCCGGAAAATCGATCTCTGTTTCTCAGTCGGCCGAAATCATCTGCATACATACCTGTAGACAGAAGAGGGAGCACGTCGCCAATGCGAGCCACGTGTGCAATGATCGGAAATGATTTTGAGCTTTGTTGTGCGTGTTCATGTACGTGACATAGAATCCTGCGGATATACAGACGGTTCCGCAAAGTTGCAGAATGAAGTGGATGACTCGAGAATAGGATCGCTTGCAACAGTCGAAAACGCGAAACGCCAGAATCGCCTGGAACAGAGCGGTACAGATTGAGCAAGGCTCAGGTCACTCGTCCTATACGATCTTTCTCTCGATTCTCATCGAAGATCAGACCTCGCTTAAAGAGCTCGACATGCTCACCTGACCACTGAAGAAAACAAAACCAACGATCATGGCAATGATATGAGTGTTAAACTGTTGCAGGGGATCCTTCTCCAGATCGATCCCACCTTTGAACTTGAAAACCCAATAGACTGTGAGGGCAACAACTCCAAAAATCACTAGCTGACTCGAGAAGAGGGCAAGTCCGAGAAGGAATGCTACGAATCCTTTGCAGCAGCCGCGTTCCTTATCCTCCACGGGCTCCATCTCCCTATGGTTTGAGCTTTTTCTGCAAGCGGAAGTATTCAGCCTGTTAATGAATCGTTTCGACTGGTCACTTCGTGTCCTCGGCGCCGGGAGACCAGACGTTATGGGTAGGAAAGGTTCTAGAGTTGCTGTTAAACTCTCTCCAGGGAGTATCAACGGTTTTTTCGATTTCATCATAGCTCCACCGCAGGTTCCGAGTCTGAGTTTAGCACTGACGAGGAACTCGAATGTTGTCCAAGCTTCCCTAACAACGACTCGTTGCCCGTCTGCTGGTTGTTCGTGTGTCCCCTCAACGCTTTGGCGTCTCGAAAGCACAGCTTACATACTGTTGTAAAATGATAATGTCTCATGACTTATCGCCTTTGCTATTGGACTGCTGCGACTGCAAATAGTTCTTCATTGGAGAAACCGTGTTCGTTCGGTAGCCAATCGACTGACAGAAAAGAAGAGTCGATATCAAGTCATCTACGACATGATAACGAGAGCTGTAATGAAGGTATCAAGGCAACGCATTTGAATGCGGCTTCGCTTTGAGTCATCCGCAGTCAGCGGAAGCGTGACTTTCTGCCGCAACCTAACACTACTCACGAGTGCTTCAAGCGCCGCAACGTTTCCGTCGGTTCTTCTATGCGGCCAGCCAGTCGAAGCCATTCTAGTCCGAACGAATTCGGCTTACGACAGGTCGACTGAACAAGCCGATGGAACCGAGATCAAGATGCACCAGAACTGAACCATGGACCCTGAATACGGTTGATTGTTTACAACAGAGTTCTTCCGAAACGGTCAGCTTCGGACCGGGGCCAAGCACAGGATACGACCGACAGGAAGAGCGGTTTCGTGCAGCAAACACCCGGACTCGCCCGATCAGCTTTGCTCTTAAGCTATTGAATGTAGCTTAATGTAGCTCAAATCGATCAGCTTCCCAACGAAAATGATTTCAGTTCGGCGAGAATCTCTCTGAAGACGCCCATCTGCTGGAACATGACCATGGGCTCGTTGAGAAACGCAAGGATGATTTCACCAGAATCCAGCAGAAACGTGTGTCTGCATTCCGACAGATTCATTTTTCTCTACGAGGTCTACGAATTCAAAATTATCTCATTATTCAGCTCGGATTCGCAGTGCCAGAGCTCTGCAGTGATGTTGGTGCCGGAGAAAGTTCGCCAAGACGTGCAAGTTTTCGAGACGCTCCTAATGGAAGCAGGGCATCGTTCGACCCATCCAATCACGGCAGAGGATTTATTGGATGCAGTGATCATCACTGGAACTTACAGTTGCTCGCAAACAACACAGCACATAAGGTCAGCTTCACAGAATCCACTGTACAGAGTACTATTTGCGACTGAGTCCCGTTTGTTCGGACGGCAGGTCAGAACACACTTGAAGCAGCAGCGTATGTGATCGATCATCAGACAACAAGCGTTCGATGATTTTGCTCGCCTCCCTGGCTGAGACCTATCCTGTCTACTCGTTTGCTTCAGCGAGCGACTGACTGGCTCGCTCGTTCGACCATGGAGAACACACGGATGAGACACGTGACAGCGAAACTAGCTTTGTTTCACGAAGGACGGCTTATCACTTAAATTCATACATTTCACCGATGTTTAGCTCAGGCAGAAGGTTCATCCGGTGGAGGACAACGAGCATATACGCATTCATCGATTCCGGAGTTACAGACGAGCCTCCCATCGAAGCCGCGCTACTCCTTTGTCAATGCCAGGGAAAACGATGATGACAAACACTCACGCGTAGTTTGTGGGTGACGGCGCGTACTGCTCGTAGTGATAGTTGTAAGGGGGTGCAGAACTCTGCCCGTAGCTCCGGCGGCCGTAAGTCTGATCGTACATCTCCAGCTTGCCGGTTGGACGAAAGTAAGAGGAGTGAACGATTTGCACGCGCCTCAACTACGAGCGACAGCAAGCAACGGCTGGATTATCCTGACAGTGAAACTCTCGAAATTATGAGGTGGTTCCGGAAGCAGCACGCGTTCGAGGTTGTGAACAGCGCTGACGCCTGAAAGCAGAGAGAGTTTTAAGCTCAAACAATCAACCGGCCGACCGGGCGGCTCAGCAACCAACAAAGTAACCCCTCTCGGAGATGGGAGAGGGCATGTTTTCTCTCGTCTGCTCGTTTTCAGCAGGCTTTTGGAGTTATAAGGAATTCCCAACACGACATCGACTATATCAGCGGTTCACCGCCTCGCACCTTTGATGACAATCGGATTCAGTCCGCGTCTGTTCAGCGGGCGCGAGCTGGCAGGCTGCGATGCTCAATGAGCTATCGAGGAATTCACGTCACCGCGCGTTCCCGTTAGTGCCCGACCCCAAGAACGGTCTCATCCAGAATCGGAGAGCACTCATCGATTTCCGGAAGCTGCCAGCAAATATCTTGCGGTAGTGTTCCTGCCAAGCTAGGGTGAACCGACAGCGGGGAAGCAGAGATATTCTAACTAGAGGAGTCGCACCTCCTTGATCATTGCATCATATCGATCGATCGATCTCCTGGAGGAATATCGCTACAATTGGTCTCACGATAAATTAGTACAGCCCGAGGGGATCTGAGTACGCATCGAGAGGAAAACCTCGTCTCATCGGTGCGGACAACACGACGGAAACGGATGCAAGGCAACCATCGAAAGTTCCCTGAGCGAGTTTGTTGCAGATACTATGTTCGCTCTAGGTTTCTCTTTCGTTGCAGATACGCAGCACCGTTCCGCTTAACACCTCGATTGAGCTGCTAGCGGTAATAGCCGGCGATCTCCTCCATTGAGCTCGAGAGCGGGAACTGGCGGTATTGGTTGAGTTATTCATGAAATACAGCGATCAAAGTTGCATCCGGATTGCAGTGAGGTTCAGATTCCACGACTCGTGATTTTGCAATCAACCCTCTTTGGAAGACGCCGACGTCATCCCGGAAACTCGCTCTTCGTTTAGAGTGTACGGTTTTTGCTTAGTGGTAAACAAAACGACACAATCAAACCATGTCGAGACGCGCTTGATTATGGGGATCATTGTCCTCTTCAAAGATTCTGCGGAGCTGAGCGGAACGACCCAGAGGAAAACGTTGAATCAGATTCCACGGAGCTTCAGCTCAGCGAACTCCGCACCGTTGGCTGACAGGCGTCGATTTCATACCGAGAGCATGACGGGGCGCTCGAAGAGGGGGGGGGGCATGGTCCGATCACGACTTCCACAGAGGCTCCCCAGCTGGACGGAGCCGTTTCTCGAGTTCCCTAGATCGACTCGACGACGACAACTCCGTAAAAAGTCAGCACACCTCTATGGAGCGGCACAATTTCACGTTTGCAACAACGATCGATCCCCTCGAAGCGACATCGTGATCCATGAAAAATAGGACGACTTCGATATCCACTCAAAGTTGCCGCGAATCACTTTTCAATTCCAAGACCGAGTTCAAAAGATTCAAGAACTCGAATGCTCGATCGGTGTCCCTTCTCGAGTCATGAAGACAACGGACAAAGATATCGTCCTGTGATGCGCAACTATGGAGGCCCGTCAGCGTTCCGCGGTTCGAAGAGAAAGCCAGTTAATCGCTGCTGATCTCGCCTCCACACACTCGACATAATCTCTGAATGACGCTGTCATCAGCCGTATGATTTCGCTGTGAACAATCTTCGACCACTCGAAATATGAGACAGTCTCCTCTCGAAACAGAGATCTTTAGAGGAAACATCGCTCAAATTCCCCGTATGGATCATGAATGAGGAAGAGCTCTCCAGCGTGTTCTAAGCCACTGCTCATGGCTCCGATCCTCCTCGTTGAGACTGCGAGTTCTTTCTCCCGACAGTCGCTGTCGGCTTCAGAGCTCGGAAGAACACAGCTGCCGGCGGATCATTCGGATTCCGAATTATCCACCCCATGCCGGACGAGGTTCGCCTCAGGTAAAGCTCTAACGGGATCCGCGCCGTCGAGATCTTATCCGGTCTGGTTCTCGGCTCAAAGTAGAATGGGCTGATTTGGAAGCCGAACGGGAACTACAAAAGAGCTTTGAATGTCGGTTGTACCGTTGGAGGGAACTTGAGATCGATACCAGCGGCAGCGCCGACTTCCCAACGACCTTTGTTTGATCAGCTGCAGTGCCGAACGAAGCGACCGACGTATTCTAGTGTCGGAACGCCGCCGCGTTAATTCGACGTCAATTGGCTGCTTTGTCGGTCAGCAGTCGGTCTCGTCGTGTAAAATGGCTCCCAGAAAGGGAGAAAGGATGATTGGATACACAGATAGACAAACGGACGACCGGTTGGTTGCTTGGTCGGTCGGTCTGTGCCTCGGGCAGTGAAGAAAAGGGTGACCGAGGAACAAGCGAACTCGTCCGGCTGTTTCACTGGGCAAGCGGTTTCGCCGCTAGCGATCCATCAGGCATAGCGGAACCTAGGAGAAACACACTGCGGCCCCTCTCAAGAGCCTAGAGACTCGAACGTCACGCTCTGTCCGTTCATGCATCGCCTGCCAATTCATACCGAGCCTGTTTATTTGAGCTACTTGTTAAGCTGAACTGTTGAACAACCGGATGGACAGCGGGACGAACGGACAGACGGTGGACCGGACCGAGGACGGCTCCGTCGAAGAGTCCGTCGCTCGGCTTCCTTCGCCGCCCCTGATCTCGCTCAAAAGCGATTCTGGCTCGCCATTCTATCGTTTCGATCGAACATCGCACCGAAAGCAAACGTAGAATGCAAAGCCCGTCAGTGAGCGAAAGTCTTTGGAAGCTCGAGACTCCGGTCTAGGATGCTCGAGCGGATCAAAGTCACTCAAGCGATTTCTCGGAACAAATATCGATTCCGGTCACTTGAGTTTGAGGGAATAAAACACGAAACACCGCCGATGAGCTCCGCTTGGAAGGCTTCAGATGTGATGTTTGTGCCTCGATTATCCGGAGCCACCCTCGTTAAGATAAATGTTGCAAGAGAATGTCCGCACTTACCAATCATGAACAGCATAGAACCCGTCGGGAGTTTCGAAGCGAATCAGAGTTGAATGTTTCCTTTCTTCCTCTCTCAAAAGAAGAGTATAAACAGCAGCAGTAGCGGTGGCGGCGGCAAGCTAAACACAACCTCTGTTGTCTGTGGACACAGCAGTAGCGAGCCCTAGTGCTGAGATACGGTGAGGAGGAGGACGGGACGCGATGGGGAAGAGATCATAACAGTTCGTCACCGCAGAACCGGTTCAAAACACGCGGAGCGCTCCACACTTCCCGGAGGACTCAAATAGTATCTCCGTGGACTCGGGCAGAGGCTGACGTCCGTGAATACCGCAGAGCTCAAGCGAGTCTTGTGGTAGCCACCAACATGCGTCATAGCTCCACGCAACAGCCAAGCCCGGGAGGGATGGTTCCGGCTGCTTCCGCTTCTTTCACTCTGTTCCGGGGCGAGAAGCTGCGACGGGGAACACGGTCACCAGAAGCCTCAGTCTGGCCACGCGGCTCCCATCACCTTCGCTCGACCGGATGGGGAGAAGGAAACAGAATGAGGAGTTTTCTGGTTGTGTTCCCTTCCGAAGGAACGAGAGCTAAAACGAACAACAGAAAGCCCTCTCGCATCTGATTCCAGCCGCCAGCAATCCAGGATGATCGAGCTTTGCTTTAGGCACGAACCAATCCCGTACGATATCTCCGGACGATTCGCATAGAGCTACATTCTCTCATTGACATTCATCCGAGCGTTATACGCACCGAATCAGGGAAGAAATACCTGAGCCGATCCGATAACTTCTCTGACGCGAACTCAACAGGTATCGATAACCAGCAGATCAGCCGTTTGTTTGGCCGCTTCTCTTGCACTGAACTTGTTCCGACTAGAACGCCGAACATAAGGTGCGGAACATATCCTCTTACCGATGGTAGTATGGGTCCGATGGGTATTACGAACACGGACTCAGAATCCATTTCAGAGCGAGACGTCATTGAGAGTCCTGGATATGATCTCCAGGCAACGCTCGACCAAAGATCGAAGATTCGGGGACATATAACGATATTATGGTATAGCTTGTTCAGTACTCATGTAGCACAACGAAGTCACTCCCCCGTGATTCCCATCTAAGCTGGCCGCTTCTCCTAAAAGTCAGTCCTTCTGTCGACCTCGTTGTCTGCTCTGGTCCTCACCAACAGTGAAACCAAGTGAAATATGTTAATGCTATCCCCAGCTCCGATCTACTTGAAAGAGATAGGAGCATCGGATAATTCAAGGCCTATTTAATTTCGTTCCCTCACCTGAGTCAGGGGGACTCGACCCTGTTGTTGACTCTCATTCGATCGATGCACACCGGTGCAAGTGCCAAGGGTCGACCGCATCATCCATGATTTGGACCCGGGGAGTTGATCGGAGTCGAGTCCTCTTTTCCCGGTCTCTTCATGAACTCTCCCTGAACGTCCTGGGACATGGAATTCTCACAGTCCTGAGATGATTACGATGCATGATGTGGAGCTTCTTTTCCAAAAAGTTGGAGGAAATCCCTCCGGAACCCGAGGAGTGCAGTATGGTGTGTCCACTGAAGCCTCCCATCTCCGCCTGCTCAGCAACGGGGTAACTTGACCATGGAGAGCTTTGAGAACTCCCGGACCCGTCGGCGAGTTGAGAAATTTTCGGAGACAAGTCCGTGTCTGTGTTCGGAGCGATATTCCATCTGTTGTTGGAACTGGGTGTTTTGGGCTCATCGCACCCTCCTGAAGAAAACCGAGAGGAGTTGGTCCCTTGTGACCAAAGTACTTCTCAACCTTGAAGATTTCACCGACCACGGAACACCGTGCGTAGTTGTAGGCCGTGACGACCACATCCAGCGAACTTGGATGGGAAGTGACTGCACTCTTTAGTGCATCCTTCCCGCCTTAACCTTTTTTTTCGCGGACAGCGAGGCGAGCGGCAAAGGTTGGTCATGATGGGTGAAGTCAGCCCCGGGGTCCAAGTTGAGGATCTCGACAACGAGGAGTACGTCTCCTCTCCGTGGTTACGCGAAGCTCAGCAGGGTGAGAACCAGTGCTTCTGTGCATCAGGCTTTGGTTCGAGGGTGACCTGGAGTGGATTGTGCAAGGGAAACGAAACCTGGCCGGACGCTCTACGTCGCTCTCAATGCCCGTGCGTTGTTAGTGTAAGTAGGCCCGGGCGAGAACCCTCTCACGGTGGACACCCGGATGAGCGATAGGAGCTTCGACCGCACAGCTGACCGCAGTTCTTTCGGGAAGGCGTCGAGATCTGATGTATTCTTCCATGAAGACAGCTTTCAACGAAACCTTGGCCTTGAGAGGAGATTTCGTAGAAGGCAATCGGAGTATGCCCTAAACTCCACAACCGAGGGAATGTGTTATCGGCCACAGGAAGGTGACTGAATGTGCCAACGAGCGAGGCAACATCCTTGAAGGCGGCTCGCTGAGCTATTCCATCGGACAGCCACACGGCTTTCACTCCCGCTCAGCTTCGCGAGGATCCCAGTGAGGGTTTTCCCGAAAAGAAGTTGGAAGCTACGCCAGAATGTTGGGTAGCTAGCTTGGGTAAAATAAATGAGAACAGGCATTCTCGGTGAGGGGGACGTTAATGCGATGCTGTACAGGGTGGTCAACGTAGGTCGGGAATTCTCTCACCCTTTTTTTTTCGATCACGACCCACTCAAAAGTGGTCTGATTCCGCAAAAAATCCAATTTTCTTTTTCAAACTTCTCCATAAAACTGTCCGTGGAACGTCGTAAGTGAACCGATCCGTTTCAGCATCATTTTTTTGGATACAGCAAAAAATCCCCCTGATTCGCTGAAGAAATAGCGGGAATCGGTCGAAAGCACGAGAGAGGGAGGAGAGGAGGTCGAGCTCCCTCATCGTCCTCACATCAGAACTACCTGCCGCCTCTCGAACAAACTGACAGAAACAGCTCGTTGCCTATCTTGAGAGCTCTTTCCAACACTCCCAACATCTACTGAGGTGTCTCTCAATCGAGCTTCGACGTTCAGAATGATCAATATTGGCAACGTTTATTTTTCGCAACTCTCCGAATCGCAGAGCCATCGATTAATTCGGTTTAGATCTGCGATTATACATTTTCAGTATTCAGGTCCGTTGACAATACGGATAGATGTAGGTTATAGGCCCAGGACGAGTCGATCGTCTGAGCCGTATACATTGACGATCTGCAGAATAAATGCAGACTCAATTGTACAGGGATCCTTTACTTATAACTCGGATTGAGAATAACCGTAAAAGTCGAATAAGGGTTCACGGTGTATTCAGGAGTGCGTGATATTGGCCATGAGACAGCCTGTATTCGGAATTCTCCCTTTTACTATTCTTGAGTCAGATGAGTGGAGTCTGAAAAGCCGGGCGGTAAGGTAGTCGTGCCCCCAGTTAAGGGAGATTCACTGGAGAGCTGGATGGTCGAGAGCATCCCCACGAAATCATTCAAAGGAAATGACAGCTTGATTCGGGAGGAGACTTTTCTTCTGGGAAGTGAATTCCTGAGTCGTCAACGAGACGCCGTAGCCTGCCTCAGGATGGTAGTGGACAGCGTGGCTCTCCCCCTCCGGGGACGAATTCCGATACTGTACAATCGATATCAGAATATCCAGAGTACTTACGAGAATCTTTGTTTTCCGGCTGAACCTCTCAGCCAGCCCTTAGAAATGTCCCGGGATCACCTTTCGATATTGCTTCAGTAACACTCCCTACTTACGAGAATCTAGGCGGAGACAACTCCCGTGTTGGTTCCGTTCCGCAAACGGGTTTCAGTTGGTTTTCTCGGCGCTCCGCTGCAATGGGACTTCGTATTCTCCCACACGTTCTTCTATTCCGCAGACACGGTTCCTCTGTTTTCGGGGATCGTGTACCTAGTCAAGAGCGCGCGCTACCGATGTGCGCTCCCGGGACAGGACGACACCACATACTCGAGCAGGACGCGTTTTCAACTCTGGTAAGGCTCATTTGGATCAGATGGTATACGGGCACACGCTCAAACGTTCGTGGAGAGATTCTCCCCGTAGCGGTTTTCAATGATTGGATTTGCCTCTGCAGCCTTGATGCCCGGGGCGGACCGCCCCCCGCCCCCTCCCCGCACGGCACGCTAGTGGTTCCACCCTTTTGTCGGAGATAGTCGTTATTGGATCTCCGTGTTCGGATAAATCCTCGACAAAGATCCCAGCTCGCATCGTCATCAAGACTAAGCGCACAAACAGCTCAGGGATTACGTGAAGAAGCAATGACCACGCTTGCTTGAACGCGCGATGATCTATCAGCGTCCTCCATTATGAAAAAGGTCACTGAGGGGATGAAGAGAATGGGCATCGCATGGTTCCAATATAGAGTACTTTCTTTTTATTCCATCTCAACAAATACAACACCGATTCCCCCCTGATACATGACCTCCCGCGAAGGGAAAACCGCCCCACACACAGCTCCGGGGATAAACTTGACTCTGATCTAATTGTCGATGAATCAGCCAAGAGTCGAATTCTTTAATAATGAATAACGACAATCACAAGGATCCAACTGGGGAACTCTTGTACTAGGGAAAATACGGTGAAATAGAACAGATCTTCATTCGAAAGAGATTAGAATTAACTTAAGTGGAGATCCTAAATTGAACACATTTTTTTCGCACTGAACGCCTGCACGTCCATCTCTCCAGGCACTCCCGAAGAGGGTCAATCGGGAAGCAGTGTCCATTAGAGACGAGCGTTCATTCATCAGCCACCTCAAGAGGACTGAGGCGTGCACTGCGAACAATAAGGGGAGTTGTATCTCAATGTCAGGGTGTGTTGAGTCATTTAGAAGGAGACGACAGCGAGCGTAGCGCACCGGCGCTCCTAGTGAACTAAGCAGTCCAGGCTCGCCTCACAAACGCTGAAAGCTGCTTTCATTTTGAGGTTCTGAAGCAAGCGTTCCTCTTGAACGCGTCAACAGGGTAAGAAACTTTTCCCTGAGGAGTTGAGTATGCAGACGAATACTGATCAAGAATTCCAACGCAGCCTAATTGAAATGGGGGTCCGATCGGACGTCGAAACCATCGGACGATGCCAGGGATTATTTCGTGTCGTCAATATCTATCCGGATTTGCAGGATTAGCTCCTCAACAGAGTTGGAGTTCATCTAGCTGCGAAGGTATCCCAGGAACCCAACTGCAAGCCAACGAAGTTTTTGTGAAAATTCGAATATTTATGATTTGGTTTCGAGATTTTTATCGCAAAAGTAAAATCCCTCTGAAAATGCACCCAATCGCGGACCGCGGAGAAATCGTTTCGTTTCCGATCGGTCCACACCGACCGTCCGTACCGACAGGTGGCCCTTGCGAGTAAGGAACGAAGCGAAAGTTTGTCAGAAAACGGACTCGACCGTCGCAAGGGACTGGTGACGGCAGTGCAGGCGGAAATACGCCTCCAGTCAACGAAGTTCCTTCTTTCGCTTTGGAATGGGCACAATCCAATAGACGCAACCATCGGCTGCGGCTCCCTCGAAACGCTCTCTCGACCATCGACCAGTTGTGTCCAGCCGTAGTAAATACCTGGAGTTCATGTTTTCAGTGTTAACCTCCAGCGGATCTCTGAGGCAGGATTCTCTGCACTGGATTCTAGGAGTCTCTGAGATTCCAGGAAAGACTCCATCAATTTGACTGTGTGGGGCCAATGAATGAGGGAGACGCTCAGCCATTCCGATCACTCCCAGATACTGGTTCCGTCCAACACAGTCTTTGATGCGTTTGATAGAAATGCTTCCGGAAATTCCCTTGCATGGAATCGTAGAAGATATGCCAGCATATGGTCCCGAGAATGAAGAATGGGTACTCACCGTATGAGAAATTTTCAGGGAGCTGTTCCTCTACATCCTTGGGGTCGATAGTAGCTGTGGGGCAACCCAACTCCCGGGATCCCCTCCCAAAGCCATGAACCACTTTGCCTGAGAGTTTCTGCTAGATTATTTTTGAACTCACGTGGCAGAAAGTTCTTTGAACAAGTGATAGTACTGGACTGCATTTTCTTCCTTATTATTTCGTCGGCCTATGTAGCAAATCACCTGTGAGGTAAACTGGCAGCATCATGATGCAGAGCGTCGTCCTGGTTTCCTCGATGAATCTCCTTTAGACTCAAAACTTCTATCTTGCGTCTCTCTGAGCTGTGTCGAAGTTACCAGAGCTGTTAGGGACTTGGTGGTCCTCATCTGCTCTAACCTCAAGCGGGAGCTGCACATCCTTGACGCCATCGCACGCGCGGGCAACCTGGCAAACTTCGTCATCAGAGCGTTTGTGTGCAGGCGCCCAGATGTTTACTTGAGGGCCTATGAGGCACTTGTGTTGCCAACCCTTCTTTACGGTTCTCAGTCATGGAGACCGTGGAGCGCCAAGCATATGAGGGCCCTCAATGGTTTTCAGAGGCGTTTTATAAGACGTATCGCGCTCAAATGTGACGTCAACCCCGATGAGATTCCGTTGCGTGGGATCTCTGACATGTTGGACTCGAATGACCGTCGACTCTTTCAACAGTTTGTCAAGAACCCCGACTCTTTCAACAGTTTGTCAAGAACCTCGACTCTTCCAACTTCCTCGAATCAAAGCGCACAAATACTCGTTCTGGTATACAATATACCATTCCACGAGCGAAGAACAACGCTATTTTCAAGGCTATTTCAATTTCAACGCTAGTTTCCGATGGAGAATGGCGAGAAAACTCAACAACTCTCCCATGTGATACACTTCTCTCGTTCACCACTATCTACCTCATATGAAATCTAATAAATTTCGAGTGCTTTACCAAGTCGTAACGATTGATGATAATAATGTGACGGAGCTCCCTGCGCGTGCGCCGAGCCCAGCGCGGAGAGTCTCCTAGAAATCATGAGGATGTACAACTCTTCGACAAACGCAGTTTTATACGTGCGAGGGACTTGAATTTACAGCTTCGTTATCGCAACTGGTGCCGAGCTTTTATTCTAGTACTAGCCGGCCTTCGGCCGACTACGCTGGCTGGCCCGTCCCTTGCTGCGGGAGTCTTCTGCTGACAGGCACAAATTGCCTTACATGTAGTGTCATGAGACCTCCGGGAGTGGCCACCGATTCTCGATAGGATTCTGACCTGGAATCGAGGCTCTTTTCTCTCTCTTCAGTGGGTCAGTACAATGGTTTTGAGAAGTATGGTCACATTTGTCTCGTAATCACCCCTCCAGATTCGGAGGAGCATGGTCAGATTGGTCCCGGAATCAACCCTCCAGGTTTTGAAAAGTACGGTTAGATTTGTCTCGAGGTCAGCCCTCCAGACTTGAAAAGTAATGGTCAGATTGGTCTCGGAATCACCCCTCCAGACTTGGAAAAGTATGGTCAGATTGGTCCCGGGATCACTCCTCCAAACTTGGAAAGTAGCGATCAGATTGGTCTCGGAATCACCCCTCCAGACTTGGAAAGTAATGGTCAGATGGGTCCCGGAATCACCCCTCCAGACTTGGAAAGTAATGCTCAGATTGGTCCCGGAATCACCCTCCAGACCTGGAAAGTAATGGTCAGATTGGTCTCGGAATCACCCTCCAGACCTTGAAAGTAATGGTCAGATTGGTCCCGGAATCACCCCCCCAGACTTGGGAAGTAATGATCAGATTGGTCTCGGAATCACCCCTCCAGACTCGGGAAGTAATGGTGAGATTGGTCCCGGAATCACCCCTCCAGACTTGGGAAGTGATTGGTCTCGGAATCACCCCTCCAGACTTGGGAAGTAATGCTCAGATTGGTCTCGGAATCACACCTCCAGATTTGGGAAGTAATGCTCAGATTGGTCTCGGAATCATCCCTCCAGACTTGGGAAGTAATGGTCAGATTGGTCTCGAAATCACCCTCCGGACTTGGAAAGTAATGGTCAGATTGGTCTCGGAATCACCTCTCCAGACTTGGGAAGTAATGGTTAGATTGGTCTCGGAATCACCCTCCAGACCTGGAAAGTAATGATCAGATTGGTCCCAGAATCACCCCTCACGACTTGGAAAGTAATGGTCAGATTGGTCCCGGAATCACCCTTCCAGACTTGGGAAGTAATGGTCAGATTGGTCTCGGAATCAGCCCTCCAGACTTGGGAAGTAATGCTCAGATTGGTCTCGGAATCACCCCTCCAGACTTGGAAAGTAATGATCAGATTGGTCCCGGAATCACCCCTCCAGACTTGGAAAGTAATGGTCAGATTGGTCCCGGAATCACCCCTCCGGACTTGGGAAGTAATGGTCAGATTGGTCTCGGAATCACCCCTCCAGACTTGGAAAGTAATGGTCAGATTGGTCCCGGAATCACCCCTCCAGACTTGGGAAGTAATGATCAGATTGGTCTCGGAATCACCCCTCCAGACTCGGGAAGTAATGGTGAGATTGGTCCCGGAATCACCCCTCCAGACTTGGAAAGTAATGGTCAGATTGGTTACGGAATCACCCTCCAGACTTGGGAAGTAATGGTTAGATTGGTCTCGGAATCACCCCTCCAGACTTGGGAAGTAATGGTCAGATTGGTCTCGGAATCACCCCTCCAGACTTGGAAAGTAATGGTCAGATTGGTCTCGGAATCACCCCTCCAGACTTGGAAAGTAATGGTCAGATTGGTCCCGGAATCACCCCTCCAGACTTGAGAAGTGAAGGTCAGATTGGTCTCGGAATCATCCCTCCAGACTTGGGAAGTAATGCTCAGATTGGTCTCGGAATCATCCCTCCAGACTTGGGAAGTAATGATCAGATTGGTCCCGGAATCACCCCTCCAGACTTAGGAAGTAATGCTCAGATTGGTCTCGGAATCACTCCTCTAGACTTGGGAAGTAATGGTCATATTGGTCCCGGAATCACTCCTCCAGACTTGAGAAGTAATGATCAGATTGGTCCCGGAATCAGCCCTCCAGACTTGAGAAGTAATGGTCAGATTGGTCCCGGAATCACCCCTCCAGACTTGGGAAGTAATGGTCTGATTGGTCTCGGAATCATCCCTCCAGACTTGGGAAGTAATGGTCAGATTGGTCTCGGAATCACCCCTCCAGACTTGGGAAGTAATGGTCAGATTGGTCCCGGAATCACCCCTCCAGACTTGGGAAGTAATGGTCAGGTTGGTCTCGGAATCACCCCTCCAGACTTGGGAAGTAATGGTCAGATTGGTCTCGGAATCATCCCTCCAGACTTGGGAAGTAATGGTCAGATTGGTCCCGGAATCACCCCTCCAGACTCGTGAAGTAATGGTCAGATTGGTCTCGGAATCACCCCTCCAGACTTGGAAAGTAATGGTCAGATTGGTCTCGGAATCACCCCTCCAGACTTGGAAAGTAATGGTCAGATTGGTCTCGGAATCACCCCTCCAGACTTGGAAAGTAATGGTCAGATTGGTCTCGGAATCACCCCTCCAGACTTGGAAAGTAATGGTCAGATTGGTCTCGGAATCACCCCTCCAGACTTGGAAAGTAATGGTCAGATTGGTCCCGGAATCACCCCTCCAGACTTGAGAAGTGAAGGTCAGATTGGTCTCGGAATCATCCCTCCAGACTTGGGAAGTAATGCTCAGATTGGTCTCGGAATCATCCCTCCAGACTTGGGAAGTAATGATCAGATTGGTCCCGGAATCACCCCTCCAGACTTAGGAAGTAATGCTCAGATTGGTCTCGGAATCACTCCTCTAGACTTGGGAAGTAATGGTCAGATTGGTCCCGGAATCACTCCTCCAGACTTGAGAAGTAATGATCAGATTGGTCCCGGAATCAGCCCTCCAGACTTGAGAAGTAATGGTCAGATTGGTCCCGGAATCACCCCTCCAGACTTGGGAAGTAATGGTCTGATTGGTCTCGGAATCATCCCTCCAGACTTGGGAAGTAATGGTCAGATTGGTCTCGGAATCACCCCTCCAGACTTGGGAAGTAATGGTCAGATTGGTCCCGGAATCACCCCTCCAGACTTGGGAAGTAATGGTCAGGTTGGTCTCGGAATCACCCCTCCAGACTTGGGAAGTAATGGTCAGATTGGTCTCGGAATCATCCCTCCAGACTTGGGAAGTAATGGTCAGATTGGTCCCGGAATCACCCCTTCAGACTTGTGAAGTAATGGTCAGATTGGTCTCGGAATCACCCCTCCAGACTTGGAAAGTAATGGTCAGATTGGTCTCGGAATCACCCCTCCAGACTTGGAAAGTAATGGTCAGATTGGTCTCGGAATCACCCCTCCAGACTTGGAAAGTAATGGTCAGATTGGTCTCGGAATCACCCCTCCAGACTTGGAAAGTAATGGTCAGATTGGTCTCGGAATCACCCCTCCAGACTTGGAAAGTAATGGTCAGATTGGTCTCGGAATCACCCCTCCAGACTTGGAAAGTAATGGTCAGATTGGTCTCGGAATCACCCCTCCAGACTTGGAAAGTAATGGTCAGATTGGTCTCGGAATCACCCCTCCAGACTTGGAAAGTAATGGTCAGATTGGTCTCGGAATCACCCCTCCAGACTTGGAAAGTAATGGTCAGATTGGTCTCGGAATCACCCCTCCAGACTTGGGAAGTAATGATCAGATTGGTCCCGGAATCACCCCTCCAGACTTGGAAAGTAATGGTCAGATTGGTCTCGGAATCACCCTCCAGACTTGGAAAGTAATGGTCAGATTGGTCTCGGAATCACCCCTCCAGACTTGGAAAGTAATGGTCAGATTGGTCTCGAAATCACCCTCCGGACTTGGAAAGTAATGGTCAGATTGGTCTCGGAATCACCTCTCCAGACTTGGAAAGTAATGGTTAGATTGGTCTCGGAATCACCCTCCAGACCTGGAAAGTAATGATCAGATTGGTCCCAGAATCACCCCTTACGACTTGGAAAGTAATGGTCAGATTGGTCCCGGAATCACCCCTCCAGACTTGGGAAGTAATGGTCAGATTGGTCTCGGAATCAGCCCTCCAGACTTGGGAAGTAATGCTCAGATTGGTCTCGGAATCACCCCTCCAGACTTGGGAAGTAATGCTCAGATTGGTCTCGGAATCATCCCTCCAGACTTGGGAAGTAATGATCAGATTGGTCCCGGAATCACCCCTCCAGACTTAGGAAGTAATGCTCAGATTGGTCTCGGAATCACTCCTCTAGACTTGGGAAGTGATGGTCAGATTGGTCCCGGAATCAGCCCTCCAGACTTGAGAAGTAATGGTCAGATTGGTCCCGGAATCACCCCTCCAGACTTGGGAAGTAATGGTCTGATTGGTCTCGGAATCATCCCTCCAGACTTGGGAAGTAATGGTCAGATTGGTCTCGGAATCACCCCTCCAGACTTGGGAAGTAATGGTCAGATTGGTCCCGGAATCACCCCTCCAGACTTGGGAAGTAATGGTCAGGTTGGTCTCGGAATCACCCCTCCAGACTTGGGAAGTAATGGTCAGATTGGTCTCGGAATCATCCCTCCAGACTTGGGAAGTAATGGTCAGATTGGTCCCGGAATCACCCCTTCAGACTTGTGAAGTAATGGTCAGATTGGTCTCGGAATCACCCCTCCAGACTTGGAAAGTAATGGTCAGATTGGTCTCGGAATCACCCCTCCAGACTTGGAAAGTAATGGTCAGATTGGTCTCGGAATCACCCCTCCAGACTTGGAAAGTAATGGTCAGATTGGTCTCGGAATCACCCCTCCAGACTTGGAAAGTAATGGTCAGATTGGTCTCGGAATCACTCCTCCAGACTTGAGAAGTAATGATCAGATTGGTCCCGGAATCAGCCCTCCAGACTTGAGAAGTAATGGTCAGATTGGTCCCGGAATCACCCCTCCAGACTTGGGAAGTAATGGTCTGATTGGTCTCGGAATCATCCCTCCAGACTTGGGAAGTAATGGTCAGATTGGTCTCGGAATCACCCCTCCAGACTTGGGAAGTAATGGTCAGATTGGTCCCGGAATCACCCCTCCAGACTTGGGAAGTAATGGTCAGGTTGGTCTCGGAATCACCCCTCCAGACTTGGGAAGTAATGGTCAGATTGGTCTCGGAATCATCCCTCCAGACTTGGGAAGTAATGGTCAGATTGGTCCCGGAATCACCCCTTCAGACTTGTGAAGTAATGGTCAGATTGGTCTCGGAATCACCCCTCCAGACTTGGAAAGTAATGGTCAGATTGGTCTCGGAATCACCCCTCCAGACTTGGAAAGTAATGGTCAGATTGGTCTCGGAATCACCCCTCCAGACTTGGAAAGTAATGGTCAGATTGGTCTCGGAATCACCCCTCCAGACTTGGAAAGTAATGGTCAGATTGGTCTCGGAATCACCCCTCCAGACTTGGAAAGTAATGGTCAGATTGGTCTCGGAATCACCCCTCCAGACTTGGAAAGTAATGGTCAGATTGGTCTCGGAATCACCCCTCCAGACTTGGAAAGTAATGGTCAGATTGGTCTCGGAATCACCCCTCCAGACTTGGAAAGTAATGGTCAGATTGGTCTCGGAATCACCCCTCCAGACTTGGAAAGTAATGGTCAGATTGGTCTCGGAATCACCCCTCCAGACTTGAGAAGTAATGATCAGATTGGTCCCGGAATCACCCCTCCAGACTTGGAAAGTAATGGTCAGATTGGTCTCGGAATCACCCTCCAGACTTGGAAAGTAATGGTCAGATTGGTCTCGGAATCACCCCTCCAGACTTGGAAAGTAATGGTCAGATTGGTCTCGAAATCACCCTCCGGACTTGGAAAGTAATGGTCAGATTGGTCTCGGAATCACCTCTCCAGACTTGGAAAGTAATGGTTAGATTGGTCTCGGAATCACCCTCCAGACCTGGAAAGTAATGATCAGATTGGTCCCAGAATCACCCCTTACGACTTGGAAAGTAATGGTCAGATTAGTCCCGGAATCACCCCTCCAGACTTGGGAAGTAATGGTCAGATTGGTCTCGGAATCAGCCCTCCAGACTTGGGAAGTAATGCTCAGATTGGTCTCGGAATCACCCCTCCAGACTTGGGAAGTAATGCTCAGATTGGTCTCGGAATCATCCCTCCAGACTTGGGAAGTAATGATCAGATTGGTCCCGGAATCACCCCTCCAGACTTAGGAAGTAATGCTCAGATTGGTCTCGGAATCACTCCTCTAGACTTGGGAAGTGATGGTCAGATTGGTCCCGGAATCAGCCCTCCAGACTTGAGAAGTAATGGTCAGATTGGTCCCGGAATCACCCCTCCAGACTTGGGAAGTAATGGTCTGATTGGTCTCGGAATCATCCCTCCAGACTTGGGAAGTAATGGTCAGATTGGTCTCGGAATCACCCCTCCAGACTTGGGAAGTAATGGTCAGATTGGTCCCGGAATCACCCCTCCAGACTTGGGAAGTAATGGTCAGGTTGGTCTCGGAATCACCCCTCCAGACTTGGGAAGTAATGGTCAGATTGGTCTCGGAATCATCCCTCCAGACTTGGGAAGTAATGGTCAGATTGGTCCCGGAATCACCCCTTCAGACTTGTGAAGTAATGGTCAGATTGGTCTCGGAATCACCCCTCCAGACTTGGAAAGTAATGGTCAGATTGGTCTCGGAATCACCCCTCCAGACTTGGAAAGTAATGGTCAGATTGGTCTCGGAATCACCCCTCCAGACTTGGAAAGTAATGGTCAGATTGGTCTCGGAATCACCCCTCCAGACTTGGAAAGTAATGGTCAGATTGGTCTCGGAATCACCCCTCCAGACTTGGAAAGTAATGGTCAGATTGGTCTCGGAATCACCCCTCCAGACTTGGAAAGTAATGGTCAGATTGGTCTCGGAATCACCCCTCCAGACTTGGAAAGTAATGGTCAGATTGGTCTCGGAATCACCCCTCCAGACTTGGAAAGTAATGGTCAGATTGGTCTCGGAATCACCCCTCCAGACTTGGAAAGTAATGGTCAGATTGGTCTCGGAATCACCCCTCCAGACTTGGGAAGTAATGATCAGATTGGTCCCGGAATCACCCCTCCAGACTTGGAAAGTAATGGTCAGATTGGTCTCGGAATTACCCTCCAGACTTGGAAAGTAATGGTCAGATTGGTCTCGGAATCACCCCTCCAGACTTGGAAAGTAATGGTCAGATTGGTCTCGAAATCACCCTCCGGACTTGGAAAGTAATGGTCAGATTGGTCTCGGAATCACCTCTCCAGACTTGGAAAGTAATGGTTAGATTGGTCTCGGAATCACCCTCCAGACCTGGAAAGTAATGATCAGATTGGTCCCAGAATCACCCCTTACGACTTGGAAAGTAATGGTCAGATTGGTCCCGGAATCACCCCTCCAGACTTGGGAAGTAATGGTCAGATTGGTCTCGGAATCAGCCCTCCAGACTTGGGAAGTAATGCTCAGATTGGTCTCGGAATCACCCCTCCAGACTTGGGAAGTAATGCTCAGATTGGTCTCGGAATCATCCCTCCAGACTTGGGAAGTAATGATCAGATTGGTCCCGGAATCACCCCTCCAGACTTAGGAAGTAATGCTCAGATTGGTCTCGGAATCACTCCTCTAGACTTGGGAAGTGATGGTCAGATTGGTCCCGGAATCACTCCTCCAGACTTGGGAAGTAATGATCAGATTGGTCCCGGAATCAGCCCTCCAGACTTGAGAAGTAATGGTCAGATTGGTCCCGGAATCACCCCTCCAGACTTGGGAAGTAATGGTCTGATTGGTCTCGGAATCATCCCTCCAGACTTGGGAAGTAATGGTCAGATTGGTCTCGGAATCACCCCTCCAGACTTGGGAAGTAATGGTCAGATTGGTCCCGGAATCACCCCTCCAGACTTGGGAAGTAATGGTCAGGTTGGTCTCGGAATCACCCCTCCAGACTTGGGAAGTAATGGTCAGATTGGTCTCGGAATCATCCCTCCAGACTTGGGAAGTAATGGTCAGATTGGTCCCGGAATCACCCCTCCAGACTTGTGAAGTAATGGTCAGATTGGTCTCGGAATCACCCCTCCAGACTTGGAAAGTAATGGTCAGATTGGTCTCGGAATCACCCCTCCAGACTTGGAAAGTAATGGTCAGATTGGTCTCGGAATCACCCCTCCAGACTTGGAAAGTAATGGTCAGATTGGTCTCGGAATCACCCCTCCAGACTTGGAAAGTAATGGTCAGATTGGTCTCGGAATCACCCCTCCAGACTTGGAAAGTAATGGTCAGATTGGCCTCGGAATCACCCCTCCAGACTTGGAAAGTAATGGTCAGATTGGTCTCGGAATCACCCCTCCAGACTTGGAAAGTAATGGTCAGATTGGTCTCGGAATCACCCCTCCAGACTTGGAAAGTAATGGTCAGATTGGTCTCGGAATCACCCCTCCAGACTTGGAAAGTAATGGTCAGATTGGTCTCGGAATCACCCCTCCAGACTTGGGAAGTAATGATCAGATTGGTCCCGGAATCACCCCTCCAGACTTGGAAAGTAATGGTCAGATTGGTCTCGGAATCACCCTCCAGACTTGGAAAGTAATGGTCAGATTGGTCTCGGAATCACCCCTCCAGACTTGGAAAGTAATGGTCAGATTGGTCTCGAAATCACCCTCCGGACTTGGAAAGTAATGGTCAGATTGGTCTCGGAATCACCTCTCCAGACTTGGAAAGTAATGGTTAGATTGGTCTCGGAATCACCCTCCAGACCTGGAAAGTAATGATCAGATTGGTCCCAGAATCACCCCTCACGACTTGGAAAGTAATGGTCAGATTGGTCCCGGAATCACCCCTCCAGACTTGGGAAGTAATGGTCAGATTGGTCTCGGAATCAGCCCTCCAGACTTGGGAAGTAATGCTCAGATTGGTCTCGGAATCACCCCTCCAGACTTGGGAAGTGATGCTCAGATTGGTCTCGGAATCATCCCTCCAGACTTGGGAAGTAATGATCAGATTGGTCCCGGAATCACCTCTGTAGACTTAGGAAGTAATGCTCAGATTGGTCTCGGAATCACTCCTCTAGACTTGGGAAGTAATGGTCAGATTGGTCCCGGAATCACTCCTCCGGACTTGAGAAGTAATGGTCAGATTGGTCTCGGAATCACCCCTCCAGACTTGGGAAGTAATGATCAGATTGGTCCCGGAATCATCCCTCCAGACTTGGGAAGTAATGATCAGATTGGTCTCGGAATCATCCCTCCAGACTTGGGAAGTAATGGTCAGATTGGTCCCGGAATCACCCCCCCAGAGTTGGGAAGTAATGCTCAGATTGGTCTCGGAATCACTCCTCCAGACTTGGGAAGTAATGGTCAGATTGGTCTCGGAATCATCCCTCAAGACTTGGAAAGTAATGATCAGATTGGTCTCGGAATCATCCCTCCAGACTTGGGAAGTAATGGTCAGATGGGTCCCGGAATCACCCCCCCCCAGATTTGGGAAGTAATGCTCAGATTGGTCTCGGAATCACCCCTCCAGACTTGGAGAGTAATGGTCAGATTGGTCTCGGAATCACCCCTCCAGACTTGGGAAGTAATGATCAGATTGGTCTCGGAATCATCCCTCTAGACTTGGGAAGTAATGATCAGATTGGTCTCGGAATCACCCCTCCAGACTTGGAAAGTAATGGTCAGATTGGTCTCGGAATCACCCCTCCAGACTTGGAAAGTAATGGTCAGATTGGTCTCGGAATCACCCCTCCAGACTTGGAAAGTAATGGTCAGATTGGTCTCGGAATCACCCCTCCAGACTTGGAAAGTTATGGTCAGATTGGTCTCGGAATCACCCCTCCAGACTTGGAAAGTAATGGTCAGATTGGTCTCGGAATCACCCCTCCAGACTTGGGAAAAATGATCAGATTGGTCCCGGAATCACCCCTCCAGACTTGGAAAGTAATGGTCAGATTGGTCTCGGAATCACCCTCCAGACTTGGAAAGTAATGGTCAGATTGGTCTCGGAATCACCCCTCCAGACTTGGAAAGTAATGGTCAGATTGGTCTCGAAATCACCCTCCGGACTTGGAAAGTAATGGTCAGATTGGTCTCGGAATCACCTCTCCAGACTTGGAAAGTAATGGTTAGATTGGTCTCGGAATCACCCTCCAGACCTGGAAAGTAATGATCAGATTGGTCCCAGAATCACCCCTCACGACTTGGAAAGTAATGGTCAGATTGGTCCCGGAATCACCCCTCCAGACTTGGGAAGTAATGGTCAGATTGGTCTCGGAATCAGCCCTCCAGACTTGGGAAGTAATGCTCAGATTGGTCTCGGAATCACCCCTCCAGACTTGGGAAGTAATGCTCAGATTGGTCTCGGAATCATCCCTCCAGACTTGGGAAGTAATGATCAGATTGGTCCCGGAATCACCCCTCCAGACTTAGGAAGTAATGCTCAGATTGGTCTCGGAATCACTCCTCTAGACTTGGGAAGTAATGGTCAGATTGGTCTCGGAATCATCCCTCCAGACTTGGGAAGTAATGATCAGATTGGTCCCGGAATCACCCCTCCAGACTTGGGAAGTAATGGTCAGATTGGTCCCGGAATCACCCCCCCAGAGTTGGGAAGTAATGCTCAGATTGGTCTCGGAATTACTTCTCCAGACTTGGGGAGTAATGGTCAGATTGGTCTCGGAATCATCCCTCCAGACTTGTGAAGTAATGATCAGATTGGTCCCGGAATCACCCCTCCAGACTTGGGAAGCAATGGTCAGATTGGTCCCGGAATCACCCCCCCAGAGTTGGGAAGTAATGCTCAGATTGGTCCCGGAATCACCCCCTCAGAGTTGGGAAGTAATGCTCAGATTGGTCTCGGAATCACCCCTCCAGAGTTGGGAAGTAATGCTCAGATTGGTCTCGGAATCACTTCTCCAGACTTGGGGAGTAATGGTCAGATTGGTCTCGGAATCATCCCTCCAGACTTGTGAAGTAATGATCAGATTGGTCCCGGAATCACCCCTCCAGACTTGGGAAGCAATGGTCAGATTGGTCCCGGAATCACCCCCCCAGAGTTGGGAAGTAATGCTCAGATTGGTCCCGGAATCACCCCCTCAGAGTTGGGAAGTAATGCTCAGATTGGTCTCGGAATCACCCCTCCAGACTTGGGAAGTTATGGTCAGATTGGTCTCGGAATCATCCCTCCAGACTTGGGAAGTAATGATCAGATTGGTCCCGGAATCACCCCTCCAGACTTGGGAAGTAATGGTCAGATTGGTCCCGGAATCACCCCCCCAGAGTTGGGAAGTAATGCTCAGATCGGTCTCGGAATCACTCCTCCAGACTTGGGGAGTAATGGTCAGATTGGTCCCGGAATCACCCCCCCAGAGTTGGGAAGTAATGCTCAGATTGGTCTCGGAATCACTTCTCCAGACTTGGGGAGTAATGGTCAGATTGGTCTCGGAATCATCCCTCCAGACTTGTGAAGTAATGATCAGATTGGTCCCGGAATCACCCCTCCAGACTTGGGAAGCAATGGTCAGATTGGTCCCGGAATCACCCCCCCAGAGTTGGGAAGTAATGCTCAGATTGGTCCCGGAATCACCCCCTCAGAGCTGGGAAGTAATGCTCAGATTGGTCTCGGAATCACCCCTCCAGACTTGGGAAGTAATGGTCAGATTGGTCTCGGAATCATCCCTCCAGACTTGGGAAGTAATGATCAGATTGGTCCCGGAATCACCCCTCCAGACTTGGGAAGTAATGGTCAGATTGGTCCCGGAATCACCCCCCCAGAGTTGGGAAGTAATGCTCATATTGGTCTCGGAATCACTCCTCCAGACTTGGGGAGTAATGGTCAGATTGGTCTCGGAATCATCCCTCCAGAGTTGGGAAGTAATGATCAGATTGGTCCCGGAATCACCCCTCCAGACTTGGGAAGTAATGGTCAGATTGGTCCCGGAATCACCCCCCCAGAGTTGGGGAGTAATGCTCAGATTGGTCTCGGAATCACCCCTCCAGACTTGGGAAGTAATGGTCAGATTGGTCTCGGAATCATCCCTCCAGACTTGGGAAGTAATGATCAGATTGGTCCCGGAATCACCCCTCCAGACTTGGGAAGTAATGGTCAGATTGGTCCCGGAATCACCCCCCCAGAGCTGAGAAGTAATGCTCAGATTGGTCTCGGGATCACTCCTTCAGACTTGGGGAGTAATGGTCAGATTGGTCTCGGAATCATCCCTCCAGACTTGGGAAGTAATGGTTAGATTGGACCCGGAATCATCTCTATAAATAGGGGGTCAACCGTCGACCCCCTGGATCCACTTCCGTGGACGCCAAGAAGTATGGTCAAATCGATACCGGAATCACCTCTGAAAATAGAGGGTCGACTGTCGACCCCCTCGATCCACCTACGTGGACGCCAAGAAGTATGGTCAAATCCACCGCGGCAACACCTCTGTAAACCGGAGATCGGCAATCGACCCCCTGGGGGTCGACCGTCGACAACCTTGAGAACCACTGATATAATCCATGAATCCTCGTATCTTAGTGGGTTCGTCAAGAAATCGACCATCGCCGCTTAGCCTCGATTTTTAGTCGAGCAGCCGCTCTACAAACATTATAATATTGCTATCGATTGGTCTGTATCCAACAACTCAATACCCGACGAGAACGTTCCAGATCTTTCTGATGAGAGCATTGAGATTTCAAATGAACTCGAAGCGCCGAATTCCGAGTTGATCCACACTGAGCAGCGAAGGATGACTTGGAATGAGGATCAGTGTTTGTACATCGCCCCCGGGCAGCACCGTGCACCGGAGAGCCTCCTTTTCGACGAATACGCGGAGGAGCTCTCATTCCTATCCATATATTTCGGAGTCCCTCGTGAAATAGTATCGAACGACAGAGAAAATGCGCGTTCAACTGCCTACACCATGAGTATGTCGGAGATTCGGAGGAGTAATCGACGCGGAGGGACATCCCAACATGCCTTCTATATGGCTATGAAGTATATTCGAATCAGGGTCCGAGACGCGATAAAAAAAACATGTGTAGATCCCTACGCTCAACGGAAAATATAACTCGCGGAATGATTGAAGATCGCGACTTCGTGGAACGACTCATCGCACAGGTTGTCTGACGAGTACAAATCTAGAGACTTCGAAGAGCTTGGTCGGTCCGAACATTCTTTCTTGGTGGCAAAGGACCCAGTCACGTGTTCCACCTATTTCCACAGGTTGGTACATACTATCATGGCAATACTAGGCGCAACCGAACCATTTCACTCCTTCGGGCAATGTCGCGTCAGAGATTATTTCTTACGCATAGAATCCCAGCAGAGTGGCAGCCCACAAGCTCATATATTAGTCTGGTTAGAGAATGATCCGGGAGAAGATCTGTCGGAAAATATGCCACGCACAATACAGATGATCACTGATTTGTGTAGCGTAGATAAGGATTATCTCTAGGAACAGAGTATGATACGAAATCAAACTCACTCTCACGCATCCCTCCCGCAATCTTTTGTTTGTTTTTCGGCTGAACCTCTCAGCCAGCCTTCAGGAGTGCACCGGAATCACCGGAGCATTGCTTCAGTAACACTCCCTATCGCCTCGCAAAGCCCATTGCGGGCGGTGGGCTTCCCTCCCGCAATCTAGGGACGAGTAAAAAACCGTCACTGATACCTTGAATATGGTGTAATCTTCGATGCAGCTTGAAATTCCATCGAGTCCAACCCCTAAAAACTAATCATATTTTCATTCCACTGCATGTATATGCGACTCCTCTGCATGTGAACAATCTTAATGAACGTCAGCTTCCGTCAGATAGGATGGTTGACCGGACACGACAACAATGACAAATTCAACGGACAAAAAGCTGCCTCCCGCAAACAACAACCGTATCTGCATCATGAAGCTGAGACCTGACACCCTCTCCGCACATCGCATGCACGCTGAGAGAACAACCTTTTCACGCGAAATTCTGATTTTTTTCATTATGGCAGGAGGGGAAATCCCCTCGGACACCACGGGCAGGATTGGTGAGTCCCTTACCCTGGTGGTGAGGTGTGGCCTCCAAAACCCCCCCCTGTCGCCACCCGGGGGACGGGAACTCGAGTTTTGTAGCTCGTTTGATCTTGCGTCCGTCACACCGGGAGCCCTTCGACGAGCTGCGCAGTCTCTGGTTCGAATCTGCGTGTTCATTTCGATAGGCATCTTGTTTACTTCGACTGTGCAGGCGTCGAGTTGCTTGCCTGTGATGCGTCGTAACGTCTTCGTCTACTTTTTTCCAGCTCAATCTTCCTGCTGAGAATTCTGCTCACTGTTCTGCTTATCCGCCTCCATTCGTCCTCGCTCTGCAACATTCCTTGCATTTGACTGGATACATTCGCAGCAGAGACCATTGCTGCTCTCTGGACTGCTAAAGCCGGACAGTGAAGGATGATGTGGTCGAGTGTGTCTTATTCTCCAGAGTTGCAGTGAACACACATGGGCGTCGGCGGCAGGTTGAATCGACTCAGGTACGCGCGGACATCTCCGTGTCCGGAAAGCACCTTAGACAGGTGATAGGTGGCTGTGCCGAACTTCGTTTCGCACCATTTTTCCAGGTCAGGAACGCATCCGTGCGTCCATCGTCCTCTTGGGTCATTGTCCCATCCAAACTGCCACTTTTCAAGCGTTTCCGCCTTGATCTCCTCATCGGTCGGCCCAGAGTGGTCCCCTTCTCCGAGGTCATATGGGGCGTCTCGCCGTTTGTTTTCCTGCCAGACTTCAGTTCTTTCTTCCGCCAAGAGCGTCCACGGTGTGGAACTAGTACCGCTGCGGTCGACACTCTGCGGTAGCACCGTGTGATTCTAATGGCCATCGTCCTCTGCGTTCTTCCAAGCAACTCTCTGCTGTATGCGACTTTCAGTGCGTTTTGAGCCCACGTTGGCGCTGCATACAACGCAACCGATTCAGCTACCGTCGCGAGCAGTCTTCTTTGTGCTTCCGATGGCCCACATGTGCGAGGGAGGATTTTCGCCATGTCCTCCGCCGCTTTCGCTGCTTTTGCCGCTGCCATCGACAAATGTACCGAGCCTTTGAGGTTTGCCTTGAGGTAAACTCCCAGATATCTCGCTGATTTCGTGAACTCCACGAAGTGTCCTTCTATTCGAATTGATAGTGGGCCTTCGTTTCTCCTGCCAAGAAGGACCACAGCTTCCGTTTTCTCTGGAGCCAGGCGTAAGTATTGGGTGAATGCAAAAGTTCCGCGGAAAAGCACCGTGCTCACAGGATCGATTTTACTGAAAGGGTCGAAATTCGAAAAATCGCGATCTTGCGGTTACGGGGAAACTAAGATTATGACCCCCTGGTTTCTCTTTAGAAACATGAAGTTCGTCAAAAAATGAGCGGTTTCGAGAAAAAAGTTGAGCATTTTGGCCGCGGCGAAGCGGAGATATCGGCTCCCGAAGATTCAATATTTTTGTGTTTGTTTGATGACCTTTTTTCCGCCAGTTGAACGGGCCCATGGATGGGATACGCTGGAAGTTCGTGAAAATTTCAAAAACTCCAGCCATCACCTCGGGATGGCCAACCGAGATCAACTGATCCGGAGCGCAATGCTCTACGAGTTCCTCAAGGGGAATTCAGAGGCCGAGACGAAGCAATTGAAACCCGTGTTCCGTGAAGCCACTTCGTCTCTTTCCACAGTGTCCGCTTATTTTCCGACGAACTCCATGTTTCTGGAGAGAAAACAGGGGGACATAATCTTGGTTTCGTCGGAAGTGCAGAATCGCGATTTTTCGAATTCCGACCCTTTCAGTAAAATCGATGCCGTGAGCAGGGTGCTTTTTAAAATATGTCTCGGTTGATTCCATCTGAAAGCCGACTGAATCCCGCTCCTTTCGTTCACTTTATTATCTTTCTGCGCCTCCTGGGAGCGGAGTTATGAGCGATTGAAATTAGCGCAGAACTTTTGCATTCACCCAATAGTTCTCCTGGCACCACCTTGAGATTCTCCGCAGGGCAGTGTTCGCTATGTCCTCTAGCTTTTCCGTGTTCTTCGCCATTACAAGTCAAGGGATGGTAGAGACCGGAATGGATGACGCCAACTTTGCGGATGTACTTCGTAACCTCAAGGACAGGGTTGACACCGAGGCTCTCGGCGTCAACATATTCGGAGTGCGCCAAACCGAGAAATCCATCGGGTTGCAGGTTAGAGAGAACAAAGCTGGAGGCAGGACTCGGCTTGCGGCCTTCATATCGGACGAGCTGAGCCTTGGAACGAAGATTCGTGGTCCTCGCCTCACGGGAGCAGTCATGATCTCGGAACTGGATGAGGTTGTCACGTTGTCACCGAAGAAGAGGTCGCCAGGGTGATCTGCCGGATTGTGGGCCACGGAGATGCAGAGAGCGTCCGGGTAGAGCCAATCCGCCGAGTTGCCGGCGGGGGACAGGTCACCATGGTCAAACTTCCCAAGATAGACGCAGAAAGACTCGCGAAGATCGGGAAAATTCTTCCAACTCTGGAGGGGTGATTCCGAAACCAATCTGATCATAACTTTCCAAGTCTGGAGGAGTGATTCTGGGACCAATCTGGCCATTAGTTTCCAAGTCTGGGGGGGGGGGGGTTGGTCCGGAACCAATCTGACCATTACTTCTCAAGTCGTGGTGGGAGGGGTTTGATTCCGGGGCTGATCTGACCATTACTTTCGAAGTCTGGAGGGATGATTCTGGGACCAATCTGACCATCAATTTCCAACTCTTCAGGGGTGAGTCCGGAACCAATCTGACCATAACTTTCCAAGTCTGGAGGGGTGATTCTGGGACCTATCTGACCAGCACTTTCCAACTCTGGGGGGGGGGGGGGGGGGTGGGGTGAGTCCGGAACCAATCTGGCCATAACGTTCCACGGAACGCCGTCCAACCGCGCACAGCGCGGCCGACTCCAGTCGGCCAAAGGCCAGCTGGTTCATGATGAGTTCTCTGGAAATCGCGTCAGAAATTGAATGAAGATTCCAATTGCGGAAGCTTCCACGCTCTATACCATGGAACCACGAGAGCTTGTTATGGAATTCGTTGCTTCGAATTTCTGTAGATCCCCGAAACGACCAGGTGAACTGTTCGACCCAGTTGCGTTCTGATGGAACTGCTAGCGGGGCTATAGAGAAATGGAACCGAAACTTCTTAGCGGGTTCACAGGCCAGACTGAGACCACAGGTTTGCGGAGAAGAGAGAACGGCCATCGAGCTTACCCTTCCAGACCCATCAGGAGACGATTGGACTTATTTGAGAGCGCACACGTCATTTCGAAATTGTGAGTGATCAGACGGATTATCTCACAGACAGTGTGAGCGCGTTTCTCTCACAGTCAGTGGCATCCTGTTTGGAGTGGGCCGATTTCCTGTGTAACACGTCCAATGGGGTAACTGACCAGTTGAGAGTGGGTACCTCATGGATCGCGCACTTATCTTGTTTCCGTCAGATTGAAGAACGGCGATTTCTTGCAAAATGTTTGTTCGAATCTATCGTGAACTATTGATGATGTCTTTGACCAATATCGGAGAAATTTCATAATTCCATGTTCTGTTTATGACCTGTGATGAAAGTTCTGCGTGAGGATGAATGAGTGACATCATTCACGTCACGGATCAGTTCAGACTAACCATAACGGGTGAAGTGAGAAAGAGCCCGACGTACACCCTGGCGCATCCCTTCCCCCGTACAGTACTTCCCGACAATCACGCGCCCACAGCAAGGACAGCCTGTCAACTCTTCCCATTGTGAGCAAGCGTCCAACGCTTGTTCGTCCTGTGCGCTTCTAGCTGTTCGGCCATCGCGTTCAATTCATGACAGCTCACTCGTAAATCGTCGAGTTTTGTGCATAGGAACCCTCTCGGTACAGGGAAGTTATGTTCATTTGAAACTGACGAGAATTCGCGTTTCAAGCCGACGGAGGCACCAGAACAGGCTACACCATCGCGTGAGTACTGTTGCTGAGAAGCTGCCAACACCTGGGGCTCCGAGATTCACGAGTGCCGTTGTACTTATCCACTTCGTGCTCATCGGAGGCTCCTCACGATGTCCCCTGGGGGATTCTCCATACTCCGCATTTTTTTCCTCACCTTGACAATCTCCGACACTGTCGTTCGCGGGCAGCGTTCGTTATCCATAAACATAGTGCACAAAGCCCCTGCGACTCACGGGCACGGACATGATCACGGGCACGGACATGATCACGGGCACGGACATGATCACGGGCACGGACGTGATCACGGGCACGGACATGATCACGGGCACGGACATGATCACGGGCACGGACATGATCACGGGCACGGACATGATCACGGGCACGGACATGATCAGGAGAGTGGTAATTCAAGTGGCGGTTACCCTCATAAGGTTTTGACGAGCTCCAAATCGAGAGACCAAGGCCGCCCAGCTACTTCCAACAACTACTTCGGCCCTGCAAAGCCCATTAGGTGCGCATCGGAGAACTTACCGAGTTGATTTTGGTCTGAGCTCAGATTCCATCCATCGACCCCGTTTGGCCCCGACACTCACTTGAGATCGCTCCAGGTATGAGTTCAGCTCTGGAAGCAGTTTCCCTCGGAAGAATACACCCGTTTTCCGCGATCCAGCTCCTCGATTCCCACCGTCCCGTTTCCGGGCCAAAGAGGTCGCCCGAACGGTGGACGAAGCTTTGGGAATTAGAGATGAGAAACTCACGAGCGAGCAAAAAATTTTCCACTCAGTGGTTCTGACCAAGGAAAGTCCTGAGTGGCTGCTTAGTGCGAGTCAGGGTGGTGGTCCCGCAATCCATAATGTTTCCCGGCTGGCTTTGGTCGCTGAGGAAGCGACGCGGCTGTTAGCTACCAGGTGAGTGAATAGCGCCTCTTGATCGATGATTGATCGCTGGCTCGAACGCCAATCACGGCACTAGTGAGATCTGTTCTCGATGACCGTGTGCTGAACTTTCCACAGCTACGCGCTCGGGATCCAAGAAATCGCGCACGAGTTGCCGCTCGTTGATGTGAGTGGCACGCGCCTGGGTAGTGAGTGCCCGACGAAGTTCGAGCTCCCTTGCCCACCCCACAAGTATCGGTCCTACAACGGGCACTGCAACAACGTCCACAACCCTCATTGGGGAGAAGCTCGGACGAGATATGCGCGCTTCCTTGCACCAGTCTACTCCGATGGTGAGTGGTGGTAACCCCGACCAAACGCCGCCGAGCACCGCTTGGATGCGGAGAATATCATCTCGCAGATCGTTCGTTGGCTACCGGAAGACTCTTTGCTGTTCGTTTTCTTCCCAACGATGACGACAGAAGCTCATTGCATCGGAAACTTCCTCTGTTCCCTCGCTATCTAGCTGGAAAACGCGACGAGTCAGCCAACGTGACAGTTTTCGGCTCCCACATCGATTACATGGAATCTGTTTCGTTCTTTCCGAAACCCAGCTCCGCTTTCGCGTTTTCATCCACCCATTCAATGCCATTCGGCCCACCCACGGCTTCTGTCAGCGCCGGAAGTGATAGCGTTTGAAGCACGAGACGCGTCGTCAAGGATGTCACTTTCTGGCGGGAAGTTGCTTCTAGGGCAAACATGCTAGCTTCTTCTCCGCGTTAGTCCAGAAGAAGACTCGGGTCACCGTGTCCGACCTCGATGCTCACCAGCGCGCTGTTCGAGTGTTTCGGTGGCGGGCGATTTTCGACGGAAAACACAAAACTTCTTCTGGAACACCGCTTTTTGCTCTCTGCCGATCTTAATACAGTTTCCATCAACAGGGGTCTCAGAGCCGCGCATGAAGTCAGTCACAGGTCAGGCTTTGCCTTCGGCGAGGAATGTCTCCGCGCGCATCCACGGCGACTCCGACCGTCCACACCCCCACGCCGCAGTTATGTTGGTCATCATGTCGGAATTCGTAGCCAACGACATCTCCTATACGGCACCGTACACAGGTGAGACTTTTTCTGGAAGCATCTGGGCGGAGAAGGCAGATTTTCGTGTCGATGGTCAATCGCAAAACGCGGTCCATGGTTCGTCTCTCCCCTCTCCGGACAGAGCTTGGCCGCGACCGGAAAAGGCAGGAATCATTTCAATGATCGATCTTCTCGTCGCGTTTCCCGCGAAGATGCAACATACCGGCTAAGGGCCAGAACGACGCCTCCGAACGACTCTTTGCGGAGGTCGCTTCATGTCTTACATTGCCTCTTTGCGTCACTGCATGATTCACACTGGGGTCAACTGACAAACACCCACAAGTTGTTGCAGTCAGTGATGGAACATCAAGGCTGGCTCACGAAACATTTGCATCCAAAGGTGGACGCTAGAAATTCTCGAATTCCGTGGGACCACAACCCGTCCGTCGTGTCTTGTTAGATTCGCACTTCTTCTCGTATTTTTCGAAAGAGGATCGATATCGGAGCGGTATCACCCAAAGCGTGGCAGCGTCCATCTTCGATCATGATTCCCAGGCATGATCGATTGCATTACCTGAATCTCCGAGTCAGGGTCCTGTCATCCGCATATTCCAAAGGAGCGTCATGATGTGAGAAGCATCGTCAGATCTCCTCATTGGAACTGACGTAGTCTAAACTCGGTGCATAACGATCCAGGACCCGGTTCGGAACGACCTAAATGCTGCGGAGTTTCGATAAAAAACTTCCATCCGGAATGTTTTCCGATCCGAGTCCCGCTCAGGGATCCGGTGTACCCGAACCGTGCGTGCTTGGAGTTCGCGAGGAGTGCTCCCGCTGTTCGAACCGGGTGCACCCTAGGACCTCGAGAACAGGTAATTACCCGTCGTCGGGCGATCTCCCGGGAAAACACTCTGGATCTCTCTGAACAGAATTTCTCGCTCGCAGATCAACCAGGCGACATCATTTCTCGATGGATCGTCGATATATGGGAATTCGGAAGCGGTGGCGAACTCCTTGCGAACTTTCACGGGTGGGGAGCTCCGAGCGTCCTCACACCACCGCGGGAAGCCGATGCCCCCATCTCAAGCCGAACCGGACGAAGTGTGCAACGGCAACCAGTGCTTCCTTGCCGGTAAACGAGTGCAGACTATACAGGGGAGGAAATATCGTGTGTCGGGCTCGTTCGGAACGAGAACAAACGCTGTGTGTTGATCCTCAGGCGACATACGCGTCAATGAAAATGCGGGATTGGCAGCCATGCATGCGTTATGGCTACGGGAGCACAACCGGGTGGCCTCGGAGCTGTCTCGGATGAATCCTCACTGGAATGACCACACTACGTTCGAAGAAACTCGTCGCATCGTCATTGCTGAATTGCAGCATATCGTATTCTCCGAGATCTTGCCCCCGCTCATCGGCTCGGTAACAGGCTCCAACGGAACATCCAGATTCGATGGCGCACACCCGCAATTTTGAAAAGCAAGCGAATACCTACTTCGCGTTTATCCGCATTTTTACAGGAACTCATGGAGCGTTACAGGCTCGCTCCAAAGATATCGGGCTACTCGTCCACTTATAACATCAACATGGACCCGTCAACTGCGAACGAAGCCGCCACTGCGGTTTTCCAATTCGTCATGTCAATGATGCCAACGCATCTGGATTTATACTCGAATACGATGCGTAAAGTCGGCCAGATGCAGATGGCGGAGACATTTTATGAGCCGAATGTTCTTCACCGGCACCTGGATGACGTTATCATGGGTCTGGTGAACCAACCGGCTCAATTGAGTGATGACGTCATATCTGCTGATATCGCGCAGCCGATAATGTCTTCGAACAAATCCGAGGTAGAGACAATTCCAAGTATCTCGAGCGCTGCACTGAGTCCTTCCCTCCTCCGCCCACACGGAGAGACTCGGAGCCGGGATCCTGAAAGCTCTTCTTGTCTTTCCAGATCGGTGCGGATCCCGTGGCATTGCTCATCCAGCGGGGCCGGGACCATGGATTGCCGTCGTATCCGACGTATCGGCGTTTTTGTGGTCTTCAACCAGAAATCACACGTCCTGAAGACCTGGCGAGCGTCATGTCTCCCGATTCGGCAACGAAGCTCCTGTCGATATATTCGTGAGTGCCCTCGTGAATATCTCCGTGATTCGGACTGCGACTGTTTCCCCATGTACTGTCATCTAACGACCGACGAAATCCGTGTTAGGAATGTCGACGATATCGATTTGCTGGTGGGCGGCCTCGCCGAGTATCCACACGACGGAGCCGTGGTCGGACCCACGTTCGCATGCTTGCTCGCGCTGCAGTTCCAGAAGATCAAAGACGGTGATCGATTCTTCTACGAACACGATCTGCCGCCCGCGAAATTCCCAAAAGGTTAGGCGCCCGCAGGTCCTCTTCCGGGAGGAACAGGACGAGTTCCATTCGTGCTCATGCGAACGAGTTTCGAGCTCTTAGGTTGTGAAAACGATTTACAGAACAGCTGGACGAAATTCGGAAGACGTCGCTGACTCGGCTGCTTTGCGACAATGCCGATCAGGCTGAGATATTCCAACCGAGCTCCATACTCACGTCAGATAAGTTCCTGTGAGTTGAAATCCCGGATTATGGGGTCGAATCGATCAGCAGAATCAAAGAATGCAATCAATATCATGTTCGGGGTCAAGCGTTCCTTTGCTGGCCGGGAGGCGTATGAGAGTTGGGAGCTCCTCGTGACTGATTTTTATTGGAAATGTCTGTTCCTGCCTGACAAACGCTCTCGAGTCCTTCTTGTGAATTGAGACCCAGATAATGAGCTTTGATGACTTCTTATTTCCTCTGAGCAGAAACGCCTACCAAAACTGCACAATGGCACCCGAGATCGACTTTAGCCCGTGGCGTTCGAGCGCGAGCTCCGATTTGATAACCGGAGACGAGGTCAGGAACCAATTCCGAAGAGCCCGCCAAGAGCTCGAAGAACTCCGACAGAGCGAAAAGCGGCTCCAACAAAGGCAAGGCGCACCTGAGAGCGCCAGTTCGCAGGTGAGGCGGCTTGAGGAGGCAGACTTCCCGAACAGAAATGCAATTGAACAATTTGAATGGGAAGTGTACTCCAGACTTACTTTTACAGGCAGTGCTGTCGGCATTGCTCAGGCCAACCGAAGATGCTCTGAGGATCTCGAACGAATCGCTCCTTTTCGAGCTGGCTTCTAGGGGCATCATTTTGAGCAGCCTCCGATCAAAGATGTAAGTCCACACTTTTCCTCAGTTACCGATTCCGTTGTGGGACTTGATGCACCTAAACTGAGTTGCCGATCGTTCGAAACAAAAATTTCAGATTCAAACGGGACAGCGAACAGTATAACAGCACATTGAACGACATCATCGCTGCCATGCCGCACATTGATGTAACAACCGAATTGAAAGCTCAGATGATCGCTGGCGAGTGCGATGAAAAAATGCTTCCCTGCGATCATACATCGAAGTGAGTGGTGTTTTCTCTTCTGAGTGTGGATCGCTTCCTCCTGTACCGCGGGAGTGTCTTGAACTCGCAATCATGATAGAATCGTCCACAGGTATCGAACGATAACTGGGTGGTGCAATAATCTCCGCAAACCGGACCTCGGGAAATCACTGACGCCCTTCGCACGGTTCGGTCCCGCGAATTACGCTGATGGTGAGTGTCGCTTCACATTATCCACTTCCATGGGCATGGGCGTGAGCCGCTTCTGCGAATTCCGTCATTTTGGGACTCTTACAGGTGTCTCCCAGCTGCAAACGCTTGGTGTCACTGGAACGCCTTTGCCCACTCCCAGGCTGGTTTCGACGGCTATGCATTATGACGTGGCGGATGCGCATCGTCGGTACTCTCTCGTCGTTATGCAGTGGGGACAGTTCCTGGACCATGATATCACATTGACTCCAATGGTCGAGTACGCGGACAAGTCTAACATCAGTGAGTTAGAGCTCTGATCTAAGAGAATATTCGTCCTCAAAGTTTGGCAGTGGCGACTCGATTGACCCCGTTATCTTCAAGATTGCAAGCGATGTGACTCCGCTACGACGGTGCATCCCGAATGTCGACCTATCCCGATTCCGCCAAATGATCCGCATTTTCCTGAGAAGCTCAATGACGGATCGGACAATTGCATCAGCTTCATCAGGTAGATATTGACTCAGCTTAGAGCCGTTCTGTACAATGAGTCGGATGTGCCGCACCGATTCTAATGTGCTGTTTTCGTCGACGAAGGTCTCTGCCCGGACAACGAACCCTCGGACCAAGACAGCAGTTGAACCAAGTGAGCCCCGAAAATGATTTCCCAGTCGATCGCGTGATTCCGAGAGTTCAAAATGAGCTCGGGCGCAGAACATTCGGCACGAGTCAGCATGAATCTTGGGCTTCCCCCATTAAAATCCCCCGAAGCACGTCCATCCGTTTCCGGGGTCGCGAGCTTCGATCGCGGGTGTTCATGATCGACCCGGAGATTCAGGAGGGGGACAGTTGCGAGAACTTGCTTCCCCCGTAACAGCTTGTTTCATACCTTCGCAGGTCACCGCCTTCGTAGATGCTTCCAATGTTTACGGATCGAATTTATGCGAAATGCGTCGTTTGCGGGCCTTCGTGGGCGGCCGAATGAATGTCACGAAGAACGCTGCCGGTGGAAAACCTCTACTCCCTCAGGTTCGTTGATTCAGCTTGCGTTCGCGATAACGTTCCTGTTCGTGGGATAACAGGCGAAACTTCGGTTCCTCCTTCGCGAAAACTCGTTATCCTTTCAGACTGCGACTCATAAAGAATGCCGAGCACCGTCTCGCATCTGTTTCACTGCCGGAGACAACCGAGCATCCGAACAGCCTGGTTTGGCAACAATGCACACGCTCTTTCTTCGAGCCCACAATTTCTTCGTCGATGGACTCAGCCAGGTGAATCCCCATTGGGGCGACGAGAAGCTCTTCCAAGAAGGTAGAGTACGAATCCGCACGCCGGATCAGGCGATGAATGATCTGATGCGATGTCCGAGTAGTAGTTCAGCTGGAAGACGCGTAAAAATTGTTCCCCGATGGAATTTTTCTCCCCAGGCCGTCGAATCGTATCTGCCGTCATGCAGCAGATAACTTTCGGAGAGTTCCTCCCACGTGTTCTCGGCAAATTGGCAATGGTTGAATACGGTTTGAATCTAGCTACTGAAGGATACGCCCGCACATACGATCCTCAGGTACAGACCTTTGAATTCGGTAACGCGAATTACGTCATTGTAGCCTGGTTCGGAAACTAACTATGACTCCGACTCGCAGACAGACCCAACTGTTTTCAACGAATTCAGCACAGCAGCGTTCAGATTCGGCCATACTTTGATCGCACCTTTTTTCAAGCTGTTGGGCCGCGAATACAGCGATCGCAAAGAATCCGTTCAGCTCCGGAAAGGCTTCTTCAATTCAGATATGCTCTATAGAGGTATGCAGGACACCAAAGCTGTGGATGATCAATGATCATTGAGCGGAGACAGCTCCGTCTAAAATTTGTGAAATATTCTCTCTCAGCTGGAGCGATAGATCAAATGCTCCGGGGCCTGGTATCGGTTTCGATGCGCAACTTCGATAACGCCGTCACGGAGGAAGTGACGAACCATTTGTTCGAGGAACGCAGGAAACCGTTCTCCGGCATGGACCTGATTGCACTGAATATACAAAGGGCTCGTGACCACGGTCTCTCAGGCTACAATGAGTACCGGGAGCGTTGCGGGCTGCGACGAGCACGATCTTTCTCGGACCTCGCGGAGATTCCGGAGGATCTCCAAGAGCAGCTAAAGAGGATCTATGCGTAAGGAACATGGAG
Source organism: Phytoseiulus persimilis (assembly GCA_037576195.1). NCBI lineage: Eukaryota > Metazoa > Arthropoda > Arachnida > Mesostigmata > Phytoseiidae > Phytoseiulus > Phytoseiulus persimilis. The sequence continues at coordinate 51,628,976 of CM075102.1, read as the reverse complement.
CAATCAGAGCCTCCCCGACCGGTCGTCGGCCACTCTGGGATCCCCACCCGTGTCCCAAGGTTTCGTTGACTTGGAATTCGTATTCCAGGCATGTGGACGATATCGATCTATTCACGGGCGGCCTGGCTGAACAATCAGGACACGGTGCCGTGGTCGGACCCACGTTAAGCTGCATCATAGGCAAACAGTTCCAGCGACTCAAGAGAGGAGATCGTTTCTTTTTCGAAACGGATGATCTAGCCGTTCGTTTCACTGAAGGTGACGATCAGAAGAACGAACCGCGATTCCGAGCTCTCTATATACAACGATCATTTTCAATCAGACTCCTCCGTCCTGATTACAGACCAGCTGGACACCATACGCCGCATGACTCTGTCGAGAATAATCTGCGATAACAGCGATGACATTAAGGAAATTCAAAGACATGCTTTCGATCAAGTGGACAATTTCCTGTAAGCGCTAGAATCACGAACTCTCGATAGCAGTGGCAATCGCTTCTCTGGCGCTCGTGAACTGTTAGGTTGGCTCTAACCCCGAACCCCTGCTTTGCAAGGAACCCGCGCGTAGCCTGCACGACGATCGAGGCCTTCGATTTCAATCACTGGGCGGAAAAAAGCGGCTGTGAGGTGAAAGGAATCTCCATTCGGTTAGGACAATCCGCGAATCTATCACCGTGCTATAGCTGCACATGCACTACGGAAGGAGTGAGTTCGTGCGTCGTCTAGCCTCCAGAATCGTCCGAAAATCCATCATGAGACCAAATCGCGATTCGCCACGCTTATTCATTTCCCCATCAGGCGAAATGCACGTCGATTCGGATCCAAAACTGCTTCAATTTGATGAAAGACTCGACTGTCACTGAAATTCTCGCGGACGATCGATGCCGAGTTCAATGTTCTTTCGCAATGGCAGTCATCGGCGGCCTCGAAGGGTGAGTTTCAGAAGCATGTTCCATCTCCATTCCATCGTTAATATCTATTTCTGAGTCCGAGAATCTGTTACAGATCTTGATTGGTGCCGTGGGCAAGAAACTCATCCTGTACAAATGTATATACGAGCATATATCCCGATACATCGAATATCAGTCAGACTGTCTACAGTAACATTGTGATCACTGTTCCTCAATAAATATGTACATCTCTGAAATTCCGAAGGAAATCTCGGTGTTTTCCCCACTGTGAGTCCTCAAGAGACCGAGCGATCGAACATTGTTCGCGATTCTGGACTCGACAGAGGTTAGGGTCAGTCGCATTTGTCGGCCTCATTAACTTCGGGTCTAAGTCTATTCGCATAGCTTGGAGACCTGTCTCGCAGTCAACATCTTTGAAGGGACGCAGTGGGACTGATCCGCCGATGATGATTTGGATATGCTATCTTAATTGCCATAATCTGCCTGAACTAACTCCGAGATCAGTGGCTGCCTACAATCATGAGCTGGCGGCTCTGAGCCGCGTGCCATGCTCCAGCTCACGTTCTGGGCCATCCCGGAAGACCGAAATGGAAACTGGAAGCACATAGGGAAGTTTCAGGCGTTTCCGCTGAGCTTTGCAGCTGGGACATAATCAGTAATTTCTATCGCAAGAGCCGTGATAATCAAACTTCGGGGTAAGGCTGGAATCACGGAACGGAACGCATAATTGGGTCTTAGAGGAAGTTCCATTTGCAGCGCCCTATAACAATCCCTCCTCAGATCGGTCGTTGTTTCTCTGTGTGGAGAAGAGTGGGATAGAAACACGACTTCAGCGCTCAAACTAGTTTTACATCCGTTGAAGATCTGTCCGAGACTCAGCAGTCATGGCTCCCAGCTACGCATACGGGTGGTTCAGCGAAACCAAGCGAACAGCTTACCGGATACTCGCTGAGTCCGCGAGCGACGTGCCCAAACGAACTGCCATCATTTGCGATGAGCAACGGTTGTCGTACGAAACTTTCGCGAGCAAGGTTCATATTTTTCACTTTGGATACCTGGAGATTTCACGCAAGCACACATCGAGGCGACAGGCTCCGACAACACATAACGAGTCGGTTCCGGTCGAACCAGGTCGAGACGGCTGCAGATGTTTGCCTCGCGAAAGGATTCACCAAAGGTGACAGAGTTCTGGTTGTTCTTGGCAACTCACCCGAAATGCTGATAGTCCAGTATTCCTGCTCAAAATGTGGTGTGATTCCGTGCTTGCTGAGTCCCGTCGCGAGTGAGCAAGAAATCACGACTGCCTTGGAAACGGTAAGCACTCAGATAGCTCACCGAGTTCCATATGCTGCACACGACTCTCCGAAGATGAGTTCGAATTCTTCACTTCACGAATTTCTTCACTTCGTGGAAAGGTGAAACCGAAAGGAGCTCTTTTCCCGAGCGCATTCCCTCGCAAAGAAATGTTCGACAACCTTCCGGTGATCATGACTGTGGAAGAACTGTCTCAACGACCCAGCAGCGTTACGGCGACGGAAACATCAGTTCCGTCAGACGTTTGGATGATGCTATTCACTTCAGTGAGTTCGGAGCTCGCAATACATAGGAATCAAGCGTGCGAATATGGATCGCTCGGAGGATCGATCTCGGAGCGCGTAGCTTTTCACTCGTTTTCTTTTCTATTGAATGCGCCACATGAACTGAAACTGCCCGCAGGGGAGCACGGGCCCGGCAAAAGTGGTTCCTGTGAAGTACACTTCAGTGCTGACGAGCGCTGAATTTTCCTTGAAATGTACGAAAGTTCTCGAAAACTTCGGTCAGACGTGCATGGTTCCTGTGCCCTTGTCCCACGTCCTGGGAGCTGGTGGAACCTCGATGGTTTTCATGAACAAAGGGACTCTCGTGCTGACTTCAGGGCGTTACAGCTCATCAAGCGTGGCGAAGATCATTGAAACTGAAAGGTATTCCGGAATCAGCAATCCCCGTATTCCCCCGCTTACGGAAAACTAGCAATAACATAATAGAGCCGAGTGAGCCTCACACTGACTGACATGTTTCCAATCGAATTGCTCATTACAGAGTGAACCTACTCTACGGAGCTCCGGTCATATTCTCAGACCTTCTCACACAAACAGCGCAGAACCCTCAAGCAACTGAATCTCTGAAAGGAGCGATTTGTGGAGGATCAGTGGTGCCGGCAGCGTTGATTCAAGCTTTACAGAAGAGAGATATCATTCTGACGGTAAAGACATCGGTTGGAGTTGAGATTTTGCACCATGACGGTAGTGTGTTCATATGTTCGCCCAGGGAATAACCGGATCAAGTCCATAGGAAGTGTATGGGAGCACGGAAGTCGGTGGGAGCGTAGTAGCGACACAGCACTTTCCCGAAGGAGCGCAAACATCAGTTCTTGGAGAGATCCGCCTCGTCGGTGGGAAAGACGGCAGGGAAGTCGTAGAACGGGATAGCAGAGGTGAAGTCTGTATTCGGGGCGTTACAGTTTTCCCGGGATATTTTGGTTCGGCAGAGAAGACAGCGCAGTGCATGAAGGACGGTTGGTATCACAGCGGGTAGGTCGAAGAAGAGGAAGGAGAGTCTTCCATCCGCAGTCTGCAAATCTGAATCTGACCTTCCGATGATGAATTCAGCAGCGCCTCCCGTTTTCAGCGACCTTGGTATCATGTCTGCGGACGGGCAACTGGAGATCTGCGGGCGTTTGAAAGATATCGTGATCCGCGGCGGGGAAAATATTTCGCCAGCCGAAGTCGAAGCTGCCTTAGACGGCCATCCTCAGGTGGTTCAGTGCGCTGTTTTCGGTGTTCCTGACGAACGCATGGGCGAGGAGTTGGTCACATGGATCATATTGAGGAACAAGGAGCAAGCGATCGCGGCAGATGACATCAAGCAATGGCTTGCTCAGAGAGTGAGTTATACGGGTTCGGAAACACTAGTCGTACCAGATATGAAGTGAAACTGGATCCTTAACTGGGATTGAAAATTTTGCAGCTGGCCCCGTTCAAAATTCCACGGTACGTGTTCTTCGTAGACAGCCTACATCGGACGCAATCTGGGAAGCTCCTCAAATATAAAATGGCGGAAGAGACGATTCGAGACCTGCAGAAGTGATGCAATCAAGGAGCGACAAATGGAGTCAGCAGACAAAATGAAAGCAATAAATGTGCGCTCCTCAATCATAAAGACCTGTCTTGACTCTCCAATAAAACCTCCACCACCAGGGCGTCGGGACGAAGAGTCTTTTGACCACTCGATTCACTGCGACTCCGGCCAATCCGGGGCTCGATGAAGACATCGGCTCTTTGAATAGAACGAAAAACAGATGGTGCGCTCGAGTCTTTTATTTGGAACTGGAGGCAGTCGTTTAGAACTTCAGCGCGTGGGGGAACATCCGCGAGCTTAGGCCGAAAGGGATTTTCAAATAGTTCTTCAAAATTTCGCCGTCAGCGCTCTTGGCGATAGCCGTCAACAGTTGCTTGTCAACCTCGCTCTGAAGTTTTTTCCTCTCGTCTGAAGGCGTGTAGTCGGCCCTCTTCTGTTCGAAAAGATCGCCACCCTTGGCGGTGTTGCCTCGGCTGCGGGGAACTTTCGGCTTGACGAAGAGTGCTTCCTTGATCTCTGGCAATTTCACGGATGAAATATCAACTTTCGTAGAGGTTGCAATGACGAAGTTCTGGTGGATGCGTCTCAGCGGGCACGAGTTGAGCTTGTAGGGTCCGGTAACCAAAAGGAGTCCAGACTCCAATTGCTTGAGGTAAACCACACGCTGGAACCGGAAGCTTTGTTTGAGAAAAGCTCGATGGTTTGTGAGCTGACTGGGTTCGCTGCTTGGCTCAGGGTTGGATTGTAGTCACCATGTATCAGTATGTAGGAACTATTGGAGATAATCATCACGGTCGGTCGGAAGTTTCGAGATCGTATTGACTGCGCGACTTACTCTTCCGCGATGACGGCCGGCGAGCAGGATCAAAATGGTGCCTGGTGTGATTGAACTCCTAGCCGCTCTGTAGACCCTCTTACGAGATCGCTTGACGGGCTTGAGGGAATCTTCGGTTGCGTAGAAGACACGCTGTGAAGATCCAAAGCAAAATTATTTACTGGAGCGGTAAACCGCGGGCGCAGATTCTAGTTTGTCAGATGTATCAGACAGTACAAGTGTAGAGAAATGCTGATTCATCACTATAAGCGTGGTCAGCTCATACTGGATCATCATTCATTCGGATCATATCATAATCAAGTCACGTTGAGCATCGTCGGACCCAACACCGTCAGGAGTGAACTTACGGGTTTTTTGGCGAGAACTTCGCGTGTCTTGCCGTTCTTCTGGCCTCCTATGGCCTTGATCAGAACCTTGGGGCTGGCTTTCGAAACGGGCGCTCCGGCAGCAGCCTTGGCCACCTCGACGGGATCTTTCACGAATTTCCACGCCCCAGTCAATCGCATAACCTGAAAAACGGCAGCACGTGGAAGGCCGTCATCTCTCAGAGCATAAGAGCAAATCATCCGCCACAGAGAGTACTCAACTGACGAGGAGACAGGGCTCTTACCTTAGCATCGGAGAGCTTTCGGATTCCCTTCGAGATCAAAGGATTCCTCAACTCCTTGTGTTTCACCGTCTTTTTGGCGGCTGGTTTCTTCGTAGCGCCGGCCATCTGTGGAACAGACATGGCTTGTGATCATTATGTGGAACGTCTGGATTATGCCTATTTCTACAGCGAAGTTTTCTCAGGGTTGGATTGAGATCACCACATTGTTTGTATGTAGGAACTATTGGAAAACAGTCATCATGAATGATTCGAGAAGTCTCTGAAGATCAGTTTCCCGAGCGGGAGCTGGGCATTCCCGAGCTTGACTTCCGAAACGCATCATTTCGGCCCGAACACGGTGTAGGTCCACTCTGATTTCAACTGAATCCAGATGAGTGTATTTGAACACGAGCTGACGATGGGAACACAGTGAGCGACAAGCCTCAAGGGTTCGTGCTTCACGAGAGCTGACCCCATCCACTGATCTGCAAGTTCATGAACTGAATGGGGCAGACGGTCTGAGAGTATACTAACAGTAGGTATACTCTGCAAGCGCACAGTCATCCTCCACGTGCTTTCACCCTGGCTCTCGCTGACAACAACTTAGCTGGAGAACAACAAACGAGCACTTGAAACGAGCGCCGTCAAGGGCCGTACACACACGGACGTGGGATGCTGAGCGAACATTTCGGCAGCAAATGCCATCAGATTTGGAAGGCTTCCCAGAACACGTTCCGGTCTGCTATGAACAGAAACCGGAGTAGCGTAGTGTTGGCTCTCGATCGTGAAATTCCGTATCTCCGCTGTTTGTGGGAAGTTTCTCGTCGGGAATAAGCTCCAGCTCCCACCGGGATGATCTCACGACACGTCGAATTCAATATTTATCCGGAAAACCAGCGGATTTCACCAGATATTACTCTCAGGAACAGCACGGCACACACCTCGTCAGACAGCGAAGACCGAAAAGGATATTGAGTGGTTTCGAGCCCGCCACGTTGGGCTGCAGCGCTACAGCGGCGCCAAGTTTGAATTTGAAAGTGGTGCGCGGGGCTGGGTCGGAACAGTTCTCTAGGGGCGTGAGCGAGGACCTTGACGGGAGGCCTCCTGCGAACAGTGTGGGCCTGGAACATAATCGGAGTTCCTATTGGAATCATCATCGTCGCGAGCTTCTCATGACGCAATCAGAATGGTTTTCAAATCTGTGAGAATGTTCCTGATGAGGTTTGATCTTTGCGGGATACTTTCGAGCATCGAAATTCCCAAAACACACGTTTCCCAATACGATAGAAGAGTTTCGGGAGGGGTGGGGTGGAGGGCAATCTTCTCGAACAAGGAGACCAAACGGATTCCGATCTGCTTCCAATTCGAAATCTCGGGACATTCCTGTCAATTGACGATGATGTCCAGTGCCCCTCTTCGATTGAACCTCACGAAGATGAGATTTTCCATGAAATCGCGGCGAATCAGGGCTGCGATACTCTGGTTGAGAATACGGAGAGGAGTGCCGAGAGGCGGAAAAGCCTGTAGCTGTGCATGGAGCTGAGCGAAGTATAGACCAACTACAACGGTTTTTCATGCAAGATTTAGAGGAGGACAGTCCACGAAGGTCTTCAGTTTGTGTCGACTTCGTTTTTAGAATGTCGAGGACGAGGAAAAGAAGTACTCCGATGTATAAATTTCTCGACAAGCACCTCGGGCTCGCGTCATGCTTCTTTTGCCCGTGGAACAGATGACATCAAATTTCCCGCGGTGTGTCGGTCGATATCAGTCGCCCGCAATAACGTCACTCAAAACGCCGGATACCAAAGTTTTCTGCGACGGTGGGTCTATCATCTCGTGCTTGAGCTAAATAAGGTTTCTAGAAGCTGCTGATTTCCATTTTTCCCTGGGTTGACTGCCCGTTGAAGACAAGAGCAAGCCCACTGTGGCTCGCCATCGGAGTGTCCGAGCAGAGTCCCAAGTTGATGAGAGTACCTCTTCTCACAGTGTTATTCTGGTATGTTTCCTGGCCAAGAGACTTCGATCAACTGAAGATGGTCCCCGTGAAAATCAAGAAACTCCGACTTTCGGGAGCGGGGAGCTCAAGAACATTCCCAGCCAAGGCCTAGCTTTGAAGAATAAGCCAGAGGCGGCGCTCGCACAACTTCCCGATCCCGACACAAGGATGGAATCAGTTAACTCGTCCGCGGAAAGGCCCATGACATGGCAGCGTTATCAGAGTTTTCTTCGCGTAAGACGCGTGCAACCGCTCGACGAGTCGGTCTCGGTTCGAGATCGAGGTCCACAATTCGAAGAGGCTGCGATATTCGTTCCTGATGCGTCCTGCACCTCTCGGAAGGTGATTCCCTCGAGGGTCTTTGACGATGGTGCGTTCGCAGAGCACGAGTGCCCCATGTACATGTCCTGGGGGTTTCTAAGGGGATCCAACACGATCCAGAGTCGCCTAGATGAACGATTTCTTCGAAGCCGCCCACGGCGAAAATCGTCCCCGACGACAACACTCGCCCCAAAGTTTTTCAGCTTCAGAATTTCCCTGTTGAGGACCAGAGCTCTAATTGTCGCCGGTGAAGACACGGTCGCGAAATCTGTGTATTTCTATTTTGAGGCCTGTTATGGCTCCCTCCTCAGCATGACGGGGATGATAAGTATGTTGGGAAGATGGTGAAGACTAGTCCCCAGCTTATCTACCGTCTCCCCATCAGGAAGTCGTCGATCTCAAAGCCACTTGAAACCTGCCATGGAAGAAGAGAGACTCAACCCTCGCACAGCAATGCGGACATGCAATGAAAATGCTATTTTTTCTGGAGGCATTTGACAGCACCCCCTCCTCCGCTCGAGAAAAAAAAAACGGTGTATGCCTCTGAGGAGATTTCGAAGGTTTCTCGGTCCTCGACTCTGGAGGATAACGACGAACTCGCACGCGCGTCGGGGCGGAACTCCAGCCAGATAGTTCTCGACAGAAGAGACAGCGAGTTCTAAGGGGACGCTCGGTAGAAGTGATTTATGACATTATCGGTGCCTTCCCCGTCCCTATTGTCGGTGACGACTGAATCACACGTGATCTTGCTGAGAAACGAGGTGTCGAATGGCCGTGGTTTCGGAGACCCTCGGTCTTGGAATCGCGCTCCCACAACTTCACTGCGGCCACGGACCGAGCCTTGCATGTCAGCTCAAAAGGCTTCTCGCTTACAAAATGGTGGTGCCGACCATCCTCCCTCAGTAACTCAACTTATTGCGATCGGAGCCAATATTCTCTGCGCGCCATCGCCCTGCTCCCGACACATTCTGACATGGATTTTTCTTCCGGAAGCTGCGATCTTCATCGATTTCCAATGCATCCCGCGATAATCCTCGCCATTCCTTAGGATTATCTCATAAATCCCTCAGAGACCATTGCACGGATTCAAACCGTTTCCACAGGCCCGGTGTTGTCGCCGCCAGGTAGTCACGGATTTGAACGAAAATCTGGACCTCCGCTAATATCCAGCGCAGACGTGCTCGAATATTTTGAGCTTTGGCCGTGGAACTCACTCGTCGGAGGCTCGAACTTCGAGGGCTGATTACTAATCAACGCCTCATCTGCGTGAGAAATCTCCGGGCTGGGGTCGATCTCCGTCCAGGAACTACCTCTGTGTCAAGTCGAGTTGACATGCGTTCGGATCGTGACGGTTGAAGGGGACATATCTTGTCTAGTCGAGAAGTCATAGGATATATCTGCTTTTTTGCCATTGTCTCATCGAGGCATTGATCATGCTCAACTACGGAACGATTCCCACGATTATTCAATATCCGCGGATTCACTCTTCTGAGCGGGATTCGATTTTTTTAGAAGTTTCGAAAATCTTAATTCTCGGGAAAAAAATCACGAAATTCTCTTGTGAAGTAGGGGACACCAAGACACGATTGTAGACGGTCTCGGATTTCCAATCCGAGCCACCTTTTTATGAAGACAAAAGTTCCGAAGCTCAGATTGGTCCCAGAATCACCCCTCCACTTGGAAAGTAATGGTCAGATTGGTCCAGGAATCACCCCTCCAGAGTTGGAAGAGTATAGCCAGATTGGTTCCGGAATCACCCCTACAGACTTGGAAAGTGATTCATTCCCACACTTCTGAGCGGGATTCGGACGCGACTTTGACCGCGTTCAAACTCAAGTTCTAGCCATGGTCCTCAGCATCCACACGACGACAACAAGGCTCGGCGAGCCATCCTGCAGACATCCAGGCGGCCAGGGGTGGTCTTGATAATGCGTCCATTCGTTTGTTGTTCAGGCAGATTTCCTATATTGGACCACAGTCGCGTGCTCGTGTCTGCTGTTTATTGTTTCTGCGAGCACGTGAGCTTACGATTCATGAGTCCGTGATTCAACTGATTGCGACTCTGTTTGCAAGAATTTCCTCATGCGGATTCCAGTTGCATAGGTCATCGTCAAGGATCCGGGCTCCCTGAAAATGTGCTCGCTTCTAGATCCCTACGCCACGCTGGCCATGGCGGGTGACATGAAGTGTGCCGGAGGACCTCTCTTCTCGGCTGGTCCATCCATAGACACAGTTGTCGCGAGTGTTTCTTCATCCTCGGTAGCCTTGCTGAAACTTGAAGACTCCCGTCCGCTGCGATACTGGTTCACTAAGCCCACGACTCCCTTCACGACAACCGCCGTTTGGGACGCAACTGCGAGCAAATTAGTCTCCGCCTCACACGGGAAAGTAAGTGAATTAGCCAACGAAGTCGTTCCATTTGAACTATACCTGCTGAATTTGGACGAGCTCCGATGAAACATTCCGAGGCTAACTTCCAGGTTCTTGCGTGGCCGAACTCTGAGAAAGCTACCCCGTCTCTGGTCGCTGAATGCCCCGCAGACGTGCTTTGTCTCCAGCCCTCGGATTCAGGACTCGTGGTAGTCTGCAGAAATGGGCTCTCGTTCCGACTACGGTACGATACACCCAATTGGAGCTTACAGATGTCACCCGCGGTGAAGGGCACTTTCAGCTGGGCGGCCCTGCTTGATGATATTGACGTGATTCTGCTAGCAGATGATGGCAGAACTGTGACACGCTTTTCTGTTGACGATACGTCCTCCAAGAGTGTAGTGAGAGCCCCACCTAAATTTACAATAACAGCGTGCTGTGTGCACGAAAATTCACTGTATGCGGCAAACGCTCAGGGCAAAATTCTGCAAATGAGCAACGGGGGCTTTTTTCCGACGAAAATCGACCTCAAAATGGAAAAAAATCAACTCACAGCGATACTCAGCTGTCACCAGAATTTGCTCGTAGCAAGTGAGACCATGGTTTCTTTGTGGGATGTGCAATTCGGACTCCTAAAAAACAGCTTGAAAATTTCGTTCACTCCCTGGACGAATAAATGCGTTGTTTTAAACAACAAAGCATTATTCGCGAGCTCGTCGCTCATGATCCTACCGATAAGCGTCAAAAAATTTTCGCTGGCGGGTCTCGTCGGCTCCAAGAGGAAGTCCGAGAAGAAAACTACGATTTGCGTTGATGTCTGCGAATCCGTTGCCGCCAACGTGTCAAAATGGTCCGTAAACGATGTACACAAGTTCATGCAGGACATAGACGACTTATCCGAACAGTTGATAGTCAGGTGCTGGATGAAGCTTCTAGAGACGGGCGATCCTACGCAGCATGCGAAGCCGCTACTGAAACTGATATCTACCCGACATAACTGCCATGAACTCACTGGCGTGATCCATGAATACCTCACGTTGGAAGATGTCCAGAAGTCAATCGATTTCCTCGCATACTGCATGACGGACGTGACTCTCGTTCAAGTGAATCGCGGACTTTTAGAGACGTTGATGGATTGGGCTTGCCATTTTGTTGATGCTCACAGGAACGCGCTGAAAGTCAGTTTGCGCGCAAATAACGACGTATCTGAAAGCTGTCTTCTGAAACTGAATCAAAGTGTGTTGAGAGTTCAACTGCTGGCCGACGATTTGCAAAGCTGTCAGCATAACTTGAAAGTGTTCTTAGGCAAAACGGATAAAGTTGTGGCTCCGAGAGAGAAATTGTATTGGGTAGAACCGTTCGAGTTTTTGAATAAAAGTTGATCCGCTACAGATCATGCCACTGTTAAGCCGACCTGCTCTTCTCATAATTCCAACGGGTGCCTTCACTTATGAAGAGCTTTAATAGGGTCTCTGGTACTCCTCGTAGTCATTGGTTGGTTTTTTTTTTAAGGAAGTATGTAGCTTCAAACATTCCATTTAGCCTCATCGAAAATCTCGTATGACAGGCAAGCTCAGCCGGTTCGAGTCGAGGATCGAGGCTCACATGGCCATTTCAGGAAGTTCTCATGTCATGTGATGAGCCGGGTTGGGAAATAGGCGTCGGTACGGCTCGATCAAGATTTGTCACTCGACAGAAATCATCGACATCATTTTTGCTAGAATCTCACTGACACAGCTCAGTTGACAAGTAATTATCGCTCCGTTTCCGGTCAGGATTTCTCATGGCGAAACCTACGCTCTCCCGGAAGCTTTTGAAGTACATGTATCCCTGTTTGGATAGAACTTCGGTTCCCTACCTCTCGGACGAATCCCATGCTTCCGGACGAGATGTTGGCCGTTGTTGTTGTCCTCCGGCTATCTCTTCAAAAGTAGTCTGCTAGGAATAGTGTTCGGGAAAAACATAGGTTCGAGCTTTCCAATGCTCGATTGTAATTCTATAAAGCCGTGAGAACCTAGTCCGATAGCCACAGGGGAAGTCACGCGGGTTGCTCGTGGAGCTGTCGCTTTTTGAGCTCCCATCGAGTCATGGCTTTCAGCTTCCCTCGATCGCGCCAATACGTAAATATTCCAAGCACATTTGACTGATCATGCGTTCGCGTCTCCTTCACCGGAGATGAATACGTTTCCAATTATGAATTCAGGCGGCAAGCTTGGTTGAAGCTCGAGACTCCCGTTCTCCGGGCGCCAGGTGCGCGGTGATCAACTGTAAGAATAGTGTCAGCGACCGCGACGATGATGTCAGGTAGGTAGCACCACTCGAGTCGCTCGTAGGGAATTACAGCTCAAGGCTTTTCTCCCTTCACCCGAGGTCCGCTTGGAATCCTGCTGGTGCCTCAGTGAAAAATATACCGAACAGGAATCAAATGGTGCCTTACCTACGGCGGTGAGGTCGAGCGGATGCGCGATTGGTATTTTGAACGTTGTCAAATGTTTCAAGGTTCTACGTGTTTCCTGATGACCCCACTGAGCGCGCGATCTGGGTTGCACTGCTGGCACGAGTCGACAGGTCGCGGAAACCATGGCAAATACAACAGTCGAAAACTCATTACGTGTGTTCCAAGCACTTTCTCGGTAACAGAAGGTGAATATTGGGAAGGTTTTTGCAGACGTATTCGCGCATAGGTTAACGACAGGGAACACGTTGCACAGCTAACTGTCATCACTCCGTTCTTCGCCAGATTTCTCCTACCCGGAACAGATCACTACTTCCCGAGCATTTTTCCTGCCATTCTGAACGAAAACTGCTTGGCGAATGTCAGTTCGCAGGAGGAAAAATTCGCGCTGATACCTCGAGCGGCAGGATTCTACAAACACAATCTGATTGTCAAAGAGGTTGGGATGCGTAGGAATGAATTATGGAACCAACAAGCGTTCGAATCGTCTCAATCTTGAATTATCCAGATCCTACTCCGGAAAAATCTTCCGCGAGGCGGAGCTCAGTCAACAGTACGAACCATTCCCAAGCTCACTATGGTTTCACAACTCTGCAGGATGGAACCCCGAAGGTCACGGCTCACCGAGAGACTCTGCCAGGTTAGTTATCGCCTCGAAGACGTACAGTCCAGGGCACGTCGGAGCATAGTTCCAAAGCCGAACGAAACCGCTCATTCGTTCTGTTTAGAACTCTCATGAAATTCCAGAACTGGACCCGGATGGAATGAAGTGGTCCGAGCTGCAAGAAATGGCTTACACAGAGATCTACCTACCCTTCACAACCGAATTCAACAACCTGATCGCTCAAATTCGGCTGCAAGAAAAAAAAACGATGTCGACGGTTACCGATATCACGAGAAGAATCAACTGTATGGAAACTCGGATGAAACTCGGTATCCAGCGTATGCTCGAGGTTAAAGAGGATCCCACGGCCGCGTGCGAAGTCAACATTTACAATACCGCTCAGGACTATCCGGAACAGGGCCAGGTCACTGCCCCCGTGAGGAGCCGTCCTGTGGATAAACCACGGGAAAGAACCAAGACGCACAGTTTCGTATCAGGCCGAGATGACATCAGGATACCGATAGACGTAACGATGCCCTCAATCATAAAAAACTGGCGTCACACGGAGTTGGTATGGCCGAAAATAAACGAGAAGGTAAATATACTCGAAGCTCATTTCGTGTCGCTATTTCTGATTGGGATATTCAGATCCTCAACGAACCGTGGTTCGAAACCCTCCCTATTCACCGTTGCAGGTGTTTGCGCTGGATAAATTCGGGAACTGGCTGGTCTCCGTCGTTGTTGGAGTCGATAGCCAAGTTTCAACGCTTAGAGTGAAACTTCAAGGCTCGACACGAGAGAGCATCGTTCCTTTGGGCCATGTTGCGTACTCTTGTCCCCATAAGGAACAAGTTCAACTTGGTTGCCGCGTCCTGGCTGGGAACTCTTCCCCGAAGCCAGGCGTAGTGATGGAATATCCCAAATGGCAGAACAGTAATCGTTATTTGATATTGTTCGAAAACGGACGCTGGGCCTATCACGACCACTGCTCGATTTTCCTGATTTGCAAGCAAACATCACAACCGTATCAACATGTCAAAGAAGAAATTCAAGAAACCGTCAGAGAGTTCTTCATGACTACCGAACATCCACTTTTGAGGGTGGCAGTCGGTCAGAGAATTTCCGCTGAGAGGGAGAACCAGTGGTTCGATAGTGAGGTGAGAGACGATCGGAAACCGGGTCTCCGAAATGAGCCTATCCACCAATCTTATTCACGCATTCCTGACTTGTCTCGGCTTCTCAAAATGGCAATATATTTCTAGGTTGTTTCGCTGGACGGGAATCTCATCGAGGTCGCATTCCTACGCAACGGAACGAAGCTGGCGACCGAGTGGTTGTACGCAGGCTCGGAGAGATTGCAGGAGATTTTCATCCTCAAGCACCCGAGTGCTCCTAACAATCGCAAGCACGCGAGACGGAAAATCGCCTCCAAAGCAAACCAGCCTTATGTCGAGTACACCGATGACGCGATGGATGTCATAACGCTCTCGGATGATGACGATGACCAAGATGAACCTCAAAATCAAAAGAAGAACACGGCGAGAAAATCAACATCCCAAGCGCAGATGCGCAGGAAAATTCACAACTCCATGGTTGATAGGGACCCCGGATTTCTGGGTCAAGTGATGAAGGAAGTCGTTACACCGAAGGCACAAACAAAAGAGTTCGAACCGCACACGTGCGGGCCGGCCTGCCTCCCAGTCAATGACGACCCATTGTCGCACACCGACTACAGTCCTTACTTGATGCCATACATCATGGCCTGGAAGCGACTGCTGGTGGATTCGAGCGAGGGGAAAAAAGTCGTGTACAAAGCTCCGTGCGGAAGAAGTTTGCGAAGCGACGCAGAAACAGCGAACTACTTGTTGCAAACCGGCTCCAAGATCAGAATCGATCAGTTCTGTTTCGACCCGGAATTCGATATGTTCGCAGTGTGGGAGCCGCTCGTCAAGAATGTTTTCATCGCCGACGTCACGAAAAAAGAAGAACCATACCCTATATCGTTTGTCAACAGTGTCGATTCCACCAGAGAAGGCTTGGTGCCCTATTGGCCTATTCGACGACCGTCGAAAGCCGTGCGGCGATCCATTGTTCTCGATGAAGACTTCCTTCCTTGCTGTGCTTGCGAAGACGAATGCCTGGATCGCTCCAAATGTCAATGCCAATGTCAAACCGTAGCAGCCTCTGATTCGATTTCTGGACAGACCGATCCAAACGCCGGATACACCTTCAGGTCGCTCCCAGAATTGCTGCAGACAGGAATATACGAATGCAATTATCGTTGTTCATGCAAGGCTCAGTGCGCTAACAAAGTTGCGCAGAACGGTGTTCAGGTTCGTATGCAAATCTTCAAAACTCAGAAGAAAGGTCTTGGGGTGCGTACTGTCCACGATATTCCAAAAGGAAGATTCGTGTGCACCTATGCTGGTACGCTCCTGACTGACAGAGAGGCTGAAGCCAGTGGGCAGGACACATATTTTGCCGAGCTCGACCTGATCGACGTCGTTTGCAAGTGTAAAGAGGGCTACGAAAGTTCAGCGAGTGACATTGAAGACGATCTTTATTCTCCGGACGACTCCGACGAGGAATACACGCCGAAAAATCTGAAGCCAGACGCCTTGCGGAAGCTGTATTTTGGTAAAGTGAGTACACTGAGTTCCAATCATCGCACCCGTAGTCGGCTCTATCTCTCATGGTGCGGAATTGCATCGAAGTGCCATAAGAGCAGACTCGTTTTCAAAGTTCGAGCTCCTTCTCCCGGGATGTCCGGGTACTCGATTGATGCGAGTCGGGAGCTCCGACGACCGCTCGTTCCTGGGGGAAGAGCTGCAGGGATCTTATCGTAATGTGAACTTGTTTTACAGGAGGATAGTTACGTGATGGATGCGTTGGAAGGAGGGAATATTGGCCGCTACTTCAACCACTCGTGCGATCCCAATATCTACGTGCAGAACGTGTTCGTAGATACTCATGATCTCCGATTGCCTTGGGTGGCATTCTTCACCGAGCGACTGATAAAAGCAGGAGAGGAGCTCACCTGGGACTACAGTTACGTAGTCGGATCGGTGAAAGGCAAGAGGCTCCTGTGTTACTGCAACGCCTCCAACTGCCGAAAGCGTCTCCTGTGATCCACATATTTGAGCAATCGTCGTAATGCTGCGGAAAAACACCGCACTGAAGAGTTTCCCAAAGACGCACCTGTGCAATATCCTTGTTTGTCAGAAAATCTACTCGTGTCTTTCCTCTGCTCACCATACATCTCGTGTGAAATGATCTCAATGGTTGGCCTGAAGATTCCCTGAATCAAATTCAAGAAGGAGAGGTTCGGAGGATCCGTTTATTGAACACTATCAAGTGAATCCCACCAAGCGTATGCCTGGAATTTCTTTCCTATTTCTTTCTTTCAGCGTTGAATACTCGAAATAAAGAAAAAAATGCGGGCTTCCAAGAGGGATAATTAAGTGTGAACACTGAATTTTACTCAATTAGATCCGTTTCTGTTAGTAAATGATGGAGGAAAAGTTACAACTGCAAATACATTTCCTGTGTTATTAAAAGGACTCGACGAGACCGATCGAGTGTCTGAGGGACAGGATCTCGATGCTCAAGTTTTAAGTTATCACCGATCAACTTGAGCATCGTTCGTTATCAGCCCACGACGTCACCTTCTGGGCGCGCTTTCCGGATCAAAAACCTGAGCTTTTGTCGTACTCGAACACCTTGACAGTTTCAATCGGAGACTCATCTCGAAACACCCAAGAAAAGTAAGTTCCATGCATTATCGTCCACGCGGTAACAACTCCACCATGTGCTCAATGATGTGTGACCGAGACCCCCGTCATCCGGTCGCGACGACAGCAAAAGCAAGAGCGTCTTCAAGGCTCAGATTTTTGCGCGAGAGAGCTTCTCGCACTTTCCTTCCGGCTTCTGACGGAAAACGACAAACGAGAAGCAATATAGGCATTTCGAACATGTAAAATGGACTCCAAAAATGGAAATTCCCGTTCTCTAAATACAAGCATATGAGTCGGTCAGACTGCTTCAGCCGAGTTTAAAATCTTCGTAACAAGAAATCTTAGTCAATTATTAGCTGCTACAATGAGTTTGTCTTCGGGACGATTTCGTCTTCGTCGTCATGATGATTCAAACACAACGCCAGCCTCTCGAAGGACCATAGGTTTTGGCCTTCGAGTTAACAACGCCGACGTCTATGCAAATTGGCTACGGATCACTCAATGGTCAAACACGCATTGATCCGTTGTCATAAAGATTCGACCACAACCAAAAAATCGCATCAGCCTCTCTGGGAACCATAGATTTTGGTCTCTAAGACAACAACGCCGATTTCTCAACTCTTTAGCGGTTGGCAAAGAATTACTTAAAGGTCAAATACGCTCACTTCCTCCTGGGGCGAGGGGGCGGGGCGCCCGTCAATCGCAGAATAGGACTTCTCGCCTCCTAAAATGACGTTGGCTCGAGCTGTCCGCGCAGACTCAAATCTCGGAAAACCGGCAGTCGCATGGACCTGGTCTCTTCCACGTCAACGGTTGTTTGTGATGAGGTAAGAGCTGGCTCACTGCACAAATCAGAGAGGTCTGAACACGAAGATGAGCGCGAACTTGTCATCGAATAGCCAGTCGGCGACGGAGATCTCGATGATACGAGTGACCCCGCGTAGCCAGACGAAGGTGTGGGCGGCCGCAGGAAATCCATCGCTGTTCTCTTCTCGGACGTCATCTGGAAAATAGCGGCATCGATCAATTCATATGAGCGCCATCGGATTCTCAGACTCGGTGGCGTGAAGTTGGAGGCACAGCGATACTCACTTTCTCTGACTGGACGAAGTCGAATCTGACGTTCTGAGTCATCAGATTGTGATTCATTTCCCCGGATTGCTGATCTGATCCGTCTGTTGTGAACGACGAGGATAGAGACTTCCACATCGCATCCGGATCAGATTTGTAGTGAATGAAGCTACAACGCTCTCCAAAAGGACAGAACCCCTCAGTCGAAAAATCCCTGGAAAGAGAGTTTGATTCCGACTCACGCTTCATTTCCACCGGGGAAGTTACTCAGTTTTAAAAGCAAATGGGATCATTATCGAATCGATGGAATCCTCTCACCTGCAGGGGAGCGTCTTGTGCTTTGGGTGGCGTTCAATGAAACGCAACTCGTCCTTCGAATGAGCGTAAGTGCAATGTTCTCCGAAAGGACAACGACCCTGTTCCGACAAGTAGTGGCACATCTCGGTCTTGAACCTGCGACGATGTAGCGGAAAGAAAGATCAGCAAAAGTATTCGTCCGAAATCGAGCAGGGTTACCTGACGTTATGTCCGCTTCCGATCCTCGCGCGATGAGATGCTATCAAAGTCTTACTTGGAAGACAACGGAACATTTGGCCTCGTCCTGCCCTTGAACTGTTTTGGAGCGCGTGTCGACCGGGTCTTCATGATGCCAGAGGATCGATGACCACCGAAGTTCGGGAACATTCCGCAGCTTTATTCCTAGGATCAGAAGTCCGCTGAGAAGTTATTCGAGCTGAATGAATCATGTCAGATGATCGGATAAGAGGTGGCAGACTTGTCTTATTTGATGACGGATTTCAGAACTCACAGTCGCGATCGGGGAGGTTTGCGCAACCACTCACTGCTCACTGACCAGTGCTGTTCGAGGTCAACGAAGCCGATCGTGAACGCTGAATGACACGTGTAGAGCTCACATGTGTCGCCACGTACGACGCGCACCTCATCCGCACGCGAACTTCGAAGCAGAACATGATCACACGGGTGTGCGTCCTCTTCTCTCGAGTTTGCTTCTCCACGAAGGAGAATTCTTCCTCCGATCAGATCTCCGATCATCCACTTCTTCCATTAGGATTGTCTGACTAGAAAATGCTCGAGCCACGAGGAGCATCTCAGCCGCCCGGCGCTGACTCCTACGGCTCGATCCTGAGCGGAGGATCGAGAAGGAGGCGGCTCAACGAAATCATAGTCCAATCCGCGAAGGGAACAGTAATCGAAAAGGCGAACGATCAGATCTCGATTTTATTAGTTGAGACGGAGTAACCTCCGAATGTGGGGCCTATATAACAACCATGGCTAACGTTCTCTGGCTCATGTGTGATTTTCGAACGACATAGCTCGTGGAACCTTAAGGTGGATAAAGTTTGCGGCTACTCCCAGACAAGATCTACCGATCGCGCCTGGAGGAGTAGTGCCCCATGCTAGCCGCTCAGTCGAAAATCTTCGTAGGGTTCAGGATGTTATGCGGATCCAGTGCCAGCTTTATTGACTTCATCACTGAAACGCATTCATTCCCGTGTTCCTTGAGAAGTAGTTCTTTCTTGCCTGTAACCGGGAACGATTCTGGATATCACCCCTTCTTCTGACTGATCGGAGAGCACTCTGCACCTATACGAACTATGACTGAATCAAAAATATGCGAATTCAGCACAGAGATCGAGAAACCCAAACCACCGCTGCTTTCGTGTGCTGTCACTTCATTGAGACTGTGAAAATGCTATCTCACCGAGGCCGATACCGTGCTCGCCCGTGCAGGTCCCATCGAGCTCGATAGCTCTCAAGGCCATCCGTTCGCCCAGCTCGTGGACTGCTCTGAAAGAAGCCGGATCTTTCGGATCGAACAGTAGCATTGTGTGGAAGTTACCGTCACCTGGAAGGCAGCCGTTTAGAACCATACTCGAAAAATCCCTCTGGGTTCCGATATGAGGAGCGTACAGTATCTCTGCTCACTGACCCACGTGTCCGACTACCGTCCCGTAGACCCCCGCGCGATCGATGTCTCCTTTGGTAGCGGCTAGTAATTCCGGGAGCTTCGAAATAGGGACGCACACGTCGGTTACATAGCATTTGGTGTTAGGTCGCTGAGCACAGGTCGCATAGAAGACAGAATGTCGAGCCTTCCACAGGAGGTTTCGCTCCTCCTGATCCTGGGGAGAGGACGGCGGTCATCATTAGAACACCCAAGCTGCGGGCGCTCCCAGTTGAACAGTACATAAATTCGCACGAAGTAATGACGGAATAGCCTACTTCGGCCCACTTGAATTGAGTCCCCCCGTTGTCTTCACATATGCTAGCGACCGTCTCTATCTGCTCGCTCACTCCACTTTCACTTCCGTTGAACTCCAGCATCAACGTGGGTTTGTCTTCGAGCGCCGTCTTCGAATAAGCATTGCACGCCTGCGATCGACCTCCGAATGTGACATCATAAAATACACGAAATCTATTCGTGCAGCGAAGTGAGTCTACTCCGAGGCGGAGCTCGATGTGATCGTTACCATGACGGTCCTCTCATCCATGAATTCCACCCGCGCTATGGGAACGGCGTTTTGCAGGATTTCCACGACGGAGTCGATGGCAGCTCTTGGAGTTTCGAACTGTACCACGGCAGAGACTTGTTTCTCGGGAATGGCATGTAAGCGGAGCGTTGCCGACGTGATGATACCTTGAAGAGTTAAGCCTCATGACGCAAGTGACAACGAGGCTCTTCGAGAATGTAGTTATGGAGGAGTGCCCACCCAAAGTGCCTTCGGAGCCAACGAATAGATTTGTGAGGTTGTATCCGGCGGCGCTTTTCCTCGCGCGGCCTCTTATCCCTCCTGTGTTGATTATTCTCCCGTCCGCAAGAACGACTTCGAGGTTAAGAACGTTTTCACGCATAGTCCCGTACCGAACAGCGTTGGTTCCTATAAAATCCAAGCAGCTTCGATTGAGCTTCTCATTCGGTGCATCGGAAGGACTCTAATGGCAACGAGAAACTCAGGGAATACATACCGGAAGCACTCGTGGAGCACATGCCGCCCAGAGAGGCATCAGCTCCGGGATCGACGGGGAACCACAGCCCTTGGTCGCGCAGAAAAAAATTCAGGGCTCGCCACGTGACTCCTGCTTCAACTGTGCAGTCGAAATCCTCCGCGCTGACTCGGAGGATTTTACTAAATGATTGCAGGTCGATAGCGACCCCTCCGGTGGGAGCAGAAGCTCCGCCCTCAAGCCCCGAACCCGCACCGAAGGGGACCACGGGTACCCTGTTCCGGTTGCAGTATTTCAGTATTTCGGCAACCTGCGACACCAAATCATGAGTTCCGAGCGAGCCATCACTCCCAACTTCTCGATCCCGAAATGCGAACCTGCTGTTTGTCTTGAGGGTAAACCACAACTTGAGGTTCTGAAACCCTGTGTGGACCTTCATCTTTACCGTGCTGTGTCAAATCATTTGGATTCGTGGACACGTCGCGGTCGCAAGTTATTTTTCCTGGGGAAGGGAGCCATGGAGTCAGAATCGGAGGTTGCCGATCGAGAAACCAGTACACCGGATTTCAGGCTTTGACGAAGAGGTATGCCGGTGCTCCGGAACTGCTGCTGCTCGCTCTTACCAAGTTCTCGCAGAAGTTCCGACGTAGAAACATGTCGCGCTTCTGAATGACCAGCACATAACTTCAAAGATACAGAGGGTCTCCGAGCCACCCGCAGGGCTGCAGACAGCATCTGAAAGCCGACAACGAGTGGGGTGTTCAGCGGTTAGTTATGAATACGATCTCTACAGATTCATATGACTCCACAGAATTTCGACGCATTCCAACTCGATTGCGGAAAGTCGACTCTCAAGCTCTCTCTTAAGACTTCAAAGCTTCAAGTTTGACTCGGCCTTCGAAGTCGATCCTGACCTTGCCATCCGACTCGAGGCGTAGGCTTTTCGCCCGATGGAAAAGTATTATAACTTGGGAGTTCTATACAGGCCACAATGATGACATCGTAGACAACGTGAGCGCGCTACCTACATTGAAGATTTTCAACTTACTTTCAACGTGGTTGTTCAGCTCTGATAGACCACTCGCTCTTTTGAAACAGCACGTCCCTAGCGCAGTCTCCGTACTCCAACGCTCTCTTGACCAGCTGATGGTATTGATGACGTCGATCTGAGCGAGGGTCTGCCTGCGGGAAAGAGAATCTACAGCCAGCAAGGGATGCCATTGACCGAGCCGTAGTGGCCTTGAAAGCTTGGGAAACAAGACGAGAGCAGTTTTTCTACTCCGGTCAACGATTTGCGATGACTCCAGCTATGTCCTAGTTGAAGTGTCAAAAGTTCTTCGAAATCCATCCAACATGGGTGGCGCTTCGAACTCCGCCATTGTCTGACCAAAGTGCTGTCTTAAGTTTTCCGGGATCGTGTCTTGGCTCTGACGTCCCGAAATATATGAGCTTCTAGTGGATTAGACCGAGTCCTGCTTCGATTGGCCACACCTGTTAGGAGTCACATTCCTTCACGGTAGCAGGGTCTTATGACTCTTATCGATATACTGCCAAGATAAGCTCCAATCTGAACCCCTGCACCACCAAAGAAAATTGAGAGGCGTTCCCTAGCAAAAAAATTATGAATATTCACGTATTTTAAGTATCACGAGCTCATTCCGTGAACCAGTTGAACTTCGGCAACGCCACCAACTGCGGTTTGGAAGACTGTGTATACATTCTGGCCCTTGACTTATTGGGAAGTCGCTCGCTTCAGGGTTTTCGCAGTCTTTCCACTCAAGTTCCTTGTTGTCACGCGTGCCAGCTGTAAGAGCAGATCCCCCTGGTATCCTTTTCTTTCTGGCTCCAAGGATTGTTACAGTAAGAAAACGCGGATACGGGACGGAGCTGCATCATCGGTCGACCGATAGCTGCTCGCGCGACAAACCTTTCCCCGGGGCTGCCTGATTGGGTGAATGTCAAGGATTTTCCAACGCTTCGAGAAAAACAGTGAATCCGCAGCTTCCCGACTGTCTGACTTCCCCCGTTTGCGGTGACCCAGCTGAGCCCTATGCCCGCAAAGTTGATCTGCTAGACAGAGCGCGCTTATATCCGCTGCGGATTTGTGTTCACTCCATGCTCAGATTGCGTCTGGTTTGCACAACATGAATGCGTCACTTGGTATCCTGAATGAAACTCTGACTGGATCAGGTTGCTACACGACAACACTGACATTCGATCGTGGCGATGGCGGCCCATCAGAGAGAGCTGACTTTCGGGCGGAAGTGATGTCGGCCGACGACCTGTTTTCTGGCGACAGTCGTGTTGGGCAAATGGGCCGATCATCCGAACTTCTTCCTGAGCGGGCTTGAATGCGTTCATGGATGGAAAGGAAGGGAACAAGCAGCTTGCTTAGGACCTTGGAATATTTATTTCTATGCCTTACACTGGTGAATTTGTGATTTAGTGTTATTGCATCATCCCAGACGTTGTATCCCGGTTTCAACTCCGCGGGAATGGCTCAGCTCGATAATTCCTCGCGAAACGAAAGAAGCCCTCAAGGCAATGCATTGAATATTTTTTTTTTTTTGCAGCGTGGACGATAAGCTAAACTGATCGCTGATCGAGATTCGACGTTCGACTTGGGAATAACTTCTCACGACCCCATGATGGGAGATATATAGGTATACATATACACATTCAGACACTGGCAGTTTCGGAATTCACGTTCACATTGGTTGCAATGTATTCCTCCTCGCAGTAGAAATTCCGTTTGCGGTACGCGCTCCTCGCCGCGTTTGGTTCTGCCGCGTTTGATTCTGCGGCTCCGATCGCAGAAAGTGCAAGAAGCAGTTTGATATATGCCTCCGGAAACTGGACCTGGATGTTGATCACTACAAGTGTGGACGTGAAGAGTAACTTTGTGAACTTTTGGCCGTGCTCAAGCTCCGGCGATCACAGTTCGATGGATGTTTGGTGCTGTTGTCCCAGAGAATGCGTAGGTGGGGGAGGTGGAATCATCATCGTCGAGGGGGAGGCAGACGCCGCGTTGGCGGCGCCCGGATGCGAGCCTGGGCTCTCCAACTCCAACGCCCAGACGTGTTGAGGCCAGCCAGTACGTCCTTTAGATCGTGAATTTCCTCGACCCGGCGCATGCATCATTGCTAACGCCTGGAAATGAACGTTTGCACTTATTTCACCATCAAACGGCGCCACATCAGCAAATGGCAGGAATTGAGGGCATTGTCTTGAAATCCCTTAAGGGCGTCCTGGTATCGGATCCAGGGCACAGCGGAAACTTCCACGGGCATCCTATACTTGAGCATCGACCTGTTTTCGAAATCTGTGGGTGCTTTCCGGAGGGCCAGCTCGACCCTGGAGCCGGAGGGTAGTTTGCTGCTCGCCCTTCGCGGAAACCGCTCAGCGTCTTCGATGCTCTAGTTACGCTCGCCGAATCTTCGAATCGCCAGGATTTGGGACGTCCTACTGGAGTTCACATTATCTAGCGCATCCATATGGTTGCAGGAGCCTGGGGCAAAGTCGGTTGGAAGAGCAGAGGCGGGTTCGGGAGGCGGAGCTCGAACGGATTGTGGCAGGAATGGCGGCGGGGGTGAGGTATGGTTGGACAGACCAGAAACCAGGCCCTCTTGATTTGATTAGGAGAACAGGCTCGCTCAATTGTTCGCCCTCATGGTCCTCCGTTCTCGCCTCATGCTCCCGCACCCGGGCAGAGGCACTCCTGAGTGGGCTCTGCTCCCGCGGCCGCCGACACCGCCGCCTTCATCATCATACCCGCATCGAATGATGAAGATGAGCAGTGATACCTCGAAACAGCTCACTCACGTTGCTCGGAAGGAGAGGAACAGACACGATTCTCCGGACGAAGCCATCAGAATCGTCGACTCTTCGGACAGCGCGTGTGACCTCCGCGAACGAAACGGCAAAGCCCCAGACTGTTAGCAATATTCTCGTCGTGGCGAGCAGGCTAAATTTCAGCTTCAGGATTGAGCTGATACATGGCCGCTACCGCCGGCAACGGAGCATTTCGAGAAAAGAAAAAAAAGCTGCGCAGAGAACACAAGGCGACAGATCTCTTTAGTTGAAGGCCTCTCGCTTCTCGGTCTCTCGTTTGGCTTCTCTGCCACCAGTGAAATCTGAAACCTCCAACTCCGATCTCGTCAGTATTCGCCAGCGTTGAGGAGAGAATAAGAGATGGCTGACGGTCACTACAGAAAGAACTTCCTTCCGCGAAAGAATTTCCAGCGTTTACAACTACATCGTAACTATAAGATTCATGTAACGGCCAGCGGTCTACATCTGGTTTGACGATTTCACACTGCACGCCCAACATGCGCCTTTACGACTTTTGTTTTTTCCTCGAGCGCACACACCATGGTGACAGCCTCATCTAACGACCCGCGCATAAGAGTGTTCCGAGGCTAGCTTGACACCGGGAATCAAATCCCGTTGAAAGAGTTCTCCTTCTAGCTTTTCGAGAAGCAGGTCTGATGAAGATCGGGATCGAGCGGGCGCTGAGTGACTGATCTGGATTCGTATCGGGCATCGCCAGAGATGAAGCGTCCGTAGCGGCGGAATCCACGGATCTGACATCTAGTCTCTATTTACATTGGAAGAAAGTGTCAATCTCGAGTGTGTTTATATCTTTGTCCAACTGACAGCCCTACTGTGCCGCTGTACAGACATTGACAGCTCGAGTTTTTCTTGGCTGCATACCGCCATCATTTGGTATCGGGAGACAATCAGAACTTGGAATGATGCTCTTCGGTTTCATAAAACGCAACCCCACCCCTGAATCCAGTCCGGACTCGGTCCAGCCAAGATTCTAGTGAAGGAACGCAGCTGAGAACGCTGAATGATAGTTGCGTTCTTCTCCTTCGGTAGTTGTTCGCTCAAAAAACGATCGCATTCCGTCATTGTTGCGGTTGATCGAGATAAGAGGAAGAAGCCCGTTGAAAGTGTAGAAGAGGAGTGAAATATGGAAAACGAGAACGAAAACGAACATTTGGCTGATAGCCGAGCGTGCTGCTGTCTCTCTGAGAATACGCCGCTCGTTTCACCTCGTCGTTCTCCATCAACTCGCTCTGTCAGTGACTTTCAGATACGCCCTGAATAGGTTCCCGTACTCTTGACTGCTTGATATAGATATCTCGCTCAGGGAGTAGAGTTTGCTGTGCTTCTCCGAACCCCTGGGCTTGATGAACCCGAGAAAACAACGAGGGATGGTCAACAATTTGCTATGTTTTGCTTCTATGAAGATTTTCGGAATCGGTGATTCTGGCCGGCCGGCCGAAAACTATTCAGCTGATCGTTTGATGACCACGCTCACCCAAGAACAAAACAAGTATCGATACTCCCCTCCCACGAGAGCTATCGATGAAGTATGGGTAAGTGTAACAAGTGTTGCTTCAGGCCGTCAACAAAGGGGATCTTCCCACGTCGTGTGTGTTCCGCGCTCGGCCGTTCCTTGTGCGGGAGAAGTTCCCTCTCTTTGATTCCTGTGGTCGCGCACACTCACATATCATAACTCACGACAGGGTCAATTAGTGAAACAGGAACATTAAACGCTTGTTGAGCGAGTTTCATATTTCTCTGTCTGCATGGGCCAGCTATTGCAGGTGCTCAATGATCGTTCCTGTTATCTATGTCCACCACAGAGTTCGGCTGTGCGCTGAACTCTCTGGAACTCCCTCCCGATCGGGGAGGGAATTCCAGAAAAAATCCAATGAGAACTCTCCTGCCATCAGCATCGAAATCAGTTTCTCGAAACCAACCTCGACAGGATCCACGGCCGACAGTGATTTGAACCACAAATCAACCGTTTTCTCCCAGCAAATCGATCGGGCCAGCAGATCCTGTGGCACGAATCACTCATTGAATCCGTTAACTCGATTCCTGTCGCAACGGACGCGAGAGCTCTCAACGCTTGCTCGCGATTGCGACACGGCAAACGACTCGCGGGACTTCCCGCGAGCGAACGAAGATCCCTCTAGAACTTCGAGCCAGCATTGCTCGTTCATTTCATCGCATCAAATGATCCGGAGTTCCTGGAGAGAGAGATTTCGATGTCCACGACCGGCGAATGATTTGAAGCACGGATTGAGCGCAGTCCACTGTACATTTGGGAGTCATCATAATCAGTAGAGAGCGCCGACTCGAAGAGGGAATCGAGAGGACGGGTACGACCGGATCTCATCCCTTCCTACAGCTGACCATCGGGAGATTTGACATGTTAACGATGCGACAAGGACGACAAAGGTCAACATAAACAGCAGCGGCCGTTAAGGCAGAAAATGGCTCCGTTTGAAATCGCCCGCTTCGATCGAATGATACTCGTCCAAATGGTGCTAGCGGCGGCGGCTTTCTCCAAAAGGATCCTCCAGCGACGGATCAATCGAAGAACTCTTCGCCGCCGGCTCGCCCGCCCACGGCTCGAACATCGACTCCAACGCTGACGAAGCAACCGCCAACCAGATAGAGAGAGAGAGAGAGTAAGGCGATGAATGAGCGTACGTATATTGTAAACACTTGGCTCGCTGACGACCTTAAGGGCGCTGGTCGCGGTGACAAACCTCTTCGGAACCCGACCCCCCTCCCGTGCCTTTTCCTTCAATAGGCGGTCAGGGATACAACGTGCCTAACCACTACACCGTGGGCTCTATCAATCCGTCCAGCCTCTATAAGCGGAGCTACGCGAACACGTTCGAGACTCCGCGGCTCCGGGGAAAACTTCGCTAGAAACTTCTTTTCTAAATAGAGTTCAGCACTCACCAATTCTCGTTTGCGTCGCTCTTCCTGCTCGGGAGTCCGGGTCCTCTTCCCCAGCTCGGCCTTGAAGCCATGACCGGGCAGAGTCGTAAGAACGTCGAGATCATTCTCAGAGTCCAACAGTTCCATGAGGTAAGCAATGTAACTTGTCGCCAGACGGAGTGTCTTGATTTTTGACAGTTTCGTGTCCGAAGGAACGTTCGGTATGCAATCCCGAAGCTCGGAGAACGCGTTGTTGATGCTCTGCGTTCGACGTCGTTCTTTGCGGTTGGCGGTCACGCGTCTTTTGGGTCCGTGACGAGGCATTCGGTCATCCTCTGCCCCGATTTCACTGATGGCGTATCCTGAAGACCCGTAGGGGTGACCGTCAACCGCGTAAGAATTGGTCGAAGTCACTGAGCCCGAGTAGTACGAGCTTGTGGTGGGGCTAGAGTACGGATCGGGTGAGTCTCCATGCGAGCTCACCGAGTTCGGGTAGTTACTGCTCGCCGAGTTCCAGTAGTCATTGCCACCGCTGTAGTCGTTGTAGTAGCCGTAGGAATTCACTCCGGCGGCCGACATGCTCGAGCCCTGACTGTGAAGGTGATGAGGCTGGAACGGCAATGCTGTGGTCATCTTACTCAACCATAGCCTGGGCGTCGCGGCGAGCTGGCAGGAACAAGCTTTCAACCGCTGCGGGGCTTATGCGAACGATCCTGCCGCGCTGCTCTTTCAAGTGGTCAATGCGGGAGCGGAGTTTTCGGCACGGTCAAAACATCCTCCGAACGAAGTCCTCATGGAGAGTCCTCGCGGCACAGAGAACCCGATAAATGACACCTTCCGCTTCTTGAACACTCGCTCGTTCGAGGATCCTGTTTGTTCGCTGGTGGTCAGTCCGCTGGCCAGGCAAGCAGTCGGTCGGTCGGTCCGTCGGGATTTCCTCGCTGCGGGCTAGGACGGCCGAATGGTCCGCGCAATGTTCTGGTCTGTGTCAATTGGGCACAAGCTCCTCGTCGATCGCAGCAGCCGGCTGAAGTGATACAAAAGCAGCCAGCCACCCGAGCAGCCATCAGAACAGCCGACCACTCAGACGAGTACGAAGGCGGAGCGAGCTGGTCCGGGCGGAGCCTGAGCGGTGCTTCTACTAAGCAGCACGACGCTGCAGCAAACGAGATGCGAAACGATGACTTTATCGGGCGGCGCTGCGGAGCGCCTACTGTCCAGGCTGCGATAGAAGCATCGTTCTTTCGCTGCGCATCCGCTGTCGAGGAGTCTCGCATATTCCAAGAACGCATCGAACACGGTTTCGTTCGCTGACCTCGTGAAAAAATCGTTCTCTCATCTACGAACAGCGCGAAAATTTGTCGAACAAAAACCCACGAAAGGAAGTTATCGGATGATTTCAATTTTTGCATCGACTCCCAAGTTCCTTCCTCAGAAATTCCGCTGAGGAGCGAGATTGAAAGGAGTCATCGAAGACCAAGAATCAGAGCAGCTTGAGCTTGGGACAATCCGCTCCAGACCGAGAGAAATCCTGGAGGGTGACCCCATCATGGAACGCAGAGAGAGTTGGGGCAAGCCGATGTTCCCAAAAAGACACATATTCACACGTTACCTGGTGCATGGCTACCACCACAAGCTCTGCATCAGCCCCGGACGCCACACACCAAACGGCGAATGTATATGCACGTTTTGTGGAGAAGGATGTCCCCGCTATCATGATTTGTTATGTGAATCGAGACCGAGACTCGAATAACTCGGTTAACTAAGTTCCATCGTGTAGTATACATGCAATGAATTATTTTCAATCAATCCTCTCCAGACGGATCCTGGACTCACATCGCAGAAGTTCCCTCATCTTCAAGGGTTCTCCACTTCATCTCTCAGGGATCTCCTCCGAGCACTCGAGCCCGACCACGTTCTGGTCGAAACATTTTCATTTCTGATCCCTCACACAACGAAACCAGCACTCTTGAAACAGTCCCAAGGACAATTGTGGTCTCCTCGGAGTCTGCGGCCGGCAATGCTAGATCTTTCTCTCGCTCACTCGTTTCTGAAGCCATGAAGAGGACGGAACAGCTGACGGCGTATTCCGCTCGTTCGAAAATTCGAGTGTCCTCTGGATCAAAGTTTAGGGGGACTCACTGTCTCCAGTTAACAACTCATATTCTTGGAGCCATTCTCGGCGGCAGTGCGGGGAATCGCGATCCCGTGGCTAGGAGTCTGAAACTGCGATCGAACGTGGCGGAACTATCGTAATTTTCCTGTTTTTGCAGGGTCTCCAACTTCCCAGATTCGAACCTCCGGGAGACCGTTGTTCGAAAGTCGGATTCGTCCCGGCTTCACGAGGATTCATCAGAGAAGCGTCGAGCGAGGGGCTCGTTGTTCGATGTTTGGTTTGAGCTGGATCTGTTTTCATCAAGAATTGAAGTTTTTCCAAGGAATCCCGGCTTGAACGTACGAATGTTTTCGTTTGTGGGAACTCTGGAGTCGGGGCCCACAGTGTCCAGAGATGGCTAACCTCGACCTCGTAATTCTCAGCTAATAAACTGGTGGTTTGGAAACAAGGAGTGAATATTTGCTCACGGCTATTGCTAGTTTACACAAGATAGTGATCTCGCTCGGGAGATTCAAAAGCGAGATATCAACCAACGTTTTGGAGTGAGTCGCGTCTCAGCAACCTGGAAAAGAGAAGCGGGGGTCGTCGACGTTTGCCTCTGTCGAGAACAAGGGGATGAACTACGCAGAGCTCGACCGGAAACTGTTCGTTTAGAGCAAAGTCAGCGGTAGTCGTGTTCCGAGGCTGCGCGTCTCGTCCTGTCTGGGAAACCAGACGAGGTGAACGAAGCCAGCGTTGCGAATATGACATTTTCCACCAAAGTCAGTTGTATACACGAGAATATGCGATGAGAGCCGAAGATTTCGGGGAAAGTTGGGCCGTCTTCCTCTTAGACGATTTCTCGACGCGATAAGCACTGTCTCGACTACTTTCGGGAATATGTGTCTATGCCTCAGTATTGAGGAGGAGGAAAAGGGATCGTAAATCCAAGTGGCGACGATGGACGTGCGTTCCGGAGGGTCGTTGAATCTTCGTCTCGCTCGGACTCATCTCCGGCTGGGAGATTCGGATCATGCGGAGCAGAGCCGAGATCGGGCGAAGACGAGGCTTTCTGTTGGAAAATTCATTCAAGAATTCACTCCAACGCCCACTCAAACAGAAACGTGCGCTAGGCTTCTGGCGTGAGTTCCGGGATTCCATTACATTTCATATGAAGTAAGATTTATGGGAAACCATTCTCCGAGAGGAGCCCATTAGGATGGGCGAAAAAAAGATACATTGTGTCTAGCTCGGTCGAACTTTCTCGCTCGTGACACTCGGTTGTCTCGCTGGCTGGCCGCAGAGTTGGCTCTTTGGTGTCGAACCCCATGTATGGAAGCGTGCTCTCGATTCAAGCTTTTACAACCAGAAACAAATGGCTTGTCCAAAGACTTCTGATTAATGCTTCTCACGCTCTTCTTGCTCCTCTGAGCCTTCAGGGGACGCGTATCGTTCCCTGGGCGACGAGAACAGTCTGGAAGGAGACGTTACCCTCGAGATCAAGGATTTCGACGTGCTGAGGTCGTTCCGCCAGCAGGGAACACGCTGTGCGTTTTCAACTCGAGCGCTCCTCTGCCTTCGGAGACTCTGCTATTCCCGGGAACAGCTTTCGCAGCGAATCGCTCTCGATTCCATTTCTGGTGCTTCCTTCAAAGGGTACTCTTCCTTCGAGAGAAAGAGACGTTCTGGCGTTGAGTGAATGTGCTGCCGTTGTCCGAGACCAGAGCGACATCATATTGACATACCCACCCGGAGGCAAAGAGATGCTGGTTTGCAAAGTCTTCAGACTAGACACCCCCACGGCGATGAATCCCAATTGACGAGCCAATGAATGGCGAGGCAACGAGGCAAGTCATCAAAATTCTTGAACCGCTCATTGGCCATCGCGGCTGCTTTGGTTTACGGCTTCCCTCGCTGTGCTCACCGTCCGGCAGCCGGCCACGGTGATCGGGTTGCCGTCTTGTGTCCGTCTGCCCGAGCGCGTGTGTGTGTAATGCCTGGACTTCAGACAGTGTGTTTACTGCTGGAGGACTCGCGTAGAGAGAGAGATAGTCAGACAAACAGTAGCGGAGCCAGCGAACGTGCGGACGACCCGCAGGTTGGCCGAAGAAGCTGAGCGAGCAAAAAGGAGCTGCAGTAGCCGCGACTGAAGCAATGATGAAATGATTTAGGTTGGCGCCAGCTTGCCAAACCGTTCGTTCTCCACTCACCTACCGCCCCCGACTAAATCGGGGAAGACGACGTGGACAGAGAAGAAAATCGTCGACATGGCGGAGAAGAGCTCCTATTTCACTTCGAGTTAGATGGACAGACAGCAAACGACGTTTTGATTGTCCTCAGCGGACCGCGATTAACCAGCGTCACGGCTACCGCCACCGGACGTGGGGTCAAATGATCCCTCACAAAAAACAACAATAAAGAACAACAATAGAGTGGACAACGACCACGAGAGGAGAAACCAAAGAGAGTTTAGGGTTTTTATTGGCATCAATCCCCGCTAACTCGTTCGCAATAAAGCTTTTCGCCTCACTTTCTGGGGCGGTTGGCTTTTCCTTCCTCCCTTGGTTAGTTTTTGAGGCGTCAGGTCAAAATCCAGGAGCTGGAGCGCGGGATGGGAAGAATTTCCATCGGTTCGCTTCCCTGGATCCGCCCTGATCCAGAGCCTCCAATTCATGTGACGAGTCTCCGATGGCAATCTCTACTCGAAAGAAGGATCTCAGGCCCATCTCTGGGTCCGCGTCTCAATCGCGAATCTCTTGCTGGGCCGGTACAATCACCGAAGCTCTTTAGTTCGTCACCTACGGTGAGTCACCAGCTGAAGCTAAATATACGATGAACACGTGTAAGATTGCTTTCATCACATTTCCACGACAGTTCGTGTCGCTGATGTTCTCTCATCTGGTCATTAGCAAAGAAGTCTTCTTCAGTTCGACTCGAAGATGAGCTTGTTGTGTTTGTTTGGAGCAGCACGTGATATCCGGCAACATTGGCACATGTGTCGACGGCAACTTTGATAAATAGCTACATTTGAGAGGAACGGCGAAAAGGAAAGCGCTATGGAGCATGAGCAGTGTGCGAGCAAAAAAACAAGTGTCGCTGAGCTCTCAGCAAAGCAACGAACGCTTTCACGGTCTCGCGGTCTCAGCACTTTGCGGCGAACACCCACGGCAACATATTCCGATCGAAAACGACGCTGACCAAGATTCCTGGGAGTCATCCCGAGAAAATCGAGCCATCGCGAAACTGCGAAAGCCTCAAGCTCCGGGGTTCGCTCATCCCGGAATCGATTCGCCGCGAGCTCCTTCCAGAATGCAGTCCGAATGAGCCCTAGTCGTAGAGTAGCCTCCCATCTTGCAGCTCTTGACAGGTCTTGATCGAGTGGCCGGAGACGAAGGAATCATTCGAAAAGAAAACACCAGTGAATCCCGATATCGCTTTGTAACGGCGTAAAACCCATCTCATGAACTTTCGAGACAACGTCTGAGACTGGGGCGGGGGGCAGGGGATCACCTATCTGAGATGGAACGATCGATTATCTTCACTCGTCAAGGCAGGCATACTCATCCTCGAAGTCCATCGGTCGCTTTCAATAAATGTCAACTACTAACTCAATCGCGCTCGGAAGCTTAGCGCTGGGAAGCTCAGCGCTGGGAGAGCCCTCGATGTTTTCCCTGACATCTGTGCGCCGTGAAGTTGAGCCGTTACAATTGGCTGGGCGAGTCAACTTGGACCCGAAGTCAACTGGAAGCAATTGAGGGCGGGGCGTTGCAGAATATGTCACAGATTGTGCGGAGTTGGTGCAATAGGACGGTCGGAATACGTCTAAAAACCGAAAGAGTTCCCGATGCTCGCTGTCGGTCGTCGTCGTCGTCAATGAGAGCGACTTCACTCACTCACAACCGATGCGGCCGCTGTGGCTGGTACTGGCCATCTGGTTTTCTTCTTTCGCTGTGGAAGAAAGAAGAACCTACTACGAAAATTGCTGGCGAGCTATGATCTTCCATTGTGGATGGACGACGTTGGCTGTTTCCTTGCTGGCTGGCTCGCTCGTTCGTTCAGTCGACTCGCCAGCCAGCCAGTCGGTCGGTCGGTCCGTCTGTCCATCGGTCGGTCTATACGTCTTCTCTCCACCCATCTTGAGAATCATTCAGAGGTATTTCTCATCGCGGACAGCAATCGTTGCTAAATGATACGAGTTCGAGACTGTGGGAGTTCCGAGCGGGACAGGAACCATCTTCAAGGACGGGGAATCGCGCCATTCTCCAGATACAGCATTCACCTGTTCTCGAGACCCAGACGCTCAAAAGCGAATGCATTCGGTGTTCCGAGACAGCGAGTCCTGTTCCGCACAGCAAATATGATCCGTCAATCACCTCTATCAGGTGATCTAAACGAGCAGCGATAGAGCGATAATTATATTTAGATAGGCCAACCGAGCGGGTCGCGCACTCAAGGTGAGCAATGAATGAAGACGTTTATTAAATTTTACATCGATTAAGATTCCACTAGGATGCGGCGGGAAAGAACGGAGCGGGAGGCTGCATGAAGGCTCGGTGACGATAAGAGTCACCCACTTCTAAGGGAGTTAGAACACCGTGGAGGGTGGGGTGAATCTGCTTTGTTTCATCCAGCGATGCTCCGCCGAGCGTTTAGGGAGCTTACAGCTGTTCTGCAATCGTTCGTGGTGGAATGGCGCCGATTGTCCCTCAACGAAGGCTCTCCAACCGAGATCCGCTCTTCCGACACCTCGATCTCTAGCCATTTCCAGAATATCTTCCCAAACTAGGGACCACGTGATGTTTCTCGCAGGAACCGTCACGATTCCCGCTGAGCAGAGAACAAACGCGATCCGGTCCGTTTTACCCTCTTTGCGGGAGCATCACAGGTGCCGCTTATCGTTGCTTTGGTCTAGATCGAATTTCCCTGCGGTCGCTCTACTTGCTCTCAGCTTGGTTGGAGAGGTTGCCACAACCGAGCGATTGGAGAGTGAGCGAAAGCGAGAGCCATGGGTGACTGAGCTCCCGAGCCTTGCAAACCGCGCAGATAACTAACAATATTAACAAGTGTCGGCTCCACGATCCTTCAAAGTCATCGGGGGCTGGCTCGATTACTCGGGAGGTCGGGTTCCGAGCTGAAAGTGAGGTTTCCAATCTAGTTCAGCTCATGAATTTCGGGGGTCGTGTAAAAATCATGCAATGATTCCGACACGAAGCTTGGTCACATACG
The DNA here is from genome assembly GCA_037576195.1 of Phytoseiulus persimilis. Classification (NCBI taxonomy): domain Eukaryota; kingdom Metazoa; phylum Arthropoda; class Arachnida; order Mesostigmata; family Phytoseiidae; genus Phytoseiulus; species Phytoseiulus persimilis. Next base: position 51,593,939 of record CM075102.1, on the reverse strand, counting down.
TCAAGCCTAGGATGGAATCAATGCAACGAGCGGCCAACCCTGAGCATTGCTCAAGGATGGGTGGAATTTTGAAGCTCTCGCGTGAGGGACCCGTGTATCGATAAGATCAACCTGCCGACACGAGTCGGAGCAGGTTACATCATCGGAGCCTCGTGGGAACCTTGAGGAATCCGCCAGCTCAGGCTCTCCCCGATCGCGAAGAGATTTTTGCCGCAGAGATAGGAGCGCTAATTTATCAGAGCCGAAGAACCTCCAAGTGAAAGCATACGCGCGGCGATACACTGAAGAATCTCGTCTGCGATGGGACGCTCGAGACCGCAGCTCTCAGTGTCTGTCGACGGACTCACGAGAAAGCCTCTCATAGCGGTTCTGGGAGACTCGTTGAAAGCGATGGCCACCGGGCGACTCGCTTCCCGAGCCCGGATCTGAACGAATTTCCAGAATCAGAACTTCGCCCCTCATGGTGAGCTGCGAGATAGACGCGCCTCTTGCGTCTTCGCTCCTCTGATTTCCCAGTAAAGTTCGCAGCTCAATGCAAGAGCCAAGCGCATGCTCCTTTCGCACATCCGATCAAGAAGTCTCACCGAAGCAGGAATCATGGGGAGAAACCCGCTAGCGCTCGAGTTCGACATTCCCATCCTGGTAAGAGTTTGTCTAATCCTGCTACTGAGCCGTGGCGCACCGTATTGGAAGATAACAGGGTACTGCAATGCGAATTCATGAGTAAATTGTAGTCTCAATGTTCCTCCGAACGAGTGACTCCTCTGACCGCCGATGAAACTCCGAGGCGGAGCAGGTCCCGCCGACCCGACGACGAGTCGGTCACATCGCGCAGGCGATCTGATGTCTACCGGATCGGCAGGTTCGGGCATCGGTCTGGCTCTCGACTTCGTGGGCAAGTAAGTTTTCTCCGTCGGTGGAAACAACCAGAGATCATGGATGAGGATGTTATTGCTCTCCTCCTCGAAACGGCACAGACCGGTCTCGAAAACGTTCAAAGGGCCGATCATTGCTCATCGAAGTTTGGTGAAGACTGCGTCTGCTCGCTGCCTTCTGCAGCCGTCCAAGAATTTTTTGAGTGGCTCCTAGAACCGGGGAGGTCGGAACTCAGGGGTTCTCAACTGAGAATGATCAATCCGTGCGGTATCCCTCGTCGAGACAGGACGGTTCGAGCCTGGAAGACCGCGCCCGCATCTCAGCCGCCGAACGGAGATCACATCCTCTCCAAATCATGGATCGTGTTCCTTGGTCAGAGCCATGGCTAAATGTTGATGACTCGATCATCAGATTTATGGCTTACCGGTTATTCACCAGGCTGAGAAGAGAATTCTCCGAAAGGTCCCTCGAATCGTTGAGAAAAATTGAACGACTCGAGCGTAGGCTTTCTCGATTAGAAATGAGGCGATTCAAGCCAAGCAGGGAAGTACACGCCTTTCCCCTAGTTCTCCGATTATCTCCAGCTCACGAAGAAAATCGGATCAGAATTAGACGAATCACGACTTCCGGGAGCAAGAGTAGAATGGGGCCTGAGAATTCGTCACTTTCCTGGAACACTTCGTTGAAACTCCCCTCACGTAGCTCAGCACGAACGATCACTCTATTCTCTCCCGGGGAGGTGGACGATGCAGGCGTCATGGGTTGTCTGAAATCGAAGGTTCACTATTCGCTAGTCAGCCGTCAGGGAGGAAATCCGGAGCCCGCTCAGCCTCTATGGGAGTGAACTAAACACGTGTGGTATCACTTTATTCGTTTGCCCCTCATCGGAGAGGATTCATGATTCGATTTCTCTCCGTCTCTTCTCTGGTTCTCCCACGTTTGCGAGTTCCTCTTTCTTGAACAGCCCGTACAAAGCTTCAGATCCCTTCCTCCACCAATTTCCGCGCACCTTCCGCAGACCTTGGATGATTTTGTGGTTTGGTCCATGCGTGATTGAGTACAGAGTCTTGGTGAGCCTGTAGGTCTCGATGAATCGCGCGTTGTTGGGGTTCGAAGACCTGTGCCAACCCAACTTATTCATCGCCTGGCAGAGATAGTAGAAAATCGGTTCCAAGGAGAGAATGGATTCAGCCCCGTTGGTGGCGCGAATCCCGCATTCGATGCTCTCTTTGTACTTTCCAAGCTCGAAGCAAGTCGGTTGCATCTGGATCAATAGCCAGTAAACGTAGAAGCTCTTCACCGGAGCATCTTTCAGTTTCTCCAGCAGGTTTTTACAGATTTCGTACCATTCCTCGAAGCTGTGATACTCATCGAAAGCTGCTTCGATCTCAGCCACGATGGCCTCGTCTACGGTGTACGTTTCGGGGTATCGAGCCTCCCAAACGCATTTCTTGCAGCTACAAATGAAGTAGTAGTTGTTCAGGCATCGCATCATTCGCTTCTTGTAGGGAAGCGACGTCGGCATGTAGTGGATGGTCAGCTGGAGCGGATCCTCGATCTCAATGTCGCGGAGGGCACGCAGCAAAATTTTCCTCCCGTTGAATATCTGAATGTACTCATTGTTTGTGACGCATGAGTGATTTGTCTTGGAGGCTGCCAAATAGACGGCCCGCCCTCGCGAAGAAAAGTGGAAGCTGTTATGGTCTACGAGCGAGTGGCAATTTATGCGGCAGCGCTGGAGGATGTCGAGGACTTCCTCGAGGTGGGTCGCCACAAAGGGTGAAACCAGGTCCCTGATGGATTTTGCTCTCTCTCTCGCATATTCGAGCTCTACAGGGCCCATCTCCTCGATGTGGTTCAGGAGATCGTAGATCGTGCGTGTGCAAGAGAAAAACGCTCTTTCAGAGATGGTATTGTTATCCCTCTCTCGGATGTATCGATCGATTGCACGAACAACCAGGCGAGTTTCTTCATCCGGGACATCGGCTTCAGGATCCAGACTTCGCAAGATTTTACATTCGAGATCGTGGAACATCATATCCTTCCCCTGAAAATGCAATCCGGTCAGTTTAGTAGAGCGAATACACGATGCTTCACGCCGCCGACAGCTCTCATAGATCCCTCATCGAATCAAAGAGGGAGTCGTCTGCTCACCTTGCATTTCTTGCTACAGTAAAAGACTCTGCTGCACTTTCGGCAGCCATAGGAAGCGCCACTTGAAATGCAGTAGCTACAGATTTTATCGAGGGCCTCAGTGCTTAGACAGCAAGCGTACGGATCGTCTTCGTGAATGATTTCGCCGGTGGTGAAAAACAGCGGCTTATCGACGTGTCTCACAGGAGTCATTTTGACGAAGACACCTCGTTGTTTCTGTGATCGGGATTCGTATCCATCATATGAAATCATTCAAGCAGAGGGTGCTTGTTTCTGATTCACAGAGTCTAGAGTTACGCTCGGTGATACGTACTCGCCCCCCTTCCTCGGGTGACTGGAGGACGCCCGCGGGAGGAACGTCCCGCAGAGAGTGCAGAAAATTTGTCCCCGAGTTATGAGAGCGGCCATGGATTTTCGTCACATAGCAACTATTTCTACAAACTTCGTAGGCGTCAAGCGAGTACTTTGCGACGTCCTTGATACACCGGGGCTGAATCAAAATGCGGCAGGCTTTTCCGGGCTCAAAACAACATTTCCTGCTGCACTCGGAGAACACTTAATCTTGAATTCCAGTGGATATTTATTCGCTTTGAAGCTCACAGCTTGTGGATACTGCGTGCCATCTCCCAATATAAATTATTCGGTTGCTCGTTCTCTGAGCTTGCTTGCTCTCATTAGGAAGTCGTTCAGTTACGTCGCGATTTCATCCTATACAATCAATATAATACAATTGGTTTCGATTGTGTTTCTAGGCTGATATCTCCTGGATGGATAGGGAATCGTCTTTTCTCCTGTGACCGAATCCCTGTCTGCCGAAGCTGTCCTCGAACGAAGCCCCCTCACAACCCTCGGCGGAAAGAAAGACACACTTCGAATAGAGATATACTACAGAATACGGTGCAGCTAAAGCTCTACGGGAAATTCCGGTCGGCGAAGCAGAATCCTCAGTTTCTCCGTAAGTACACTATTTTCAGCAAGCTGGACGACGGACAAGATTGGCAAATGGATACGCGAAAAGCCTTTTGGGCGAAAATGATCTGTTCCGCACGCTGCTAAACGCGAGCCGTGGCTCAAGTTCAGTTTTTAGAAGATTCAGGGGGGGACGGCTGCAGTGGCAGCGGTTGTGGCTGCTGCTGGGAGGGTTTTTGCAGCGTGGGGCCCGCGGCTTCCGGGAACTTTTCGTCCGATGCTCCCGAAGGAAGGTGAGTTTTTATCGATTTCGACGATTTGACGGGAGACGCTTTCGCGGTGAAGCCGTTGCTACCGTATAACGAAGAGAAACGGTATTTGTCGTACGAAGAACTGGAACTGGAAGATATCGATGGGTAGAAGCCAGAGGCAGTCGCAACGCTTGCGTGGGGATTCGAAGCGGATGAAATCGGTGAGACAATCGACGACGTTTTGGACGGCGAGGAGGGAGAGGATGACACGCTTGAAGACACTGATGACGAGTAGGATGGCACGAACGAAGGCTTCGAGGGCAGCGAAGCCGCGGAAAAGTCTGGTTTTACCGGTTTATTGGAGACTGCTGAAAACAGCGAATGGAACGGTCAGCTGACACTTGTTCGCACGAGATGTGTGTCAAAGTTATCGATGGGGATCCTCGATTCAATGATCCTCAATCCGGCACGGAACCTATTCCTCAATGCTTGACTCACCACCATACGAAGTCGGGAAGCCGGCAGACGATTTAGAGGAGAAATCCTGAGGGATCCGGGGTTGCTGAGCAGGCTGTGGCAGGAAAGAAGCTGGTCCTGGTCTATAGAGCGTCGCCTGGGCAGGCTGGTAGAACGCTGGGGCGACTGAACTCGAGCTCCTAAGCGTTCGTCGCGAGGTTAGAATACGAAAACCATGGTGACGCGGGTCGGTTATACTATGCACGACTCATACCCCTGAGAGTGGCCGAGAAAATTACAGGAAGCCCGAGCGCGATCAGCCTACCTGAAGAACAGGGAGTTCATAAAGCTCCTGAAGCGTGTGGAAATCGAAGGCTTCACAACCTTCGGAGGTGGGGCCGATCCTGAGGCCAAGTAATCTCCGAAGGATGATCCAGGTCCAGAGAGATCAGCGAATTGAGCTCTGACAGAATCCCCGGCGAAGTTGTAGCCATACGGATGTTGGAGCCGACCGGGCGTTCTGGAAACGTTGCTTTCGATCAGAATGTTCTATCATGTTCTCCCAATAGAGAAGCGACGAACAAAACTGGTTCGTCGCTGCGGGGAGAAGCGGCGGGATTTTCCATGATTTGTCGTCAGTGCTCGAGCAGAGCAGGATACTCACGGGGAAACGACTCCGGATCGGGAGAGAAGTTGCCGTTGTTGAACAGCGCGTCGCAACGCCAAAATATCGGCTACACTCAGCTGAGGTACTTTGGCATTTCCCGTTGCCGGGGTGCCACTTCCGACCGGGCTGGGAGGGAACGACCCGCTCCGTATGACTTGGACGGGGCTCTTCTGGGGACCCTCACCGCCGCTCACAGGAAGCGCCGATTGAGCAGCCGCGGCCGACAGAAGTGCGAGGTGAACAAAGACAATCTGGAAGCGAAACCCAGCTTAATCAGGAGTTAATCCGAATCACCTCACGAGATCAATCTCCCGGACGGCATTGAAGTATAGTAACGAGAATTCCAAACAAGGTGTGCCGATATACTATGTCCATGCCGATCGGAGCAATACGTGTCGTATGTGACTGCATCGCAGGTTATGTTCCTGACGAACGCTCCGAGCTGTGCTCCCCAATCTTCCGTGAGTGTATCCGTGGCTGCGTTGGCAAATGAACGAGTCTAATCAAAATGAGTCTCCAGGTAGCATTCCATTCAACTACCGTCCGTCCACGCGTTCGGTTCCGCTTCGCTCTCAACGGATCGGACGACGCTTGCGGCGGCGGCAAAGCAAGCGTCAAATCGGCGGGCTTCCGCTTGGAGTGGCGTTAACCATTCCGCTCAGATATTTATTTCCCCTGTTCCGAAGACGGAATCATCGAGCGTCTACAGCCGAGACTGTGAATACAAAAGCCCAAACAACTGGGAGTTGTCGGAAACAGGATAAAAAGACAGCGAACATTCTGACAGAGAAATGAGACTGAGGGACGAACAAACCGTTCTTCGAATGGTGATACCGAAGTATTCGAAAAACTGATCTGCGTCGTTCCTCTCAATTCGGCTCGCCTCTGAACTACTTTTCCAGAATGAGCAGAGCGAGAACTCAGCGGGCAGAATGGGAAGTCCTCGCACGATTGTTCGCCTCCTTGAGCGGAAACATTTGCGAATCGTACGATTGCTCCCTAACGCTCCTGATAGACTCTTGGCTCGATTTCCAGGCAGTGTCGTTGAAGTATCGATGACTGGGTCGCGACGAGAATTCACGGACGAGTATTCTCAAAATACACAGACCCGCTGTGTAAACGAACCCTTTGCTGAATGCTGCTGCCGTCTCGTCTCCGGAGCCATCCTATCAGACGACAGTGGCCGCTGGCGGAGGAAATTAAAATTCGGCGCCAAGAAAACATCCGCTCCTCTGTCATCTACTCGTTGGCGTATTTAGGCCGGGGTCGTGCTATTGACCTTGTCTTGCTTGGAGTTTAGCGTTGGGGACGATGACCGCTTAAGACGTGGAGAAGTTTTCGATGTGGCATTGCGCTACCACCACCGGGCTACGTCTTCTACGTCGTCTCGAGAGATGGCTCGCTAAACGGATTCTCACCGCCAAGCGAACGCACCAAGCGGGCCAGGAATTCAACCAGAAAGTAAAGCAGACGGCCGACCTGCCCGCCGACAGGGCACACGAAGCAACGAATGAACTCTTCGGTTCTCGAGAGCTTATCCTCATATCCGGAAAATGACAAACCCAGGGAACAGAGCCATCGTGGCGGTGTTTTCGGTACGGTTTCTAGCTTGTGTTTGACGCAAGTTGAGCCGGGTCCCGAGAAGCCTCGTCTTCTCTTCGTTCGGGAAGAAATTAAAGTAAAAGAAACAGGAAATACCGTTGCGCCACGTGGAAGGTATCACATGAAAGGAAAAACCTTTCCACGAGTAGGGGGCTAGTCCATCGTTCTTCGATTCGCAAGTTCATGGCTCGCGCATTCGGAAGAATCGACCGGCCGTGTAAATGTGACTCAAGTACGCAATCCGTCTCTGAGCAGAACAATGAACGACATGGAAACGCGGAAAAGGCGATGAGCGATTCTAACCGACCATGGCAGCTTTATGCTCTAGGAAAAAAAACGAATAAAATATAGATTTCGTTTGGATGTGTTCTTCGTGAGCGGCGTCATTGCTGCCGTTTCGGGTATTATTTGTTTGCTTTAGTGTCTGGTGTTCGGTTATTCCTTCAGGGAGGAAAAAGTATTTTCCGGAGCTCGGCTGATGAAGGGAAAAGAAGTGCCTTCGCGCACTGGAAGAAGACGAAAAGTAAATCGGGCCCCGGTCGGATGCTGTGCTGTAACAGTGGAGCGGGGCTTCAGCGCCCGCTACGCCGCCCGCAGCTGGGTGTGAAGGGATGTTTTTTTGCGAAGCGATCCAAGCAGCCCGCAGGAAGCGACGAAAACTAAAAAACTCGAGAAGAAAGGAGCACAGCAAAAAGTCTTGAAGAACAAAACGAGGTCCGAGAGATACCCCATTGGGGAGGGTGGCAACGGACAGCATTCCCACCAGCATCTTCTTCGCTCAGCCGAGAAGAGCCGAGTGGGTGCCAATGAATGGAACTTAAAGACACGAATGCTTTCGTCGCAACACGAGACGATTATCAGAAGCTTCTATATTGCGCTTCCCGCAAACTCTTCACACCCGATCAAGCCATATTGAAAAGGCGCAGGCCGCTCATCCCCAACCACGGAAGTCATCGAGAAACTCATACCCTCTCTAGATGAAATCTCGGATTGTTTTCTTTCTGGATCAGAACAGGAGATCGAGATGGGCGAGCTTCGAATTGGATGAGTACGCGAATTCGAGCATGAGCACATCTTCATCGTTTTCCGTGAGGTTATCACGGGCCGACTCGGAACGGGACCTGAGACTCAAACCGGATGAGCGCTATGTGCATCTCTGCTTTTCTGCATCCTTACACTGCAGGCTTTCTCCCGCGGTTCCTGATTGCCATAGTCCTCGGAGCCGACATTGAACGGCATCCAGATATCTGCGGCGAGCTTGAGGGCAATTACCGGTGAACACGCCGGGAGGGAATCAGGTCACTTATATAACGTTACACAGAAACATTCTTCCGATGGGATGCAGCAGGAATTGTTTGAACGTTGTTCACTGAAGCTCCTTTGCTTGGCAGCGCCGAACAACATCATCGTCTCGACTGAACACACTCATTGGAGACGATTTCTTGGTCAGTACGCAAAAGGGCACATTCCCAACGGGCGATCTGCACCACAAGAACCTTTCCGAATCGCCTCCCCAGTTTCGCACCGTTAAAACACACACAAAGTCGGAACACTTCTGTGGGACGAGAGATCGATCGTGGGTCAGCCGTAATCAGCCGTTTCGAGGGAAATATTGTCTTCCCGAGGAACTTTCACAGAATCGGATCGAAAAGAATCCGACTCCTTTTCTTCGGAGTAGCGAGTGAGGCTACATTTTGGAGTCTGAGGCGAACTTTCTTCTCAACTCACCATTGGTGACGGGGTGGTCTTCCAGCTGCGCGGATCAGGACTGGAGTGTCAGCTCTGCGCGTTCTAGCTCTGCTCTTCAGCACTGACTGGTCGCACAAGGGTTTGGCCGTTTCTGGGTCAGCGACTCTCGCCCACCGCTCCCTTAACAGCGAAGCCACTTCGGAGCATCTTCAACTTCTTCAGCTCCAATAATTGATCCATGCTTGGACCGGACGAAGTTGGTTTGTAGGTTTTACCACTTCATGGCATGGCTCTCCCGGGAAACCCTCGATTCGGGAGTTACGGAAAGGAGCGTGCCGCGGGAACTCGATCTGGCGTCGGAACTCATGACTCGAAACTCGAAGCCCGACAGAAGTGGCGAGCGCTCTGGTGTAGGAGATTCCAGCGGAACGCGTTCGCCTGCTGTGCCTACACAGCGTACATTCTACAGAATCCGAAAGCGGGTCACGGAAAGTACGGAGGCCTCAGAGGAATGTCGGGCGCCACAGAATTGCGTAATAGCCAAAGGCCAACGTACGGAGAAACGAAGAGGCGCAACATTTCGGCTGTAAAATATACTGTGATCGGATTTCTTACATCACGCTCCGCATGCATCTGTTCCCCGGATTCTAGTTGCTCGCTCGATGCAGGTGCTCTCCGTCAAACACCGAGCAATGCTTTCCGGAAAGGAAAAGTCATCCCCATTTGAAGTTGCCGAGCAGGATGAACAATGGGAGCTGACCGTGAGCCAAAGGAATCTTGGAGTTGCGCCGCCGATTGGTTGACGATGGCCATAGGACTTTACGCTGGGCATGGAAACGTTCTGCAGCTCGTTCATGGGCATGTGCTCGATTTTTGCCTCGTCACAGAAGAACACCGTCCTAGAGGATACTCAATTTTCGGAAATTTTCCTCCCGCTGGTTTGCGAACCGCCAATTTGCTCGACCAGCATTACATACATTGGCGAACTGAGACTGCTATCCTGTACACCAAGAACGGCGCATCGAGCTGAGAGAAAATTATAAATAATTGCTTGCTGCAAAAGCACGCAAGAATTTCGTCCGAGGGTTCCCGAGTGAACAATCATGATGGAAGTTTCACCTCTCTCTAAAGCATCGTGGAGGGCTCGTAGTATTTGCCCACCATCAGATGTCCCTGTGTCCCTCTCCTCGGCTTCTCTTAAACATCTCCTCCGATCTCGTGCTCTTCAGATGCTGTGCTCGCTTGAAAGCGAGATGTCACGCTTCCTCAGAATAACTTTCTTCCTCGGTGAGTGAAGCAACGCCTTAAAATTCCTTCCCTTAACCTTGACGAGGGTGTTCATGACTATTGTCCCTGAACGCTGAGTCCAGCTGAGAACGTCTGTGAAGCTCGTCCCTCAGAGAAGACATGTCCTCTCAAGAAATACTTTTCATCCTCGTGAAGCTGCGGCGCTCTTGCCGGTCATCACCTCTGGCGCGATCATCGAAACTGAACGATGCTCTTTCGATCGACTCGACATATGCTCCCGCAGCTTCATGTTTTTCGCTCTGAATGACAGTATCCCGACGGGCAAAGAAGAGCTGGAGCAGGTTTGCAGGTATCTTCAACTCCATGATTTGCTTATCTGTGATCGAAGCGGTTCCCCGAGCGAGAAGAATTTCTGATCAGCTCCGACTGGTCTGTCGAATTCCAGGACAGAGAGTGCTGACTTGAAATGCCTCAAGGACTTTGAAGACGCTCAGTGTCTCAGAGGTATTTCTTTCGCCGTCTTCAAAGGCTTCAGAGAGGGAATCATGGACGAGCATATGGGAAAATGTGATTTGGCCTCCCCGGGCAGACAACGTAAGTAACAAAGTGAATAGAAACGCGGGGAAGAGAGGGAACGAGAACGTCTTCACGAGACGATCGAGATTCGAAAGATAACACCCGCCCTGGGTGATATGGATTTCCTCTTTTCGATGGCGGATATTCCAGGATACGACAAATACGTTCCCTGCATCAATCGTGCTGGTAAGAAGATCAGCCTTTGCATGCGGATTCTGGTTCAGAAAGCGGAATCTGTTGAGAGGGATATTGAGAAGAAATACCGTATTCCGCTCGGATGCTGGTGAGTATCTCTTTTGCAAAATGCCCTATTGATATAAAACTCATTCTATGTAAATATCGGATTCAGCGCAGAGCAATCACGGAGCCAGCCAGCGGAATTCCGGAAAAAAATCACTAGTCTTACGATGGGCGAACAATTGTAATTTTTAGCGGGGACGAGTCTCATGGCGCGTTCCGTCAGCGATATATTTTCGTTTGAGTCATTCGGTATTGGCTTTCTCGAATTCAAAGACACCATGAATCATCACATTTGCTCAGACATTGAAGCATCGTTTTATATTTCAGCGCTTTCAATAACTTTCTGTCGTGCGTGAAGGAAGCGACCGATGCCACATGCGATTCCGATCATACGTCTTATGTCGATGGCTTTTTGAATAATATCGCGGGTCCAATTTTGAGCACCACTTGCGAATCGTATCCGGTAGATTCGTGTGGTTCGTATCCCAAGCTGACTTTGCGAGCACCCGAAGCGAGAACTTTTATGGTCCCACTGATTAGCGCTATCAAAACGCTCGGTTGAATGCTCATTGAAGGGGTGGAAGTTATCCTGGCAGCTGACGCCGTTGTCCTCGGATCAAGGAAATAGATGAGTTCATGTTCTCTAATGCCTGCGCCTCAAGATTTCATGGTATTCCATCGGTGTTCAGTGTGCTCCGAACGACTCGGTTCCAGAACTTTCGAGTTCATATTTCAATATCAGTCGAGCTCACACAACGAATTTCAAATCTCCAGCCTCTCGGAACCGAGCAACTTATAATATAATGTAGAGAGGCGATCAATAAAGACCATCGATACTGAATTACATGAGAAACGAAAGCCTTAACGCCTCGATCCTGAGCTTTCAAGTCGAACGGAAGCTCTCCTATCGTTGTTTACGAGGCGGTCATCGCACTCCATGAATGGATTGATTTTGAAGATTCTCTATAGATTGTTTGGGAGAAGATGAAGGAAAGGTGCGTTCTCCAGGGTGTTACGGACTGCCTGGAAGGTAGGTGGACGGAAAGAAGTTTCAGTGAAACCTGCCTTATTTTTACTGAGGCGGGAAAGGTGTGGTATTATTCCTATGCGATCTAGCTTCTCCCGAAGTGAGTGAATCAGGAGAAATGGTCGATTAGTTGCTCACACGTCAATTTACCTCTTTTTGAATCCGATAAATTTCGAGACTGCATTGCCGAAGTGGCACGAAAATCGAGATTCGCAACTCTTTTAGGAACTCTTGAGGAATTTGCAATGTCGGGGGCGTACCAAATCCTCTTCTCACGCAGCTGTTCTAAGAACGCTCGAAAAAACGTTTCCGTTCGACATTCTTCCCGGTTCTCGAATGAGAATCCAACGCTCATGGAGTGTGGGGCAGATCTCTCGAGCGAAAAATCCCTTCCTCTCCTCGAATCTGCTGTTTTCGGCCGAAGCTGAGTCAATTCGAGCAGTTAAGATATCCACGAGTGTCCAGATGTTCGGTGCCACGTATCCTGGAAATCTAGACTCACAGCGCTCCTGTGAAGGGAGACCGAATTCCGACTTTGTGACGATGGTCTTCTGAAGTCCGGATTCCCCATGTACCAGAATATTCGAGTCCGTTCGGGCCAGGGGATCTGCTGTGGCACGCCAGAGACCCATTTGTCCCTCGGGTTAGGCTGCGGTGTAGGAGGCTCATTCCAAGTGGCGGGAGATCGAGGGTGATGATCGCTGTCCCGCACCTGATCGCGTTCAAAGTTGTGGTGGTAGCGCGTTGGCGCTGTGTGTGTTTGCATTCCGTTCTAAGCTTTCATATGTAACAAGTTTTCAGAATTTTCGCTCAATGGGACGAAGCATTACGTGCTTCGAAAACACTACTTGCGCTGAGAAGCTCCCTCCAAGAGCTACGTTTCCCGTAAGTCGGAGGAGCCTCAAGCATCCATTTTCTGAAATTGATCCATATGCCAAGTTTAGGTATCGCGATTAGAAACGACGCCGCTGGGAGGAAGGAATATACCGAATTCACTCCAACCGATGCGATCAGACTCTCAGGAAATCGAGATTTGTTGGGGGAGCTGAAACTGGTCGTGACCGACGGGAATTCGGAATGGAAAATCCATAGATTTTTTGCTTTCGCTCGCAGGGACAGATTCTGGTCATTCTGTTCGCGTCAATTGGCAACCATCCCGAGAACATTTCTGGAAAATTTCGTCCGTTACAGACACGTCCTTGAGCAATCACGATACCCGTGAATATTTTCAAAATGGGCGCTCGTCTCCCCCGATGGAGCCAATAACTGGCTGAAATTCGTTCTAAATACAGCGAATGCAGCAAGGAGATGGAGGTCCTCAGACCATGCAGTGTTTCAAATCCGGAGGGTATCGAGCCGGGCTCGCTGAGCGGTTAGAGAGCCTGGAATGGGAGAGGAGAAAGCCTTCCAAAACTACGGGGAGCAGCAACAGCGGGCAAGGCGAGCCGTGGGGAGAGCTCAGGAGGGAAACGGAAGAAAAACGTGTCTATACGTGCTAAGCGCTCTGCGACATAAAAATGTCGATGCATCTCAAGAGAATCAGGAGACTAGAGAACCTAAGGATGGGACGCTGAAAAATAGCACGGTTGACTAAATCCTGCCGTCATCAAATGATGAATCACCTCGTCAAGGTTGAACGGAAAATCTCGTTGAGTTTCCCCTCGGTCACGGGAGCTTCCTTACGAGTTCGAATTCAACACCCGCACTGGATGCCCGTTCCCTTCCGCCCGATGCCTCCGAACACGTCGTCAAACTTGGTCCTTTGCTAGCCCAGAACGCTGGCTTCAGCTTCTCCGACTTGTTGACTTCCATCTCGAACAAAGTTTCGACCAGACCCACGTGGGAAACACGATAGAACGGCGGATGCTAACTCCGTCTGCTCCGGTCTTCCTGATTGGGTCCACCATGAAATATCCTTCTTTTTGGTATTCGAATTTGATACCCCAATGGATGCTCTTTCGACGAGCTAAGACGAGCAGAATTATTGTCGCTTCGTTCCATAATTGTCGATAATTGTTAGCAATTTCGCGAACCTCACGCGCTGCATGAGCTTCAATATCATTCCAAATCTGTGGGCTATGCAGCACCTATCGCTAACGGATGTATTTATCCCACAGATCGAATGGAGAGCTGGTGAGGATGCATAGGGATCCGCTGTCTGTATCGGTGACGCTTGATGGCCCCCGTAATCCTTTCCCTTGTCTCGTGGACCCCTGGAAGCTTGCCATGGTCCAGTTTGAAGAACACTGATCGAAACCGATAACCTACCTCGCCAGAGCATGTTCGGTCCCCCGAAGCGGTAACTTCCGGGCAACTATTCCCAGGGTGGCCTCCCGAAGCTCTCGAATCATGGGATGAACCTTTCTGGGTCAGCCTTCTCCCATTTTCGGAGCTGCCGAGAGTTTAGATTCACCGCACTATCAGGAGAAGATGTCATCAGTCGCCGTCGGCAGGGCTACCAGCTCAACTTATTCCTCTTTTAGGACCCACTGACAGTTCCGCGGAGCTCACGAGTGATTACAGTCTTGGAGTTCAAAGCGACTAGTTCATGCCATCCTGCCAAACGAGCGGCACCCTACAGGATGCTGCAGCGACGTCACCCCCACCTTGATCGCTGGCAGAGGTGGCTCTCAGCCGAGACCCCGAAAACACCATGGGGCATCCGAAGTCGCGAATGCTCTTCCATCCATGGAGCAACAACAAGCTGCCCGCAGACCGGGAGCGTGAGAGCCTACTTTCCAGGGTTTATAGTTTTGACACGATGAAGCGATTCAACGTCGAATTTCTGGAGCTGGAGGAAAACCCACGAGGAAGGCTTCAGAAGCAGCCCAATCCCTGACTCGGTCTGTCACGATAATCCACCAATCCAGTTGGAAATTTTGATCAATAACGAGCGAGCTGGTAGACGGTAAGTGACAACGAGTTAGCAAGGAGCAATAAGTCGAAGAAGAAAATCTTTCTGGAAGCCCCTGTTCCAGCCATCAAGGCAGAACAGCGCGAGGAAGGTAGGTTGCTGTAGTATAACAGCGGAACTCCTATCAATAGCAATGAATAACCATACCCAATGCCCAAGATCCGAGTCAATGCCTACAGAGCGATTCTAAAACCGAAGCGAGTCAGGTTTCAGATTCATAATGCCGCCGCAAAGCGATCGTGGAGAAACATCGAATGACCAGCACATCTCAGAATCAGCTCTCTCTTAGAGAGAGGCGGAATCACCGCTCCCGATGATATCCCGCGACCAGTCACCGGGCGGACTCACACGCGAGTCTAAACTCGAATTCGGGTGTTCTCTTCCGCTAGTGGCGATGGTCGTCAGCTCGCTCTGACTTGTTTAGAGACTACGATTCGAACGGAAGCATAGGTTGCCAGCTTCCGGGTGCAGAAACACCCCGAAAGCCGGCCTGTCGCACGAAAACATCATCCACGCCGAGCGGTGACGACCAGCAACAACAAGTGAGGGGTCGGCCTCAGCGCCTGTATTTGCGTTTATCTCACTTTCGATAGTCGATTCAGATCGCGATCTTCCGGGGGACTGGTTTCGCTCGATAAGTGACCGCTTGTTAGGATTGGAGAGTTTTTCTTTCCCGAATTCTGCTTCCTGGCTCGGATATTCCACTGCAACTGTGTTCAGGTATACACTCATTACCTATGTGAGGCAAGACTTGAAACTCTGTCAATGCTGGTTCTCCGATGGATCTGAACTCCAGCGTTTCCATCGTTTCTAGACACTTGACATGGCCGATGAGGTTGGAAAAGCCCAGACGGCTCAGGCTCAGGGCGACACAATTTTCGGGAAGATAATACGGAAAGAGATTCCGACGAAATTCATTTACGAAGATGATCGAGTGAGTCTCTGAGTTTCCGTGAGAACGAACGCATCAAATCGAATCACCACAGTACGAATATTCGCTTGGGTCATGCCGGAATAATCAAATAGGGAACATATGATCCGGGAAACAACTAAAGATTCGATTGTGTTCCAGTGCGTTGCTTTCGACGACGTCTCCCCTCAAGCTCCTGTGCACTTCCTTGTGATACCGAAGAAGCCGATCAGTCAATTGTCAAAGGTCGAGGAAGCCGACGAAGCTCTTTTGGGGCACCTGATGTTCGTGGCACAAAAGGTTCGAAAACCGGCTCGAAATATTTATCAGTAGAGCTTGGAAGTTCAGGCATCCATCATTTCATACCTCCTATCTATTCATTTTGGGAGATGGATAAATGATTCTGTGATTCCTGAGTTTATCAGTTCCCATGACGATATTGCATGGTTCAGCAATATATCCATTCATCTACCTATGGGTTGATGGATGGTGATTAATGAATAGTGCCTGAACTTCCAAGCTCTGTTTATCTGTCGAACCCTCGGAGTATATCAACTCATCCCCTTGAAGGATCAAAGTCGTCCCGAAACTACGATATGCTTCTTTCTGAACAAGAACTCAATGATTCCGCTCCATTTCGGAACAGGTCGCGAAAGAAAGAGGTCTCAGCAAGGGATTCCGTACCGTGATCAATGATGGCCCCGAGGGATGTCAAAGTGTCTACCACATTCACATCCACGTGATCGGAGGACGTCAGCTCAATTGGCCTCCCGGTTGATTAGACCGTGTCTTGAATCATTCTGGCGTGAGGAATCTCAGATGTGTCTGGCTTGCTTGCGTGCGTACGTACAATAAATACCTGATAGAAAACAAGGACTCGGTTCCTCGTTTAAACCATTGATTATTCGTCCGTCAAACTCCAAACTTAGGTGGTAAAAAGTTAATACCAGAAGATTTCGTCATAACTGCGCTCCACTCTGGAATTTCCGCTCATTGGGGAGGCGGAGGTGGTTGATACTGTCCTGGGTATTGCATATAAGGTGGCTGTTGTGTATTATACGGTGGTTGGTAGCCGGGAGGCATCGCGTAAGGGTTGTAGCCGCCTGGCATTGGCACCTGGTACATCGGATATGACGGATAAGCATAGAAGGGTTGCGGCATTCCTTGCGGTTGTTGAGGGTAGGGTAGGGGTACGCTCGAGTTGGGTGCTACAGGCGCTCCCTGGGTGGCGGTCGAAGGTGCGGTAGAGGGCGCATTGGCTTGGTACGACGGTGGCTGAGATGGAACAGCTGACCCTGCGGGCAACGAGGCCGCCCCAGCCAAAGATTTTGTCAAATCTTTAACCAGCTCTTCCTTCTCAGTTTTCCGAGCGAAGCAGAAATCGTTGATTTTGGTCTGGTGATTGAGGAGCAAATTCGTGAGCTCTCCGTAGAATTTTAGCCCTTCGTCCAGATTTCCCATGATTTCAGTGAAAGCGCTGTGTGCGGCGGCAAGATTTTTGAGGACGTCTTCACGCTTGTCACCACTTCCGCCGGTGCGTTCCACGAATTCCCGATGAGCGCTTTGAATTTGAGTGATGAGAGTCTCTTGCGTTTCCAGCGATTCTTTCACTCGTTGTTGTAGAGGACCGAAAGCTTTGCCGATCGCCTCAGCAGACATCGCTGTCTCGTTGATCGCACCGTCGGCAGCGAGAGCTTGCAAGAATTGATCTTTCATGTCGAGCGTCGTCGACTTAATTTCGTGCTCGAGCACCTCGCGTTCATTCCCGACTTTCTCAACTTGCTGCATCAGAGTCTTCAAAGTTTGTGTTGCGGGGACGTTGCCCGCAGCTCCGGATCCTTGAGGAATATTTCCGCTGAGCTCGGATTCTGAGCCACCCAGAAGGACCATGGAGTATCGATGCGACTGGAACTTCTGTTGAACGACCTTGTCTGCGGCGACAGCCTTATCGATGATGCTGCTGTACTTCTTGAGAGTTTCTCGCATCGGTTGGTTGAGATTGCTCGACGGGATCCGTGTCCACTTGTCCTTGAACTGATTCTTCAGATTTTGATCCGACTGCTCCTCGTCGTCCAACATTCTCCGTGACTCATCGATAATCTCGCGATTTCGCTGCAGCTGGGGACCCAACTCGTTCATTTTTGCTTCGAGGGCCTTGAGGCCACCTTTGTCCTTGACTTCTTGCGCCTTGCGCTGAATGCTCGGCGGCAGCTGAGCTCCGCCGGCCACGTCTTCGATAGCAGCCGGAAGGTTCAAGGAGGCCAGAACGCCGTTCAACACCTGTGTGGCCTGTTTGAGTTTGCTCAACTCCTGAGTGACGAGTTCACTTCGACGGAATTCTAGCTTCTGGCATCCCTGCGAGACGGATATCGGAAGGAGAGCGTCGAAAAGATTTTCTCGTTTTTCCGCAGGCATCAAAGGAGAGCTGAGAGCGATCGCCCTAGCCACCGCGGCCGGCTTGATCGTTCCGAGCTGCTTGATTTCGGGGATTCGAGCGTGATAGATGAAGTCATTATCCTTCTTTGTGTCCTCGTAGTAGCGGTTCGCCTTCCTCAATAGCTCCAGGAAGTGGTCTCCGAGGGCGACCGTTGTGTTTTGCTGCATTTTCGTCTGAACGACTCTGAGGTTCTCCAGCGCAACTTGTAGTCTGGCAAGCTCCTCCCCGACCTCCTTTTCGGCACGCGCCTGTAGGGCTTTGTGGTATTGCGTGACACCTTTGAACGCGTGCTCTTTTATGCTGAGCACGTTGAGCCATTCTTTGTCGAAGATGCAGCGCAAGTGGTCTCTAGACATGAGCTTGATCGCATCCGTGTACAGATCTTCGCAGTGGCTCGCCACTTGCGCCAGGAGGCTATCTTTCTTCCCATCCTTCGTTGCCTTGTGATAGAAACCTTCTTGAGCTTGCGCCAGACAAATGGTGTAGAGCACAGTCAGGGTGTCGGGATGTAAGTCCGCGGTGAGGCTCTCCTGGGTAACGGTTTGAGCGAAAGTTCGAAGGTGGTGGTAAACTCCAGCGGCCATTTGGAAGTATTTCGTCGAAGTCTTGAGACTTTCGTCGTCCGAGATATCGGCGCCGTGACCAGCGGCGATCTGGCTCAGCATCGCACCGTAGTTGAACAGCATGCAGCTCTTTTCGTAGCCGAGACACACGAGTGTCAGGCTTATCGACGATCCAAAGAAGCCTCCTTTATTGAAGGCGTCCTTCCACTTGAATTGCACCTGCACGTCCTGAACGGGAATTTTGCTTTCCAGGGCGCACAGTTGATCGTAATATGTTGCCATTGCGTCCACGGAAGCCTGATGCTTGTCGAGCGTCTTCCAAGTGGCACTCTTCCTCATGGAGTTCAGACGAGTCAACGCGGCAGTGTATTCTTCTCTCTCGTTCGATCCCGTGTACATACCGGAGAAGATGTTCGTCAGCGGCCTGATCAAGTCGACTTCGGAGGTCTTTTTCAAGGGGATCGCCAAATAGCCGGCCATGGTCTCACACGGTCGAAGTTTCGGTCGAAGGAGAATAGCGAAACGTAACTCGTCGAACGAGCCAGTCGATTCGATGTACTGCTATCGACTACAATACGTTCAAATCCAGCGGAAAGCTCCACTGAATCACTGCACCGCAATCTCTCGTAGTTGGCAGTGGCGGCACCAGTGATATGACATCAATGTTATGACTAAGCAGCAGCTGATTTCTGTGATTCCTTGAGAACCAAACGGACCTTCGGCGCGCGACAGGTTGGATGATGAGGCTGTGTCGATACCGATACGAAATAAATTCCTTCCTGAAGTCTGGATGTGAAAAAGCAGGACGATTCACTTCTCCGATCTTCACTGCCCAACGCAACGAATTCGCAAATGAACTTGCAACTTCGGTTCCTTGTCACAGTTCTGGAAAAATGGCCCAGGCTGCTGCTGTCGCTGATCTTGCTGACTTACACCGCAGCTGCCATCACGGCCACAGTCGCAGCGGCCCGGGTCTACCATCAACAAATGTTGTGGAAGCAAGCGCGCTCGAGAACGACGAAACCCTTGACGAAATTCATTCATTCGTTCCGAGCAGAGCCCAGTTCATTTTTGCCTCGTCGTCGCGCCGTAGGTTCACCCTAGCGACTTTCCAATATTTGGCGTTGTTACCACAACGTCATAACCCGAAACCCAGTAGAAAAACTCGAAGATGCCACCCAAGGGAAAAAGTAAGTCGTACGTTCGTGTTAGGCTACCTCGCCGTGGTTTCAAATATACTCAACTCACGATCATTCCACATGTTGAAATCGATCGATTCAGCTGGTTCTGAACATAAGATCCAGCTTTGACGATTGCTGTTGCTGGGGCGATGCCAAATCGGAAGCGATTACTTGGGAGACACCGCTATGATCTGAAGCTATGACAGTTGTAACGGAATCGGCAAGCACCCCTCAACCCCTTCCACCCTGTTGATGATTCACTGACCGGATCTCGGTGTTTGTAGCTCTAGCTCTAGAAATATTGACAGTTCCCAAGGAATATCTCCCAGACCATTCGATTTATCTGGTTCTTCTCGGGAACCCATGCGTCGCCACGACCTGAGTGTTCGCTGTTCACCAGGACACGGCGGCTAGAATCATCTGTCGCAACATTCCATTCTATGTTCGACCCGGCCGGCAACGCTGGAGCTCAGATCTGTCCACTGTATCTGATCCGCATGTCGATGTTGCGAGGTGGCGCTCCTGATAATCTGCAATCGAAAATTGCCTGTCCCGGATTCCTCCTGCTTTGCCCGAGGAGTATGATGCATCCACGGAGAAAAATGTTCCCAGCAAGCCATCTGCGATGCCTGCCCGTTGAGACTATTCCCGGCCTGGAAGCTCTCCTTACTGAGCTTATTGTGGATCTAATTATGATTTCAGGCAAAAATTACAAAGGTCGCTCGCGTCATTTCACATCCCCCGAAGAAGTAGAGGCTCAACAAGCCAAAGAGGAGAAGGAGAGGGCATGGAGGGAACGGAAGAACGTTGGAGGTGACGAAGACGACGAGGAGAACTCTGAGGAAGAAAGCGAGGAAGAGTGAGTTCTGTTTCTGGTTTCCGCTTACGAAGCTTACGATCCCACGATGTCGAATTCGGTTGGACTCCGGTGAGACTTCGACCAAACATATTCACTATGAGTTTCTCCAACTACGGAATATCTTTTTAGATCGTCAGAGGGATCATCTGACGAGGAAGGAGCCGAGGAGAAAAAGAAAGGCGTTGAGGGTTTGATTGAAATCGAGAACCCGAACCGAGCTGCTCCGAAGCCAAAAAAAACCACTGACACCGTAGAACCCGAGAAAGCCCCCGAGCTTAGCCGGAGAGAACGCGAAGAAATCCAGAAGCAGAAAGCCCGAGCTCATTATGAGAAAATGCACGCCGCAGGTCGCACGGACCAGGTAGGTCTCGTATAGATGGATACATTTGCCTCGAAACGTCGTCGGTCTCCCTCCGATTTTGATACTCCAATCCTCTGCGAGATTCGATCGATGGTCGAATCTGAATCAAGTCTGAAGCCCAGACAACCAGATCTAATAAATCTAAGAGTTCTGTCCACTTGTCTAGGCTCGTGCGGATCTTGCCCGATTGGCTATCGTTCGCAAGCAGCGCGAAGAACAGGCTCGGAAGAAGGCCGAAGAAAAACGAATTGCCGAGGAGAAGACTGCTGGAGCGAAGAAGTAACGTTTCTTGTTGAATGGAGTGGAACAAAAATATCTAAGGAGCACACTCTCTACAATACATCCCGCTGCTTGTTCACGCGCGATGGGAAGTTAACAGTTCGTTTTGTGGATGAAGTTCCCCATCAACGGATAATAATTACGCCACTGGTTCCAACTTTGGCAGATATATTCCACACCTCGTAGATCGGGGAAACGTCGACTGAATAATTTCAACTGGAAGTGAATGTCGTGAGTTGTTTTGTTTGCAATCCGAGCTTCTCGCCCAAGGTATCCTTTTCGGCCGATAATGTTCATACAAACATCGATGGAAGGACAAAAAAGCTAATATGATTATCAGTGTGCGTGGGAGACCGCATTTATGTACACTTCGTAAAGCAGAGCGAGGAGCCGAGCCGGTCTTCAGTGAATAAAGGTCTTTGAGACGACTGTTTCCAACCCTATTTTGTGTCTTCGTCGACTGGCCTTCACTATAGATGGAGAGCCAGTGAAAACCATTCCCGCGGCAGCGTTTCCCGAGTCGACTGTCCTGTTCAGGCCTATAATGAGGGCGCACGCCACCAATCTGGGGGCGACTTTGAGTCCGAGCGGTAGGTTACGGCTCAGAGAAACATTCTTGTTGTTCCCATTTAGAGAACGAGCTGCTGCCTGTCGTAAACTGAAGAAACACAGGAAGAGCTCACTCGAGCTCAAGTGCTGAAGGGGAACACTGCGAAAAGAACGGTGGCCATCAAAGCGGATTCATCTCAGAGCGCTTCCCCAACCCGATTGGATATTGAGTTTTCGTGGCGGAAACTACGAAGCTATCGCCGGAATAAAATGGGGTAGGGATGTCTTCGACAAGGGAAAAGCACCGTGTATAGAGTCGTCGGGAAGACGTAGGGATTTCCGTCGCCTTGCTCCTACAAGGTAATGAGAGGGCTCTGCGGCGCCCTGTACAGCACTCCCGGGATTCATGGCTTCCTGACCCAAAGTTCCGGGGCGCTTCTGGAATTATGCACTTCCGTTGAGTGAAGCAAGCGAACCTCAATTGCAACCGACTTCCAGAAATATGAGGTCCAAACCAAGTTGAGAGCGTTTTGAGAGTTTCGAGACGAACGACGGTTTCCTCGCCTCTACTACTTTCTCGCAAACTTCGGAGAGGATGGCCGATCCCGTTCCTGTAAAAAACTAACATCAAACTCAGCACAGTATGCTTCCATTCTGTGTAAGGCGTGCTGGACAGTCAGTGCATAGTCCCAGAAACGAGCAACCAAAGACTCCGGTCAAACAGTCCCGTTCGTCTTTCCAAAAGAGTCACAAGCTGAATTTGGGGGTGGTATTTTTTCGTCGGGAATTCGAGGCCGACTTCGTTTCGGCCATAATTCTGTCAGTGCCCAGACTTTTCCAAGAATCAAGAATAGATCGTTAGAGGATTCCGGGGAAATCATTTCAACTCGTGTCCGACGTGGATGTGACGAGAATCCCGGCCAGCAGATGGTTTTGAAAATGACCATTCCTCCCGGAAGTTATCAGGAAAACGTCAAGCTATCGGATCGGACTTGCGGGGGACGCACTCGCTGGAAAACAGATTGAAGTTATCTCGTTTCCTCGAAAAATGGCAACCGATTTCATGAACAACTTCTTTGGTTTCGAGGGTGATTTTGGCGACCGAGGGCGGAGAACTGAATGAGGGTGATTTCCGGTGAAAATCCCAAATCGTTGCATCGACCTCAATCGATCGTTGTATCGATCAATATTCGGATGCTTTACCATTTTCTGCGTGATTTACCCCCAAGGGGATACTTCCAACTCCGCCTAGTTGAGGAGCTAGGAGGGGTAATGCGAGGAGGAGCGAGGAAAACGGAATCAGCCAACGGGGTGAGCCTCGGAAAAAGGAAGGATACGATCGCTTGTCACTCTGCGAGGAAATAAGATAACTTCAATCGGTCTTATAGCGAATGACCGGCTTCCATTTGCGCGTCGAATGCGACCCCGACAATGGTCAATAAAAAACCTTTTCCTGGCCGCGATTCCCATCCAATCTACTTTGGAAAAGGATCGGGATGACCGCCTAAAATGCGAGAGTTGACAGCGTTATGCCCAAAACAAATTCGGGCCCTGAAAATCCCGATGATAAAATGCCACCCTGTACTACTGCGAGGGATTGGGACTATCCTAGCTGGAGCTCCTAACTTCTGACTACCAACTTATGACTGCCATCTTCTATCTCTTAACTCCTCACATCTAACTTCGGACTCCCAACCTCTTACTCCTAACTGCTGACTTCCAACTCCCAACTTCCGATTTCCAACTGCCAACTCCCGAATTCCAACTCCCAACTTCAACTCTTGACCACCAACTGCTCACACCCGACTCCCGGCTGCTAAACCCCAACATTAACTTCTAGGTCCCAACTTCTGGCTGGATTCTCCTCACTTCTAATTCTTAACCCCCAACTGAAACCATTCGGTTTCTGAACTCTTGTCCCATTCGCGGCTTCCCCCGACTTCTAGCTTCCAACTCCCGACTTCTGGCCTCTAATTCTCGGCTCCTGACTTCGAACCTCAAACCTCAGCGAGCAGCGTGCTGACGTGCTTCCCGAAACCCGATTCTCGTCGACCATTGACTGAGCCTCGAGCACAGTTCTGCTAATCTCCACGATCTCGTCAAAGTAAAGGTCTTCAGGAGTTCTCGCGGGGTGGATCTTATCGGGCAGCCTCATGGAGCCCCGCGGATCATGATATCTTCTCGCATGCCCAGAAATCTACAGACTTTGGACCCCGCGGTCGATGAGCCCCCAAAAGATCACTTGCGCCATGAAGTCAATGAATACACAAATCAATGAATGCGGAAAAATACACTCGGCAACTTCGTCAAACCCAGCCTGTCTGGAGCACTGGCATAGGTGGAAAACTCATGGGTTGGATCTCCAATGACAGTGTGAGGAATTCACTGAGAGCCGGCCTCTTTGCAAAACTAGCGCGTTCGAAGGAACCTACACGACGCGATGATTCTCCCGGCGGTCAGCCAACGAGAAGTCGAAGACGCCTTCACCACCTCGACGATTCTCGAAGATATTCCAGAGGAAGATGAAATGGTTGTTTTAGAATGAGTGCCGGGAATTCGCTGTCTCGGTGTCTCGGAGTGAGAATTTCGAAGCGCCCTTGTGAACATTGACATAAGTGAAATGTTCATAAGCCATACCCCGAAGATAAGCCGTAGTCAAATTTTCGGACCCCAAGACGAATATAAGCCATGGCATATTTCTCAGAGAAACACGGTATATCTCGGGGCTTATAACCTCTGGGCGTAAACTGCCGATCCCTACTTCAGGAGGACTGATAGTAGCACCTCGGTGATTTCATTATGACCGCTGGTCTGCAACGACTTTCCATTCGAGCTCAGTTGTGAGGCATAGCCGACCACTCCCTCACCATAAATTGGCGGTTACCTGTTAGAATGTAAGACGACGAGGAGCAGTCGGATCAAAATCTGATCCAAGAACCAGTTGAAGGGGAAGTGGATTCGGGTTGCGGCTTCTCAAGAGGCAAGTGTCATTACGACGAACAGGATCGTTATTCTCGCCGGACCAACGCGCGAGTCGACAAGGACGACAATCCGGTTTGGAACCCACGCTTATTAACCGCGGGGCTCCCACCTCGTTGTTAACAGCCCTAACGCCCGTATCTCTGCCGGGGCTCTTCGCTGTAGAGAATCGAAACCCCGTAGAATCTTCCAAAGCAGAGGCGATCGATGCACGGCGCTAAGCCAGACATGATGTCGACCGTCATCAGCACGGAGTTTATGTATGGTCGACCGTGGGACCGACTGAGGTTCCGTAGCTCATCGCTTCATGAACGTGCGCGTGCAGTGTTGGTTTGTTCTTAGGATGTGCACATTCTCGCTGTGACGCTGTCAGTATCTCCGACTTCTGTTCGACACGTACCAAGGCTGCTTCCTTCGTCCATGGGTCGACTTTGATCCAATCGTGAAAGGAGCTATGAAGGGTGGACCGAGCGGTCAGGAGTCAGGACGCTGCATAGAAGGCTCCCCTGTTCCTGCCACAGAGGCTATTGCTACGATCGAGGAGGGCTCGGCTAACCTACCGGGGTGATACCAGCCGCACTTGAGACAGGTTCCTTTCCGCGATTCAGGTCCTTAACGACAACGATGACGTTCACTGTAGCTACGCTTTTCGATGTTTTTGAGTTGAGCGCGTTTCGAAAACAGGGCTTGGCGACGTACAATCAGCAATAGGAGCAGTCGTGGTTAGCGTTCACCGCAGAGCAAATTGACTCGATCAGTTGCTCCGACCTTGCTGAGTAGATCTCAAATCAAGTCGAAGGCGCCTCACTACCGGACTGCGTTGATCAGCATCGCATCGCCGACCGCAGCCGACTTCCGGTGCCGAAGAAAGGTCCAAACTCTCCAAGAAGGGAGAGCGAGTGAGGGATCCCTTCGCTTCTCTTCTTGGTTGTCCGGCGTCTTGACGCAAGCTTCCCTAGCTTGGCCGCGAAACCATGCTTTGGAAAACAAGCCCACCGAAAACCGGGAGCGCGCATGATGATACATTCGTCCGACTCGAATCCCCTCTAGGCGGTTCGGATGTTCTGGAACGGCATTTGTGTCGGCTTCTATACCGTCCCTCTGTTCTCCAGGAACGCGTTCTTCTGGAACGCTGTTGCTCCATTCATCTGTTCCCAAGAACCGCATATCTAGAGAATGTGGTCGAATATAATTCTTGGTGTGCTCTCTTCGTGTAGTCCTAGTCTTTTCTGTGTTGGACACTCAACATCTGGGATTTCTTCGCATTCAAGAAGCACATGTTCCATAGTTTCGTCTTCCTTCCGCACCGTTGGCAGGTCGCTTCGATGTCCATGTATTTTGACATCGTGGAGGACACACCGTCCCGAATTGGCCTGTCTGGTGTGAAGTAAACAGACAACCTCCGTGACGAGTCGACTCGAATGGACTCTCTCCCAGCGTCGGATGAACGCATGGCCCAATGTTTTGGTTTTACGCTGATCTAAAATGGCGACGCGCTGTCCGCAGTGCAGTGTAGTTACGTTACGGAGAGTGTCGGTGCTGCTTACCGCCGAGCCTATCATGTAAGATCCAGTCGGACGATGATTGGTAAAGCAATGAGCTGCCGAGGAATACGATCATAGTCGTTGGACGCGAGTGCGGGACGCAAACCTGCTCGTGTTCTTCTCAGCTCACTCGGAGCTCTCTCTCTCTCTTCGGTGCGGATGAGCTGATCGAAACCAAACGTCAAAATGTCCAAGCTCTCACGATCTTGTTTGAGCTGCTGCCGGCGTGTACTTGATTACCGGCTCAATCCCACGGTGCCACTAGGACCCGATCAGTGGTACCGACGGAACGGTTTCTCCCTGCCGCTGCACCCCTTCCAGCTTGCTGCCTGGATAATGTTGGGTATATTCCTCTTTCTCTACTACTCGGCTCTGATACCGAACGTGTCTAGCGTGTGCGCCCAAGAAGTTCTCATCATCATCATGTCAGTGAGCGTGCTCATTCATCTCCTGTCACACTTGGTTTGCATGGCGATCAACCCCGCCGACTACAGTGTCCTCGCGAAAAACTTTCAAGGCCGTAGGACGTTCGACAGAACGAAGCACAAACATGTGATAGAGAATCAGTACTGCTACATCTGCGAAACGAGGGTCGGTGCTAAGAGCAAACACTGCTCAGCGTGCAACAAGTGTATTGGAGAGTTCGATCATCATTGCAAATGGCTCAACAACTGTGTCGGCGTCCGCAACTACCGCTGGTTTTTGCTCTGTGTTGTTTCAGCGTTGTTCTGTTCCCTGCTCATTGTGAGCTTGAGTTGCCGTCTCTTGTTTGAGCACTGCATTTCAGTGACAGTTCTCAAGCGTGCTGCTATCGAGCAAAACAAGTTCGACTGTGAGCCTCAGTATTCCAACTGTACACTGTCCTCTGTCCCCGTGGCTCATCGGTATTTTGCGACTACGCGCATCGACTACAGACTTTACGTTTTCATCCTTCTGACAACGACACTGCTCTCGCTGGCAGCCACGCTGCTACTCACTCATCTGCTGTTTTTCCACATATTTCTCTGGAAGAAGAAAATGTCCACTTACGAGTACATAGTCTCGAAGCGAGACACCCTTCGCCATCAGCAGGATCAATTGGGCTACACCGAGAGGACGGTGTGCTGCTGTTTCAAGCGCAAGCAGAAAATCAATCAGATTCGACCGTCGTCGTTGGCGAACGTCGAGGACACGATCAGACCAGAAACGGTCGAAGCGAACGGAGCCCAACAGGAGAAGAATCAACAGCATCAGTTTGAGATGGAAAAAATTGAGAAGGAGAACCTGGCGCGTAAAGCCAGCTCAAGCCATTC
The DNA here is from genome assembly GCA_037576195.1 of Phytoseiulus persimilis. NCBI lineage: Eukaryota > Metazoa > Arthropoda > Arachnida > Mesostigmata > Phytoseiidae > Phytoseiulus > Phytoseiulus persimilis. The sequence goes on along the minus strand of CM075102.1, from coordinate 51,566,376 downwards.
GCAAGTGTCCCGCATGGCCAGCAATAAGTCTCACACTTCATCAGTGATAACCCATGAGGACTTGAAGCGCAAAGGCTCCTTTGCAGCCGGGGACGTCTATATCGGAACTCCTACTGCCGAAGTGATGGTGGCGGACGAGATCAGTCGAAGGAGCTCGTCGCTCCATCGACAGGAATCCCTACAGCGGCAGGATTCCTTGCACCGGCAAGAGTCTCTACCTCAGGACCCTCCCGATTCTTCTGACCGGCCCGGATCGTTGGAAGGCAGTCGCTCTGGTCGGTCTATATCTCAGTTGTCGCTCAACAAAAATCAATATCCCTCCAGCGAGAGCGTACATCTCCCTATTGAGGCAGACGTCGTGATTTGTCAAGGCGAGAGCGCCCAGGAGGCTCTGAGCAGAGGGGATAGCATGATGAATCTCTTGCCGCAGAATTCCACGGATTCCGCCTGCCACTGTGATGAGGAGAACGCTTCATCGGGCGCTAGTAGTGGGCTTAAGAGGCGTAACCATGATTCAGGTTATTCGGAGAAGACTAAACGCAGCTCTCTCTCCAACGATATCGACCGCGACGAAGACGAGAGGAAAAGCGACGACAACAAAAAAGTCGATCCTCTCGTGCTGAAAGCCATGGAGCAGGCTATCATGAGACCGCAATCGCTGCCCGTCACAGTCTCACCTCTCATCGGCAATAATCTGAGTCCCGTGAACGCGTGAGCTTCTCGAAGCTTTTATCGTTATTTTCGCAGCAAAAGCAGCCGTCAACGGGTAATTTTGACTTCGAGCGGCGCAAACATTTCCTGAGCATGTTTGACACGGATTCCATTAATCGCAGCTAATACTACTATAAAAACTTGTGATTTTACGAACATCCAGAAAGCAAACATACTAACCCCGCCGTGGCGTGTTGATGACAGTCGGCTCATCCGTCATGGTATAATCTGGCAGAATACGGAGTGGGAAACGGAGTCAATCCGTACAACTCCATGTTTTCCACCGTGGGCAAAAGCTGTCGTGTTTCAGAGCTGTTCGTCCCTCCGATGACATGAGCGGCGTGCAATTTGATGATACTCGCGGAACGTATTTTTCTGTAGCGCGTATCAATCGAGCGTGTGCGAAATTCATCTTCAAAGTCAGATCGGCAGTAGACTACACGAAATTCGTGATTGAGGAATAATTGGACTCAGGGAGTATACCTTTGCGGAGCAGGCACGCCCGGCTGGTTCTTCGTCGCGGCCGCAAACTCAACTAAAAACCTTCTGCTAGTCTAACAGAGACCGTGGTTCACCATTTGGCGAATGTTGTTCCGAGTGCCGCGGCTCCTCTCGGAATGCCGAACGTGAAGTTCCGTGTTTGGCGATGCCGGCAAGAAACCTGGCAATGATTCTAGCTGCGGATTAGCGATCGCTTGGTGAATCTATGCGGTCACAGTCTGCCTGTTTCGTGATTCTTTTTGTTTATCCGGATAGCGGACATTCGTGAACAAAAGTTAAGAATGGCTGGCATCCCCACGCGCTCAGTCGACTACTGCACCCGAGGAGAAGCAAAGCTCGCAACATTCTGAAGCCAGCAACATAGAAAAGGGATTTCCGTTGCGGTCTTCGATCAACGTCAGCTGGCTAGATCGGAAACGTCGTCCTCTCAAGTTTCCGGACTCAGGTGTTCGAACTACAATCGCTTATTCACAGCTTGCCTGTCAACCTTCGTCTCAGTTGTACAAAGGATCGAATTCAGATATAGGTCAGTGATGGGCTTCTTCGAGGCCAGCCTCGGAATTATAGCGGGTTCCCACGTGGGACTCTCTCCGACAGTGAAATACTTGCAATATCGAGAGATTATGTTCCGCGCGCCGAGCGATTGGCGGAGTTTCCAGATGAACCTGCTTGGCGAGCGGGGGCCGGATTTCTTCCCACGGTATCTATCGTGTATGTGACTCCGTTCCCAGGTCATAGAGACGAGCGCAAACCGCGATTCGAGCCCAGGAATGCCCAAGCCGGTTCATTCTGGACAGAATACAGTTGAATCTGTGGTGAACCAAAGAAATACCTCGCTGAAGTAGTTTTCCTGCGCGTTCTGCTTATCAAACATAGTCAAGTAGAGGCTGCAGAATGCAAAAGGCAAGACATTTCTGAGGTACCCAGGAACTGCCGACGCTATTCGATATCAGTATCTCATAGAATGTCGGCCTCGACGACTGAAAACGTAAGACCGCTGTGCAGGTTTCCGCTGAATTCCCCGTATTGTTCTTTATTGTCTCCTAATAATATCATCGAGCGATACAATATCGGATTACCTCGGAAAACACTAGAGTTTGCTGCCAGGGCTGACTCGTGTGGACAGCCAAACTCGATTGTATAAACCAGTGCATAAAATGTAAATAAACTTAATCTAGGACATCACTCCGAGTATTCATGAGGATCCTTGAAACCTCGCAGATCTGACTGCTCATTGATGGTCATCGCATAATTTCGGACATCTTGTGCCGAGACGAATAACACCTGCAAGTCTGTTATCGCAATCGCGTCTCATTTCCCCCTTATCCGATACAGGGCACGAGAGTGAGGAACCATCGCAGACTTCGGAGAACCGCTCGCTCCCACATAGGTGTTTTGGGCACTTGAGCTCAGATCAGGAAGTCTACGACATTCGGATTCTCCAATTCCATCCTCCGATCCCGGAGTTATACAAGATCTTGAAGTTATCAGGGAAGCGCCAATTCCTCAATGGAAAATCCACAAGATCGCGCTTGACTGTTATGCGCCGAACTCTCGTAAGCGGGGGACTGAATTGGGGAGCGAGAGAGCAGAGCCGTTCGGGTTGGCCTTCGCCGCAAACTCTCCCATTGACTTTGAACACAGAAGCCAATCTCATGAAAACGTCAGGGAAATGCTTGGCCCCTGTAGGCTGCTCCACTTCTCCTGAGTTCATAGTTTGAGATCGATTTCAGGAAGCGTTCGTCGGAGCGCGAGCGTTCTGATATGTGTATTACTGTCATATGAGCGAGAAAGACGAGAGTCTTGTGGAGATTTGGGAGAACTGTCGTCGGTATGGACTAGAAACATACTGACCCACTATGGGATCGGGGCTATTCATACCGGATGCTGCTTTGGCGACCAACCGAGGCTTTGCGAGGCTCAGCGCTCCACGAGAACGATGCCACGAGTTCGGAGCGGTCGATACGCTCCGGGATCTGCATTATGCATTCAGCCAGGATCCCGAATCGTGATGAAAGAGTTGTTGCTTGAGAGTAGCATGAAGGAAGAAAGTTACCCTCCATCAGACGGTGTAACACTGAAGTTCGAAGAATCTCACATGTCTTCAAGTGTCTGCGATTTGACGAGATTCGTCACGATTCCGCTAGCACTTTCCTGGAGGAAGATCTTTTGCGGGAGCCCTGAACACCCGTTCCTCCATGATGATTCTCTGATGGATGATTCTTGCCGCTTCTTCGGCCAAAGCAGTCTTCTGAAATGTTTCGATACTACTAGGTGCTAAACCGACGTTCCGCGGAACCTAAAGACGCTGACCGTCCGAGGTTCTGCCGCCGTTTACCTCGGGAGTCCAGAGGAATCATATGTAGGGCAGAGCTGGAAACCATTGCTCCCGAGTTCATTGAGCCGCGCTCGAGTTGATCGCAATGAATCCTTGGAGCTCGCAATCTAGCTTGAATCTCAAAAATTGGGTGCGTCCAAAAGATCTCAGCGCTGAACTTTGACAGCTCATAACTTCGCTCCCAGGAGTCGCAGAGAGATGATAAAGTACTCAAAATACGCGGAACTCAGTCAGCTTGCTCGGATGCTGTCGATTTCGTTCTGCTTCAACGGCCTGATGACAAACGACAAAAGGCCTGCCAACACCGACGGTTCCACTGAAAGGGTCGAAAACCGGAAAACCGCGAGTTCTCGATTCCGGCGAAACTAAGAGTATGACCCCCTGTTTTCTCTTCGGAATCCTAGAATCCGTCGAAAAAAAAAAGATCGATTCGGCCTCGGAAGTTTCGATCTTTAGCCCTCTCGATCTATGTTGAGTGAATGGGAAAAATATGGGCCTTCTCGAAAAATCCTTCCGTCCAATGACGAGCCAATGTTGGATGCCGCATAGCACATTTTATAGCCGGGCTCAAGGCTTCGAAAACATGTCATCTGATCCGATCTTTGGCTCTCCACCCATAGCTCCGAATTGTGAGCCGGAATCACAAACTTCAGTTTCGCTGGCTGAGCCGTCTCATGGCTTCCAAGGGCACGATTTCCCTGGAAACCCTTTGAGAGCCTGAAATTGGATCATATGACATGTTTTTGAAACCTGGAACCCGGCTATAACATGTGCTCTGCAGTGTGTCGAATTGGCTCGTTTTCTGGGGGAGATGGAGCATTACACTGCCCGACAGTAAAAACGTAATTAGGAAGCTGAAACCGAGGATGGGGTGAACCGAGGTCGTAGATTCCGAATCTGTTAACCGTTTCCTCGGATTCGCTCTAGTTTTTTTGTTATTCCGATTTTTCGGATTTTCGTGATGTTTTCCATGTTGGATTTTTTTATCTCTGCTCCTAAGCGAGCCAGATCTGCGAAAATTTGGGGGAATGTAGAGCAGTGAGAGAATCATCTATGGTGAAAATTTCGTGCCGTTCGGAGCCACAGTCAGTGAGCTAGAAGAGATGAAAAGTCGAATTTCGTCGGTGAGCACCGAAAAGTGGCCCCTTCTCCTGCCGAAAACGTAAAAACTATAGTCCCCTTAGCCAACTTTCGAAAGCGTTTTGATAGAGAATTCAATCGCGAACATTTTAAGACTAATTTGAGCGTGCTACGACGAGCCATTCAGTTTTTATGCAGAAAAAACGAAGATGATGAAACTCGTCGGAACCAACGAAACGTCTCGTGAGGGACTGCCTTGAGTGGGGCCTTTTCGGGTCATCCCGTATAGGGGTCCAACAGTAGTCGGCCATCATGTGTACGTTTTGAAATTTTGAACGACCAGAGCAAATTACCGCCAAGCATTGGCTTCTCGATGGTTCATTGAGTCAATGAAAACAGGGTCGTCGATGAGCTTTCGGATTTGAGGTCCATCTAAAACCCCCGTCTGAAGCTTCTGAATGCTCACAGCGGGTAGCTTGCGCACGATGTAGTTGAAACATGAACCGTGTTTGCCCAATGCTTTGACGAACTGTTTCATCAAACCCAATTTGATATGCAGCGGTGGGAGAATGATTTTTTCCGTCGGAACCAAAGCGTCTCTGAGCACGTTTGACTGCGCGGGTCTCAGAAATCCCCTTGACGGCCAAGTCGTTCGAATCCAATAATCGTCATCCGCTCCGCTGTCCCAAAGACACAAGAAGCACGGGAGTTCGGTGTAACCGGCTTGTTGGCCCAAAAGAATCGAGTCGACACAAACTGGTCATTGGTGCTCCTCGTATTTGATCCTCTCCAACGCAAACGCGATAGTGTCGTAGTCCTCACGTAGTCTAATGGAATGACCGAGCGGAATCGAAGCGTACTGGTTGCCGTTGTGCAGGAGGACGCACTTCGAGCTCCTCTTCGAACTGTCGAGAAAGAGGCGCCACTCGCTGGCGTCGTATCGTGACAGACCCATGTGCTCAAGGATATTTCCTAGTGTCCAGTTTTTTGCGGCTGAAAACTGAATGGATCATCCGATCACGCTCAACTCTGTCTCAAAATGTTCGTCAATGTAATTGCTATCAAAAAGCTCAACAGAAGTTGGTTGTGGGAACGATACTTTTTTAGTCATCGGCTGAAGAAGAGGAAACTTTTTGGTGTTCTCCGACGAAAATTGACGTTCGATCTCTCCTAGCACAGAGACCGTGGCTCCGAATCGGACGAAATTTTCTACCAGGGATTGTTCTGTTATATGTCTACCAGCCGGCCTTTGGCCGACTGGAGTCGGCCGCGCTGCGCGCGGTTGGACGGCGTTCCCTGCCATCGAGGCACTTTTCTCTCCCTTCACTGGGTCAGCATTCGGATTTTGAGAAATATGGTCAGATTGACCCCGGAATCACCCCTCCAGAGTTGGGAAGTAATGCTCAGATTGGTCTCGGAATCACCCCTCCAGAGTTGGGAAGTAATGCTCAGATTGACCCCGGAATCACCCCTCCGGAGTTGGGAAGTAATGCTCAGATTGGTCTCGGAATCACCCCTACAGAGTTGGGAAGTGATGCTCAGATTGGTCTCGGAATCACCCCTCCAGAGTTGGGAAGTAATGCTCAGATTGGTCTCGAAATCACCCCTCCAGAGTTGGGAAGTAATGCTCAGATTGGTCTCGGAATCACCCCTCCAGAGTTGGAAAGTAATGCTCAGATTGGTCTCGGAATCACCCCTACAGAGTTGGGAAGTAATGCTCAGATTGACCCCGGAATCACCCCTCCAGAGTTGGGAAGTAATGCTCAGATTGGTCTCGGAATCACCCCTCCAGAGTTGGGAAGTAATGGTCAGATTGGTCTCGGAATCACCCCTCCAGAGTTGGGAAGTAATGCTCAGATTGGTCTCGGAATCACCCCTACAGAGTTGCGAAGTGATGCTCAGATTGGTCTCGGAATCACCCCTCCAGAGTTGGGAAGTGATGCTCAGATTGGTCTCGGAATCACCCCTCCAGAGTTGGGAAGTAATGCTCAGATTGGTCTCGGAATCACCCCTCCAGAGTTGGGAAGTAATGCTCAGATTGGTCTCGGAATCACCCCTCCAGAGTTGGAAAGTAATGCTCAGATTGGTCTCGGAATCACCCCTACAGAGTTGGGAAGTAATGCTCAGATTGACCCCGGAATCACCCCTCCAGAGTTGGGAAGTAATGCTCAGATTGGTCTCGGAATCACCCCTCCAGAGTTGGGAAGTAATGCTCAGATTGGTCTCGGAATCACCCCTCAAGAGTTGGGAAGTAATGCTCAGATTGGTCTCGGAATCACCCCTCCAGAGTTGGGAAGTAATGCTCAGATTGACCCCGGAATCACCCCTCCGGAGTTGGGAAGTAATGCTCAGATTGGTCTCGGAATCACCCCTACAGAGTTGGGAAGTGATGCTCAGATTGGTCTCGGAATCACCCCTCCAGAGTTGGGAAGTAATGCTCAGATTGGTCTCGGAATCACCCCTCCAGAGTTGGGAAGTAATGCTCAGATTGGTCTCGGAATCACCCCTCCAGAGTTGGGAAGTAATGCTCAGATTGGTCTCGGAATCACCCCTCCAGAGTTGGGAAGTAATGCTCAGATTGACCCCGGAATCACCCCTCCAGAGTTGGGAAGTAATGCTCAGATTGACCCCGGAATCACCCCTCCAGAGTTGGGAAGTAATGCTCAGATTGGTCTCGGAATCACCCCTCCAGAGTTGGAAAGTAATGCTCAGATTGGTCTCGGAATCACCCCTCCAGAGTTGGGAAGTAATGCTCAGATTGACCCCGGAATCACCCCTCCGGAGTTGGGAAGTAATGCTCAGATTGGTCTCGAAATCACCCCTCCAGAGTTGGGAATTAATGCTCAGATTGACCCCGGAATCACCCCTCCGGAGTTGGGAAGTAATGCTCAGATTGACCCCGGAATCACCCCTCCGGAGTTGGGAAGTAATGCTCAGATTGGTCTCGGAATCACCCCTCCAGAGTTGGGAATTAATGCTCAGATTGACCCCGGAATCACCCCTCCGGAGTTGGGAAGTAATGCTCAGATTGATCTCGGAATCACCCCTCCAGAGTTGGGAAGTAATGCTCAGATTGGTCTCGGAATCACCCCTGCAGAGTTGGGAAGTAATGCTCAGATTGGTCTCGGAATCACCCCTCCAGAGTTGGGAAGTAATGCTCAGATTGGTCTCGGAATCACCCCTCCAGAGTTGGAAAGTAATGCTCAGATTGGTCTCGGAATCACCCCTCCAGAGTTGGGAAGTAATGCTCAGATTGGTCTCGGAATCACCCCTCCAGAGTTGGGAAGTAATGCTCAGATTGGTCTCGGAATCACCCCTCCAGAGTTTGGAAGTAATGCTCAGATTGGTCTCGGAATCACCCCTCAAGAGTTGGGAAGTAATGCTCAGATTGGTCTCGGAATCACCCCTCCAGAGTTGGGAAGTAATGCTCAGATTGACCCCGGAATCACCCCTCCAGAGTTGGGAAGTAATGCTCAGATTGACCCCGGAATCACCCCTCCAGAGTTGGGAAGTAATGCTCAGATTGGTCTCGGAATCACCCCTCCAGAGTTGGAAAGTAATGCTCAGATTGGTCTCGGAATCACCCCTCCAGAGTTGGGAAGTAATGCTCAGATTGACCCCGGAATCACGCCTCCGGAGTTGGGAAGTGATGCTCAGATTGGTCTCGAAATCACCCCTCCAGAGTTGGGAAGTAATGCTCAGATTGACCCCGGAATCACCCCTCCAGAGTTGGGAAGTAATGCTCAGATTGGTCTCGGAATCACCCCTACAGAGTTGGGAAGTGATGCTCAGATTGGTCTCGGAATCACCCCTCCAGAGTTGGGAAGTAATGCTCAGATTGGTCTCGGAATCACCATCCAGGGTTGGAAAGTAATGCTCAGATTGGTCTCGGAATCACCCCTACAGAGTTGGGAAGTAATGCTCAGATTGACCCCGGAATCACCCCTCCAGAGTTGGGAAGTAATGCTCAGATTGGTCTCGGAATCACCCCTCCAGAGTTGGAAAGTAATGCTCAGATTGGTCTTGGAATCACCCCTCCAGAGTTGGGAAGTAATGCTCAGATTGGTCTTGGAATCACCCCTCCAGAGTTGGGAAGTAATGCTCAGATTGACCCCGGAATCACCCCTCCGCAGTTGGAAAGGAATGCTCAGATTGACCCCGGAATCACCCCTCCGGAGTTGGGAAGTAATGCTCAGATTGGTCTCGGAATCACCCTTCTAGAGTTGGGAAGTAATGCTCAGATTGGTCTCGGAATCACCCCTCCGGAGTTGGGAAGTAATGCTCAGATTGACCCCGGAATCACCCCTCCGGAGTTGGGAAGTGATGCTCAGATTGGTCTCGGAATCACCCCTCCAGAGTTGGAAAGTAATGCTCAGATTGGTCTCGGAATCACCCCTCCAGAGTTGGAAAGTAATGCTCAGATTGATCTCGGAATCACCCCTCCAGAGTTGGAAAGTAATGCTCAGATTGGTCTCGGAATCACCCCTTCAGAGTTGGGAAGTAATGCTCAGATTGGTCTCGGAATCACCCCTCCAGAGTTGGAAAGTAATGCTCAGATTGGTCTCGGAATCACCCCTCCAGAGTTGGAAAGTAATGCTCAGATTGGTCTCGGAATCACCCCTCCAGAGTTGGAAAGTAATGCTCAGATTGGTTTCGGAATCACCCCTCCAGAGTTGGAAAGTAATGCTCAGATTGGTCTCGGAATCACCCCTCCAGAGTTGGAAAGTAATGCTCAGATTGGTCTCGGAATCACCCCCCCAGACTTGAAAAGTAATGGTCAGATCGGTTCCGGAATCACCCCTCCACGTTTTGAAAAGTATGGTCAGATTGGTTCTAGAATCACCCCTCCACGTTTTGAAAAGTATGGTCAGATTGGTTCTAGAATCACCCCTCCAGCTTTTGAGAAGTATGGTCAGATTGGTTCTAGAATCACCCTTCCGGAGTTGGGAAGTAATGCTCAGATTGGTCTCGGAATCACCCCTCCAGAGTTGGGAAGTAATGCTCAGATTGACCCCGGAATCACCCCTCCGGAGTTGGGAAGTAATGCTCAGATTGGTCTCGGAATCACCCCTACAGAGTTGGGAAGTGATGCTCAGATTGGTCTCGGAATCACCCCTCCAGAGTTGGGAAGTAATGCTCAGATTGGTCTCGAAATCACCCCTCCAGAGTTGGGAAGTAATGCTCAGATTGGTCTCGGAATCACCCCTCCAGAGTTGGAAAGTAATGCTCAGATTGGTCTCGGAATCACCCCTCCAGAGTTGGGAAGTAATGCTCAGATTGGTCTCGGAATCACCCCTCCAGAGTTGGAAAGTAATGCTCAGATTGGTCTCGGAATCACCCCTCCAGAGTTGGGAAGTAATGCTCAGATTGACCCCGGAATCACCCCTCCGGAGTTGGGAAGTAATGCTCAGATTGGTCTCGAAATCACCCCTCCAGAGTTGGGAATTAATGCTCAGATTGACCCCGGAATCACCCCTCCGGAGTTGGGAAGTAATGCTCAGATTGGTCTCGGAATCACCCCTCCAGAGTTGGGAAGTAATGCTCAGATTGGTCTCGGAATCACCCCTCCAGAGTTGGGAAGTAATGCTCAGATTGGTCTCGGAATCACCCCTCCAGAGTTGGAAAGTAATGCTCAGATTGGTCTCGGAATCACCCCTCCAGAGTTGGGAAGTAATGCTCAGATTGGTCTCGGAATCACCCCTCCAGAGTTGGGAAGTAATGCTCAGATTGGTCTCGGAATCACCCCTCCAGAGTTGGGAAGTAATGCTCAGATTGGTCTCGGAATCACCCCTCAAGAGTTGGGAAGTAATGCTCAGATTGGTCTCGGAATCACCCCTCCAGAGTTGGGAAGTAATGCTCAGATTGACCCCGGAATCACCCCTCCAGAGTTGGGAAGTAATGCTCAGATTGACCCCGGAATCACCCCTCCAGAGTTGGGAAGTAATGCTCAGATTGGTCTCGGAATCACCCCTCCAGAGTTGGAAAGTAATGCTCAGATTGGTCTCGGAATCACCCCTCCAGAGTTGGGAAGTAATGCTCAGATTGACCCCGGAATCACGCCTCCGGAGTTGGGAAGTAATGCTCAGATTGGTCTCGAAATCACCCCTCCAGAGTTGGGAAGTAATGCTCAGATTGACCCCGGAATCACCCCTCCAGAGTTGGGAAGTAATGCTCAGATTGGTCTCGGAATCACCCCTACAGAGTTGGGAAGTGATGCTCAGATTGGTCTCGGAATCACCCCTCCAGAGTTGAGAAGTAATGCTCAGATTGGTCTCGGAATCACCCCTCCAGAGTTGGAAAGTAATGCTCAGATTGGTCTCGGAATCACCCCTACAGAGTTGGGAAGTAATGCTCAGATTGACCCCGGAATCACCCCTCCAGAGTTGAGAAGTAATGCTCAGATTGGTCTCGGAATCACCCCTCCAGAGTTGGAAAGTAATGCTCAGATTGGTCTCGGAATCACCCCTACAGAGTTGGGAAGTAATGCTCAGATTGACCCCGGAATCACCCCTCCAGAGTTGGGAAGTAATGCTCAGATTGGTCTCGGAATCACCCCTCCAGAGTTGGAAAGTAATGCTCAGATTGGTCTTGGAATCACCCCTCCAGAGTTGGGAAGTAATGCTCAGATTGGTCTCGGAATCACCCCTCCAGAGTTGGGAAGTAATGCTCAGATTGACCCCGGAATCACCCCTCCGGAGTTGGAAAGGAATGCTCAGATTGACCCCGGAATCACCCCTCCGGAGTTGGGAAGTAATGCTCAGATTGGTCTCGGAATCACCCTTCCAGAGTTGGGAAGTAATGCTCAGATTGGTCTCGGAATCACCCCTCCGGAGTTGGGAAGTAATGCTCAGATTGACCCCGGAATCACCCCTCCGGAGTTGGGAAGTAATGCTCAGATTGGTCTCGGAATCACCCCTCCAGAGTTGGAAAGTAATGCTCAGATTGGTCTCGGAATCACCCCTCCAGAGTTGGAAAGTAATGCTCAGATTGATCTCGGAATCACCCCTCCAGAGTTCGAAAGTAATGCTCAGATTGGTCTCGGAATCACCCCTTCAGAGTTGGGAAGTAATGCTCAGATTGGTCTCGGAATCACCCCTCCAGAGTTGGAAAGTAATGCTCAGATTGGTCTCGGAATCACCCCTCCAGAGTTGGAAAGTAATGCTCAGATTGGTCTCGGAATCACCCCTCCAGAGTTGGAAAGTAATGCTCAGATTGGTTTCGGAATCACCCCTCCAGAGTTGGAAAGTAATGCTCAGATTGGTCTCGGAATCACCCCTCCAGAGTTGGAAAGTAATGCTCAGATTGGTCTCGGAATCACCCCTCCAGACTTGAAAAGTAATGGTCAGATCGGTTCCGGAATCACCCCTCCACGTTTTGAAAAGTATGGTCAGATTGGTTCTAGAATCACCCCTCCACGTTTTGAAAAGTATGGTCAGATTGGTTCTAGAATCACCCCTCCAGCTTTTGAGAAGTATGGTCAGATTGGTTCTAGAATCACCCCTCCAGCTTTTGAGAAGTATAGTCAGACTCGTACCGGAATCACCTCTCCAGACTCGGGAGAGTATGTTCAGATTGGTCCCAGAATCACCTTCATGTCTTTCAGAAAAAGTGCGGACGAACAGACAAACTGACAAACTGACAAACTTACAGACGAAGCCGATTATATATAGTAAGGATATGCTCCCAAATTTTCATGAGCCTGGTTCACTCCCGGGCAGAGATAAAAAATCCAACAGAAAAAAAATCACGCAAATCCGAAAAATTGGAATCACAGGAAAATTAGACCAAATCCGAGGGAACGGTTTCGAAAACCGGAATCTACGACCTCGACTCACCTCAACCCAGGTTTCAGCTTCTTTGTTACGCGGAATTTTTTTTTTGTCGGGCAGTGTTATTGGAGAAGGCGCATATTATTCCTATTCACTCAGCATAGATCGAGAGGGCTAAATATCCAAACTTCCGAAGCCGATATCGCTGCTTGGCAGCGGCCAAATCGCTCAATTTCTATGATTCCGGAGAGAAAATAGGGGGTCATCATCTTAGTTTCGCCGGAATCGGGAAATCGCGATTTTCCGATTTTCGACCCTTCCAGTGAAACCTTCGGTGTTGGCAGGCCGCTTGTTGAATCAGAACGAAATCTACGAAGTACGGGAGTATTTTATGATCTTCTTGCCACTTCTGGGAGCGGAGTTATGAGCTGTCAGGCAAGTTGGGCGCTCAGAACTGTTACACGCACCGAATACTTGAATCCGATCTTTCTGACGTCGATATTCGTCACCTCGCCAACGAATCGCCCCTCCATTCTGTCACTCTCAGTGTCGTACCTACACAGTACGGAGTCGCTTTCCTCAAAGCCATTGAGCCGTGAGTCGCACCGCCGTTTTCTGATGGTGATCGGGGCTGATATCTGTTCCCAGAGAGAGTTTGTCCGCATCTGTCTCGCGATTCTCGACAAGTGTCGCGGGATTCCCGTTTAGAAGTGTCGAAAACTCCGTTCTCGGTAACGCTCCACGACGTTTGACGTTCATCTTCTGCAGCGTTCTGCTCCATGCCCGTTACAGGGCCGTGGACCCTGAGAAGTCCAAGCGCTCACAGAGGCAGATGAATTATCTTTATGTCGAAATCCTCGCGAGCTCCTACCACATGTGGAGCCAGATGCCTCGACGAAATATCTCCGATGAGGACTCGGTTGCCGCCGAGTTTACGAAAGTACGCCACTGAAACTCGGGTGAACCAATCTTTGAATGCTCTCAAGGTGAAACGTCCATTCTCGTCCGAATCGTGGAGAGCAGTGGCGGCCCCAGCCTTTCCCTTCAGGAGGCTGAACGTCGCTGTCGTCAGCGCCGGGATTTTCGACCCTCTGCGTCGCCTGTGGGTGCATCAACGAGAAGGATGAAGGATTCAAACCTGGAAAACCGTTGACCGCATTCCGTATGAAGGCTTGAGAGCACAAGTTGAGGTGGTTGAAAGCAGCCACTGGAAACTTCATTGATCCTGAGAAGAATGAGGCTTCAGCCGTCCTCGCCTGGGACATTCGAAAACTGGGATCCGGATATCCCGTTTCTCCAAGAATCGAGGAGCACAATATACTTGAGATCATTCCCCCTGAAGGAAAAAAACCCGTTGTGGGCAGAGAGTCATACATTTTCCTGGCACAGCTCCGCTATCCATAGAAGGAACAGTTTGTCACCCGTAGGGCTTGCAACTTTTAACCTTCAATCGAATTTGCAACGTTGAGCGTGGTACGGAGTATGTTACGGCGGCTGCCCTGAGAGATGATTCCCTCTCAACCCTTTGTTTGCGGACCTACCCCTTCACTTCACGCTTCTTGTTCACTATCGGCGTCGAGATTCAAGCTAAACTACAGCAACGATCTCTATCATCCGGAGCCCTGAGGTATGGCGGGTACCAGCCCCGCGAATCGAGATTTTTGTCCGGAAAGCGAGGCAGAAAATGAATTAGGTCAGCTTTCGCGATACGGTCTCGGCATGACAAGAACATCCGAGCTTCACGGCCATCCATGAGTGAGATCGACACACGACTGTTCAGAACTTCCGGGAAACTTTGCAACATCGAACTGCTTCATCGAGAAATTCCGTTACATAGCGGGAAACTCACGCTAAATTTCCGGGCGCTTACGCCTCCTTGGACCCCGTCGATGTAAATGTCGCATTCCTCATAGTTTCACAATCACCCACATCCTCTTTATCGTTGAGCTGCGTCGCAGAACGCAGCTCAACTGCAGCCGATATCACCCCGGTTGACGGCAGAGAACCCATCGACGAGGGAAAGTGGGAATAAGGATTCTGGTCGTTAAAGTAGACCTTCAGTCCGGCTGCTTCGTGCAACCGATCGTAACGCTCGGTTCCTCTCAACAGAAGAACAGATTATTCGATTCGGAAGAGGATGTTTTTCCGTCAGCCGAAAGAAAGGCTCATCAAGACTGCTCAACACCATTAGTAGAAGCTTCTCGCTAAACTTTTCAAGTTTTTTTCCAAAACGTCGAGTAACGTCAAACAGAATTCCAGTCAAAACCCCCTGCGAAAAAACCCTCGGACTCTTGCTTGGTTTGCCCAAGGGAGAGACGCTGGCTTCCAGATTCTGATTCGCCTGAGTATGATTACCCCCAGAAAGTCCGATTCTTCGACGCCTGTGCAACGCTTTGAGGGTGAGCTGTGTATATAATGGGCTCTCCTGTGGCTTTCCGGTTCATCGGAACTGGGCGCACATTTTCGTTGGGTGCCGTACAAGTGCAGAAGAAAAGACTCCTCGTGACACTGGTGTGACTATGAAGCTCACTTTCATCTTCCTGATGGTGATAGCACTCTCTCTACCCTTGGATGCTTTCTTGAAGAAGAAGAAGAAGCTCCTCGCGCTCCTAGGAGGCGGAGGTGGACTTTTGGGATCGCTCGGAGGAGGCCTCGGTGGTAAAAGTGGCGGGAGGGGCGGCTGGAACGGCGGAGGGGGTGGAGGCGGCTGGAGCGGCGGAGGGGCTGGAGGCGGCTGGAGCGGCGGAGGGGCTGGAGGCGGCTGGTGAGCGCGTTTAAGGGGATTTTGCGTGGATTACGTTCAGAGCTGACATCCAGAATATTTATTGCTTCCCTGACCGTTCACGACAGCTGAGCTTTACGTGGAGACGTCGTGGTCTTCCAGGTCTCCTTGACGGGGTTTCGAGCATGAGAGAAATAAAACAAGAGTAGTAGGTCATTCATGTTTCTTTTAATTGATAATAAAACCCTCCATTTCAGTTTGATTCAGTCCATTGAATATAGAAGAAAATGTACATAAGAGTAAGGTAATTGCGAAGGCAAACAGGAATATGTAGTTCGTTCTCCGAGTAGAGCTTCGTATGTTACACTCACGCGCACACAAATGCCAATAGACAAGAAAGAAACCATTGACGGCTAGAGTTTGGCAAGCAACGAAGCCAGCAGGCACGGAATCACACCGAGAGTTGATCGAAAAGAAAATCATCACCTGCACGCAAAGTGAAACGAGACGCGGGGAGAACGGGGCAGTGTGTTTTTTCAGTCGACACTTTCAATTCGCCAGATAAGTGCGGTATTTCATCCCGGACGACTGTCGAGCGCACCGTGGCCAACAAACTCACCACAGGAGTTGCTCAGTCTCCGATTGAGCGACTCGACAACTCTCGAACCTCTGTCGGGCTGGGAACTGTTTGGAGTGTCGATTGAATAAACTGAGGGACTCTCGAAACAACTCATTGGTCCATGAATTCGTAATGATATGTGATAGCTGCTGCGCACGTTGACCGCGGGTGATGCCGCCCCAGCTTCAGACTCGTCGTAGGTTCAATGTGAGAATTTTACGACCATCTCGTGTTAGATTATGTTGGGCATCAGCCATCAGCGTGTTTTTGTTGTCTTTCGCTTGCGTTCTGACTCACTTCCAGTCGGTGAAGTTATCATCACAACTCATCACCAATCCAACAGGAGGACGTAGAACCAATGGTAACGTTGAAAACAGTAAGAAAATATAAAACACTGCCTAGTCAGTAAGGTCAGCCGGGAGGCGACTGATCAACTCGCTCTCTGAAGATATGAAGGCATTTAGAGAAAGGTTTTCCACAATGTAGGTTCGTTTGCCGTGTTTCGGATTCACACGAGTCTGCTTCATCGCTTGTTTATTCGTTTGAAAGTAGTTTCGCACAACTGCTAGAATGTATGTGAGTCTGTTCGTTTTATTCATCAGGTAGATTGAAAATTTCGTGAAATTCCCCTCGAATCTTTCCAGGGGAGCCGAACTCGAAAGTTTTTCTGATGGCAAAGGTTCTTGAATGGACAAACTCCCTGACCATGAACCAGCCGGATCAATCTGACGAATATTTCTTCGATAGGAGAGAATTGGCGCTAACGTTTCGATCCACCTGATTATTCTGGTGGTGATTCTTCCCTCCCCGTTAAGTACCAAGCTCTGGTTGAAAACCCTCTGGAACGCCCGTCGTGATATGCGAATCAGAAGCAGAGAAACTTCGTCGAGAATCATCGTGAATCGGAGCCGTTCGACCTCATGCTTTGTTAGAGAATACTTGACGATCGTTGCGGCATGACCTATTTGATAGTTGTGGCGACATGCTCACCATCCCGTTTTCATGTTTACCCTAATCGCTGCCCGGAGATCATCGGGCTCTCGACATCGAGTCTTCGGTACACAGAACTCAAACAATCACACAAAGCCGCGCTCGTTCACGTCTAATATTCACGTGCTCCTGTCATATTATGTGGGTACTGCCTTCTCCAGTTAGTACAGATTATTCATTCAGTCATTTCTGAGGGATCTACGATGCAGTTGTTGTCGACTTCGTCGAGAGGCTAGCGCTGGCAAAAGGGGCCCGTCGGAGCACAGTAAACAGCCGGCCTCGCCTTGCTCCGGTCTCACGTCAATCACCGGCATTACTTTATCATAGTCTTTCGTCATCTTTGTGTTCTCCATTCATCTTGTTGGAACTCAAACATCGTGTGTATCCGATCCATCTCGCTCGCTATTATTCGTTCGAGATCGGTTCGCTAAGCTACAAAGAACAGAACTTCTGCCACAAACGGACCTCCCCACGGAATATTTGATCCATTCAGTTCCGTAATGGTTCCCTGCCGAGTGAGCTCACAATCGTTTGGACAAGCGATCGTCCATCAATCGATAATCTCATCCATCGAAGCGATGCATGCAGAGGTGGGGCAATCGAGAAGAAAACCGGTCAGAATGCATGGATGTTGTTATGGCGAATCGGCTTTCCCGGCCCGGAAGCAGCTCATGTCGTAACTACCGATGCCGATGCTGATGTCGCTCCGTTCTGTGTGCCGCGTCGTAGTCCGACAAGTTTTGCAAAGATGTTAGGATCTGGGATTCCGAATGGAACAACAAGGTGCAAGTTGGAAGAATCATGTCGGGGAGTGATCGCTCCTCGAGAGCATCGATTGCGTTCGAGCATGCTCCGACTACCGAATCGACCTGAGGACCTCAATGATGAAACGATACTAATGGTAAATCGATGTAGAGCGCTGCCTTGTCGGCTTCAGGTTCGGATTGTGCTTTCGATCACGGCATCGACGGCGCGAAACGACCACAAGACCCACGCATTTCGACCTCGAGTGCTGTCTACAATCGCTCTGTCAGCTTCGATGAAATTCATTAGAGGGGATTGTGTTGGGACATTTTCTCAGCAGATCTAACAACCCAGGCTCTCTCCGTCAGTCCATTTACTCTCTAGAATCTCATATAAAATCCAATATATTATTGCACAGAGCTAATACTTGCCCTGCTCAATATAAGAGTCAACAGCGATCATTTTTTTGCCACAACGGTAGAACTCAAACTCCCCTTCTGGACTCACGTATGCTTCCCGTCAGCTTGCAAGTGTTACACTAGACTTTCTTCGTATCGCAAGCGGCTTCCTCCGAATTGTAAAGCTTGAATTTCCCCTCGCTCGACTGCTGCAGGCGTTGAAGAATCCGAAAGCGGTCTCGGGAAGGCATCCATGCACTTTGAGCGGCAACTGCTGTTCCGGCTGCGTCGTTGCTCCGTCTGGGTTCTTCCTGAACTCATTGAGCTGGGTTGCCTCGCTCTCTCTCTCTCTTTCGCTGCTATCACCCAACTGTACAAGTGTCTCCTCCAGCGGGAACTCGGAGGGAGGTATTGTGTTCTCTGATTAGATTTCGACGCCTTCGCTCAAATATGGTCTGAAGCACTCGTTACGAGACGAATGGAAGGGGTCATTCGCAACGATACGCAGCGAGTTAATTCAGGCTGAAAGCTCAAATCTCTAAGCGATCAGCTTAAGGAGGCACGTAGGGGGGAGGGTTTCGATAACTGGGAGGTACACGCGGTCTACTGCCTCTAGCGCCGGAGCCCATCGAAGGCCCGCCGACGTAAGGAGGCGACGGTTGATGATACGGCTCATTGGATCGATGATGCATCGAACCTTGACCCAAAAGCGGAGCCATGACGTCCCGTGACAATGGTGGCCGTTCTTCGTGCATGATTGCAGGTCGTTTCCCGCCGGAACCGCCCATGTGCGGGCGGTCCTCTAGTTCTTCGGTGAGAATGATTGGGATGCCTGCGAGTTGGATGGGTCATGTTATCGAAAATCAATCGTCCGTTCGAGCATGGAACAACAATATTGAGCTATTCGATAATGAGAGATGCATTCACCTTTGTGATAAAGCGAGTTGTCATGCAGGCCCAGCTTGCCCCTTCTACGTTTACTGTAGAGGCAGCAGGCTACGGCTGTGGCCATGACCAACATAAATATGATAACCAGAGCTGGTATGACAGTGGTGACATACACGTCGTCGTCTTCGGGCTGTTCGCCTGGATGCGTTGGCGGGGCCAACGGAGGTGATATCCCAGAGGATGGCGGAACTCCTCCAGCACCGAGACAAGCGCTGAGAGGACGAACGTCAGCCCTCAACACCCGGAAGTCAGGCCACATCGCATCTACGAGCTTCCTCGAAATGTGACTTGCGTTCGCTTGTTGCTGAGGAAGCTGTTCGATCAGCTTGGCGCTCAGAATTTGGATAGCCTCCGATGGACAACGATCCATCGTCAATGTGTTGTTCGTCCACGTGTAGATTACCGAGCCGTTGGTGATGCTCGTCACCGTGATCTTCATCGTGTCCGGATCACTGTACAGCTTAGCGAGCTTTTGCGCGACGAGCACTTTCTTGGTTGCGTTCTTCTTGAACTCTTCGAACGGCTCGTCGAGCTGGATCGAAAACTCGACCGGATACTTCTCGTAGTTGGGTTTCCGAACGTCGATGAGAAAGACGTCGTTGGCTTCTTGGCCTAACTTGTCCGCCGCGCTCATGATGTACTCGGTTCTGTTGAGATCGCTCGCTTCGGGCAAGCCGAACAGCTCCTGAGTTTTGGTGTTGAACTGAAGCCAAGACTGCGGTGTGACACTTTCCCCGTTTATGTTGTGCAGGTTCAGTGACAGATACCTTGTGCTGCCATCATCAAAATCGTAGAAAATGTCTTCGGGTATTTTGAATTGGAAAATTCGACCCACTGTTGCTTTTAGTTCTCCGATGTTGTTCCGTCGAACTGGCGGAGCGTTGTCCCCTGCCGGCGCCCCTGTGCTCAATGGCGTCTTGCAGAGTCCAAGCATCTCCAGAGAAATATGCACAATGGTGATCTCTTTCTCGGTCATTGCCTTTATCAGCACCCCTCGTGGTTCACCCGAATCCTTGTTGAGCTTCTTCTCGATCTGCTTCAGGACCTCACGCGGACAAGGCGTCGCAGGCAGAGTGCTGTTCGTCCATGAAATCGTGTGTTTCTCTTTGACGATACCTGTGATCGTGATCTTGATGTCGTCCCCGTCTCCGAAATAGTTCGACAGTACACGCACGACGTCCATGGGCCAGCCGATTGCCCAATCCCAGTCCCCTCTGGGCTGCACGGACATCTTGAACTTGTGATGGAAGTTCCTCTCCTTCGGATGCTGCCAGACGTTGACCTCGAACGTTTCGGTGACGCTTTCGCCGGCGCTGTCGTAGGCCTTGAGGAAGAAGTTGTATTTTCCAGTTTGGTCACTCAGCGGCAATGCGTAAAGAGTTTGGTTCTCCTTGTCTAGTTGGATGAATGAGTTTGTGTCGACGGGCTGACCGTTCGTGTTGGTCAGCTCGAGAGCGAGTCCCCTGGTGTCTCCGTCCTCTTCGTCCACGAATGTTTCCGCTGGTATCTTGTACGTGTAGATGGAGCCGGCAGTCAGAACGAGCTTTTTCAAGCGCTTGTTCACGACCGGTTTATTGTTCACTGTAGGCGGCTGCGGCTCAGGTATTGAACCGGGCGAGGGCGGATCCAAAGGTCTCCCAGTTGGTGCTTCGGTAGGCGGTGGCTGAATGATTTGGGTGGAACTAGGTTCGATTACGGGGGTTATTGTGGGTGGTGAGTTCGTCTCAGCGGGCACGTAGGTAAACGACGGCCGAGGCGGGGGAAGGGCAGGTGTTGGGAGGCCGTAGCCGGGAAGCATCGACTGGATGGTCATGGTGGGTGTGATCATGTGCTGAAGGTGACGGGTGGGGTGTGGAACGTAAGAGCTCGGATCAACCGCAGGCGATGACATGCTAGGCACTATTCGGGTGTCCGGTGAAGCAGAGTCCCAATCGAGGTCGTTTGTCAACGTTGCCGTAGGCATAACAACTGGAATGGAGGAACATCGAGGTTTAAGTATGGAGAGATGGAACTTCTTTTCCGGACAAGTCAGAATCAATTCCACTTCCTTGATAGCGGCCACGAGGGGATAGAAGCAGCTCGAGGAAACTCACCGCCTGGCATTGGCGTCTGGCTTATGCCCATGTCTCTTCTCTGCCTCATGATCGAAAAACCAGACACTTGATTCCCTCCTAGCGATGTACCGCGGACATGCCACCCGAGAACTCTATGTCTGAGTAGGCGTTTCAAGGTGCTATCCTTCGCCGTACTTTCGACTGATTTGATCTGTTCCTCGGCTTCTGCGGTGAGCTGGCCGTCGCAGTCGCTGGGCATGTTCCATTCGAACTGTATTCCAGACTTGGTCCGCTTGTGACCGTCTCCCGCACCTGATCGGATATGAGAGTCGTCGTGCAACGACGGCAACAGGACAGCATTGCTCTGCGGCATAGCGGTGAGACGAATCGATTCCAGAGGTACGCCCAGACAGTTCGCGAGAGAACAGGTCATCTCTATTTTACTCTCCAACGGCAAGAAGTGCAAATCGGCGTCAACCATCAAGGTCATACGCGGCTCGAAACGGCAGTGCGGGTCTTTAAGTTTGTTGGGCAAAACTTCTATCGAGAAGATATCTTTGAATTGTGTGGATTTCTCGTCGCTGACCGACTGCTCGTCGAGCGAGTTTCCTTGATGTCGCATGCCGAAGCCGTAGGCTTTCACGCAAATATACACTTTGCCTTCGTCATGTACGTCAGGCAAACCAATGAGTCTGCGGTTCTTGACGTCGAACTGCAGCCAGCCAGGCAGACGGATGTCTCCGGCTTCCGTCACCTGCAAGTTCCCAGAGAGTTAGCGGGCGGCCACAGTCAACGGCGAACCTAGGAGCTCTTTCGGCACCTAGTAATTCGTATACCACGTGACCGGAGACGAATCTTCTCCTCCGGAGTTGCTGCCTCGGTCATGTTGGAACTCGCTACCGATACGGAAGTGACTTGGAGGGTATACTCACGTCGTAGTGGTGCACCTCCCCATTGAATATGTCTTCGGGTAGTGTGTAATTGAATATGTAGCCTGCGTAAGCGGTGGTGTCTGGAATGCCGGACTTTCGGCTTAACCGAACGTGTCCCCCGTGCGGCTCTCCAGCAGCCACAGGTAATTCAGGAATCCCGGAAAAGAATCCAAGTCCCGCCAGAACACACATCAGCGTGTGGAATCTCCAAGTCGAGCTCATGGCTACGGCTGTTGCAGCAGGCGAAAGATCCAGGCGCGCTCGACTAACTGGAATATAAAGGACAGAACGTCTTCAGTTTGCATGCCAAGTGGGAAACGTTGGGAGGAAAGCACAATCCTTGTCCACTGCAAAGCCCCCGCGAATCGCATCCGGAATTCTGCTGTCAATTCATCATCGACTCGACAGGGCGCGGGCTACCTCCCTCCGCGGGACATCGCGTCAGAGACAAGTTCATGCTGGCGACTCACAGATTCGAATGCGCGAAACAGCACTGAGGGAACCGAATAGCGTCCTAACAATGGGCATTCAGACAAGTCTCTGGTATCACCCAATTAACCTTCCGCTCCCCGGGTGCCGTAAAGATGACATAGAATAAAGCAAAATATCTGAGAAGACTCTCTGCCGGACAACGAAGGTGAGTCCAGTCACAGTTGAGGCCCTAGCGCATAAGGGAGGCATGCGGCTCTCTCCTACTTTCCAATCTCATGTAGGCGTCTCACGCTTTTCATTTGACAGAGCCAGAAGGCCGATTCATACGACGACACGGACAAAGCAGCGCGGCTGAAGGCGGGTCGCGGCCTCCTTCATGAAAGCTCCTGAATACATGCCGAGAGTGCTCATCCGATTCTCGGATCTCGCAATAAATGCCTATCGACATCATATACCGAGCGAACCTGTGAATTCGACGGAGACTCGCGTTGTATTTCCGAGCTCCGATGTCTCTCCGGCTGAGCGAATCGATTCAACCTTGAATAGGAAATATTCGTCTCCCGTTCGGCGATGAATTAGACTCCATCAAGGGCAGGATCTCAGAAAAATACGACTTTCTGAGACATGATCTGTGAAAAACGAACTTCGAAGAAGCGAGCCCTGTTTCCGAGGCAGGTTCAGTCTTTCGGGTCATGAGCCGTCCGAGAGCACTGATGAATCTAAGCTCCCACTGCACGTAGGACTGTTACAGTCGGTGATGAGAAAACTCGTTATGAAAATCTCTTGAACGAATTCCCGAACGAAGCGATGCTTTTGTTGTGCGTCATCAAAGGCTGGTGTGCTCCTCGGTTTTTGTCGTCCCCTCTCTCTCTCTCTCCGGGATTGCTCAACCGTGTACCGTTCCTCCCAAAAAACTGGGATTGCGGGTGAACTTCAGCAACCGAACTCTCATCTATGACGAAACGAGCCGAGTGCGTTCGATCTAGCCAGAGCTATGGAACATCTCATGAGGACTCCTTCCACGAACCCGCCAGCCCGGCTCCGAGAACCTGGGCCTGGATTCGTAGAGAATTATTTCTGGAACTACAAATCGTCGGCAGTCGCAATTCTAAATATCAGTCCAACGTGTCTCGTACACATGAGCCAGTTCTGCGATTCTCCGACTCGAACCGATATCATGGAAGCACTTAGTCAAGTCGCTTGACAGGTATCCGACCGAGTGTTAGCAATTGTTTTCTTCCCTCATAGAAGTGAGTTTGTGCCGAGCTCCGTTCCGGACACTCCGTTCTTGTTAGACGCTAGCGAGCTCGAATGACGCTGGAGAACGTCGTTTTGCTCGATCGGTTGAACGCCGCAGCTAACTAGACCACAGCGCTGTACAAACAAGCTTCGAAGCCAAAACAGGGAATTAGAGTGACGTTTCCGCAGGAAACCCGAACTTCGGGATCCCCCTGTGTCAAGACTCTGACGACTTCGAGCAGGAGCAGAATGGTGAGCTTCTAATTTATCGGCGTGAACTTGTGATTTTAGACTTGATCCGCGTTCGAAAAAGTCATCGTCGCGCACGAATCGAGTACATCAAGCGGTCCCTGGATCAGCAAACAACCACAACAAGTTGTGTCTCAACGAATCACGAGACAGTTTGGCAGAGCAGCTGACGGATGAGCGAGTCGACGGAGGTTGTTTCGATCTCAGCTCACAATTGTCATCTTCAAGTCTTTCGCGACGGCCCAACTGGGTGAATCGGGACAGAGCGCATTGAGGAAACGAGAAGTTCCCGCAGATGTTTTGAAGAGGTTTTCATTCTGTGAGCTCAGAGCCCGCCGAATCTATCTCAATGAGTCAGGAGTTCGATCCCGCCTATCGGGAAGAACACACAGCTGGCGTATGAACGAGCGAAGAACCACCGAATAAGGGAACACAAGAATCGCGAGTTGGTGCCGAACGAGTGAACGCCAAACCCTGCCCTGACAGACAAACCAAAAAACTGGCCGGATGGCCCCTGTTCGTTGAACGTGGAGGAGCTTTAGCCCAAACATTTCGAGAGGCGAGACGGCTTGTGACCGAAAAGGGTTCCCCGTAACACTAACCAGAGTTTTTCCCTCGATTTTATAGTTCTTCGGCAGCTCTATGCGGGGACCATCGGCTTTCTGGACCCTTAGATGGGGTAGAAACACAATCCTCCTGAAGAAAGCGCACCGGCGTGTGGCATGAGCCGTTACGAGCATGCGGACGACGAACGAATGTGATGAACAAAAACAATAAGATGTTGCTGCTCCGGCAGCATCACGAACCGTTGGAGGTTGTTCCCTGTTCCATCCGACTGGAACTTAGCCCACTGCAGGCAGTCAGCTTCAACAGATGAGTTCTGCTCTAAAGGGCGCTACCACCTCCCGAGGGTCTACAGAGTGCGACCGATCCGCCTAGAGATTCCCAATTCCAGAAGAGAAAACTAGTGTCTTCCTACAATTGTGACGCATGCTTCTGCAATTTCGATGGC
Source organism: Phytoseiulus persimilis (assembly GCA_037576195.1). NCBI lineage: Eukaryota > Metazoa > Arthropoda > Arachnida > Mesostigmata > Phytoseiidae > Phytoseiulus > Phytoseiulus persimilis. The sequence goes on along the minus strand of CM075102.1, from coordinate 51,541,638 downwards.
AATCGAAAGCCGAGCTTGCTCTCCCATGCTGAGATAGCGGGATTTTCCGGGAGTCTCATGGATGCACGCGGACCAGAGCCTTCGGCTGCAGCGAGCTCTTCGAACGAAAGAGGACGAATCCATCCGGAGCTCGCTCTCAGTCCGTGGGAAGTCGGCGGAATCTTCAAATTCGCAAACAATCATGTGGAAGCCTCCGGCCACCGCAACGGCGCTCGCGGGGTGGACCGAGAAAGCCATCGGGTGCGAACGAATAGCGGGCGGCCAAACTGAGTGGGAACACACAATCCAATACAAGCAATCCAGCAAAGACTCTCTTCCACCCTTCCATTGACCGAGGAAAGATCCGCCGTTCAGACCAGAAAAAGAGCGATTCAAAGCGGAGATTCGCCTCTGACGCAACGCCTCTGTTCCGCGGGACGCCGACACCATGCTCACAACAATGGTCTCCCATTGAGCGAGACTATTAAAGCGGATAATATCGTCGCTAGTTTCAGATCTACCGGAATTAGTAGTTGTCGGGAGTAACGGCGATCGCAATCGAGACCTGAAACGTTTTTGGTTGCGTGACTTTCGACAGCAATAATGTTTTAGGCAGTACAGGAGCACGGGCATTGACCTTCCCTCGTGAATCTTGATCAGGGAGTCGCGGTTCAGACTCAGCAGCAGTGACGCCGCTTTCGCCGGGATTGCACTGCTCACAAAGGAAATCCTCACGAATCCGCGCTCCTCACTGAGCGTCGAGGTCCAATCGTTTGATCATCAAGTTCCATAGTTTCCTAGCTAGGTGACTGCACAACTTGATGATTTGAGTAGGAATCTATGGGTCATGCATGCAATAACCACGCTATCGATACGGCGACGCTCAGATATTCCAGAGTTCGCTCGCCTCCAAACGTTCAAATCGGGTGACCAAGGCCGGCTAACGTCGATCGGTCGCGGGTCCAGAGATCTGACAACGGCAACAATGGCGCCGAGTTATTCATTCCGGAGGGATTCTTAATCACACCAGTTTTGAACGATCGGTGTCACTAGTTGAGTGGAGCAAGCATGCCGTTTCCTTAATTGAGCGGAATTCATCGAATCGGCAACGTAAAGGCACCGTTTGCCGCAGTGGGGAACATTGACATGCAGCAAAACACGTGCGTATAGCTTTCGGGGAACCACAACTAGTGCTGCCGTCCGCCTGACCATGAGCTCCGGATCGAGGCTTGCAGCGCATGGGATTCCTGTTTCGCGCATTCATCACCTCTCGGAAGGTCTGCCCGAGCTGCTTCTCTGATGGTTTCGATCGAGTCGAATAACTTGGCGAAGATCGACTTGCGCGCAAAGCGACTGTCGCAGAGTCTCACCTTGCACGGTTGGGTTTTGCCTTCTTGAAAGTGATCGGTCGACGCTGCCTCCAACTCGCGCGAATCACATGTTCCTCGACCATCACCGCTCCGTTTTTTCGAACGTGAACAACACACTACGGCAGCCGGACCAGAAACCAGTAGATATGCTCACTGTGAATGCAGCTCCGAGGCTGGTCCGACGAACGAGTTGCTGCTGGTCGTTACGGAGCCATATTTTCTGCAGCAGGGGCCTCGGAATTCGCTCCGGCAACTCTGGAAGCAAATGTAGACTCTCTGACGCAAGAGCGGCAGCCACTGGAGGCGATCTCCTCTGCCACTCTCTTCATCTCATCTCTTAGTGTCCCGGGGCCTCCATGGCTCCTCGCTCACTCGCCCGCTCACTCCATCGTTCGCCAGCTAGCTCACACACTCGCCCGGCCGCTCCGTCAGTCACTCCAGCGAGCAGCACCACAGCGGCGCTCGGCGGCACTCACAGGCTACCACCGAGCGTGTGTGATACCGTGGAGAGCTCGCTGTGGCTCCGCTGAAGCGTCGGGAATACTCAAAGGGCTGATGGGAGTGGCGGCAAAGTTCTGCCTACCTCGGTTTCCGCGTAATCGGCAAAAGAGGGTAAACGATGGATGGACGAAGGACGAGATTCCGCGTTGAACAAAGCCCCGTTCCAGGCCATTCATTTCATATTCTTTCACACTTGCACGTGAAGGAATGACTGTACTATATTCATACAACGTAAAAAGCATCGGAGGATTCGAGCCATTGCCCGTATTATAACGAGTCGTTCGGAACGGCAAGAGGGTATTCACCAGCTCCTTCCTGGGAACGGGGTGAGGTTTTATTGTCTGTTTGGCGCGTATGTCATCGAGTGATTGTCCAATACTCAATCTCTCTGCTTCGGCAGGCGTTTCAGTATCCTATTGAACCGTCGAGTTCGGGATCCATTGTGGAGCTTTGGGTTCGTAGGCGATCTGAGAACGTGCGTGTGACATTGTCTGCCATTCGAACATCGCGACTCCTTTAGGCAAACTGTGGACTTCTAGGAAGTGAACCATGAAAAACTTGAGTAGCTCTCATTTGTAACCAAACAGTTTTCTCTTGGATCAGCGCATGACTCAAGACCTCTCAATGAAGCGATTCTGCCCGAACTCATCAAACTTCCATAAACACTCCCATCCTAGCCCCTGTCCGGTGTCATCCGCAGAACATCTTTCCGCGAGACTGGGCTCACCGAATAAAAATGGTTGGCGGAGGAGATTGTTGTAATACACGATTCCGTCGTGTACAGGAACTCATATTTCGATCCTGTATTCTCAGTTGAACGGGGACTATGATCGGATGACCATGTCGGAGTCATCGGAGCTTTTCGGTGAGTGATGCAAGGCTTAGAACCAGTCTCCATCCAAGTACTCTTCCGACTTCGTCATGCCTCCGAGCCAGGTCTTGGTCGGGCTGGATAGAATAAGGGTGCGGAAGCGATAATAGCTCAGTGGCGTTTCAATTATTCTTGCGGGTGTGAGCACCCGAGAATCCCGCAGATAAAGGAGCTATCAGATTACGGAATTCTTGCATAACGAACTCAACAAGTAACGAACTTACCAGATAAAGAGCTTGACAGGAACCGAACTTGGCATATAGCGAACCTGGCAGAAAACGAAGTCATTCGACTGCGAACTCAACGAAGCTATCAGATGAAGAACTTTCCAGATGATAGAACAAAAGGATTTCGCGTCGAGGAGCCGACTCCGAGAATAATCCAGCGGAAGTTTGTCTGAGGATGAGACGGATCGGGTTCGGGTTTGGCTCTGGATTACTCCGCAACGAATTTGTGATTGCTGAGGCAACTCAATCGACTCGAAGATGAGCTGCGGAGTGTTCTGGTATAAGTTTGTGTATGGTTTTCACAAAATCCCAATATCGAATAAGGAGGGGTTCTTTAGTCGAATCCGGGTTTAAGGCTGATTGTGGGATGAATCTGAGATCGAGTTCGGAAAGTTCCGAGAATGATGTCGATTCCGCGGATTTGACGAATGTCCCGAGAGCATCGCTGGACCGAGACCAAATCGTTTCTGAGAAGTTCTCTGAGGTCGAAGTCCCTTCCACCTCGATCTGGAATCATCATCAGAATTCCAACGGGATCATCTCGGAATGACTTCCAGAGCCCCCCTGAATGTTGACCTGATTTCCCAAACTTCAATGCTTCTTGACGCGGAGCTCTGTGGTGTGGAACCTATTGAGTTGGTGATCTCATACGCAAGTTCACCGCCAGGTTCGTTGTCTGCCAAGTTCGTTATCTGCCGAGTTTGTTTTGAAAGTCTGCAGGTATGACTGTATGGATCGAACTATTCAACAAGGCTCCGGGTAGCGGACGTCGTTTCGTAACGGATTCGCGCTCCCCGAAGATAGGATGAGCTAGATTTAGATCTACTACTACTCGCCGAAGCCACGATCCACCCACCGGCGGGCACCCTCGCTCCGAATTCCTCCCCCCGTGTCGGTGCTCACTACCCACCCTTTAGGTGGTCAACATTCTTCGTGTTGTTTTCTGCCAAGTTCGTTATCTCATAAGCTCGTTCTGTTAGGTATCTGACAAGTTCGTTATCTGATACGGTTCTTTTTAAGAAAAAATGGTTCTCTACCTGCGGGATTTCAGGGTAATCAGAAAGTTCTGAGAGGTCTCTCGAGGACGGCCGCCCCAAATGAGTACAGCGAGTAGGCGTTTCTCGATAATTTCGACACAAGCAGTTGAATTCGGAGCATTTACCAAATTGAACGTTGAGTAGTTGAAGGCTTCCACGAGGTTCATCGAAGAAATGTTCTGTTAATTGGGATCGGGTTCGACCGATCGCTTATGCAATCAGGCCTCGACTTGCGTCGGTATTGGGGGACGGAACGAAGAATTTTCTACTCGAGGCAAGGCTTGGCTCCACATGAGGCGTTTTTGCCTCATATGGAGGCAAAAAGGTTGGGATTCATAATGTAATCGCCCCCCCCCCCCTCATTTGTCCCCTCAGTGGATTGAAGCGTCAATGATGATCAGGGATCCTTCTACCTAGGTTTTGAGTTACGTCCGACGTAACTCGGGCCGACGCAGGCCTGACGGTCTTCACTTGGGATATCCATCCCGAAATCTACCTATCGGGTGTCGAACTTCCGATGAAAAATCGCTGTGGTCATAGTGATCGTTATTCATTGACCTCCGCTTGTGACATGACTACTATATTTTCCAGTACTGGCGTATCTGGAAACCATGTGGAAACCTACTGGCGAACGAGGTGATTGACGCCGCTTTCATCGCCTGTCCGGAGAGGAAATCAGAGAGCTGAATGCCGAAAACCGGCACCGTTCCACACGTAGCGCGGGTCATGGTTTCCACCACATTATGCGCAGGATGAAGAACGGACACGATGTGGACAACACCCGACAATCATCGGGCATCGAATTCCGGTATTATGAGAGGAGTCTATGATCGGGTACAGCTCGGCAGAGGAAAGTGTCTCTCCTGGCACACGGAAGAAACGACCCAGGAGCAGGTCCATTTCGCGATCTTCGAAAAATATCTGTTCGTTGCTGTCATTCACCCACTTATCAGACTTCCGTGAGTATACAAGCTTATATAGCAAGACCAGATGGGCAGGTCGGAAAACCCTCGACTTTTGTGAATGAAGTTCCTGAATGTATCGAAAAGCATGTTTTATTCTCATCGAAAAAGAATCACACCTGTCTTATCAGTGAACGACTCTATGCGATAATGTTAGCGGCTATAGAGTGTTACGTTCTTCGGAGGTAAGTGGTCACGAGTCATAATCGACTCTTGGGGCGTTTTTGCTTCGTATGAGGACTTCACAGTGTAAAATTAGCTTCAAGCACGCTCTATAACAGTCGTATAAGTTGTCGAGATTGGGAAATCTTCAGCGAAACGCTCCTACCTGAAGCCACTACTCATGGGTCCCTGTGAGGAAAAACCAGCACAGTGACGCGCCGTCCGATTGTATACCACTCTCAAAAGTATCCGTGAAAGACTTGAGCCGACATCATGGGTTGTTTTCGAATGACGTTATGGACTCCCCCGACTATAGTGAGTCAGTCTCCTCGGTGGAGAGGAAACTTGGAACAAGACCAACATTGAACTCCTGATCTCAATTGCCTTTAGCATCATCTACAACCTACAGCGACAAAGGAGATCTGACAGGGCCGAATGATATAGATGCACGTGAAACTGCAAAAAGAACCCCCTTGGTCAAAGAATGATGCTGAAGATGAAGCGAAGTCGTCGCGTGACTCAGAGACGCGGAAATATGTTGAGCCGCCACAGAGGGATCGGGTGGGTCAATACTCTACTTGATTCTTGCGCGAGAGTGAACGCACAAATACGATGCTGCTTATGGCTCCGCAAGAGAATGGAGCATCGAGAATGTGGGTCAAGGAGGTACTAAGAGTCGACTCTTGTCGAGTTGAATATTGACGGTGATGTCAGATGCGCATCGCCTGCCTCCACTAAACTCTGATGCATGGATCACCGCGGGGCTGAAAATCTTGAATGATCACGGCATGCTCTCACGTCACGAGTTCTCAGACTTTGTGGAGGCGAATAGAGGAAATGACGACGTCTCCTTCAATCACAAGGAACTTGAATGCTTGGATGTTCTGCAGACGATGCTTGAAGTCGGTGAAGTGCTTCCGATTGAAGGAGACTGTCACTTCCTGCTCGGTGATGAGCATCGTGAGGTCGAAGTGGACTCCTTGAGCGAACTGGAAGTCCTGAATTCCTTCCTCAGTTGTCCAGGATCCATTCTGCTTGGAATTCAGTGCAACGTATTGCTGGTCGAAACGGGGGTTCAAATGAAACAAGATATTGCCTGAAATTGTATGGTCTTCGTCGTGTCGATTCGCGTCGTTCAGTAATATCAGACGCGAGGCGGAAACGTGAGCAAATCATGGAATCTCGCGCGAGAGAACGCGTGCAAGTACCAACCCTCAGTTGCTTTGTCGCAGAGATTGATATGAAACCGGTGCGCTGTTTTGGTCGGTTTAGCCGCAATGATGATTTTGAGACCAGGTTTGAGGTTCTCGAGCTCCTTGACGAACGGTGCTTGCGGACTTATGATAGACTCGACGTGTCGCGGTTTCTCAACCACGTCTTTTAGGGAGTCAACAGAATCCCCACAGCCGGAGGCGGAATACAAATATCTGTCGGAAGAGAAGGGGGAAAAATTTAGAATCTTGTGAAAAAAAGCTCCCGAACAGAACCAATAGGAGGCGACAAGATATTTCTCGAATGTTCGACTCAATGAAGACAAACTCAATAGAAAATCTTACGGCAGAGGGTCGTCTCGTTCCTGGAATTCTGTGATGACCAGACCGCTACCGCCGCCTATTTCGACACGATTCACTTTCTGATATTCGATGCGATGCTTGAAACAGAACTGGTGTTCTCCGTTGATAGCCACCTTGTAATCGTCACAGTCGACCAAGATAGTCATCACGAAGGGTTTGTTCGGCACGATGCTCAACCGAGGCACTTTTTCCTGGATTGAGCGAAGAGTCAATAGTCAGAATGTTTCGAGGCTATCTACGGCGTATGAGCAGCCCATTCGATTCTCGAGGCCCCATCAGAGCTCACCTCTTTCATCCATTGACCTTTTTCGAAGGAGTTTAGAACAAGACAGTTGTTCTCGATTCTCGGGTTGACGTGGAGTGCCACAGTGTCTTCGTTATGTTTGAGTTCAATGTGGAATCGCTTCGGTCCGTTCACGATGCCGCGGAGCTCGAAAACACGACCAGCCTGATGGAATACTTCCAAGCATTAATTCGACTCGGTCGGAGTTAATCACGCCGCGAGACAGAAGCGCTTCTGCGAACTCACTTGTACTTTGCAGCCGACCGAGCCTTTATACGGAACGGGTAAATTGTGCTTCGCAACTCCAAAATGACGATACATACTCAGAGAGTTGTTGTCAGGCATACTAAGATGACTCCTGGAACAGATGTTTCATAATGTCGGCAATTAGACTTGATGGCATGCAATCCACGAAAGTGGACGCTGAGGGAACCGTTGTTTCCTCCCGAGACACTTCGGTGCAGGACTGGGAATTACAAACAATCAGATCGAGTCATCTGAAGATGATAACCGAGTGGCTCCGCAGTGCCTGAGGAGCAGAGTTTGCCTTTTGATCTGTGTGACTCAGACCTGAATGACCGTTTCGGCAAGTTCTACAGATCCTCGAGAACCGGAGTGAGTGTCTGCAGTGATCCGACGGCTTTTATTCGGGGTTGTTGAGGAGTTTAATTAGCTCAAGCGATTTACACGTTTCGCGAAAGTTAAGCCACGAGCCGCGGTGCTGCTCTCATCAGTTCAGGCCCTACAATGCGCGATGGACGAAGTTGAGCGTTTTGGAAGCCTTGCCTTATTGAGGAAATAACTGCGCGACTGGTTCCACGTATGGAAACGAAATATCCGCACCAGATCTCTTTTAACCAAAAGACCCGTAACAAAAACAGCTCCGTGAACTGTCTCGCACAGCTGATGAGACCAGAGCGAGCAGAGGAGCTGCGAGCCTGAGAGAGGGCGTATCGTCGTCAGCGGGCCTGAGAGAGAAAGGGAAGCGCCGCCGTTCTGCTCGGTGTGCATCGGATGTTCACAACCCTGTGTTTTGGTTCTATCAGAAGCCAGTATTCTCCGTTGATTACTCCATTCAAGACTCTGGAAGTTTTCGTCAGAGCTCAGGCCGGGGACCGGGAGAGTACCAGTGAGCAACAAAACCGTCCGTGGGTCGAGCACACAACGAATGAACGAATCGTGAGTCAGTTTCGTACTTGGTTGATACGGTCATGCGGTTCGAATCAACTAGATCCATAGAGACCTTTGGTTTCGTGAATAAGCTCATGGCTTCCGTTGTCAAGAATCTGTCCCTTCCAGACGATACCCTCCGGAAACCGTCACTGTAATCAACAAGTCTCGGATGATCTGATTCGGAAGGCGAGGCTCACGGCGTGGTATCGATCCGCACCTCGGTGAAAACGACGTTGATTGTCGCTACACGAGCTTCCTCGGACAGCCATCCGTGTTCTGTTGATTTATTTGTGTTGTTCGCTGTGTCAGTGGTTCAAATTGAAGCTACAGTCGACCCCGATCCCGAGGGCTAGTGAATAAGCGGCGAAGTGCTCGGCAAAACATGCCACGGTCTCCACCCTCAGACCACCACCGATCTCGTCACCGTGGCGACCCTTACCAGGACTTCGGTCATCAAGCAAGAAGCAAACACGGTTACGGCAGTTATAGAATTTTGCTCGTGAGTAACCTGAACTACAAGGTTAACGACGTTCTCATGCGTCAAGCGCTAGAAGACGAGTTCTGCCGGTTCGGCGACCTCACCGTTAAATTGAACCATGATGGCGGCGAAAGGGTGGCGTACCTGTATTTTCGGAGTTACGAGGAAGCCAAAGAGGCTCGCCACGCTAAAACACGAATGATTCTGTTCGATAAGCCGCTCCACATTGAACCAATCGTGGAGGAACCTCCGAGGCGGAAACGAACGCCCAGTCCTCCTATCGACTACAGAGGCATGTCTCCGGTGAGCCGACGCCGAGCTCCGAGTGTCGACCGGATGCATGCGTACCACCGGAACACCTCAGACCACGGGCATGGTCCACCCCCGTTCCGTCGAAACGAGAAAAAGGAGAAATTCCCCAACTACCTGCACCATATTCCGCCAGAAGATGACGACAAGTCGACTCGGACGCTGTTTGTGGGGAACCTGGAAGTGACGATCAGTGAGGCGGAGTTGCGCAGGCTCTTCGAGCGGTACGGTGTCGTCGAAGATATAGACGTCAAACGACCTCCCCCCGGTCAGGGAAACGCATACGCGTTCATCAAATTCCTCAACTTGGATATGGCGCATCGAGCGAAAGTTGAACTGTCCGGACAGTATATCGGTAAGTTTCAATGTAAGATCGGCTACGGAAAGGCTACGCCAACAACTCGAATCTGGGTCGGTGGCCTCGGCAATTGGACTTCTCTCGGGCACCTGGAGCGGGAGTTCGACAGGTTCGGCGCCATCCGGAAAATCGACTTCGTCAAAGGAGAAACACACGCGTACATCCAGTACGACAGTATCGACGCAGCACAGGCTGCGTGTCAGGAAATGCGAGGTTTCGCTCTGGGCGGCCCCGATAAGCGACTCAGGTTAGACTTCGCCGATCCCGACACCTACGCCTTCGGGAGCGGAGGCGGCAGCAGCGGCTACCCCAACGGAGCCAGCCCCGGGGAAGATGGCGGCTACCGTGCATCCAGACGAGCACCTCCCGAAGACTCGGCGTTCTACAACAGCAGAGAGGAGGGCGAGTACTCGAACGGTCGCAAGCGACCACACACGCCGGACAACGGCGACGCGAAGTACAGCAAGTACCGCCGACAGGAGTCCGTATCGCCCGCCGACGGTAGACGGAACCAGTCGTTCTCTCCGAAAGACCTGAACCTCGACAAAGAGCGGATCTCGATCGCCGACTCTGTTTCCTCAATCCTCGACCTCGCAAAGTGCTGCCCCGTTGCGTGGAACGGCTCGCTAATCTTGAAAAGTTCATCGTTCAGCACCAAAATGCTCCTGTGCTCGGGAGACTCGGCGCTCGTCGATCAACTCATCAAAACTCAGTGTCTTCGAATCACACAGCGTCTCCGACTCGACCAGTCGAAACTCGAAGACGTTCAAAAACGTGTTACCAACGCAGGTCCAGATGGCAGCTGTATTCTCCTGACTCTAGCCGGCAACGGCGCGACGCCCGCGGACGCGGGAGACGCACAGGCGAGACCTCTCAAAAATCTCGTCGGATACCTTAAACAGAAAGAGGCGGCAGGAGTCGTAACGTTGGCGGTGAAGAAAGTCAAAGAACTGGCGACCTCGGCAGTGCTTTACGCCTTCCCTCCTTGTGACTTCGCGTTCGATCTTCTCAAGAAAATCGCCCCGAATCTTACGGATGCAACCAACCAGGGCAAGGACGACTACCTCGTCGTTGTGGTTGTCAACGGTCAGTAGCCGCAGCCCTTGCTGCCGCCTTCGCTTCGTCGGCATCGGAATAGTTAGCTCCTCAACTGTTCGCGGAGAGCTTCGCGCAGCAACGAGGGACAGTGTCCATAAAGAACCAACCAAACCAGCCCAGCCCGATCCTACCTAATCCGAACTCCGAGCTGTTTGCGACAATTGTTGATTGTCGGGAATGACAACCTCAACAAGATAAGATTCATGTTCTCTGGATGAAGAATTCAACTGGTGATGTTTCAGTTATTTTTGAGTGTATCTCTCCTTCGTTCGAGCCCTTCTGCTCTGACGACTTTCGTATTCCTGGCCTCATTCGTCATCATTCGAACACGCACTATCTCGCCGGCTCGCTTATCGATCCAATTTTTCGATGGTTCTCCGAATCAGTCCGGGTCGTTCGCACGATCTCCAGCCTCTTAACTCTGCGCGGAAAATCTGATCCCGCCAGTTCTGTTCTTCATGCAGACAGTAGATAGATCTACTCTAGATTGGCCTTAACTGAACAACATCAATACTATCCAGGTGAATATCCTCTGCAACGCATATATGAAAAATATTTATCCATATCCAAATGTTTTTCTTTTGTAATCAAACAGCTCTTCGTGCAGACAAAAAGTATATACACTACATAAAGGAGGAATTGTGAACAAAAGTGCATCTTGTGTTGTCGTGATTGTGCGTCTCTTCATCAATCACTATACATCCAGCCGGGCCACGATCCCATCGACTCAACGAACGGTCGTCCGAACGGTCGTTATGTCCATCCGGACTCTCCATTCAAGAACCGGGATGGTTTGTAGACGGACGGTCAGCGCCCAACCGTGGACCTCCGTCAACGACGATCGCCCGAGTGTGCGCCAGCCGCGATGCAGTTGCATTGTGGTCGCTCAAGTCAGCGTTAACCCCCGGTTGGGCGAGACAGCTCATTAGTGCACCTGTGTTGTGACGAATTACGTGAGCGAGCAGCTCAGAATGACGGTGACAGAGAGCATTTCGTTTCTCTAGAAATCATTCGCTGCTTCGTGGCTAGTGATGTGGCGGTGTGGTGGTGCTCATGTTGAAGGGGAAAAAGTGGTGATCCCTTCCGAGTAGAGGAAAGAGTGCGCCTTGTGTCGACGGTAGTTATCGTTCAGTGACGGCTGCTGGTTCCTGGTGGAAAGGGCGAGGTTTCAGTTTGTGCGCGGGTGCTTTGCCGAAGTGTTGCTCGTTGAAGTCATTGGTGAATCGATGGAGCAGTGATCGATGGGGAAAGAAGCGCTCCGGAGCGGAAATCACCGCAAGACTCACCCGGAGTCCGGATAGGCGAAGTCTAGAGGAAATATGAGTGAATGTGTTTCAGTGGATGCTCGAATGACAAACTTGCAGGAATGTTCCGGTCAGCCTCGGGTGGAGCCGGATCGTGTGTTCAAAGACCTGCGAGGGGAGCTTTGAGACGACAACCCTGACGACCGAACATCAAAGTGTGAGCTCCGAATGTTGTCATGGTGCTTCGAAGTGCGTGCCACCAGTGAGCGTGGCTCCATGCAGCGACGGCAAGACCGGGAACCGTTGGCATCTCGGCGCTGAGTCCGGTCCTGGAAACAGTGAGCAGCAGCAGCAGCGAGAATCAGTGATGAGTGTGCCTAAAGTGTGTGACTCGATGTGCTCTCCATTGCAGGAGAGGAGTCCTCTCCGTGGTTTCCTTGTTGTATTGCTACTTCGTCGATGGCCATTACTGTTGAAGGTGTCTTATTGTCGTTGTCGCTGGGAGCCAATCACAGAAGAGACCGAGCCGTTGCAGTTCTTCTATCAAAGGAATCGAAGGCGTCGAGTTCGCAGCGTCGGTGCGTGCGGGTGTATATGTGCTAGGTTGGGTTCGATTCCATTGATCACTCCATGCGGTCATGCATCCATCGTTGGCTCTGCTTGTCGTGCTTCCCTCAGTGCTTCAGTGCGCACAGTGATTCGTGTGAGGTTGAGTTGATGATGCCGGATTCCATCTAGGACAGAGGGTTCCATCCAGTCCCGGTTTCGACCGAAATTCGTAGAACAAGTGTAGCTGATACTAGAATGTGCGGCGTGTTCAGTGGAACAGTGCTACAAGTGTTCGTGTTTCTGATTTGTGTTTCCGTAGCCATACTCGTCACTACTATCAGTCCTGCTTACAGTGAAGTTCTCCTCGAAACTTCTGTCATCTATGAGGGTGCCGTGGATCAAACTGATGGGAGGTGTGTTTGTGAGTTCGGATCAAAGGTAGTGCGCTGTGTGTCAGTGATCACGATCTGCAGTGTTGTGAGGAACTTGACGAACTCACCGCGCGTCGCAACCGCGCATATTGTTTTGAGGAAGGAGAAACGAGAATTCGAGTAAAAAAAAATATGCAGTGGCGCAACTCGCCACCACGTCTCTGATGACGGACCACCATGAAAGATAGGAAGAAAAGAGATCATGAAATAAAAGAAATCAAACTCGAATCCGCAATGTTTCCAGCTTATGGAGTCTCGCAACCACAGTGAAGAGCGTAGTGTTTGCCTAACAGGATTTCGCAATAGTATGGAGAGAGAATATTTTTGATTGATGGGCTCGAAGGTTGGAGTCCTGAGCCGGGATCCTTGAGTCCCGCAGCGGATCGGTGAACTACACGAGGGAAGAGTTCTGGGTCGGATACCAGAACGACAAAACGATTCCTCGTCGGGACACTGGATAGGTTCTGAATGGTTGTGAACGAAATCCATTCCGAGAACAATCTGCTTTCGGATGAATTCTGTTTCAGAAGCACCATTCATCCAACAGAACGGCAGGCAATGTACCTGTCCGGAACTGTCCTATCTTTCGAACATCCATCCCTTCTAGCCCATGCACATCACCTCGAGAAGTGGGGGGCGGTGGCGCGATTCGATCTCCTCGAACCAGTCTATAATCTGTCATTCATATTCGCCCAAGCTCGCACCTGAGACGAAAAATCGGACCGGGAAAATTAGCGATTCAAAACATGTGCATTGCAACCTTAGGCAAAGCTAACAAGCCCCTCCCTTGTGTGCAACAGGGGCTCCTCAATGATTCTCCGGCTGAGCAACCGTGGTATCGCTCGTCGGGGGACCTGGAAGCTCGGAGCTTGAACGTCGACTGAGTGAAACCGTCGAGGCTTGAGCCTAGCGCTCTCGTTCGCCAAGGGCCACCCCGGCTTTTCTTCTCTCTTTCAGGTCCTTCCGCTGTCTATGAATTGGGGGCAACCTTATTCTATTTATTGGGCGCCGACACTATGGGGACTCATTGCATCTCTGACATGCATTCCGTTTTATTGACTAAGAGCATCGAACATTCCACATTTATACAAAAGTTCAATTAACTCGGTCCTCACGTAGATATTCCTGTAAAAACTATTTACAAAGCGTTCGCATCTTTTTCCGGGAATTCACGCGCCGGTCTACACAAAAGAAACTCAAAGCCAGGACTCACATCTATGGCATCTAAGAACCTATCCACGTGGCGGTTATTCCGCCAGCAGGTCTTCATTCAGAAACTTCATCCTACAACAACATGGTCGAGTCAAGTAGAACTCGAACACGCTCCGGATTGAAAAAATTGGTGGAGCATCGGCGGTCACTAAGCTTTCACCTGGCGGCTCCGCGCTACCATGTACTTGAATCCAGGATCGGTTCATGGTCTGAGGCCATCACCGCACCCTGCGCCGGTTCTCGCCGGTATTGTTGTTGCTGAGGTTGGAACTGGAACATGGTTTGGGAGAGTTCCTCGCCACTGCTGCTTTCCTCCGAACTTTGGATCTTGTTACGGGTTTCCACTCTGAGTCACTGTCGTCCTGTTTTCGACTCGCGAGCCCTGAAGCAGATGAATAAGAATTAGCATGGTGTGGTCATCGAACTCAAGCCGGGGAAATTTCCCGCCGGTGAAGAGGGCTTCGGCGATAGGAAACGTTTCTCCAATCAGGCTCCGATCGGAGGACGGAGCGGATGGTACACCGTTTGGTGCAGAAGAAAAGATTCCTAGGGAAAACACTCCGAGGACGAGAGAGTTATTAGGAGTGAGGGGCGTTAACATCGAGACCAAGGGGAGCAGTTGGCGAAGTAGGAGGGGATCCCAATCCATCTGTAACCTTTACTTGTCATCTCGTGTCGTAGCGGTTGAGGCGGAATCTGGAAGTTGTCGACGTCGTTGTTGCTCTCAGCGACGGAGGAGTGAACCTGCCGCTGGTCATGGGCTCATAGCTGGAAAGTCTCTTCACCGCGGACGTTGCCGGCGTTGATCCGGTTGAATAAGACCGAACCGGCATACTAGGTCGAGCGAACGAGGACGAGGGAGCCCTCGGAGGCGCTGCGAGTGTCAACATTGTCCTTCATCATCGTCTTGCTCCTTTCAACATCAAAAACACCATCAACAGCTCTCGACAACGGCAATCCACGCATCTAAGCTTCGAAGTTAGGATCGAGAATGCTGGGGTTAATAAAACTGATGTAGGAGGCAGCCTCACAAAGGAAATTACAACCGAGACGACTGGTTGAATAAATTGGAGCTGCTAGAGGAAGCGGTTTCTGGACCTCCGTATGTCACGAGGAGCACTCACGTCATGGACTGACATCGCTCAGACTTGCCCAGATACACTAGCCTGCAATCTTTGGTCTCTGTGCATGGCCATGAGCGCCTCAGAAGGTTCTCTCCCCAGCTATAGGCGTAAATCGTCAGAGCTGGACACGGGAAACGGCTGTCGAGCTCATCTCTCGGAACAGAACACGAAGACTAGGTGTCCAGATAAGACATCAATTCCGTGAGAAACTGCGGAGGATGATGCGTCACTTCCAGCTCTCACCGAAAACGACTCTTGTCAAGGTTTCCTACGGACGATGAAACCCACTCACGAGTTTCGTTTTCGAGCGGTTGCAGATGGGCGTTACGCGCCTTTGTCGTTGACTCGTGCTCAACCAGCCGGCTTTCGTCGTTTCCCTGAAGAGGCTCCATGGTTCGCAAATCAAATGTATCCAATCATACAACGGAACGCGGAGGCTTCTGAATAGTTTCGAAACAGGTTCTTCAGAACTCTCGTTGTTTGTGCCTCGAGAGACGAGCGACCTACCGTGAGCTGGCGGATTCGACCACCCGCGTGACCTCACGGACTTGTGTCAACTCGACCACGGGCGATACCAAATCGAAGGAACTGGATTCGGCCGAGTTCCTTGGCGGCAGTTGTCGCGGAAACACCGTACAGCCGTAAGAGCCAGAAATCAGGGTCACTGTGTCGCGTAGGCGCAGTATTGTCCCAGAGAATGGGAAACGGAGCTGCCGAAAGCTACTGCTCGTTCGAAGTGGTGGTGCATCAGGGCTCAATGACACTCAGTACGCGTCTCCAACAAGTCGTGCGTGAATCGAGGTTCTTCCTACGGCATTGACTCATATAGCCCGAGAATTCCGTCTTCTGCTGTCCGGTGTCGAACAGCCCACCGTGCCATTTGGGAGCGCCAGAAAAACTGGCGTGCACTGTCGCAACTCGATTCATTTCGCAGGGGAGAACTTTGATCAGAAGCGCTTGACTGAGGGAGCCGTTCTGGATTCACGTCACGCGCTATCTATCAGGACCAAATGGAAGACATTCTCCGCCTGTTCCGTTACTCCCGTTACCATGTCGGGCGGATAGATTGGAAAGGATTCACAGATTGACCCGAACGCTCACACCGCATTGAATAGGTTAAAAAGCGAAAAATTCTCACCATGCGAATCAGCACTCGCTCTGCTACTTTCACTCGAATCATTTTCACTGAACTCACTGTCGTCTTCGAGAAGAACTCGACGTGATCGTCTGGTGTCCCGTGCATCGAACGTACCTTTAAGAAATCAATTCGTCATCCTGCATAAATATGCGTTCCGTATCAGGAGCGGATCATTAGTGAGCTGAATCGGGCAATAGTTCCACGGAACCTCGAGAATTGAGCCCAGCACTTCGATGACGGCAGGTGGATTACCTTTTTTTTTGTTAGGAAGCCTCGGTGGTTCGTCCTCGATATCCATCGCAGAGTCGTGCTCCTCAACTATCTGGAAGTCTTCTTCAATCATCTGGAAGTTATCGTCCTCCTCTTCGTCGGAGAATGCAGGCTCACTGCGAGTCATCTTCCTGACGTTGAGATTCCGTGACGCGACTCTTCGGTACGCGGTTGCTTCCTCCTCGGGTCGTAGGACAGCTGTAGCATCGGTCACATCGCCCTGACTGTAGGATCGCTGAATCTGCCTCAGTAATACCTGCCGAGCGAAAACAAGAGATGAAAATCATGCGACTGCTGGAGAACCGAGAGCGTGAAATCCTGGGTGGTTGGAGAGCTGTCTGATCCGTCGCTCTCTAAAGAGAATATATCAGCTCTACTAGCATTGACGACCCTGAATGATTTGTCAATGTCTCAAACGCTGCCCTGGTCAAGTGGCTTGTGGACCCCGTTTGAAGAATGGACGAATTCAGCGAGCATTGATCTTTTCGACACCAACGAGCATCAGTGCTGAGATTCCGCTCAGGGCGCAGAACATGAAAAAAACTCCATCGGGCGACGAAGAGGTGTCCCCTGACTAACCTGTTGTCCCTTCAGAGCGGTGGTTGCCAGGAGCTGCGACGCATATTGCGCACCTCGGGTGCCAAGCTGGTACATGGCGCTGACTCCGTTCTGTTTTGCGGTTTCGATCATTTCGTCGATCTCTTGTTCGTGCTTGACGAGTCGAGGGTGCACGAAGTTCTTGTAGAGGAAAGCTGAACCTCTCGTGGCAGGACAGAGCAGCCAGGCCAGGAAGAGTATCTTCATTTCGTAGTAGAAGGGAATCCAAAACGCCAGGAAAATGTCGGAGAACGTCTCGAAGAAGGTGAAGAACGCGAAGCAGATCCAGTACATTATCCAGTGCACGTACTCGCGAGCATTTTTGCTCCGGATAGCTTTGTACGATCCGTAGGCCGGGTATAGTGTTCCGACGAACAGAACCACCAGTCGAGATATCAGGGCCGAAACCATGGTGTCACTGAAACATGGATTCACGGACACACTATAGCGAGTCTTTCTGGCTTCTGTGAAGTCTAAACTCCGGAAGGCGCAGCAACAACAACGACGGTGGCCGCGACGAGCTCAGCAGAACAACTGATCAGGTTCGCGGAGGGGAGCACATTCGAAATCGAAGTGATTCAGAAATTCCTGGCGTTCCGAGAGACTTGCTTTTCCCTTGCCAAAAGCAACCGGAGCGCTTAGAGTGCAGTTCGAGGTTGTCGATTCGTGGCCTAAGGATTACCAGCACCTTGCCTCCGTGCCTGTCTACTTGCGTGCCCGCCCGCCACGGCAACAACAACACAACAAAACACTACAGACAGCCGCTCCGTCAACGCTCGTCTTTCTGCTGCCATCTGGCAGCCAGACACCCGGGACACCAACTTGGAGCTCTGCGTGAGTGACGGAGTCGATGGCGAGGGACTCCATTCAAAAGCTGTGGCGGCTAGTTTGAGACACCTTCATGAACGGGTTCGAGGATTCGTAACATGAGCGCGGCTCGAATTCGGGAAATGATTCACGGACGCCGTGTCTAAAACACCTCACGAGGGAGCCAGTCACCAGGGTTTCGCGTTCCGTCACGATATTCAAATTCTTCGTTCCGAGATTGAATCAGCCTGAGCGGATTGTTTCCTTACCGGGTCGTGAATGCCGCACTTAATCGTGAATGTGGAAAATATCTGAGCCCGGTCAGCTGTAAAGGATTAACAGGTTACTGAGCCACGGAGCTTGGCGCCAACGGACGAACAACGTGAGTTCATCTTCGTTGTTAACACAACTTCGAGCGAAGAGAGAGCATTCTTCAGATCGATTCCCGAGATTGTGCCATCAGTTCGACGATTCCTGGGTGGCGATCGGTGTAAAGCCGTCCCCGCGGAAATACAGAACGCAATAGGGCTCACGACCGAGCGCTTGATCAGATGAGGCTCTCGATGCGCAATCTGAACGAGTGTCCACCTCGGATTTTTGCTCACCACATGTTTGAGCCACATGGGAACTTCACGGTGAATGCATTGCCGCCCCGTTGCTGTTGTCCAGAACGAACAGCTCGTCGTAGATTCTCAAGCACTGACAGGGAGTTTCGGGTTTAACTCTGGCGACCTGCCCTCGCTTGCAAAGCCGCTGTAACAGAGGGTCGTTGAAGAACCCTTTCTCAGGCCCGCTCACGCAGAGCGGATGTAATCGGAAGCGCCTTTACATTCGCCGGGACGATATAACCCAAGGATTTGACTCAGACATCACCTAAACCATTTTCAAATCTCCTAATTTTCCGGAGTTACAGCTGCTTATATGTGGGAAAGATGGATAAGATCCCTGCACAGAGGGAGCGGATCTGAACACTCAGTCAGCTCCATCGAACCCTGTATGCGTACAAGAGGCTCCAGTCGCTCTTCATCAGATATATCGGGGTTCACAGCGGAACAGGCTGCTGATTACTGCACTGACGAGTGGCGTGGATCTCTTGAGGATTTCATGTGCAGAATTCTTCTCTCATTCTATCCTAGAACAGCTGTGTTATTGACGACCGCTGCGGAGGAATTAGTCCCCCTTCGATAAATCGAAACGCGGGAAACAGACGAAATCCAACCTTGGAGCGGGTTGGAGTCTTCGAGTCGCTTGATTCGTCGCTGCTCGCTACATAATTGCTGCCGATTGCGTCCACGCATCGAATTTCAATCCACTCCATGAGCAGCTAGCAGCTTTGTCGGAAACTCGTCGAGAACACTTGCTTGACCTCTTAAATCTTGACAAACTGGGTCCGTGGCTACCCAGTTGAGCGTTGTGGCAAATCGGAGACAAGCCCTCCGCGACTGATGAACGGCCTGAGGAAGACGATATCAGGGCACGAAACTCTGGATGACAAGGAATATGGTATTGTGATCGAGGCGTTGATTCAGGAAAACTTTGGATGCCGCAGCGAAGCTAATTGCTCTTATCATCCTCATCTCCCATATCATTGCCAATGGCACCTCAGACAGCGTCTCCCTTCGCGGGGAGCTCCTCGCGTCATTCCAAACCAGCGGAGAGATGATGACTGGCGGGATTAGACTCGAGACAGCGTCGAGATCTAGAGCCGAAATAGCAACGACGTTCGCAGTCCGGCACCGTTCGGTTCGCTGGACTAGGCTTGCCGTCCGCCCTCTCCCGACGAGAGCACGGCTTCCATTTGAAGAAACAGGAAAAGCGGTTCGCTTTTCTTTCGAATGCTTCCTTGCTCTCCGAGAATTCGGGTCACGACGAGGGGCTGCACACCATGACTACTTCTCTCTGGTTGGAAGATCTCTCCCAGAACATTAGTCTCAGCGCCGGTCACTTGGTGGTCACAAATGGATCGCCCCGTCCCGTCGTGTCACGTTGTTGGTCTCGGTGACGCCAACCCGGTCGACATCTGATAGCCGAACAATGAGTCACACGTATTACAGATGAGCTCGGGACATCGAAATTTGTCAGAAAAGTGCCGCAAGGGCGAATTCGGAGTCTCATCCATGAGTTTCGATCGGACAGACAGACAGCCGCTAGTCGGATGGGCATCTCGGAAACTGAACCCTGCATTCAATTCAAATTTACGGATGAGAAACAGGGGCTCTCCGCCCATGGTTCTATGAACAATGCATTTGGGAACTTTTTGATGAAGAGGTGACGTTCTGGACCGAGCAGCTAGGACTGCTCTGAAGGCCCCGTTAGAATCCACTCGACCTCGAAGACTCTTCGCTTCGAAGTCATTTGACGTTGTTCCCGTGAACAAGGAGCGGTGTGGCGAAGATCCGAACCCACCTCGATGTTTTGACTGTTGAGCAAATATTTCAGGCGGGCTCGGCATCGGTATGAGCCCACACGCATTTACCACTGGTACTCATCGATATGATCGCGAATCGCTTTCTCGTGAGCTTTCACGTTTGACTCAAAAAAAAGTTCTACCCTATGCTGCAGCCAAGAGCCGAAGTATCCTGCCATCCTAAAATCACTGGTACATGAATTTCCGTAGTCGGAATCTAGATAATCACGCACCTCGATGGGTTTTGCGAATCCGTGGACGAGAAATCAAGTCCGCATCAAGCTTGCCCATGATTCGTCTTCGAAAAATCCAGCCACCTTTGTGACTCCGTTCGTGGATTATATCTCCTCCCAGCTGAGACGTTGCACTCGGATTGCTTCATGTGGTGAAAGAAAAAAGTCTGTGTTCGAATTGTACCAAATGTATTTTCGAGGATTGCCCCTCCCCCCTCCCTTATGGACACGGACTTTTTTCAACTCTCCATCCAATCCTCGTTCTCCCAGATGTCTTGTATATCGGCGCCGATGTCTTCGCAAGCACTCAGCATCTTCGCTTCGATGGCGACAGAGTCTGCGGTTGAGAACTGGTTTTTCCAATCCCCCACTATGCCTTTCCTGACGAAACAATCGGGAGGCGGCGGAGCGCGCTCACAGGGGTAATCAGATCGCGCTTTCCTGCAGAGCAAATAATGCGTGAGGTCTTCACGAGAAAAGAGCGGGAATGCGACTGCTGGTTTCGAGTGAAAGCATGTTAGTGCTCACCATTCGCCTTCCCCAGCACCGCCCAAAGCTGCTTTGTAGTTTTCTTGGACGTAATCCTTCATGGCGTCAATCCCGCTCTCTTTCAGTACGTTTCGAAACTTGGCCGAGTTGGGATCCCTCAGCTCCGGACACGAGAGCTCCAAGAACGAGATAATCTCCTGAATAGATTTGATGGGATCACGCTTCATGTTTTCGTATGTCAAGAAGAGCACGTTTCGCCTGTGGAGCAACGATCGTGAGGAAATCCGCCGGCTTCTCCTGGATATCATGTGCTCCTCCCGTCGTGAACGTCGGATAACGCAATATACCGGAGATTCATGGCGTGAAACATTACTTGTCTTTCTGGGAATACCACTGGCGGAAATGTTCGAAGTAGCATCCAAAGCTCGTTTCGCCATCCAGGAAACTCTTCAGATAATCGCTGAATGAGCCCTCCGCAAAGTTGTAAACCTAAAACGTTCACGAGACCATTGATATACGGTCGATCGATGCTGAGCTAACTTTGGCTCTCCAAAGTGCGGTTTTCAGACTCGCTTTGCTATCTTGATGGAACTGGAAATCCCAAACATACTTTGGTTCGCTGCGTGTGATGGAAATATGATACACAGCAATCCTTCGGATTTCTTAGAACGTAAATGTATTTCGTCTTCGGATTCTTCGGAATCATGTCGTAGTAAAGATGAGAGGTTACGATTCGCGGCTCCGGTTGGGAAGAAATCACGTCAGCGCCTGCAAGATTAGTTCCTCATTGGATTGGGTTTATTTCGATCGTCCATGTGCGAACCGTGTCCCTCCCTCTCGAGGGACGCGTCGTACCGCGTCCACGATCTCGGCTCGCTTGGACGATTTGTAAGGGCGCTTGCCGAAACAGGTTGATTTTTCGCAATTTCCTTCTCGGCGGAAGACTCTTTGCGGCCGTTAATCACTTTCCACTCCGAATGTTGAAATCACCTCCGATCCAGCACATTTGAATAATCAGATTCAGTCTCGTGGGAAATTTGGAAACACCAAACTCACCCGCCATTTCGAGGAAACATTTACTCAAGCCGTAATCGGCGACCTCTCCAGTTCGACTTTCGCGGTCTATGAGCAGCTGTACGATACGCTTTGTCCAGTTTGTGCCGCACTTCGGAAAGGTGCAGATGAAAATATCTGTGTCTAGTGGTTTATACCGTGCACCAGACTTGAAGTTATCAGGACTGAATCCAGCGGGAATTTTCGTTCCTTCGATGTCCACATAGAATTTCGGGCTCGCCATGATGAAGGCCTGGTCTTGTCTCGGCTGCAAATCAGAAACTTCATCATACTGGTGCCAAGGAACTGATAATGGATCGAGAGTCGCAAACAAGACAGTGGTTGGCGACCTCAGAGCGAATGAGAATGTTTCTGCTAGTGTTATTCAGACCGTCAGGGAGCGTATTCAGTGAGTTGAGGACGCTGTTGTCGTCGTCGACGTCGTTTCTACTGCCGCTCGACGCCGCCAGATCACCAGACCACATCTCTTGGATGGACTGGGACTCAGGGGCCACATTTACCCGGAACGTCGGGGCTGTCGCGTTACTCCGTACTCTGAACTCGTATGGAACGCGTGGCATTCCGCGGAACGATTGGGCGAACGAGGCAATGAAATGTGTGCGGAGCCCTCGTTGCATGGAATAATTCATTTTCCTCCATTCATCCCTAAATTCCGCGAGTCTCTAAGCTTCTCGAGTCGCTTCACATCGAGGCTCTCCCTCGATCGCTCTTCTATTGAAGATCTACGCGCTGGAGCCTTGGAAACTTCTCGGATTCGAATCAGAGTGACCTCCGTTGATTCCAACGACATAACCTTGTGCTCCTGACTATCGAACTGCAAATACTACCGGCAGAGAACACTCGTGAGCGTGAACAAAGATATCAACTTATCACTCAAGTCTGGCGGGCAAACATCGGACTCACGTTAGCCAGAGTTGGTTCGAATCCAGCTGACGAAGGAAGAGTGAGCTCTGGGAACGAACACTAGTGTGAAAACTGCGGAGCGCTGACACACTCGCCCGTGAATGATCGACCGATCTTTCATTGGCTCGGGATCCGTAAATGATTCGCTCGATGATGTCGGGAAAAATTTCTTCTAGCAAATGTTCACGAGAGATCAGAGCGTGTTGATGACTCTAAGATATGACAGACTCAACCAGAATATTCTGCTAATGTGCCAAGCATTCCGGCTCTTTGAGCCAAGAAATCGTCGGTCGAACTTCAGGAAACTCACAGCTGTGAGAGATATCAGACAGAAATGGTGCTTGTCGGCTTGGAGCGCTGCCTGAGTCGCCTTTGAATGATTTTTTGAGAGATCAAATTCGAGGAAGTCGCGCAATCGATCCTCAGATAATATGGGCCACCTATTCATGTGAGCTCGGCGCTTCAGAGAAGCGACGCGTTCTCCGAAGTCAGACTCCTGAGTCTTGAGGCTGCATCGCGACCGCTTTCGTCTGTGAGCTTAGCTTTTAATTTTAAATCACGGAAGATGCCCGTAGATAGAAATTCCGCGGTCAGCTGTTAGTGACAGTTGAGAAGGACGTCAGTATACGATGGCGAAGACGAGTCCACGCAACGAGAAGAGTTTTGATATGTCCGCTCGCTGGAGTCGGCAGGCCAACGTTTTTGATGTCCCGAGTCCGAGAATTCGAAAGTTGCTCACCTGATTCGTGGTCGGAAGCGTCGCGATGTCAACGACGGCACAAGCTAGTCGATCACTCTGTGAGAAGCAGCTCCGGCAAGGGTTCTCTTGAACAGAGAAAGAGGCGCGCTAAGACGTGTAGAGAGGAGAAGCGGTTCCTTTCTACAACGCGATTTGACGGTAAATCCTGCCGGAGTGCTATCGGAAAGTCATTTCTTTCACAACCGTTGCATATTACTCCGTGCGTCAAGAGCAGGGGACGTTTGGAGCCGCCAAAACGGCAAGCTCCTGCTAACCGTAGTTTCGCAGATCACTCCCCTCCCGATTCACATTGTTTTTGAGGTTCACCTTGACTGGTCTCCGAACTACTCCAAATCGCCGCAGAGGATCTGATTAGGCTCACCTGGCATCTAGACCTTGAGCGATTTCCAAAGTTTACGACTCGGGAGGGATGAGACCCGAAGAGACCTCCTATCAAAGTAGGACACTGCGACGTTTTTTTCGTGTCCCACCTTTGAGCTTGTAATCTAGTCTGCCCTAATCAGTCAGTGAGACGCTAATAGTATAAACCTCATTTCCGTCGAACGAGCCATGGCGAAGGGCACCATTAACCATTCGAATATCCATACGCGAAAGAAGAACGCACAAATTCCTCGATACCGCAAACAGTATCGAACTGGTAGGCTTTATGGCTGATAGCCAGGTATGGATGCCAGGTAGTGGCATAAACCAACGCCTTGGGTGCCACGCTAAGCTAGCAATCGCGGGTTCGATCCCCGGCCGGGACAACAAATTTCTTATGTGGTAGAAAGAGGATTTAATTTATATCAGAATTAAATCTGAACCATCTTAAGACCCAAGCCCACCGCCCGCAATGGGATTTGCGAGGCGATAGGGAGTGTTACTGAAGCAATACCGAAAGGTGAATCCGGGACACTCCTGAGGGCTGGCTGAGAGGTTCAGCCGAGAACAGAGCCAGGTATGGAGAAATTAACGAGCAGCTCGCTGAAGCTGTCGGAGAGATACAGAAAATCTGTTCCAGAGCATCCCGGATTTTCTCGGCATGTGGAGAGAAACTTACCTGGAAGGAGGGGTCAGTTTCGATATGTAGACGAGGGGTCAGTTTCGATATGTAGACGAGGGGTCGTCAAACTGTGTGCCCGGCACCCATGGGTGCCCAGGGTACTAGTAATTTCGCCCAGGACTGATCATGCACTTTGGCCCCACTCGGCACTTCCTCGGCGCGCTACGACAGCGGCACCCCTCATTTTGAAGACCGCTGATCTAGACCGTGCTCGATCCCAGATTTATTTTACGGAGTTTCGGTAAGCTATGACATTGGACTCGCAGTATAGGGCAGAACATAACAACTTTGACGGAACTAAGGGGCACAATGTGCGGGATGTCTGAGAAACGAGATCTCATCTCAAGCAGAAGAAGGAAGGGCTGGACATTGTGAGGAGTGGCGAATTTCGTGGACAATGCTTTTTTGCAACAATCTCGACACTAGAGCTCACAAATTTCTAGAGCACTCAGGAAGACCCGACAGCACTCACGCTCTGGGTACGCGAACGCTGTGTTCTACATGGGTACAGTCCCGAAAAAGCTCCCAGACGCGGTGCAAGGAGACTTTTTATTCAATTAAATGGTTGAGCTAGCTACGGCTCGATACAATCAGACAACAACACAACTCCCACATCGCAAGCAACGCTTGCCCGAACTGTTTGTCTCGACCAGAGACTTTATTTCTTTTGGCAGTTCTTTTGTCGATCGGACTCTGAAAACGGAGTTCTCGCCAAGGTTCAGCGCCTCGTCGCTTCTGGGTCTGCGAATAAGGACTGAGCCAGCTCCGGGCGGCGGTCCCAGATACTTTTTCAGTAAGAAACTGTTTGACATCTTCCCGCCGCGATCTCTCGCGCGATGGGTTCCCTGACCCTCTTCGATGCCGATACTAGAGATCCTGCAAGAGCTGCGTTCGACTCTCTCCTCATCGGTTTTGTCGGCACCCTCTTTCTCCTCGAAGATGAAATCTTCGGTTTGGGGTAACTCATTCCCGCTCATTTCTAGTATTGTCTATAAATCGATCCAGAACATTTTGAAGTCATGGAATCTTCAGCGCAGAGTAGTTGAATTATCGTCGAACACAGGACGCTTCGTTGCCAAGAGTGTAAAAATGATGTTGTTAAATCGCATGTCCTCCGCTCGGTGTTTTGGGCAGAAGGTATCGAAGATGATCCAATAACGAAGTAGGAAACTCCATTTAGGGACACCACCAGCAATGAAGTATCACTCACTTCCAATTCATCTCTAGCTCTCTATGAGACTTTTTTTTTCTGGCCTTGTCGCGGGTAGCCGTGCATCGAAACCAGCGCACATGAGTCAAGCTTCAAGAGACTTGAGCTTGGTCGATGGAAAGTGAGATCGAAGGACCTTTGATGCCTGAAAATAAAATCTCACGAATTTGGCACAGTGATAGCACGGTAACTCATCGCTCATCAGAGCCCAGAGCGAATTCCCTGAAGCTCGTGGCGCGAAAAGGTATGGGAGCCCTTACTCTAGTTCAAAACGAAATCCAACCAAAAGCGCACGGGCTGTTCACTGAATTTAGAAAGTCGTCACCACTCCAGCTCCGTCTGTGAACTCTCGATGGGAGGAAGTTTTCATGAACGGTCTCGAGCGATCGTAGTCAGTTTCCCTTCTGACGTGTTTCCTGTTCTGCTCGTCTTTGCAATTCGCACCGACTCTTTGAGTCGAACACACGAACCTTACTTCCGAGGCGGGTCTTGCCCAATCAACAGCTCATGCTGACTCCATTCGGGTCGGCCCATGAGACTGAGAGGGGAACAGGTGTGATCGTGGTCTCACAAAGTAGGTCCGCCGAGCCTGAGGGGTCCGCAAGGGAGCCGCAGGGGAGGGGCTCTTGGGCGATAGGCCTTCCCTAAATTTTTTGCTCCCACATTGCGAAGGACATCAACCTTGAAGGACACCAGATTTTCGGGACACTGCGAAGACCGATCTTCAGGATGTCTACCGTCTTTCCTTCAGCCCGTCCTCGATCTGAAATCCTCTCCAGAGACGGCAGTTCTGGGCCCCGCTGGTACCGCTTTTCGAGGAGCTCCATTTGGAGCACTCCACTCATTAGAGATTCTCGTGTCACCGATTCCCGTGACCAGCCATTCGCGAATGTTGAACCTCGAATGTTTATCATCGTGCAGTCGATCCCAGCCTCCCTGCAAGAGATCGGGCGAACCTTTTTCCCTCTAAACCCTAAAGAGCTACCAAACATTGCAAAGTCAGAGGAGTCAACGTGCAAGGAAAACTCCGCGAGACTCTGAACGTGGAACTTGGACTGACGGTAACAAGGTTGCCGCTCCGGGATTCAAGTGCAACCTGAGCTTAGTCGCGAGTGAGGCTTGAACCCTTGCGTCGCACCAGGATGTCCTCACGAGCAGAACAAGATGTCGGAATTATTCTCTGGTGAATTTCGTGTAACCGGACACAATCGAACAGTCATCGGCCCATTATGATTTCGCGGAAATAATGACTTCTGAGGGCTCTTCCAAATATACTTCGGTTCCATGCATGTGGAAAGTTTCACGTAATTATAATAACCGATGCATTGGAATCTGGGAGAACGAAGTTTGACAATAAAGTGGAAGAGGGCTCTAGGAGATCAGAGGTCACTTCCCCTGCAGGAATTCGGGATATTGATAAAAAGAACCAGGAAGAGCTCGTAAACCATCAACCGAAGCCGGTCCTCGATCGGGTTTTAAGCGGATGGAACAGTCTTCGTGCTGCCATCGTCGGATTTTAGTTGACGGCTAGAGGACCCGTATGAGCTGCGCATAGCGAGATCGGAAGCAAATACTTTGAGCTTCTTGAACTATTCGGAAAATATCAAAAATGAATTCTATGAAATCAGGCTCATAGATCTTGAACATCATGAGAGTTCAGCCGTCTTAGTCTCATGCTGGCGCCGCTGGTGCCTAACCATATTAGCAGACTAGTTTCTGGGACGCGTTTCCTGAGAGCGGTAAAAGCAGCCCCGGATACATTCAAAGTTTGAGGAGGCCAGCCTCAATAACTCTGGGAATCACGAGGTTTCAGCTCGGGAAGCCTCATGACCAAGTCCAGCTCAAGATCTTCCCTCCCGCTCAACACAGATCATACTTAGCAATACTTCTCCTGCTTGTTCTCTGAAGTGCTCCGTCAGGCTATCTCATTCTGGAAGCCATTTCCATGAGAGTAGAGCCCCGTATGCTACAGTGGGATTCTTGCGTCCTATCGGAACGCTCGACTCCAGAGGAGGGGCCTGATGCTTCGCATCTGTTGGTGACAAACTATTCAGGAACGTTGTGAACATTGAAGGAGCCATTCCCTGTTCGAACGATACAACCAGTATAATTTCAACCAATCGATGCAGACAATGGTCGGAATAATCGAAAGTTTGAAGAATCGTAGTTTTAATAATCGATGCCAAGCTGTGTATAAAGTTGAAATAATCGAGGTTCAAGCTTTCTTTTTCGTACTCTTGGACTGAGGACAATCCGTTGAAGCTATCTAGATTGGAATTCGAATGGTTGAAATAATCGATGTCGTACTTATTCGCCAACTGTAAGGTTTGAGATACCCGAAATGTCAGCTGGCTAGGAATGGAAGGAACGAAAGGATCTTGAGCATATCGAAGTCTTTGGAGAGGTACAAAAATCGATGCCACTGTAGATCACAGGAGGTAATCGAAGATCAGTGTATCCGATTGGAATCAAAAAGACTTGAGTCACGGAAGTCAGTGTTATTCATCAGTATTTTCCAGCGATACACATCCCATTTGACACTCAGCTCGCCAAGATTTCTCATTCAGACATTGGTACTTTTCAAAGATTCATGACATGATCATAATAAGTACACAACAAATATATTAAAAAAATAATAAACTGTTCTATTTTCAAAGTTTATCCTCGTGTCAGCTTGCCATACATATGAAGCACGAATACAGAGAAAATGAAGAGCACGCTCATCACCAGAACAGGAACGGGGCCGACTTTAAATCCTGGGGAGTCATCGGTGTAGAACTTCCACATGCCTCCTGAGTTCGCAGGAGGTCGTGAAGGCCGGGCTGAAAACGGAATGCGGTGATCATCTATTCTCATCGATAATTAACTTTTTTGCTCTTGGTTCGAAATGAGAGAAGTTTGATAGAACACCCGAAACTCTGCCAGGGAACGCAACGTGGAAACCCCAATGTTCTCCCTGAAGACGTAAGATGTTGTTCGAGCACAAACTCCCCCTTGTTCTCGGGGGCTCCCCTCATCAGGAGGGATTCTTATTTCCTCCGGTTGCACTCACCAGCGGCAGAACTGGTGCTTGTAGTTTTCCTCTGGCGAAGTGTCGATGAGGGACCGGCTCGAGGGCTTGAGCCCCCGGCTCCCACATTCGTCGCTGAAGCTGGTGCAGGCATCTCTGTTCGATGATTACTGTTCTGGCTCGATGTGAATGTGTCCGCAGAGCACCAGGTCTACTCTTCTCTGTGTGTTACGCGGCTGATTGTTGCCGGTCGATCCCAGCCACGTCACGCCGCGAATTGACAACACGGCGACGACCACGGCGCCACCTACATTGGCTTCCCACAGGCAGAATCTGAAGAGAGAAAGACTACACGCGCCGATTTCGAATCCTGAACTGAACTCTGACGATTATGATTGGCCAGGTTTCCAAGGAGCGCGATATCCGGAGTGAGTATAGATAGTGAGCTTGCTGCTCCTCCGATTCTGAACGGAGAGTTCTTCAGAATCGTGGGAACTTGGATGCATTCCGTATTCGCTGTCGCTGTACCCGACTGCTCGAAACGAATCGGAATGGGCTTACATCTAACAACCCGATTGAATCCACAAAAATGACCACCAGGACACCGGGCCGTTTCATTTGGAGCGGCCTCAGATCTGGGAGATTGAGGAAAACGGTCTTCAATCGACACGAAGACTTTCATCGATCACCGCATGTCTGGCTCCCCCAGAGGGGCGTCAGTCTATTGAAGAGGGACATTTCAGCAGCGATTTCCACGGCAGAAGCGCATGCCCGTTTATTTTTTCATTCTTCGGAGGCCATTCATTCGGGCCGGCCCCAGATCGCCCCGGCGATCCGCTTTTGGGGGTCGGATCCCACAACTTGCAGGAGAGTTTCCGAATATGATTCTGCTTCTGAGTTCCGCCTGAGATCGCCGTACACCATGAAGTGAATGCATCTCCCTTTAACCCATTATCGCAGCCTTTCGACTTCCTGGTCGCCCAGCGGACATCCTTGAGAGCGTATACACCACACGAGGACCAAGCAGACTCATTCCGAGGTGGTGAACCTCATTGCAGTCCTTCCGGAAAAATTTCTGTTTCGGCTTTTCGGCTCCGTCACGAAAAGCGAGCAGGCTCATCGGCGCGTGGGTTGTTGTGTGAGGTCAGGATGGGATCCGGGCGAGCGAGTAAACAAATACGGGCACACCCTCCTCCGAGTCATTGTGAGGAAGGTTTATATGAATAGGCTTCAAATATACTATCAAATCCTCAAGTCTTCACAACGACGTTGACATCGCCGGATTCCTAAACAGTGTACGGAGAATATGCTGTAGTACCGAGGAATTCGATAATCCTCACGTTCCCCGAGGTCCTGGATGATCCTACCTCATCGGTGACCCTCGACCCTGGAGACTTCAATCATACGCAATGCCGAGCATTGTCGGTTGTGGTTAAGACTATGGCTATCTATTGATCCTGCTATAGGTTATCTACGGCTATCCATACATCACACATATCTCTCGGGTTTCTTCTCCTCGTCTCTCTGGGGTCATTCTCGTTTCCTTCTATGCCTCGATACCACATCTGCCGCTGCATCGAAAACTGGGCTGGTTTCGCTCGAATACAGAAATATGAGCCCGAACGATTCAGGTAGACTCTGGAAGATGCACATACTGGATGCACATGCGCTCAGGGCCGGCGTGATGAGTTGTCCGCCACGATTCAAACGTTGCAGGAACGATTCGCCTTTGGTGTTACCGAGACTCTCGTCCCTCCAGACGGGAAGAGACGGTAAAGTGGGCAGAGGAACATACTCTAGAATAGCTATATGACTACAAGAAGAGGAAAGGATTATGGAATTTTTATATGCCTACTATGATCATTTCCATCGCCGGGGCGATCTATTTTTGCATGAGGATGGACCCTGTCACTCCCTGAACCGTCGATAAACGCGGAGCGTGAGTCAAAGACGAACCCAATCTATTCCGCTAGCTTGCGGATCTCTGGTCAACTTGATGCTCCCGTAGTCTTACTGTGCCATCAGAACCGCCATGCACACGTGAAGGGAGTAGTCTGAGATATGATTATTTCTCGAACTCATATGGCTTCATCGATTCCCAGCCCGTCGGCTCAGACGCAGAACGTACGTCACCTTGGCGATTCGTCCAATCCTGATGCTAGACGCAGATATCGGACCGCTGTGTTTCCATCTCGAACGTCTCTCCAACGAGAGGTCCGGACAAGACTTACTTCAAACTA
Source organism: Phytoseiulus persimilis (assembly GCA_037576195.1). Classification (NCBI taxonomy): domain Eukaryota; kingdom Metazoa; phylum Arthropoda; class Arachnida; order Mesostigmata; family Phytoseiidae; genus Phytoseiulus; species Phytoseiulus persimilis. The sequence continues at coordinate 51,510,516 of CM075102.1, read as the reverse complement.
ATGTAACTGGAGCGTTTATTAGGCGAACAAACATTTTCATATACAAAGAGAAGTTCAAGTTGGTTTCCGCGGCTTCAACTGATTTCCTTCCCCGGCAAAAGCTGAAAACGAATCTTCAACGTCCATCTGATCACCTTTTTTCGAAACCTGCACCCGAATAAAGTTGATTTGGCCAAGCTTCCACCTGAAATTGGGTATTCCTTGCTCAAGGTTCGTTTGCCGCTGACGTCGAGTGTGAGCTCATTACGCACACCACGCTGATGTAATTGGCTCACCGGAAATCGGGGACACCCCGTTCAATTATACTGTCATTGAGCTTCGCGTTCGCGGCGCTAGCATCCAGATTTTTTGCTTTCCCGTCGATCCGATTTCCAGATCCTGCGAAAGCTTTGAAAGCTTTTTTCCTATCGACTATCACTTCTGGTTTCTTGAAGTCTAGTTCTTCCTGTGAAACCTTCCGGGTCTGAAATTCCGATAATTTAGATTGAGTATCAGCAGAGGCGTCTCTAGAGATGCATCGGCGCAATCGTGCTCTCGAACGCTTCTTGTTTCCGAGAAGAATTCTGAATCTAGAGCCGATAACGGTCGACTTGACTTCGAGACAACGGCCAGCATCACCTGAATTATGTGATCGTCAAAGCTTGATGGGAGATCATGCTCAGCTCACCTCGGGCTCTTGATAACCAACGGGGGCCGCGAATTCAACATTGAGATCACATTCATGAATATCAATGGCCGGACCCGGTCGAGTTTCGAGTACACACAGCTCGTACTGCCTTAAAAGATGAAAGGAAGAATTTCAAGTTCAATTCTGAGTTGGAGCGTTGCGGTTCTGGGGAAGTTTTATTCGTACAGCATGAACTTAGAGTGCGGTCGAGTAGCGAATCGTACTTGTCGTTATATTTGATCACGATAGTGTCGTTGGCAGTTAGGCAAGCGAAATGCCGTAACGAGTTCTCGAGCACCGCTTTGGGATTCGTGATGTCAAGGAAGTCTACCGATTGAGCTTGGAACTTGGCGAAGTTCCCCACTGGGAGTTGAGTGTTTTCTACCTGAGAAAAAAACAGCTACATGATTGCAGTGCGGGTCACGCGATTGGATCATGTCTCTTGCTTACAGGGAAAACTCACAAAAAGATGATCTCCTTCGTTGAGGCATAAATATTTCATCATCCAGTACGGCAGGTAGCATTTTCCTTCATCCGCTGAGAACTCAAGTACTCCACAATGAGTGTCCCGCTTCAGACGCCGATTCGTCATCTTCAATAGAATAATAAAATTGCCGTGTGATTTGAAGAGCGACTCTTTGTCCGGACTACGCAGGAAACTTCAACAGAGCCCGATGTCGCGCCTGTTTTCCTACGAGCACTAGCGTAGCTGCATGATCGAAAACAGTGGAACTCCGTCGATAGATCCACGAATCGCTGACTCCCATGAGCTAGCACCAAGAAACCTCACCTTGAATAGTATTGGGTATGTGATGTTGAGTCGTGAGAGCATATCCAACGTAGAGGGCGGCAACAGGACTGGGGAAAACAAAGCTTTATGATACAATGAATGATCACAGAGCTGGCTCCCCTGAGCGCATCTGAGAGGCAGCTGTCGGCAACCGAAAAATCGCACGGACCTTTGTTTCCTTGCTCGAGGTTCTGTCGCTCATTCCCACACAGCATTGACACCGAGAATGCTCTGTATTCTGCAGTGAACGTCCGATGTATGTCTTGGAAGTGATCTAAATTGAACTGCAAAACACACCGATTTCAAATTTCATCCTAGAAAACCATCTTGACTCGAGAAAAGTTTCTCTGTCAACTGGAAGCTACGTAACGCGACTTCGGCGCTCACCATTCTCGCGATGTATGTCGCTACTGGACGAGAAAGGATCCTGCTCTTCGGGGACAACACCTACAGCTCAATCAGACTTTTTGTTCAAAACTCTCATTCGTCCGTCCAGAGGAATCCGCTCTCTCATACCAACAATAACAGACCGAATAGACCCGATCATTTGAACCGTATTTATCAAATGGATGCATTTTTAAAGGGACATCTGGCTGCCGAGCGGGGAAGCGGCAGGCAGTGTTCTACGGTAGTATTTGGATCCCAATCTGCGCTGTGGTACCGACGTGAGAGTCCGTTGAAAATGCGTGTTATTGACCGAATAATTCAGGGGATTGATTCCGGAACAACGGCGTATCCATTGCTCCTCCAAGCTAATGACGCGTAGATGTTCGTTTGCTTCTGGGAAGCGTACTACAAAGGGCGAGCCGACGAAATAGAAGTGCCGTGGACGATGCTCATTAGAGCTGGTGAGCATTGGAATCCAGTCTGGGATGCCTTCCGCCCATTAGATTATCCCATTTCATGTTTGTTGCTGTCACAAGCCCAGGCCCCGATTTGCAAGATTCACGCCAAACGGTAGTGTCGGGGTTGTGTAGCAGACGATGAGACGAAGGTGGGGCCTGCCGTGCACGACTATGAAATGCTACAGCAGCAGTGCCCTCGGTCGGTTAGGCGCGGAAGACAGCATAAAGCACAGGAAAGGGGCACACACTATCCTGCAGCGTAATTCAACTCCTCAACTTTGACAATGCGCAGCGTTGCTACGCACGCTAGGTTCCGCAGTAGACCTGATTTGTCGTTGAACTGGAAGTCCCGGAGCGAATCTGTTGGCCATCATGAGCTCTAAATTGTCGCTTCGTTGTTTTCACTTTTTCTTCTCCACTCTGACGATGCTATGAAAAAGTGGTCGGCAAACCCTGGCACGCGGGCCCAAGGCCCGCCAGCCTCTTTTCCGTGGCCCGCCACACTGAGACAGTGTTTCGGGACTGACCGCTTTTCGAGAGCTGAAACCCAGGACGTTTCAAACTCTGAGTGAACAAAGAAATAAAATTATATTGTACACAGTCGCTCCCCGTTCTTCGCGGTCAATTGGTTTCGAGACATTCCGCGAATAACGGATTTCAGCGGATAGCGAATTTTCGGTTTTGTTTCCTGCTGCGCTATATCTCCCTCTGGAGAACGCCCCATTTCGAGCTTCCGGACAAGGCGAGTCCGATGTCTCCCTCAGAAGAATCTTGTCCGCATGGCTCATGCCATGTTATGAATAGTTACCCCCCAGATCAGGGACGTCAAACTCAGTGCCGATATGTGGCAAGGGGGTCGAATGAGACCAAACGATGCCGTTCCTCGTTTTTGGCGTACTTCGAAGATAATTTTGCTCCAGTCGGATCATACAATTCGGCCCCGACAAGTACCTCTTCGTATGGCAACGGCTGCGGCACCCCTCAGCACCGTGGGGTGCGAACGTCGGAAGTGTTCGATGACCTCTGTCCTAGATGATGACGGATCCTACACTCCGGACGGAACATGAGAGAAGAGGGAGAAGGGATCAGATTATGTATGAGTATGTACTGATCGAATCTTGGTGATGGATGAGAGACTAACGCAAAGACATTGGCGACCGCGCTCAGTCGACTCGCATGGGGTCATTATTGGAGAAGAGTAGGGAGCTCCGTGAATATACATATGGAAAGTTCAGTCAATCCTCATCTGAAACGACCATTTCGCTCCGGTTACTCTCGTAAGGAACCAAGGTATCTTTCGCTGCCCGGTGCCTCGTAGCTTTCTTGCGGAACAATACCAATGCAGAACAGTTGAGAGAGCTCCTGCTCTCGGTGGGAGAATTCGAAATTCGAGGCGCACTTCAGGGATTCGCCACTTCTCTCAAGCAGTCTCTCCGACCGTTCTTATCAATCATCGTTTTCCGAGATGGATGCTCAACCCTGATCGAGCTGACGGGCTATAGTCCAGAGCGAGAGCCAACTCTAGTCAAATCTCAGTTCTTGCGTCCCTGCGGAGTTCTTAACAAAACATGTGCTCGAAATTAAGCTTAACGGTTTTGAGTTCCAAATCGTCGAGTTCCGCCAACTCTCTTATGAGTGCTATATCCACTGCTATAAAATGATGGAGACAAGTTTTGTTCAGCTCACTGTGCTGCTCAATTTTGGTAATGACACTTTTTCGTCAATGTCCCACCGTCGTGGCTCGAACTTGGAGAATTCCCGCAAACCCATAAGTCCGATTTTCGCACTTGTGATGCGAAAAGACCTGTGGAGCGAGCCAACGTGGACTCTGCAACCCGAAAACTCAGCGTCAACCGTTCCACTTGACGGCGATTCTGACAATGTTTAGCTGCACAGATGCTTTATACTGGTGTGCGCATTCCGTTGTGAGTGCTGGAATATGCAGAAGTACTCTCGTTCTGGATCTACACCTGAGAGGCACCGGGTCCTAGGTCCGGGAATCTCAGACCAGATTTTGTTCTTGTACCTTTGGCAAATTTCGGAATTCTCTCTAAAACTGACAACTGGTCCATGGCAAATTTCGACGGCGGTCATTTTGGTTCCTTGTTTGAGTGGATATAATGAGAATTAAGGCTGGGAAACTGATTGGAGTTAGCTTGAGGCTTCGGCAAATGGCGAGCGATCGTGAACAGGATTTCCTCGGTTGTAGGGATCTTTCAGGATCGAGCGCGGCAAACCGGATGAGGGTGGTATCCGGTGCAGAACAAAAATCGTCGGATCGACCCGGCAACACAATATTTGGATGGTTTCGGCATTTCCTGAGTACTTCCCACGTGAGAGATACCTCCGATTCCGCCTCAGTCGAGAGTCAGGAGAGGAAAAGCGAGGTAAACGATTATGGCCAAGTGATGAGTCTCCAAATAAAGGGTGTATACGATAAGTTGTCATTCCTCGAGTCCCCAAGAAAGCTCCAATCAGTTGGATCGGCTCCAAACGCGAATGCGGCGAGTTGGACCCGACGAAATTCGACGCTTTCATGATCACGCTCAGGACAACCTAAAAAGAGAGTCATTTTCTACACCAATGACTGACCGCTGTCCTCATTATATTCATGCCTGCCTGCATGGGAGTCCTGCTTCCAGCGCGCGTGGTCCTGCGCCAAATCATTCAAACTGAAGAGGTGCTCTCTCACGGACAACCAGAGAGTGAGATGAAGGTTGTCCCCAGTTAGAATGTTTTCAACTTGGAGCCGCTGCTCGAACTCTCGGTTTTCCCCCAAACGTGGGAAACCGGGGTCGAACGATTTTTAGACCGGTGCGCGGAGGACGTTGTCAAATTCAGATTCGTGGCTGCATCTCTCAGCCAATGGCTCACTTTTTGAAGTTTCCTGAAAGCCTTCATGGGAAGTCTCGTTATCCATTAGACGATCTGATATAATCATGATCGAGACCAACTCGTATTGAGCATCATTCTGATTCACTGCACTGAAGGTCGAGATGAGCTCTTTCATAACTTGAGCAAGAACGATCTGATGGAAAAGTTGGACAGGGACCTCCGGTATCAGGGGGACGGGCTGCTTATGAGAATGCGAATTACGTTTGGACCATCCACGCGGCTGGCTCCATCGTCTTCACCGTCTCTCACACAGCGAGAGCTTTCCTGAAGTGCTACTACTGTCACCTGGCAGCCTGATTCGACCTCGGCTGTTCACAGAAACCGGGCCGTGGCTCCTAGAGCGCGTGTCAGCTCCATTCGCCCGTCGATTTACCTTCGCTTTGAGGGTCGACGGGACCAGCAACGGAGAATACTGCAAACGGGTTCGGTCGACGATTCCTTGGCATAAATCACCGACAGGCTGAGATCCAATGAGTCCGAGGGAACAGTTTCCCGTCTTGCAGCTGCGAAACAAAACCGGCATCAATTGTAACTCCAAGACAATAGACATTATTGACGGGTTCCAGAGGATGACGCCTGGAAAGGCCATCTTGGAGAAAAAAGAGCTGCAAGAGGGCGGAAGAAGTGAGTTGAGTATATTGTTGGGAGGCTTCGAGCTATTGGAAAAGGGCAGAACCATCTAGGTTCTTCAACTCAGGGTCTTCTAACACAGAAGAGGAAGGTGGTCTAGTCAGCATTGGGCACAATCTCGAGCTTAGATGGGAGCGTTGAGACACAACACCTCGAGTTACTTCAATGGTGAGAGCAAAGCTATGACAAGAGCAGCCACCCAGCTATACACGCGTAAACCAATCACCCAAGAAGTGTTCCGGGCACGCATTGGTGAAACAGGAAGAACTGAAGCTCGCATGCCCGATCGATATCCTGGAAGAAAATAGTCAGGACGTAAGAACGAAATTGGACTACACATTCCAGAGCCAACGGCCAGTAGTCCGAGAGTGAAAGTAGAGCTATCGGAGACTGTGGGCAGGGTCAAGCCCAGATTTTTCTTTGGAGCAGGAGAGGGACGGGCGTTACAGATATATATATATATATCCAAAAAATGATAGCCGCACACAAACTGCTTCTTATCCCAACGATGAGCGCATATTGTGCGGTTATCATCCAATCTGAGTCTCCGCGAGCGGTTACCAGCGATGTGCGGCTATTATTCGACTGATAGCCGCACACCCCGTAACTTCATCGGTCTTGAGGTTGGGATGCCGCACGGAATTCACAATCTGCCTACCTCTCCGTCCCAGCGATATAGACAAGAAGTTGTGAGAACTAGCAGTATGAAGGCTCAAAACTGGAGTTTGTGAGGGAAGCTAGCCCCTACTGACAGGAAAATTCGCTCTGCGCTCATCGCTCCCGTGAGGTGAGCTTTTCGACAAGTGAAACGGCACGGGTTAGCTCTGAGAGATGGGCGCTGCACTCGAATGCAGGGAACTCAACATTTGAATCGGAACAAGGAACAGGGAGAATCACTTCGAGAATAATTCCATATTGGAACCAGATGAGATCACCACTGGACGCCCATCTGTTGATCACGCTTGGATCATCAACGGAGCTTCTTCAGAAGATTGCTGACTAGAGACCTCGATTCGGCGACAGTCAGGTTCTCGGGCGCCGGGAACCGAGCAGAAAGGACGGCACAGATCTCTCGCGATCGAGCACAACTCGGAATCTTCTTCGTCCGGAGCTCTTCTGGAATCTGCTCCTTGAGACATTCGATGATTTCATGGGTCCACTGTATACGTGGTGCCGATCGGCGCTTGGCGAAACGTCGGCTCCTCTTTGAAAGTTGGAGACGTCGAGTTCTACTCACCAGCTCCGCCTGCCCCACATCTTCATTCGATCCTGCCATCGTATTCGGATTTGTGCTGCTTGCGGAATGCTCGTCAGGGGTTCTGCTCATTGTGCACACGGTCTCCTTCTCCCATAATTATTCCAAGCTCTCTCGTCCTGTCGACTCCATAGGCGCGTACCATCTCGATGACTTCATGTTCGTTGCCGTGTTGATCGATCAGATGACGGGACAAATACGAGACGAGCTTTCCGCAGAAATTGCAAAGGGAGCCTTTCTTCTTTTGCTCAGTTTGGCCTTCGAGCTTCGAGAGAACGGGGAGAAACGGATGCTCAGCGCGAACAATCCGACGGATTCCCCGTTGCGGATGTGATTATTGGATCTCTCGGGCATCTTCATAGGATGAGTAATCAGCATAACTCACCCAGATCACAGTCGATGTGTGAAAACTCGAAATATCTGCTCCCAACTGGCTCAGCAAATGAGACCACGCATGTTCTGAACGAGTGCTGCGGATCACATTGTCTTCCTTCACAGACGACGCCATTTTCGATCAAATAAGTTCAAGTAAAATTATGGATCAAGTGAGCATAGGCCTCAGTTCCCCGCAGATTACTCGAATTTGAGAAAAATCGGCTCTTCCGAACCAGCAGACAAGTCATTCCGACTTCGCTTTCATACCCATGACCTCGAATTTGGGTGTGCGGTTATCATTTTTTTGTATACAGCAAATAAGTCTTGTAAGACCTGTTGACCGCACCCAGGTGCGGTTATCAAAGGAGTAAGTATTGAAATCCTCAGTTGTGCGGTCAATGTGCGGCTATCATCCGCACATTGATTGCACAATCGAGAATTTTAATTCTCAATTCACTGAGAACCGGCTGAGTGCGGTCACCCGATTTCGAGGTCATGGATGTGAAAACTGAATCGGAATAACCGGAATCGGAGATCCGCGGAGAACTGAGGCATGCGCTGACTTGATGCATACTTTTGCTAGACTCCATTCCGTAGCACTCGTTCAGAACATGCGTGGGCCATCTTACTGAGTCAGCCAGGAGCATATATTTCGCCTTCCTCACATTGATTGTAATCCAGGTGAGTTATGCTGATCCCTCAAAGATGCCTGAGGCGGTACAGGTCTAGCGAGCACCGGCTTCAACTGGGCACCGACGTCGGTTGGGTACCAGCGCCAGCTTGTTCCTGTGTGCTTCCATTATACCCACAACGGAGTCGCGTACGATGAGGCTGTACCTCGAGGCATCTGCCCATTGAGCGCTCCTTGAATTGCGGAGGAGCTTTTCGGGAAATTCCGAATCTTATGGCTGTTCGGATGCAAGCCGGAAAAGGTCTTATAGTGAGGTATTTCCCTTACGAGTTTGGCGAGGATGCTATTCGTCGCGCGCATCTTGACTCCTCCGTTGGGATAGTTGCACCATACCTGCAGTGTATTCCCGTACGGCGCACGACAGTAATCCCGTATATGATGATTCGTCCTTCGTGAGGCCGCATTCCCACCCGTCGATGGCCTGATGATCCGCGGTTTCTCGCAAGTTATCAACTCAGCCAACACGGAACGTACCCGCCAAGGAACACAAATTATCGCGGGAGCTCGTGGCAATATGTGTGGATTCGGTCCCTGCGCCACGAACGCCACCCAGTAGCGTAGCGAGGCGGGGGGGGGGGGGCTGTCCGCCCCGGGCATCAGTTCGCTGGGGGCATCAGAATGCCTCTCCATGCCTATCACATTAGGGTTTCTAAGCTCTTCCAGATAGATTTTTTCCCGGAATTCTCAGAGTTGGGGCGGAGTCCGATCGTTGCATCTGATTTTTCACCCCATCGACGAACCACCATATAACTTTCGTCCTCCTTCCTGATCGGGGGCAACGTTCGGTTCATTTTGTTTCTGCCTCGAACCAGAGATCGAGCCAGCGAAGTTCACAAACCTCGCTGTCCTATCTATCGAGATATCTATCACGAATGAGTTTAACTTCGAGGAGTCGATAGAATATTCGCAGCTCCAGGAGCGAACCAAATAGCCCTCCAAGAATACGTAATCCAGTTGCTCATATAATATTCTAGTTGCTCACATGCGGATCAGCTTGCGCAAGTTGTCTCCATTCCTCTGAAGATCTCCATTTCAGATGATCATATTTTATGTTTGAGGACATACAAAGGTACATTCAGTGCGCATCAAACGCAATAACCTTCTCAGACCCCAGAAAATGGGGGGGTGGGGGCATCAAATCCGCCCCGGGCATCATGGAGGCTCGCTATGCTACTGATGCCACCCATCTATGAAAACTGGGATGAATCAGTCAATCTTTACCACCGCATAGTCGCAAGGTACGACACCGCCATGGTCAACAGAGAAGTCAGCGGTCTTCCAAAAGCCGTGAGAGCCGGCGCCCACTTGACCCGGGAGCCCAAATGACACTCACGCCAAACCGTCGGCGGCTCCCAATCGACAACAACGCGCAGAAAAGGCCGGCGCCCAGCGGACGCAGTCCGGCCTGAGATACCGCACCTCACGAGAACGATGACCGCAGAGCGAAAATTCTCATCACAAGTTTGTTTGCATCATCAACTCCAGATTTGAGAGTTCATTTTGCTAGTTTTCACGATTCCTGGTCTATACTTTTGGCTCGAAGAGGTTGGCAGATAGTGAATCCCGTGCGCCATCCGAATCTCAAAAACGATGAAGTCACGGGCTGTGCGGCTATCAGTCGAATGAAAGCCGCGTATCGCTGCTAACCGCTCGCATAGAGATGTCCGAAAGACCTCGGGAACGACCTGCCCCGACCTCTGGCCATGATTCTTGAGGACTGAAGAAGCAATCACAGGCCGGCAGTATCGCGTGGCATTCCGACGATCAGGTCCGCGTTTCATCGATGCCTGACAATACATATTCGCCACAACAAGTCTTTAAGCGCTGTTGGAATCTCTCACGAGGGCTCATGTATGAGGACTCAAGTCGGAGTCCGAGTGCCGACAGAGGTAATGAGAACCAGTTTTCTTGGGAAAGGTTCTGGTCCCCTCCCCCCCCCCCCCTTCCCTGGGCAAGACATTGCCTGTGGAGAGGTATACTTCTGTGCTGCGGAAGATACTGAGCCCCTCGAGGTATCCACAGACAAATATGGCTCACTTGAGATTATTCGAGTCGCACGAGGCTCGGCACCAGAGAGTCTACATTGATTCTTGAGAACATGAGGTGCTGGTGTTGGATCGCCGCAGGGAGGTTCTTGGCGCTGCCGCGTTCTTATCACTCAAGAGCGTGCTGCGTTCGTGAATCGCACTCCGGCTGTTAACCGCGGTGTGTGAAAACGGAGCTTCATATATGAATGCATCTCCTTGACCGGAAAGAACCGGCCCGCGCAGGCACTCGAGCACGGGAACTTTACGAGCTCGAATGAATGGTTTCCCGACACAGGATCAGGCTCCAAGTGACAGGACTCACGATTCATCGTAAGCGTCAGCTTTTGGGTCCATCGAGCCTCTATATGCCGGGTCTCGACGTGCGTTCCAAGATGTTGCGAGTACCCAGTAACAAGAAATTCAGATTCTTGAAACAACAAGCAGTGTTGCTGTGTAAAGTGCAGCGTGCACCGCTCCTCAAAACTTTTGCACGCAGTTCGTCCCCTTCCTCGTGCATAGGAGTCGCCTGCTTCTTCATGATGCGAGCTGGTCGTACCTGTTTTGCATATTCAGGAGGGAAAACTAAAAAAAAAACGAAAATGCGGATGTGGGTTTGAGAGTTTCAGCTCGACTCAAGGTCCATGCGTAGCTCGCGCTCTACGAGGGAAGTCTCGATAGACAACATAAATCAAACCGTGCAACAATTTTGGTTTGGTCGAGCTCATCCGCCAATTGGCGAGAAAAATGGTACTGGCCCAAAATGCACTCGGAATCCAAACCGCAACCGCGGAAATTCTCGCGACTCAGGAATAGGTGGGATTCATGTAAATTATCTGGTGTAACCAGAGAAAGAGAATAGCGACTTTGGAGTCCTTCGTTAATGTATATCGAAAATTGACGAGCGAGCTCGAGGTCGGTGAATGTCATAGAGCCAAGCAGACCGTGACCGAGGATGTGAGATGTTCTTGACATTGATGCTCTCAGCTCTGATCGTTCAAATTGTTCCAAGACTCGTCCGCTGGAAGAACAGCTGGATGCAGAGCTTATCGTATAACGAACCCAGTAGATCAGAAACCCTCAATATAATGGACCTTTCCTGTGGAGAGCTCTGCGTTTTACTAGCCTTCGGTGGGTCCGGGTGAATTCGACGCGAGCGATTCCATCCCAATTAAGACGGTCGCCTGTCAGAATGGTATTGGAGGTGTTTTGCTGCAGGTCGGCCGACCGGTCGACCTATGTAGTTTCGCTGCCTAGACCAACTGCGCAGTGACTCGGGAAAGTGTCCCCTTGTTCTCGTGCCGTGCTAGTTCTGATTCAACTCAGAAAATGTGGGAGAGTCTTCCTTTTGAGAAATATAGCCGAGACTCGCGTTCTTTCCCGTCGTCAACCAGTGCGCGGAAAGGATCTGGATGAATCGTGTCCTCTAGTAGGAATAACACGTTTTGATTTGATATTCCTTAGTAACTATGACACGGCAGCGTGACAGAACCACCAGGATCCTGTTCTTCTGCCGGTGGTTAGCTTTGAGCTGCCACGGACTTGGCTCGGTAAGTACGATCCTCTGCAGTAGTTACGAGCAGAAAACCGCCAAAAAGTGGGCTGTCGTGGTCGGGCCAGAGCTCTGCCGTCATGCTGAGTCATATTCCTTCGGAGAGGTGATCCGGCCAGTTGAAGCAGTTCGCTGCTGTGGAATGAGCACGTTCTTCTTTTCATTATTTTCCCTTGGGACTGCTGGCGCCTGCGATTCGCCTGCTGCCAGTATCCGGTCTTAACGTTAAGAGAGCTTTTGGTGTCGTTTGAACCTGTATATTTCCTTGAAACTCAGGCCAACGGGTCCGACACCGATGAGAATATTGGGAGTATTCTCATTCGGAATGGAATGGAATTCGACGGCGAAGAATGTGCTCTCTGACTCGAGAGGCGTCTCCGGGTTGGGGTCCAAGGATAGTGTCGATAATGGGAATATGAGAGCAATTAAGGGTATATCTGATATACATTCAGATCACTATTATCAAACTCCGCTCACTATAAGTGATAGTCAAGATTCCAGGGGCGAGCTCCGTTGAGCCCGCAAGCCCGCTGTTTTCATTTGCAGGCTTTCTATTGTGGTTACCCGCGGAATTCATGCACCGCGGGCTTTTGGTCTTGGGAATGTGGGCTCTTGCAAACCCTAGTCACAGTAAAAGCCTCTTTGGGTCTCATGTCAGACGCAATAATAACTCGGAAAGGAAGCGGTCATCACGTTGCTAAAAGACCGCACTGTAGAGAACCTGCACGGTTCGAGGTATTCCTGTGTGAGTCATACGATGGAATTGGAAAAGTCAGTCGATGAAGCTCTGTCTGTTGCACTAGCTTCCAGCGCCTGAGTGATCGATCGAGACCGGGAACCATTTCGGATGCCGAGCACAACCACCCATCAGAGATTCCTGGAAGCCATCCAAGGTACCTGACGGCCTGCGATAGCGAACCGTGGGGTTTCAGATGACGTGCAGCTCGAGAAGAGGATTCGAACGTTGCCAAGGGCGCCAAAACAGAGGACGAACCGAAGCCACTGCAGTCGACGACGAAATTTTCATCGAATCGAGAAAATGGGTTGTGGCGGCCAACGAATCAGACCGAGCTAGCGCGAACCGTCCTCGCCACCGCGCTGGTTCACAGACGTTACAAATATACTATTCGCTAACGCTTTCCTAAGAGCCTCCTATCGGGAGAGAACCATGTCCGCGTCGTTCCTCACCGTTATCATTTCCACAAATTTTCCTCAGCAAAAACACGTGATAATCCATGGAAATCAAAACACTCTTCTCCACCGATGGAAGACTGTGCAAGACGATGATTGGTGCGTCTGGATGTCTGTAGCTAATTCAGGCCCCCGAAAGTGCTGTAGAATCTCATTCCAGGAAATCACGACGAGTCTCTTCGCTTGCGTTCAATGGACCCTCGCAGTCGGTGTATAGCCTGGATGCCGAAAAATCGAGCCGGAAATGCATGAAGCCGAAAAATCGAGCCCGAAAAGCATAGAGCCGAAAGGCATGAAGTTGAAGAGCGTGAAGCCGAAAACCTCCTCTCCCAACAGCGGAGCGGTCGATACTGGTTTAGCGGGGAGGAATTGCACCTTCGTTATGCTCAGCCTACCTTCTTCTTCTGCCTCGCTTACGTCCTCGCTGTTCCGCATCTACGGTCCCTAGTTCGAACTGACCAAAGGTGTAGCTGCTACGGGAAGCAATCTGCTGGACGCGAATCTTGAAGTTTCCGAGGTCAACTCGCTAGAGCTGAAGAGGAATCTTCACCTCCAGCTCGAGTACTATTCGCAGAATACGCTGTTACAACACCTTGTTCTTTCCCACCGAAAAGGGAAAACCGGCATGGAAACCCTCTTTCGCAGTCACAGTACATCCGCAGCCTGTTGAAGACTCAGATGAACTCGACTGGACCGGAATCCGCGTTTGTCAGCTCCACTCGCAGTAGTACGATCAGTCCCTAGAGCATCTACAAAGATCGCCCGCACTCCGGCAGACGAGTCATACGTTCCTATTAAACGGACGATCAGTTCCTATGGCGTCAATGATTTGACGATGATGAGATGGAGGCGCCCCTGACACAGGACAACACTCAAACCCAGGATGAGCGCGCAGGGGCGCTCTGCGTGCCTAGAAGAATGACCCATTCCCGTAAATGGACACGCTGATGAAAAGCGCTCGTGCGAAATGTTCTATATCAGAGAGCGAATCGGGAAAAAGGTTCTTTCATCGTTTCGCCGTGCTCTGGAGTAATACTCAGCCGTTGTCATCATTTCATCCGAGAACGTCTCCCAGTCGTTCCGAATGAGTCTCACAAAGGTACAGATCGACGAAACGATACAGAAATCCCATCCGGCCAAACCAGTCCCGAACACTCCGCCGTTGGGAGAGGAGGTTTCCGGCTTCATGCTTTTCGGCTTCATGCGTTTCGGGTTAGAATTTTTGGCTTGTCGGACCCTAACCTCGCAGTCTAAGGAGTAAAAAACATTCAGCAAACACCTAAAAACTTTGAGAGCACTCATCCGGAAATCGCCCGGTTTTTCAGAACATGAATGCACGGTTTTCCGCGAAATTCGTCAAGTTTGCACCGATGAACTACGGTGGGTTTCAGATTAGAGCATGTTTGTTCTCCTCGAGGAGAGCTCGGAACAGGACAAGCTTGGAAAAAAGTAGAAAACACGATGCTAAAGCCAGGATTACGCGCAATAAGGAGTATTCCACGAAAACGTAGCCATCTCCTTCATGCGGAGAACTCACTCACGTTTCCAGAAGTCTCTACAAAATGAGTCGAGAGTCAAGCAGGAGTGGTTTCCGATCGAAGGTAGTTTTCCGAGCAGAACGACCGATGGGTCAACTGAGGCGGGATCCGCTCGAAAAGAGTGAGCCGAGATTTGTGGTTCGTCGTGACTCAATCGAGCGGCGATCAAGAGGCGCCGGACAAGCAACGGAGCTCACCGGAAAAAAATGCGGAATTCATCACGACACATTCAATGTGGTTAGATCCCAATCCGAGAACGCCATGAGTATGCACGGAACGCTTTCAGGGCATAGGATCCAGGTTGTCGCTCGTCGCCCGCCATGCATGTAAGAAGGGAGGGCTATTCGTTTCGGTCGGTTTTGTCGTGACCGAACGACTTCGTTTCCAGTGGCAAAGTTGTGCTCCCGTGATTGGCGAAGAAGGGAGCGAAATGGGGGAATGGTATCGGGACATTTCACTGTTTGTTAACACCATAGGCTTAACATTTGGGTTCTGAATACGCGCGTTCAATGGATCCTCGTTCTTCGCAGCTCATCGAAATCGCGTTGGGAACCTTATGAATAGGTGAAAAGGGTCCATTGGAAATAGTTGCTAATTTGGCACAGATTCTGCCAAGGTGAGTGCTCAGCCAGGGAGCTGTCGGGAGTGAAATATAAATGCTCGTTTCTTGAGCACGCTGCCTGACGCTCTGAGGCTTGCGATTTTTGAAGCGGCTGCAGAGTGTGAAGGGAATATGAAGAATCGTGTGGGATTCTCTAACTGTCTATAGCGCGCTTCGGAATAGATAATCTACATGGATGAGCCAGTCCGTTCGTTCATGATTTCGATGACGATTCCGGTGCGGCTTCGATAATCTGTCATTGTTGCGACTTTCACTAAGCCTTATGATATTTCAGAGGTTCGCCCTCGATGGATTGTACCGTCCTCTCTCGGGGAAGGATCGAACTGCGAGAGAGTATATTTGGCCAGGGAGGATTCAAAGAAGAGAGACAATGACAGGTTGGGAGCAAATTTCGAGCCCGAGTAGAGAAAGTTTTCGGAGCGAAATGCTCCGGGCCGTGGTGAGCTGCTTCTCCTGTCCTGCCCCGTAGGGAGTGTATGGACGAAACTGGGATAGAGGAAGAGGCGATCCAAAAAGCCAAAGTCGTGTGTCAGTGCAGCGACTTCCTCGTCTTTGTCAACGACGGGCCACGGAGGAAAGAACGAACGAAGCAAAGAAAGTGAGAAGACTTTCGCCACTTTTTTTTCTTAGCGTCAACGATTCTTTGCAACCCACCGTCGGCTCTCTCGTTTTCGCGCGAATCTCTCCCAGAGATCACCTCCAAAGGAGGATAACAATCGTCGCCGTCGTCGGGTCCTATTTTCCCACTTCGTTGTCACATGGCCGTCTACCGCAGCCTTCGGTCGTCGGTCCCGCTTGCTCCTCCGCCTGCTCGGTCTCTTGGTTCGCTTACGAGGGGATATGGCCATTATTACAATATTTACAGCCATACACACAGGGACCGAACGGACAACCATAGGTACAAATTGAGTTGTGGGGCAACTTGGGTGCCGACTCGGTCAGAGCTGAATCAAACTAGCATTTTGGGACTTCTTTCCAAGACGCCGCGCGGAGCACACCATCGCCACCTACAATTTAAGGCGCTTTGGGAGCAGCACTTCTGTGGCCGACCAACAACAAGAGCCCTACGGAAGATTTATGGACCTTCCGAAGCGAGAATCTGTCGCCTGGTTGAACCGACAAACTGACTGGGTGAAGTCGAAGTTTCGATGCGGTCAGCGAGCCTTATGGATCTGAGCGAGGATTCTGCCCTCGCCCTCCTCCGCTTTTCACTCTTTTAGGTAATAGTGAGGTTGGTAGCAGCCGCGGGCTAGTCGTGGACCAAGAGTGGCCGGACCGTTGCCCCAGTTGATGATGAAGCTATGCATCGTTGACCGTAACTCTTTTCATTCATAAAGTGAGCCAGCGAACGAGCAAGCCAGCCCCAGCTATTGCCCTCAAGCCAGGCAATGGAGCGCGCGTGAGAGCAAATTTTTCATTGCGATCTACAATGGGACGCAACATAACCCTCAACAGAATCAAGCAAACAAGTCTCATTTCTCCATATATCGGAGGCGTTCCGGGAAAAAACTTCCCGAATTCAGAACCAATTTTGCTCAAGTTACACCTCGGTGCATAGCGGGAATTGCGGAGAAACCTCGAAATCTCATCCCTGCATAAGGATTTCGTGATCGGAGACTCCTCTTAGTCGCGAGAGCGATACTCCGTTCCCTGGCGTGTCGCGAGTGAGCTTCATCCTGGATCTGAAATTGTGTTTTTCGCGCACAGGATTCGCAAACTGCTGGCTTTAGGTTAAAGCACCTCGAAGCTCGGTTCAAAGAGTGTCCTGCTCCGTGTATTTGTGTGAGTATGAGTGTATATGAAAGAGGAGTGCGAGAGGGGAATTGAGCCTGTGTATTTGGTGGTAGGATGTTCTCACCCGCAAACACAAATATAATGCGTTTTAAAGTATACACCCGCCCGCCCGCTCGCTCGCTGGGCTGCTTGGTTGGTTGGACGGTCGCTCGGACGAACCGATGGACGAACGGTCGCATTCCCGGTTCCTGGCCGTCCCACCCTCACCGGCTTGCCAGCGAACCCGAACCCGCGTGGCCTATTGAGCAGCAGGGAAAAATCTCACGACTATGTGAATGGCATTTAGAGATAAAATGCGCGAGAGCAAGACGAACAACGAGCGATCAGAAGAGATGAGTTTGTGCAGAGCGATCTTGAGGTGTTTACCTGGAGGAAAATATTCCTCGTGTCAGGGCAACCATGTCGGGAAGTTCCTTCAATTACGTCGAAACTTCGGATGAGTCCTTTCTGCGATGATCCTATCCGGAAGGGCATAAGATGCGCAGCGCACGGGATGCTGAGTCTCTTCGAGACACGGAATGCTGTTTTCCAGCAACACACACAGGCTCTTGGACGAATTAGAGCTCCAAACATGCGAGTCCTCCCACAGGGAACGAGCCCAGATGTTCTCTCTCAAGCTGTCAAGGTCGCATCTCGGTTGCCCAGGAGCGCTGAACTGCCTGAGTTCCGTTGTAGATCGAACGGCTCGGATGCGGTAAGTTCTGGCAACTCTCGTTCCCCGCCGAGTTCTTGATAAGCGCCCATTCTCGAAAAAGTGCTCCCGCCAGAGGATATGGAGAGAAGGTTGTGCATGTTGGAGCAAGCGTGCGTATGTATGCTCCGTTCTCCTCGATCTCAGGTGTGATACACGCATTTGCTCTTAGTTAGTCAGCGAGTCAGTCGCTCTTATGCTTGCTCTTCTTCAAGCGGGCGGCCGGTAGGGCCAGCCGACAGAAAGGCGAGCTGGCAGACCCCGACACACACACAGAACGCTGTCGACGACGAATCCCCCTCACCTTGGTCCTCGTTGTCGTGGTCCTCGAACTGCGACGGGGAACTTGCTCTGCAGCCGCCTCTCCGCTGCTCTCAGGAGCGGCCGTTGCATTATTTAAGCATTCAACGCGGCGCAGTTTAAAACGGCCATCGAACCGAGCGTGCTCTTAACTGCGGGACATATCTCCCCTTGTTGTGAGCGAGCACGCCCGCCCGCCTGCCAGGCTGACTGGAATCGATGGCCGCCTCATATGCCCTTACGGAGCTTTCCCGACAGCGTCGCATGAGCTTTCTGCGTCTGCCTCTCAGACAGCCCGCATATCCACCAGAAGCGCGGGTCTACTACCTCAGAGATCGTATGCCTTCCGCTCCTCCGTGGAATCGCGCCATTTGAGCTGCTCCGGGGCTCAGATGATCGGTGAAGACCAAAATACGATCCTGCGAGCGATCGGGACTCGGATCCGACCGACTTCGTGGATAGTGAGCGTACCAAGAGTTTAACAGATAACAATTCTCTGAAACTTCTCTTTCAGTTGTGCCTGTCGTCGTCGTGTTGGGGGCTGGTCCGTTTTGAGGAGCTTATCGTAACTGCGGGCGAGCTGGCTTGACTGTGTCTTCCTGTGCGGTGCAACGGAAGAGGTGCTTTGTCTCGCTGCGTACTTTCATATTTTCCAAGCGAGTTCCGACTTGAGTTTTTCACTCTTTCTCTCCCTGAACAATCAGGTGAACACCCTCAGTTAGCCGGCCGGCACCTACAGCTGGAGGCTGGGCAGAGAGATGCATTGTGTAAGGCCGTCGCACCAACGCTCGCTGAAGCTTCACATTGGCCAGCACAAGCAGAGTGACTCGACTCCGTTATCTCCTCGGAGCTAATTTGTGCTGAACCGTTCCGTCTCTGGATTTTTGAAAAAGCAGATAAAAGCTTCTCGAGTTAGACAAGCGCGCACGCAAAGCACCATTTGTGAAGCTCAATGCAACCAGATAAAGCGTCCTATTTCAAAGCAAACAAGTTCCGGCCTGGAGCCTGACGCTCGCGGCCGTGCGTTCCGCTTCTGCTGTGCTGCATTTTGCACAGGATGTATCTGGATTTCTCGAATGGAACATCGGTCGCCCGAGGATCCACGCACTCGAGCTGAGCCGATCGAGTCAATGATAGGACATCGTCAATCCGATTTAGGATAAATTATTCAGGTTGCTGAGAAAAGCGAGGCTCTCGATTTTCGGTTGGGTGAGAGCGACGGGCCTCACAGGAGGGGTCGCTCTTTCCGAAGTCTGCTCACAGTTTCTCTCCAGTCTGTTTGAGTGCTTCTATGAGGCGAGGTTACACCCGATCGTGCTCACTCAATATTTCTGGAAGTAGCATACACATCGGGTTCCCGATCCTGGATCCCCAGGTCGGAGTTAAGGAGCATCCGTTCAGCGACCCCGAAGATGTGTGTCTCCATCGGAGTCGCCACAAGATGCTTGTCGTCCTATCTGAACGATAATAATCAGCTCGATCACTGCTCTACCTAGCGAGTTAGCTCGTTGCATCGAACAGCAAGTGTCAGCAGTGAACAAAAAGTGCACTTATCCGAGGGTGAACGTTCCTTAGCCACGTCCGTGATTTTGACAACATGGTTCCCCGGTTCGGATGTTCCGCGGAATGCGAGTTTCGGGAGGATGAGCCGGGCGGGCAGATTTTGGACAGATTTCAATCATCCTCAGATCTAAGAAGGTACCCAGGGAAGCTTTCCACATCATGTCGGTTCTGATATACTGTCGGAGGAAGGACGTACGTCTTTGTAGGGGACGCAACAATGCGGCCGTCACCGAGTGAGGACCACGCAGGCCACGCTCTAAACGAATTGATGCGGGTCATCAGCTAATTCTGCTGATCCTAACTGGCGATGTTCAAAATAATGGTGTATCGCGACATTCGTCGAGAACAGAGCTTTTCTTCTCATCCGTATAGTTTGAGAGAGTATTGGTGAAGATAGTTCACCTTTCAGACATGATCGTTTCAATGTGGGCAGCGAATTTCAAAATATGATGCTTGTCCCGGTGAACAAGGAAGATTAAAAAAATCGTGAAACGAAGGAACGTCTGGAGACTACGAGGCCGTGTCGGTTCCAAGGATGCCCATTCCGTATTCGATGCGCTTGGAGATTATGATGTTTGACATATGCCGTGGAACCGAACTGCGTCGATTAGCCTCGACTGGGGATGTCGGGAATATAATCTGCCCGAGGACGAAACGTTTCCAGGAAACTCTCGAGATGGCACGAATTGCACTCCTGACTGAGTCCCAACCACACTAAACGAGAGGTTCTGGGACCATCCGACCTGCGGAAACGTTCCGCTCGTGTGAAGCTTCTGGTGTGAACTCCCGGCGACGGGTGGCTGTACTCGGAAAGAAACTCGGACCATCGGACTGAGTCTCGGCGGTTTCGGGGTGGAGAGGCGGAGCGGGGAAATTTTCCAGCTCCATCTCATACTTGAAGGTTCTTCCGCAGAAAATTATCGAATCTCGAGCATTGAGACCAAGAATCGACGGCTGGCTCCCAACTTATCGAGAGGTAACCAGTCTCTCAGTATCGGGTCCAGGTTAAGCCGACCGGAGCGTCATTTTCTCGTACAACGATTGTTTCCCGAGGTTCAAGCATCGACGCCTGCTCATGGGATTCGTGAAGAGTATAGGGGAGTCGTTTGCTAGTGGCCTGATGAAGTTGTCAGGACATGGAATCAGAGCGAGGGATCACCCGTCGGAGGTAAAGGCTACGAAACTTGCATCTTGCTGAAATACACCCGCGGGATCGCTCCATTCATTATTCCGTCCTGGATTCGGACACACAACGAAGCACCGTTCTGTGCCCGAGAGTTAGCGGCAATGTCAACGAGGATCGAATCCCGGGAGCTTGCGCTTGAATTCAAGGATTCACGACCGATTCCCAAGGATCGGATCTGCGTTTGCATCTGAAGAGGGCATCATAGAACGGGCCATCCGGAAAGTATAGGACAAAGTAATGTAGCTCTCTCAGGATTTCCGCAGATGTAGCAGCACTACCGAGTAGCTGAATGGCGGGCAGGCAGGCCGGCCGGTCGGCTACCTTGTGTTATACCGATCCATATTGAGCCAGCTGCGATGTCATCTCCAGGATCGGAGGAGCGATTGCCCAACCCTTTGCGACCAAAAAACCTCGAACCGCATACACCACTGCCAGTTGACTGTTTGTGTAGGTTGAGAGACGCCGTCGCAGCGGGTGCTGCTATTGCTCCAAAGACACTCACAGGCGGGGAAGAAGGGCGCCAACACCAAAAGGGATGATGGGGACAGCTTATGTGCGGGAGGATGAACGAATCAGAACTGTGTACAGCGGTGGTGGCGGCGTCCATAGTAGTAGGCATAATCCATTTTGAGATGCCAACTCAATAAGCGACAAAGTCGAACATTGGCCAGAAAAGCCTCCAAGATGGTGAGCGATCATTTCCTGCTAATGACTGCTACTTCAGCCCGGCATCGTCATCTCGGGAATCTCATGACCGTACTCCTCCCGTACTACAGAGTCACCGTTCAGAGAGTTTCAACATTCGGGACTCGAGCAACTGGCGAGTGTCCAAGTTTGTTCGGAACTATGGGACAGTCACGGATGCTCGGAGGGAGGTTTTCAGAGAGGAAGCATACGGAAGACCGTCTGCCGAAATATGGTATCGACGATAATCACGATCGAAAACTTCCTCAGGCCTATCGACGTCCTTGATTGGAGCTGAGCCGTACGACGAACGGGGACACCAATAAACAACGGGCTGGTTCCTCTTCCTTGTCCCATCCCTCTAAGACGCTATCCGCAATCTTTTCGACGATGCCCTTGTGTTGAAGAAGCCGTCGACTTCAAGAGGGGATCGCGAAGCTGGCTTATTAACACCCTGCTTCGTTTAGCAGCCACCCTGCTTGAAACCAGGAGTCTGATTGTTTTCGGCCCAGAACTCACGCGAGTCTCTTTCGAACGAACTCGGCGTCCTGTATTCTTCAGGGAACCTACGCCACGAGAGCGTAAAACGGCTTCGATTGACGTTGGAATCAGATCATAGTGGACAGCAAACAATCGCATCGGCATCTCCGGGTTAGCGTCCCGAGGACGATGCCCTGCTTTATTTCTAGCCAGGGGAATGCTCCTTCTTGAATGCTCCTTTATGCTCTCTCGATGAGGTGATTCCGATAACACCTTGGGTACGCCGCATCAACGAGATTGCTTCCTCCACGCTGAGAGGTTTTACTCCAGATCACTGAAGACTTCGCGATACAACGATGGGGGTTTGGTCACCGGAGAGAAATTCCAGCCCGCTCGCAAAGGAGATCCTGGTTACGCCACTGCCTGATTGGTCCGATTGCAAGTACGTTCCTGCGTACACCTCATCAGGACGCTGGTCATAGACCATTCGGGAACCTTTTGCTCTCCGAAATCCTTGAGGAACACCCGTGCCATATTTATCACAATCCATGGTACGAACAACACTCGGTTTCAGCGAGAAGGTCATGGAGAATTCGGCCTAGACCGTTCTTCGATTTGTTCGCCGAGCGTCATCCACGTGAACCTTAGCTTGCGCGACATTCTGAAATAGAATGCTGGCAATCACGTCTCCCTGCATGAGGTGACCCCAAACTCCTCTAACCGGTCGAAGAATTAATGTCAACCATAATCAAAAGGTCTAGGGAGAGGTTCTCGCCCACGAGCCTCCGCGCAGGAGCCGCGAGGATTGATTTTTTTCGGGCGAGATCACCTCGGTGCCCGTGGCGGACAGACAATGGTGGGTTTGGAATTCAGCAGTTTCAAGAAGGAAGTTTGGCTTTCGCTCTTTTGCCGTGAGTTCATTTGGGTCGTGCTAACTGGTTTCAGAGGTAGAAAGAGAGGGGACGAAGAGAAGAAGTCTGCTGAGGGAATGCTCCGGACTCGAGCAGCGTTGAAAGTCGGAGTAGCGCTGATGAGTCCCCCAGAGAGGTCGCGGCAACTTTTTGTATTTTTCGCGCACTAACTCCTGGTGCTCCTTCCATCCTCCTGGGTGGAGCGTCAAACGTATTCCGCACCGCTGAGGAGTGATCCCACCGCTGCCGGTCGGTGTATTTAATTTCAATGGTAGAAAGGCACCCGAGGGGTTTGCACTAATCTCCTTTACCGAATACGAGGAGGGCAAATGCAGACTACGCTAAGTATGAGGAGCAAAAGCAAGCCACGAAGAAAGAGTCGACAGCGCTGACTCCATCCGCATTCACCGGCGCCGACGCGCACGGATACGCCAACCAGGACTGACACGAGTGAGGGCGCTTCACGGGTCGATCATTATGCAGGAACGGTGCATGCCTTGCCAAAAGCACGACAATGCGTACCTCCAAAGAAGATTCCGTAAAATCGGATCCGGCGAAGCGCTCAGACCCGATGTGATCACCATTTCGAAACCGGAAGGCGTCGTGTCGATAGGGCTGCTATCATCAAGGAGAGCTCCATGACTGCGACAACGCACTCGCTCGCTCACTCGCTCAGAGGGTGAAGTCGGTCTTTAATTGCAGCGAGGAAATGGCCTTTGAGCTGAGCTGCGGCTCCGAGCGCAGCGAGTTTCGCGGAAGGGAAGTAGATATGGAAGATAAAAGAAGCTGCTGCCACTCGCACTACGATGTGATGATGATCAGACAGTCTGTCAGTCCGCCCGGCCCACACAC
Source organism: Phytoseiulus persimilis (assembly GCA_037576195.1). Lineage (NCBI taxonomy): Eukaryota > Metazoa > Arthropoda > Arachnida > Mesostigmata > Phytoseiidae > Phytoseiulus > Phytoseiulus persimilis. Next base: position 51,486,980 of record CM075102.1, on the reverse strand, counting down.
CGACCGAGGGTAGCGGACCGATTGACAGAAACCCTGACGCCGCCGCTTTGGAAAGCAACGATCGAAGCCGAAATGAGAATACGTTTTTGTTCCTCCGTTTCGCGCCGAATCGAGCGAGATCTTTCCCGGATGTTGGGCACAGGCGGTAAAGCGAACCATGCCGAGAAGCGACTCCTGGGTACGGCTCCAGCAGGAAGTCATCGGAACTCAGAGAACATGGCTGGGATCTGGAACCGAAACCTGGATAGCTACCCAAGCCAAGCGTCTCGTATCTCCCAACTTGGAAGAGACTGCAAACAGTGGCCTTCCCAGGGGGGAGGAAGGGGGTACGCCCCCCCCCAGAACTCTTCGTTAATATTGGGAAGGGTGGATTGAATACCACTTCGATGCAGGAAATTGTGCCGCAAAGATTCTGTGTTATCAGGGAAATCTTCGCAGGCTCGGAAACCATGTTGATTGCGTCATGAAAAACTCGCGATGATGATCATCATAATCATCATCACATCCTTGCTCGATTTGCCAGAAGACTCGATTTGAGTCTTCTGGGACCGCCGTGAGCATACTCGTGAGCGGAGGCTCGGAATGGAACACTGGAATCCACGACTTGACGATCGCACTCGCTGCTTCGATGCCAAAGATGAACGACGGAGCATGTTCGAAACAGTTCTGTTGGTCGATTCTTTGTATCAGCTCCACCATTCCCAGGGGTGTTCTATGGAGGAGGGGGGGGGGGTACAGTGGGAGGAGGGGGTCGGGGTGCGGCGCGAAGAGGGCGGGAACGAGTGACTCGGCACATTTTTTAATCCTGCCAATGATCCTCCTGACTTTTCATCTGCCTGTTTGATCTGGAGCCTGAAAGAGTTTGACACGAACACAAAAACTCCGAGCAAATTCTGCTCGACGGCTCCTGGTGTTGAACGATAACATCATGTTGCTACTAGAGGGATTTTCCCGAAAATTTGAAGGATGGACAGGCGGGGTGACTCGCACGGTGTCCAGATTCTGGTCCCAAGGGCTCCGAATTTCGGAAAGAGCGCTTCTCCCTTCTAAATCAGAGAAAAAAAAACGATCATCGTTCTTGAAGTCTTGACGCAACTCCCTTCGCTGCAGAATTCCGCCGCTTTCGGGAAGCGGCCTTGCGGAGGGCTGCGTTCCGCTCGGGAGCTCGTTCCCCTCGGAGCTTATGCTCGATGAGCGACCTTCATCACTCCCTTCCTGTTTCGAATGACGTAGAATCGGTAAGATTGCTCCCGATTGGACATCATGGGCAATGGTTGGTACACTGTGTCGCCGGGCAGAACCTTCGTTTCGGATGAGAATTTTCCCACTCCACCCGTCGGCCGAATCCAACGATACCGTATCCGAGAGTTCTGTCCCGGGAGGAAGAAGCTACGACACAGGATTGAACACGGAGTCACGGCGGCGGCGGCGGAGTCCGGGGGTGACGGAGAGGAGTGGCGAAGGCTGGCGGGAGAGGAGCTGTGTTCAATAAGGCAATTTTTATGCTTTTATAGATCTCCGTCCTCTACGTCAGCTCCACTGCCGGTGGTAGCGCACCCATACACACTTAAAAACTGTCGCGTGTGGCTCCCGGTGGTGTCCTCTCTCCTTGGATTTTCTCCTGCTTATCCTGTTCTCCGGCGTGCGCGCGACTCAGCGAGTGCACTCCAGTCCATGGCCATCTCCCGCCGCTGCTGGAGCCACTCCATATATTCCCTCTTCTTCCGCCCTTGCTGATTTCAGCATTTATAATATTCGAATTTGTGCGCCACCGACAACACCGAATACAACCATTAATCATGTTCGAAGTCGGACTTATTGAAATTTTTACACTCGGCGGTCCACCAAGAACAACCTCAGCGACCGCCGTACCAAAGGTAATGCTCGCTTGCGGCACGACACCGCCATCCTGTGTTTTTGTGCCAGCGGATTGAACTCTCAGCCTTTAGTAGTAGTAGTCGTCGTCGTCGTTGCCGCCGCCGCCGCCGTGGAAGTCTAACGGGAGGGGGCACGGCAGTCGATCATTAACACACTTCGACATCATTCGCAATTTTATCTGAATGGCAGTTATTTTTGCACTTCGTTCAGCAGGTCCACCTCCGCTTGGCGGCGAAGTCGTCCTCAGGAAGCTTCCGTGGCTGCCCTTGCGCTCGCGGTGTCACCGCTCCCAACGTCGAGCCTTCCTCCTCAGGGCTTCCAGATTCCGTCCCCGAGCTTGTCGAATCACTGATTCCTCCTGCAGTACCGGCTCATTGTATGTTGCCATCGTGTCAGAAGTGATCCCTTCCTCTTCCGAATGACATAGAATCTGTTACATTGCTCCTGAGTGGACATCGCGTGTCTGAATGGATTGCTCGTCCGAGTTCATACTCGGCCAGGTGAACGGTCGCACGGCATCTAATAGTTGCCTAGCAAGCACACCAGCTTGCCCCCGGAGCATATCCGGTCCCGGTGTCGTTGGACGAGGTCTTGGCTGTCGCCGTCTCTGTCGTCATCGTCGTCGTTAGGCCGAGCCTATCAGCTCGGCCTGACCAGACGCTTAGCTCACATCTATTGTAATCGAATCGTAGTTACACTCGCCGCATTTGCCGCTATTGTCTAAACCACAGGAGGGCCACATCTGCCAAGGAGATATATCTTACTTATTGACAACAAGCTCTGATATGCTCCTGCACGGCTCTCGCCCACCCGCGCCCATCCGGCCTGACTGCAACCTCACCTTGGTGGCGCCCGACCGAGGCGTCACCCGAAACCCAGCCGCCAGGAAGACCGCGGTAATCGTCGCTGCGCGGTGACCCACTCCTCCAGCACCACCACAGAACTATCATAGACGACATGTTTCCTCGCATAGTCGAGATAGTTGCAGCAACAGCAGACAGAGGAGCGGATAGATGGCGAACAAGCGAGATAGATAGATAGATGGAAAGAAAGATAGATAGGGCATACGATGACGACGGAGAAGGTGGGTAACGCAAGCAGCCCGCAAGGAAGGAAGCCAGCCGGCAGGCAGGCAAGGAAGCGACCGAGTAAGCAAGCCGACGGGCGCGCGAGCGAGCAAAGAAGCGTCAGCTGGCTCTTCTCCGTTCGTGCCCCTAAACACGCCCAGTGCAAAAAAAAACTCGCATGCTCCCCAAAATCTGTTTGAGGGGGCCTCGAAAAAGGGGGCGGCAGATGGTTGCTTACTTGCCCGAATCGAAGCATCAGGCTGCACGGTGCTGCCGGCAGAAGCAATGCCGGGACGATGGATGATTCGGCTGTGAACGTTCCCCGTACGCGGGGAGCCCTCTGATCATCGCGATTGAACGAACCGGCGTCCGACTACAGAGTCGGGTTTCAAGTTTCACGGCGGCGGGCGGGACGGTCCCAGAAACCACCGAGCCCGTCTACCTGGCCACCACGCGCGTCGACCTGTTGAGACGACAGAGGGATCTAAAGGGCTTCCACTAGAGGGCTGACCCACCCCGAAGGTTAATTAGTTGGAAAAATGAATGGATGAGTTGGTGAATAAACGAAGCAAAGAATTGAATGGACAAGAGCGAAGGGGAGGAAAGTTAATTACTGTTGTGTTAGTTGAGAGTAAGTGTCGTTGCCTCGTAGCGGGAGGGAATACATAAAGCTGAGATAGATGAGAAGACAGAAGAGCAGCAAGCGAGACCGCTGGGATTCGAATGGACTTTGTGAGTGACAGCGGCGGCTACGGCTGATGGCGGCGAAGAAGACGACGACGAGAAGATCGATGGAAGGCTTCAGCGTCTCCGTCGTTCTGTACGGCTGTGTAACCTACCTCTCCTGTGTGTCCCCCCCCCCCCCCCGCACTCGCGCCGTATCTCGTCGGCCGCTCTTCATCCGAGTCATTTGTTTTTAGCGAAGCGTCGGCTGACAATGTCCTGAGACTACTTGTGGCAACGATGCTTCGGTGAAGCAACCCGTTCGAAAAGGCGAGCCGTGCTGTATGAATCCGTCGAAGTTTCGCGCACGAACCTGAAATTCGCCCTTGCGCTCATAAAGTCAGCTTTTAAAGCCTTCCTTCTACTTGGCTATTAAACGTTGCTTTGATTCATTTTACAAAGAACTTCCGAGAAAATAAAACCCGACCTCGTGTTCGTTCGTTTCCCGCTTCGTTTGTGTCCGGGCAGCTCCGCCATGAAATGTGATATAGTACGCGTGAGGAGGAGAGAGAACGAAATTCTGTTTCAAAGAGTCCTGAGGCGAAGGCTATAAAGCATAGCGAATTGGAAACGCTCGACTCGAAGAAGAGATATCGGGCTCGATTCCTTACGTCCTCTCGCGCGAGCGGCTCATCTGATGCATGATCACTCAAAATCGGGTCCTGTTTGTTCGGCCCTCGGTGCGCGAGCCCCCGGTGAGGATTCCTCCGACGAGCGGTAAGTCCGCTGGAAGTCTGCAGCCAGCCGACAGCGAGGTCGCTGGGCACTCTTGACAAATCAGGGCCGACGGAGAGGTCCGTGCGTGGAAGCAACGGCTCAGGTCGAGACCCAGAGCTCGGAGAGTTCGCAGAGAGCATCGCGGAAAATTTGACATCGTCCGATAAGTTGGAAAGTGAAAGAGGGAAAAAAAGTCGGGCAGACCACCAGTCCGGGGCGCAAACTGGTTGGTCGTCATCGCCGTCGACCTCCGGTTGGTCCTGATGAGTGCTGAAGCGAAACCTCTATCCGATAGCTAAATGGATCCACTCTCACTGCCGTTGTCACTTCGGGGCGCACTACTTTTAAACAGTTTCTGCTTCCGGTTCCGTTGTACACGTCTTTGGTAGCTGGTATGAAATCCATTTTTCATCTAGAGAGAGCCTTATCATTCTTTACGCAGCGTACTGCGGCTGCTTGTCTGTCTGCGAGCCAGGCCGTCCGCCTGCCAGCAAGCAGTTTGCTGGAACGTCACTCCCGTCCACGCTAAGGCGACGCGTTGGTGCAATAAATGTCAATATTGGATGAGTCACCAGCGAGAACAACGGATGGACCAGTGCTTCCGACGCCTTGCGGTGGAATTCGATTCGTTTCGAATCAAAATCGTCTGACTCGAAGAGCTTCAAACTGCTGAAGGAACGCCGTAACTTCTTACCGGAACGATGAGGGTTCGATGCTGAGGGAATCTTTCGCGGTCGACGGCCACCTGTGCGACAGATCAGGGCGGAGGCGGCTTGCTTCACCGACATACAACCCATCCTCCTTGATGACGAGCCTCCCCGAAATGACTGATGGATGTCTCAGGAAAGCCTAGGTGATGCTGGCGTTTCTTTCGGGCGCACTACTCCGCCGTTTCAAGTGAAACCTCCCAGCTCCTGAGGACAGTGGGAATTCGTGGAAAACTCATGAATACGACGGTATCGGGCTCGCTTAGCGAGGAAAATGTTCACGGATCGCTGGTCAGTGGGCAAGAATCACGGGAAGGAGAATGACGTCAAGAACGGAGAATGACTCCCCCGCCCCAACAAAATCCAGGCAGCGCTGAACAAAAGCAGATTTTCAGCAAAGGCGGGGAAGGAAACTTTTTTCCTTTTGCAAACACTTATTGTAACAATAAAAGCCCTGTGCACCCTGGACGATGGTGGCGGAGAGGATGACGACGACCACGAAGGTCTTTTCCTCGCGTCAAAGGAGTGAAAGCCGGCCAACAGAGAAGCAGATGATGGGGTAAAACACGGCGGAGGGCGGAGAAAGATTCCTTAATTCGTTGGCTAAAGTTTCTTCCGAACAAAGGCCAGCTACGCTCGCCGGTAGGTTACGAGACGAAAGGAAAACCTCAAAAGCGACCCTCCTCAGTCGAATTCCGATCCTCGCCGTGATGAAGGAATCTTGGCGGTGCCGACCATCAGGAAGGATCACGGGAGAACAGCTCCAGTTGAGGAATATTCCGGACCCCGACCACGAAAGGTGCGGCATAATTTTCTCGCTTGCGGCATAACTCATTGCGACTCGTCATGATTCGATCGGACACTCTATCAAGGTCCTGTGTCGATCATGATCCTGAGCTGCGCGGATTGAACACGATATCTGATTGGCGTTATGATTGGGAATCGTTACATCTCGAATGCGGAATAATCTGACGCGCTCTCGCCCTCCCTCTTCGAAAGCGCTCCGAAGGAGGGAGGCCCATGGGTTCAGGTTGATTGACAGATGTCAAAGGAGACGAGGAGCTCGGCCGTGTCACTCACTCAAACTTCAGACGAATTCTTCGCATAACAAGCTTGCATAATGATTACGATTCTCAATGAGCGCGGCTGAGAGCGGGTACTTTCAACAGCCTCAATAGGATTAGAAACTGATAAAATAGGCGACATCCGAGATGAGGATGAGTCCTCCTCCGAGAGCGATTTCCAGAATAAAGTGCGCCCATTTAATCATGTCACAAGCTCAGCTCTCACATAGCAGAATAATAATGAAGTGAGTAATTGAAAGTTATTGTCGACAAGATCAGGGAGTTCTGGGAGACGATTTCTCAAACAGAGTCGGATCTTGGCCGTGGAGGCCTCCGAGGCCGTAACGCGTATCGTGCCATGGGACTTGCTTTCTCGGTCGGTCGACAAGGTACTCAGGAGGCCATCTCGTATCTGGTCGCTCGCGTAGCCATTCGGGAGCCTAATGTTTTTCCGCGCTGCCAAAACCAAGCCTTCGAACACATGAAATATTTACCCCATATAGCTTTCTGTATATTTTTCAACTTCCTCGTAATTTGCATCTCTGACTACCTACCCGAGAGTGTGGATTGGAGGCGTAGTGGCGACAGTTTTCTCTCCGTTCCTCCTCCAGCTGGCGTAGGATTACCCCAGCGGGGTTTGGATACTGTGAGAATCGCAGAAATATTTCTCTGGGACCTCTTCTGCGAACGATCAGTCCGGAATGATGCGTGTAGTGTCTCCGGGACCTGATACGTGAATTCCCTCTGAAATTCCCCCGTCGAATCGAGCTTTGCGTTACATCTTCTCCCATTCATGCAGCTGGGAGAGTTTGATGAATGTTCATTCGTGCGGAATCATCCTGTCCGAACTACCTTCAGAGTTACTGATGACGGTGTCGGGCTTCCGCCATTTTTGGCTTAAAATTCCATCTATTCGTTCGTTTGTTCGTTTCTCCTTTGTTCTCCCGTCCTCGTGACCCATCATCGCACTCCGGATCCAGTGCGACCAACCTCACACTTTCGAATCTGCTCATTCATCTCTATCATGGGTTCCGTGAAAGAACAAGCATTGAAAGTGGAGTAAGGAAACGACGCATAAGACGAAAAATAGGCTGAAATTACTGCTTGACTGGAATTCGGTTGAGATCCAGCGGTGAGACTCGACGACCGCTGGGTTCGTTAGACGAAATCGTGTTATGTCCGTGAGTAACTCGATCGGGACCACAATGAGTCGAGTCGAATCAGGGATCAGATTTCGCCGGCGGTCTCAGCTCGGGTACCGTGAATCATTCGACACGGAGTTCATACAGCGAGATTTTCGATCGAAAGAAAATAAACTCCAAGTAGAGTGCGCATCTCTCGTTTCCCGGCGCTCAAGAATCCGGCGCCATGTTTGTCCGACGTCGAACAGTAGTCGGCCCCAGGTTGCGATGATTCGTCCGGAACTCATTATTCTTAGGGTCCCCACTCATATTAAGTCGGACGATCTTCGAGATGACTTTCTGCTTGCACTGGTGATTACTGAATGATCACGGGTTAAACGCATAGGTTGAACGCATCAAGCTTGAGTAGTCAGACGATTACCGCACGGGTCATAATCTGCGAAGCGATCTGAGGACTCCACCATATTAGTTGGTGCGACGATGAATTCACCTAGATCGTCCATCGTCTCAACTCCTCGCTACGAACCGATAAACAAGTCACTCGCAAGAAATTCTACGAATTCCAGTCTCACTGATTAACTCCATCTCGGGTCGTGATGAGAAAAAGTTGCTGCTGATGCCGCCATGAGGAATGTCGGGAACCAGAGAGGTAACAACCGGGAGGCTTGTCATTCGCTGAGAGATCTTCCCCACCGAGTCAAAGGAGCAAACAAACAAACACACGAACACTCGGTATGATAACATCTCGTCGTGGAGTTTGTTCGACTATTGGCGGCGATGCTGAGGAAGGGAGGGGAGGGTGGTAACACTGTAGTTGTATTGGTGGTTTTGATCGGGGTGGGTGGTTTTTTTTTCTGACGATCGGACGAACAAGAGTCATTTTTTCAAAGTTTTTTCCGACGAACAAAATATATACTCCGGGTGCAAGCGGTGGAGTCAACCGAGCGATCCGATTCAAATCGCTTTCGAATCTATGACATTTGTTCCTGCATTGAACAACCGTCTCCTTTAGTCGGGCTGCCGACTGCTGGCCTAAACTCGAGAATGGTTGCGAGCGAAAGATTTCGTCGTTTCAATATCGGTTCCTCTGTGCACAAGACTGCGACTATTACGAAGAGCCGACTGCGTACGCGGCGAGTGACTTTGGACAGCTCGATTGGATTGTTCGCCAAAATTCCGGATGGATCTCCCGAACCAGAACGCTGTCGTTTCGAGCACAATCTGAGACTCATGTATGACACGCATTTCTGCTCCACACATTCCTCTTGAACACCGGGAGACACCGTGACGACTCCGATTCGGACGAACCCTGAGTGCACTGCCTCTTCATCTATCCGTTCGCTGTGATCCCTGACCAAGCAGAGAGCGAGCGAGGCAAGTTGCAGGACGGCTGGCGAGGAGGAAGTACCGACAGACAGACAGACAGGCGAGCCGCGCCGTTCAGGGGTCGAGCGACGCGTCTTGATTAGCAACCCTGTGAAGGTAGCGGTTGTGGTGGTCAGCTCAGCCCGGCTCGGGTGAGATCGTTGCTCCCGCCGTCGCTGAGTGGAGGGAACAACGGAGCCCGAGAGGACACATCTGAGAAGCTCGGTCAGATGTGTTCCCAACATATCAGTGGGTAACCACAACCGGGGTCTTGTTGCTGGTTAAGCTGCCGAGCTCGCTGTTAACACGACAGGGGCGTTAACCGAACCTTATCCAGCCGTTTGACCGGGGGTAACAGTTATTACAGGTCAGAAAACAACTGCCGGCCGACGATGAGGACGTCGATTCAACACGCGTAACGAGGTAGGAATTCACAGCTGCGAGATTCGATCGGGACTGCCGGATGATTGCATTGTCTTGAACAGGATGAAACGCTGTCCACCCCGTTGACCATGAATGCCAGTTCCCGGTGGGGGGCTTGACTTCGTGTATTCAGTCGGGTTGCCAACATCTACTGTTTATATTTCGCTGATAATTCCTTTATGCTGTCACTGGTTTTGAGAAAGAAACGCCTCCAGTGTCGATGCCGCGATCGATTTCCGGCGAGGAAACGGTCTTTAAGCACAATTCCCTCTTCTCGGGCCTCCATTTGAAAGTTATCCGCTCAAGTTTCTAGCTCGGAAAGACGTGCTGGAAACCGGTTCCGCTGGCGAGCCTCGGCGCCTGGTTCTAACGATTCTGACAAACCTGTGCTTCCGGGCTAAGTGTGGCACGATCACGACTCGGAAGATGGGAATTCATTCTGCATGATTTTATTTGCAACACCAGCGTGTGTCGTCATCGTTCGGGACTCGTATCGGAACTGTGCTCTCGTGCTGTCTCTTCGTGGGCCCGCACAGGATTTCGCACATTAATCCTGCTGTATCTGAACCTCACATGATATCCGTTCCCCTTGAGCGGCCGCCGCGCCGCTTGTGGTGCGAGGGTGAGAGCAGCCTTTGGTTCTGTCTGTCGAGCTCCATTGTCTGCGTTTATTTGGCTCTCGTTCGCATAAACCCACACTGATTGCAAGCTCAATGTTCCTCAACCCACGTCGGGCTCAGTTTTGGGGGCCCGGTCCGGCCAACTTCAGCTCGGCTGCCATTGGAAACAAAACGTGAACAGCAGAAAGCCCGTGTGTTCGAGCCGGAGGTGAATCCTCGCATCGATGCTGACCGTCGAAAGAGGAGCGACATAAGGAATTTTACGACGACACTTTTACAACCGTAGAAGGCGGGGAGAAAGTGATACAGACCGCCTTCTGCAAAACGCGGAGTGTGACTTATTATGCGCATGTTCCGTCGAGTACGCCGAACTCCGGAAAAGCAGATCGACTTCAGCAAGCAGCTTCGACGGCACGGTGTTGTTCCGCATTCGCGATCGATTCAACGAACAATGGAGGCTGCGAATGTCAACGCCAACCGTATGAGTGGTTCCGCTTCAGTTTTGCTGCTCCAGTCGCTAACCGATGGAAGGTATTCCTCGAGGTTCCGACCTGTTTTTTTCGTTCGCGTGTTGACCGGGACTGCGGTCCGGTCTTTGGCTTCCTGTTCGACGAGTGAAGAAAAAACGAAGATCAGGCAGAGCTACGAGAGGGGGCTCCGAGCGTAGAATGGAAAAGATAAAGTGAGAGAAGCCTGCCTGACGAGAGTCGGAAGCTGCGCCATGTGTGTGAGCGTTGTCCTTTTTCGGTCCACTCGGCCGCCGCCTGCTCCAAGGAGGATGGCTCCACTTCAAACGATGCGGCCGGAGTACCCACAGTAGCGAGCAAGCTGTGGCAGCAACTGGAGACCAAGCAAGTCAACCAGCTATCCAGCAACCAACCAACAGGAGATGGACGAGAACGACTGAGGAGCAGTATACTTATCGTGCGCCTCAAGAGGCGTGGAACCTTGTTGACGGGTCGTCGGGGGTGGGGAGAGAGGCGAGCAGCGAAGAAATCGAGGAGAAAAGGAGCGACCGACCAGGCAGGCGAACAGCCAGCCAGGACGTCAGGATGCGGGAAGAAGGAGACGCGGCCGGGTAGAGTCGTTTGCATGCTCGTCCTCGTCGCTGTATATACATCCGCGGATTGGCGGCGGCGGCGGCAGACTGGGGCAAGCGGGCGAGCGAGTACAACACGGCCTTTGGGATAACACGGCAGCTCGTTTAGCAACAACGAAACAGCGATGACGAACCAACGGAGGAACGAACAGGAATAACGACCCTCAAGCGACGCTATCGGGCGAGCGGGCCACCAAGCAAAAACCACAATGTCATCCTGCAGGATAGGAGGAGGACGACGACGACGACAAGAACGCCAACAGCAGCAACAACGGCCGTGGCGACCACCACGCGTATATGTATGTGGTGGTATACATAAGGATTGTGATACAGGGGTTGTGGAGATCGAGCGAGCGACGGATGGATGGACCGACCGAGAGGATGGATCTCCGGAACCACCAGCGGAAGTGCTCTGCGTCCCTTCCTTCCGAAGCGCGCGTCAGCCAGCGAGGGAACAAGCAAAGCGCGCTGCCGCAACGTCGACAGGAAACGCGCATTGTTTCAGAACGACGGCACCAGCCCCTCTGCTCCCCCCCCCCTCATCTCTTCTTTTCCTTGTTTGGCCGCCCCCCTTCTTCCACCCATATTCGGTCTGCTTCCCTGGCTGCTCACTGACTGACTGACTGTCTGTCCGTGTGGGTGGCTGGCTTTTCCCCTTCCCCTTTCGTCACGGAAGGAGATGGTGCATCCCCCGTTGACCCCTTTTGCGCGGAACACACAAAGTGTCCGAGTTTTTTGTTGGTTTTAGACCCTCCTCTCGTCGGCTCCCCTCGAGTATTCCGACCGTGCCCATGACCCCGAGTCCCCCTGCTGTTGTCGACGGTACTCTCCAGCAGGAGGAACAACGACGCCGGCGACTAGGACGAACAGACGATGCTCGGCACACCGACAGGGCGGCGATGGCGGCAGCGACGACGGCAGCAAAACCCCAGGCATCAACGCCCGACATCAAAACCCTCTGCATCACAACTCCAGCCATCAACGCCAACACCGTCACAACCAGAGAACACAATGCAAACAGCGGAAATCCGCACTGTTTCCGTCGGTTTTGTTTGGAACGAACGCTTGCATGCGTGTGGAGCTCGTTGGTTCGCCTGGACGCATCGGGTTGCTCGCGGTTCAATCGATCGTTCGAGTCACGGAACGAGGTAGGGTTAACACGGCGTTTGCCGCCGACTTCGCCCCGTACCCCTCTGTCTTCGGCCAATCTGTCGGTCAGATTAAGACATTGCTGCTGCAAGCTCCGTGCCGTGGTGCAAGCCATGGGGCAGCTGCCCGGTGGGTTGTCGGGAAGGCGACAGCCAGGACTGAATACATTATTCGGGAGGTGGCACGGACGAGATGAGCGACTGATGTGGTGGTTGAGGGCTGCTGTGTCGCCTCGGGGAACGGTCGGGGTCCAGGAGGAGAAGGAGTAGAAGGACAACGACGGCGGTGGTGGTGGCGGCGGCGAGAGGAGACCACCACCAGCGCGATTGAGGAGAGGCCAGCCTAGGCTCTGAGGGCCGAAAAGCTCCCGATAAGCGAAAAAAGCAAGGAAGCACATCCGCTTCCGAAGCGGGGATGTAGAACCGCTCGTCGACAAAATCCTTTCCTCACATCCAGACCACGCATGCGGACCCACGCATGTGAGCGAGCGAGACAGATTCAAACATAGGCGGCGGCGGCTGTAGCCCCAGAGGCTCCCGGCACGAAGGCATCGACAGGAAGGAGGGGCGGCCTTTGTTTCTGGTGCTGCAAGTTCCGACCGCGCGCCGTTGCTCCTTTCCCGTCGCGTGCACCCGGATCAAAAAATCCGGATGTGCGGTGTTCGCGATTTTTCATCGGCGCTGCGCCTGGGAAGCGGTTGGATCCCGGAGTCAAACGAGAGTTCTCCTACCCTCTCCGTGCGAATTATGTCGGCTGACAACAACCGATTGTTACCTCTGATTTCCATTCATAATGCGGGCCCAGGATTGTCCGACTACTTCGCACGAGTCGACGGAGAACGAGGAGAGTCAACGAAACGATCGAAGAATAGCTCGGAGCCGAAAGCAAACCAGCGGAATGAGCACGAAATAGGGAGATTGATTGATAATAGAGACCGATATGTCGGCGATGCGGCTCAAGTTGCTGAACAGATGAGGGATCTCGCGTGTTTCTACGCGTCACCCTCCTGCGGGCGAAAACGAATCGGAAAGTGCTGTCGGATCCTCGTCTCTCATTTTCATACCATCGGAACAGCAGAAGGAAACAGAACCGATCGAGTGACTGAAGCAGAACACTGCTGACGAGGATCGAATCGTGTCAGAGACGAACGGACTGGGAATCTGGGCGGCAGCTCGGTGTAACCCGGTCAGCCAGCCAGCCAATGGCGAGACGCTACTAATGGCTCTAGGTCGTCTAAGAAACGGGACCAAGATTGGAAGGAAACGTCGACGGGATTATTGTTCCGTCGGTTCTTCCCTCATCCTGAGTCGCTTGCTTAATCTCATTCTCCATTTCCGCCACGCTCGCCACGAGTTCGATTGCTCAAGTTGATGGGTGAGGTATGCGTGGGAAAGAGGAGCACGCAAAAAGATAAGGCATGAATATGCACGAAGGTGTGCTGCTTAGAATAAGCGATATTTCACCAGACAAGCGTGGTTCCAGTGGGACACGTCTTTTGTACGCCACAACCAGGAAGCTATTCAGATATTTGAAGCGCGGTGTCGGTTCATACCGAAAATTCATACCGCTCGACCTCTCGGGTCGCGAATCGGAGAAATTGACATTCGGAGGACGGTCACCACACACAGATCAATTTCATCATTCTGAACTGGCCTCGGAGTCTCGGGGGGGGGGGGGGGGGGGGGGCTCCCATGACTCCCTTGTTGGAGGGAGAGCTCTTCGTCGTAGGGTCCGAAGTGAAGTCCCATCATCTCACGAATGAGTTTCGGGGAGCTTTCGCGATCGAGGATGCCAAACTCATCCGGAAGTGAATCAGGAACGCCTTGAGTGTCAGAAGGAATCAAATTTCGAAGCAAAGATCCGTCAGGCGCTCTAGGAACTGGAGCCATGAGCTTGTCGGAACGCAACAGTACACGATGAATGCACGGATGCTTTTAATATCCATTGCGTGAAACGGCCAACTCCAGTAATAAAAGAGCCAATGGCTCCTCTAACGCATCCCGCGGGCTCTCGCATTCTCCTGAGGTTCTGATCCGGCGTCATTCGCGAACCTTCCGCGCCATTCATGACCTCGGATTGGGTCCTGGCGATATTCCGTGTTCAGAGATTTTGCGTCTCGATCATTGCGGTTTCCCCCCATGAGTCATCCCCTTTGACTGCCTGACTGAAAACAAGAAGGGTAGACCATCGGGAGCAAACTCAACTTAACACGATCAGTTTCCGGGGGCGACACCACGATCCGTGGACGAGGCTTATGTTCCTCGAACCCGGTGAAGTCGATCAAGAACTTCGGATCCACCTCCGGAAGGGTTTTGTCATTCTTGAAGGACTAGGAACGAATCTCAAACTACCGTGCTATTCCCGGAACTCGGAAGAGAAACCCTGCGTTCTCTTCGCAAAACCATCGCGTAGGTTGCATCGCTGCATGTTTTCTGCCGCAAGGAATTCAGAGGGAAATTACTCGAGGAGGGCATCTCCTTCAGGAGCTCGCACTCGAATCCCACGCGCCCCTTGCTACGAGGATCCGTTTCAGAGTGCTGACAAGTGTATCCGAGAAGGTCCGGCCTTGCTTTCGACGACGCTGCGCGAGCACCACCGTTGAGCTGTGATGGTGCCATGAGAACGAACTTTGAGATACTTTCGCGAGTACTCAACTGCGCTCTCGGCTTGATGTGGCAAAACTTTTGGGAAGGTCGGACCATACTTTTGGGCTCTATTTGTGCATAATCTCGGGGAAGTCTGATTCGAAGTCCCGGGGAGAATTCCGAGAAATGTCCGACCGAATTTTCAGGGTCGGCTCGAAGGAACTTATCGAGTGACCCAACGCCGCTTTCGAACGTCGGTAACGCTGTGCTGAATTCGCACCTCTGGGATCGAGCCATATTCCGGAGGTCGGATCGGTCTCGATATGTTTCCAGAGCCGGCTCGGGGCTTGAGGAGCTCGTGCGGGGGGGACCTACCATCGTCTTTCTGGTGGAGCGTCTGGGAATTCGGTCAGGGTATATGGCAATATGGTTGGCTGCGGGACATAGTCCGCAGTCGAACTCCCGCGACTCTGCGAATTCGCTCGCGACGCATCGTATTTCATGTAGCAACATGAGTTCGATACGAGGAGCTCACTAAAGTAGCTGTTTTACTGAGCGGGGGAAAAAGAGATCTCCATCAATGAGTGACGGGATATCGGAGGAACGAAATGGAGAGCGAAAAGGAGAGCGAGAACAATGAGCGAGATAGGAGCGAGCAAACAACCAACACAACGCGAAAGCACAGCTTTGCTTCCGAATCCGGCGACCATCTGTAAAAATCGTCGGCAGGATGTTCGTTCGTCTGAGAGTCCGCCGGACGGTTCGTCTGTCGGTCCAAGTGCTGTCCGTGGGTCCCATACCTTGTGAAGAGCTGTGTCGTTGTCTTGTTAACTGCTGCAGCTGGCGAGCGAACAATCGGTTGCGAGCTCTTTGCTTTGAGACTTAACTGTCGTTTGTTCGTTCGCCCGTTGAGTCGTCTCTAGGTTCCCTCAACGCACTGTGCTGCTCTTATTTCTTCCACGACAACGACGACAGCGGCGGCATCAGACACTCCATCTGGGCAATGGTGCGACGACGAAGGGAGAGCTCGCAACGAGCGGCGGCAGCAGCAGCAGCAGCAGCGGGAGTCGAAAGTGCCAAAGTCCAAAAACCTTTTGCTGACCTCATGTCTTGCGACGCTTGCATAGACTCTTTCCTCGGTCTGTCTTGAAGCCGCCGCGCTGGCCGTTCGCCCCGTGGTGCGGCCCTCTGTTCTGACCAGCGACTTCACTGCCCGCCCCCTTTGCGCCCGTCCTCCCTGTTCTGCTGATGGACACACGGCGCGACTCTTGAGCAAACGGCCGAACAGGCGGTTCAGCGAGCAAGCGAACGAGCTCCATGCTTCAGACGCAAATTCGAGCGACAGTCGAGCTATCACTGCTCCGTATTCTTTGCACCGCCCGTCTTGTCGCAAGATCCGATACTCCTGCTTTAATGCGAATCTTTAGCTCTGCACCGGGAAGGCACTTCTCTAAGGTCCCGGGAGTTCTGAAAAAGGAGGCTGGAAAAGAGATTCGGGGAAAACAACACAAGCTCGAACGAATCTCCACGGTACGAGAGAGGTTGGAACGACCACACCGGTTAGCTTTCTTTTTCATTATCACTTGTCGATTTATTTGTCTTTGAATCGTTCCAGTTTCGATCCGAGCAAGTACCAGTTCTATTCGGTTGGCTTCCTGACGAGTTGTTCCTCCAGTGGATCCCTCGAAGGGTGCGGCGCAGAATTCATAGAAACTTTCCCTCCTGATAAATCGTCGTGCAGGAAGGAAAGCAACGCTTCCCCCCTGTCGGCGACGCTGATCACCCGGTCCCCGTTTGGCCATGTTGGCATGCTGGGTTCTATCTGTTGTTGTCGCTGCTTCTGTCGAGGAGTGCAATCCCGCTACGACTCACGTATTTACAGTGGTGGTACACGATGTTCGACTTTTTGGATTTCCGTCACCCTGCGCAGCTTTTGTAACGGTACGACTCGGTACGCTGGTCGCTCGTAACTTCATCAGCATCAGAGTGTGGCGTTTGAAGCGCAACTCTTCATTCTCTACTAGGGTTTGGGAAGCAATCATCATCATTATTCTGTTATCGTTATTTAATTGCTCGATGTTTAGTTACAACGGTGTACGGAATGTTTGCTCACATCCGACGACAGTCACAAGGAGAACTGCTTAAGGAGAACCCATCGTCCGGCTAGATTGATTCGTTCGACGAGAACTCTCACCCAACCTTTCCACAGTCGAGTGAATCTGTTGGGAGTTTGACTCTTCCGCCATCTCGAAGACATTGCACCATTTTTCAGTTAGGAGTCTACCTGCCTCGTGGATCCGATCAAGAATCAGATTCGAATGACGACGGCTGCGGAGACCGTTTCCCGCGGACGGGCGATCTGGCCTCTTCGAAAATGAATGCGAGACAAGGGAAAAAGCTCCACGAGGGGCGTTTCAGTAGACTACGAATACGGAAATCAACGTTTTTAGGTAGAAGACACATCGTTGATGACTGCTGTTGTTCGAGTTGTCGAAGTTGAGGTCGACAATTTCATCCATCAATAATGACAGTTTTCGTTAATAATATCAATAGTATAATAATAATGATAATATTTATAATGTGGAGTTTTTATACAGCGAAAGTCGGCGAACACAGACTGTGGGTGAACCTCGAAAACCCACCTTATACACTTCGTTGCTCATCTCTCCCTCTCTCTCCCTGAAGTCGTACGAAGGAATATTCACAAAAGTTTTAACAACTGTTGATCCACTCAAGTACCAACACGCACGCGCAGGACGTAGTATCACGCTGACTGCCACTCTCTTCTTAGATTTGTCTCCGACTCGCGTCGTCCCGATTCTCTTCGCGGGGATGCGTGCTAATGGCTTTCATCTCGGAATACGGCTTTTGCGACGTCAAACGACGCCAATGAGCTTTGGAGGAATCGTATGCAGCCGGAGAAAACGATGAGAAGCTCAGACCCGCGATCCCCAGCTCTGACCGAGCTGCTTTCTGACCAAACGAAAGCAAGTGTCTCGAACGCGTTTGCTTCGCCATCGAACGGAGCGAATCTGTCTCGAGAGCGCCATTCGCAAACACTCGTTGTCAGCGGGATGTGTCGTTCCAATGAATCGCGGGAAGCTTTTTCGTCGTCGGTGTTCTATAACTCGTCAATGATCTATTCATATTATACCCGACCTCCGGTTTTTGAGAGTCGCGATCAGTTGGTCACGGGGACCAACTGTCCGAGATTATCAGCGTTCTTGCGCCTGCCTACATCAACCGAGCTGATAGTACTCGGTGTTGGGGAAGTGGTTCTGAGAAACGGCACTCCATTCCGCCACGCTTTCCTGAGCGGAAAAACACTGACTTTGGGGCGTTCCGGGCGTGCTACACGTACTCATTGAGCCCAAGCTACCGTTGTTGTAATACAGGTTGAAGTTCATGTCACCGTTTTGATGCTGGTTTGCCGTCACCTGGCTTTCGGTGAATCCGTTGAACGAGGCGTTATCACCGGCCGCGTACTGTGAGTCAAAGCACTGATACTGCGGCTGCTGTTTAGCTGTGGGATACTCCTGCTGAGCCCTGTCGTAGTACTGATCGCTGGCCGACAAGTCGTCCTGGCCGTAACCGCTGGTGTAGCCTTGCGGGTAGCCTTGTCCATGATAGCCGGTCGCGTAATCGAAACGCTGCTCTCCGTACGCATCGAAGTACTGCGGCATTCTCGCTCCGGTCATGTTCGGACTTGCCTGACCACCGGCGGCGGGGTATTGCGAGCCGCAGTTTGGAGAGTTCGACTGCGGTGCTGCATGATGATAGTACATGTGGTTTGACTTGTATGTTACACTGGGGTAGCACGCTGTTCCCCCCGACGTTCGATAGTAATGCGCCTGCTTCTGATACAACGGCGAGGACGCTTGCATTGGCGACCCCATTCCAGCAGGGTACGTTGATCGTTGGCCCCCCGCTAAAGAAGTTCCCGTGGAATTCCCTCCCGTAGAATAGCTCAAAGCGGGATCGGGCTTGATGGATCTCTCGAGGGACCCGGTCGGAGTTGGTGTTTTGTCGCCTGAAAGAGCAAGTAGTTGAATGAGTCGAAAACGAGAGCCGCAGTAGGCGGATGGGAGTTCGGAACATGCGAGTGGCCGATCGCTTACCTCGCGCGGACCCGGGCGAAGGAGTTGCAGAAGTCGCAGTCAACGCCGAATGAAGATGCGCCTTGGGATCATCGGACGACATGGAACCGTGCTCACTTTCACTCGGAGAGCACGTGTTCCTCGAAAGCTGAGGCGGAACCGAGTTTGGTTGCGAAATCACTTGCTGCTGCATCGCTTGGATCGAGGGCGTACAGCAGTCTTTCTGTTGCGGACTGCAGTCTCCGCCCATGGAACATAAACCAGTTTTTGATTTCAGCAAGCCTCCCGCGCTGTTGTCGTCATCGTTTTCGGATGTGTTCGACTCTTTGTCGGTGTTGCCTTCGCTTTTAGAAACCATCGTCTGTCGTTTATGGCGCATCCGACGATTTTGGAACCAGACTTTTACTTGTCGCTCGGTGAGGTCGAGAGCTGCGGCGATCTCAATCCGCCGAGGCCGGCACAGATACTTGTTAAAGTGAAATTCTTTCTCTAGCTCAAGTAGTTGCGTGTTGGTGTAGGCGGTGCGGAGACGTCGCGGCATCCCGTTCTCCCCTGTCAACGGTTCTGTAACACAGAAAGAAGCAGGACGTTATTCCTGGAAATACCCCATTCTACCCTAACTGGGCGTCGATTTCCGCCGTCCGGCCTCCACGCGGTTCAGGGCGAGGCCGCAGAGTATTTTTCTCGAATCGAATCGGCGGTTACGATCCGGGCCCAGGATCCGATTTCTCGCCTCGAGAATGGATAATCGAAGCGCCGTCGTAATCGTCATCATCCAAGTCGAGAGCAGCGTCATCAGAAACAGAGACTTTGCTCCTCCTCGAGACCCTCCGTTGTTCTTGCGCCAACTCGAATACGAAATGTGGAGGCCACCAATGAACAAAACGGCTCCAAATCTCTATGTATCCCCTTTCCGTGGTCTCCTTCTCAGTTTTCGACTTCTTCCCCCGTCACGGTCTCATCCTCACCCCGCCTCCCCTTCCCATCCCTCTATCGCAGAGGAAACAGATAAAGTGAGGCACACGCCGGAGGTTCGGCGGTCGTTGCAAACGCGCGGAGATTCAAAATTTGAATTTTGACTTTTTTTAACGAGCGAGTTTTGCTCGTTGATTTCACAGCTAGCGCCGCCGTTTCGGCCTCGCGCTTCCTCTCGACTTGCTTCCCGAGAGGGCGGGCAACCCGGCGGCCGGCAAGAGAGGAAAAACGCGAGACACACACGCACACACACTTCAAAAACAGAAAGGGCCAATTTGAGACAAATGGCTAAAGGGGTTTCAGTCGATGGCTGGCCAGCTTGGCAGCCACACGAGGAGCTGCGAGCGAAAATGAGATGTAAATATTATTCAATTAGACAAAAAGAAGTCAAGAATTCCGTTCACTGCAGGTCTGGCATTTGCATACTTAAGCGTTCAACAGATGGAACGCGAGGACTCAGACAGACTGGGCAAAGTTTTTTTAGGGTTACATGTGCCGTTTGATCTCCCTCTCTGCCGGTCGCCCTCCCCCTTCCCTTCCAGGAGATCAAGGAAGAAGATGAATTCGCTCCCGAGTACACAAACATCACGGCCAAGTTGCGCGCCCGTCACGTCAAGGCTCCGTACTGGGCTCGCTTTTGGGTTTAGGCTTCGTTCCTCGACGTGATGCCTATCGCTCTCGTTATTCTCTTCTTTCCGATCTAATCGATCTGGAATCGGGGGCACACCAACAATTAGCCTAAAACACCGCTCGGGGCAGTTAGCTGCTCCGCAAGGCATCTTTGGAATGGTCTCTGAATCGACAAACGAATGTTCGGAAGACCCACGCACTCTCTGCCGGTTTCCGAGTGTCGTTCGGCTTGGCCGTTGCATGTTGTAGCGCTTCTTGTTGTACTTAGTTGGACCACTTGGGGAGCTGAACCGCTCGGTCAACCCCTTTCGCGTTGCGCGAGAGAGCGCATCCACTCGAAATTGGACGTGACATCCAGGCATAATTTACGTCAAGGCTTCATTCGGGTCGCTCCCGTCGCCCCTCGGAGAAATCCCCCGCGATGCCCTCATGCAACTCCCGTTCGCTATCCAAGCGGAGTATTTAAATATAGATTTGCAGAACGAGTCAGTCCTCCCAGACGTACTGCACCGAGACACTCAGGGACACGCGGAGGACAAGGAAGTGAGTATTGCTTTCTCTCTCTCTCGTTCGCTCACTGGTAGGATTGTGACCGGCCGACTTGCCCAGCAGACCGACCCACTCGCGCGCTCGCATGGTTTAGGCGAAGTTTTCTTCGTTGTACTCTAATGGCGGCCGACCGGCTGGCGGTCAGAGGGTGGACCATTTATAGAGATTGCCGAACTCTGTTTCATTGTTTCACCCTCGTTCACTTATCTTGATATCTTCTGACCTGTCTGTCAAGAAGATGGCGAACCAAAGATACGAATCACTGGACAGCCAGCGGTAGCTGCTAACATCGGACGGTCTGGAACCTCGCTCCTGGCACCTGGACTTTTCCACCGCGTTCGAGCGAACGTTGTCTGCGCGTCCTTCCGACAGCCCCCGAGTCGAGCCGACAGCCCCCGAAACGAACCGATCCCCCGTTCGCATCAGATGTTAACCTTCCCTCAATTATTGAAGAGGACGGAATTTTCTCACAGCTCTTGGGGATCGGGCGCTGAATCGGAGCGGGCTGCAGTTAGATCCACCTGATGACGGGTTCGTTCGAGTTGAGGGACGAAACCAAGGAGGAGAACGAGAGCCGCGGGGAGAGTATGAGAACAGGATCGAGAGCAGAAAAAAGAACGTTGCACGAGCACAAGAGAACGGCGAGGAGCGCGGGGAGCAAGCGAACGTCGCAATCAGACAGGAGTCAGATTAGTCCGGGAAATCAAGGAACGAGGAATCGGATCACGAAAAGGCGGAGGCTTCCAAATGAGATACAAGCAGACTCCGAATCAAAAAGAGCAAGCGAAAAAGAGGAACCTTCAAAAAGCTAATTCGAGACAGGAGCCCAGCTCGAGAGTTCGAAGTGAGTCCAGCCCTCTCCACGGCTTTCGGAAAGAAAGGCCCTGTCTATGCGCGCGATGCCGACTCGGAGTCGCGTCTTCGGCTCAAAGATTCGTGAACGTCGCGGTGAAAAACCCGCTCAGAAGTCTCATGGCCAGTTACTCATTGATCTTGAATGGATGCAAGAAATGACGTAGGGGAGCTCAGAAGAGAAAGAACTCCCTTGAAGAGATTGCCGAGCAAATAGAAAAGAGCGAGATGTCGGGAGAACGGGCTGGCGACCGTGGGAGAAGGAGAAAATGAATGAGAGGAAATCGCAGGGAGAGAAAGAAGGAGAAAGTGGATCGAAGCCGACGGGCAGTGGAGGAGTTTCGGGGAACCGACGCCACTCGAGCGAATTTTAATTTGTTTTTTCGATTAAGCAACTCAGGCGAACAAGAAAAAGACCAGGAGTGAAAGAATTAGTCGAAGAGGGAAGCTCACTGCACAGCAAACGCGAGAAGAAGGGAAAATATAGCTCGTGAGTAAAACTCATCGGGGACGAATCGTAGTCGAGCAACGAGCTGCAACTTCCCACAGGAGTGCGGCGGAAATTTCAGTCGGGAACGATCGGTTTCAAATTCGTATTTCCGTCAGGGAAAGCCCTCCCCCGTTCCGAGAACGGAGAGCCTTGGCGAAAAGTACTGGAACGATCGTGGAGATTTCGACTGTCCGACCGGTCAGGGCGGGCAAATCGCCCCCGTCCACTCGGCAACTGGCGCTTTCCCCGATCAGCTCGTATTGATGCTCGAGGTTCTCGCAGAGGTCTTTCAAAAGGCTGCCCGGTGGGCGCGCGATCACCCGGCCGCCCGCGCGCGCGATCGAGCGGTCTGCACGGTACTCCGGGAACTCGCAGACACTACTGGCGATCAGAATGACGAACCGCTCGACGGCGGTGCCGCGGCGTTTGTCCGTCCGTGCGACCGTCAGTCTGCGGGTGCCGTCGGTCTGTAGGCCCTCTTTAAAAGCGGCGTGGTTGGCGGCGGTGGTTCACTTTTCCGCGTTCCTCTCTCTCTCTTTTTGTGTCGGTTTTTTTTTCCTCGTTCACTCGCTTGCCCGCCCGTTCACCCGGTTTTCCTTCCTGAGTCGGCTTTTTTAAAAAGTTTCGTCTTCTACTCTTCTTGCACACAGTGGAGACCTTCATTCTCTCTATCTCTCGCTCGCTGCTGTGAGCGCGTGGTGTGTTGAGCAGCGAAGGCGCCGTGTCTCTGCCGGCCGGTTCGTTTCTCTGTCAGTTCGAGCTTTGTGTTGCTTGGAAGAGAATTACTGAATGAGCGGCGACCGAGGAGCAAGCATGCTCTGCCCTCCCCGTATCCTCCCGCCCCCTCCCCCAGCTCTTCTTCGCGCACCGAATCCGCCTTTATTCTCTGTGGTGGTGGTCCTTCTTCTTCGTCGTCGTCGTCGTCGCTTTCCTTTTTCGTCTTTTTCTTCCTGGAGGACGACGCAAGGAAGGAACGACGGATAGAGGAAGGACGGACGGAAGCGCACCAGGCAGGCAAACTCGCTCACCATGCACCGAGTCGGTCGGACCGTCCGTTCGTCGACGGAGGGGGCAAAGCTGGGAGGGCTGCGCGAGCTGTCGGCTCTTCTTTTTCTCGAAGGGACGGACGGAGCTGCCGAATTCTTCAGGCGGTCTGCCTCCTCGCTCCCAACGAAGCGCCTCTTCCCCCTCTCTCTTTGGCAGTCTTCGTTCCCCCCTCCTCCCCTCCCCGCCCGGAAAGACACCCCGAGTCATCCAAACGACGAACACAAAAGTGTGTGGAAGTCCCTCGCCGGCAGCACCGCCCCTCCGGCTGTCGAAACAAAACCCGTGCTCGCTCGCTGCCGCCGCTGAAGAGAAAAACTCGTCGATCGACCCGTGACGAGACAGACGAAGGAGCACTTCTTTCCCCCTGCTGGCTGGATTACTCTCACTTTTCCCCATGGTCCCCCCTCCCCTGGAATTTCTGACAGTCGGAGTTTTTCCGGAGGCACGAGATGCTACGCCTTCACCTTCCCCAGTTACCGTGCTTTTGGCACGAAACTTCTCGTGCTTTCTCGCGGAGACAAGCGACGCCGAAAACAGCAACGTGTTCTTTTCGCTCCCTCATTCCCTGCTCCACTTCCCTGTCCGCATCGCGAGAGAGCCGGGGACGTGTCCGTTGCGTGGAGGTCAGCGCGATATTCCGCGATAATTGTACTCGCCACTCGCAACGACCGAGAACGCCTTTTCCGTCTTCGCCAGCGAGATTTCAACTTTGTCCGTCTTCGCTCGGAATCCGTCGATGTCCAACTATCGTCGAGCGAGAGGAGGAAGGGAGCGACGGGGTTCAGAGCCCGAGTCTCGCCAGCGGAACGTGTTTTCCGACTTCATCGGTGGATGAGCTCATCGGTAGATGAGACCGTTCGTCTGCTCGTCCCTTGAGAACTCCCTCCCTCTGCCCCCGTTCTCCATGAAGGACCGTGGAGCTAGCCGAGCCATGCCGAGACGAGTCGACAAGACGAACTCTAAGGTTTGCATAAGCAGCCACCGCCGCCACTGCACAGGAACCGAACGACAAGATGAGAAGACGAGGAAGAGCTCACCGGAAGGAAACCGCTATCGGTGCCACCACACTCACTCGCTCTCGTTCGCGCACGCCAGTCAGCCATCCAGGCAGGCACGCCGACAGACAAGCACGTCCCCGACAAGCCATCAGCAAGAAATCAGGCAAAAGAGGGAGAGCGAAGCGATCTCGGGCCCAGCATCCCTCGTGAGGAAACCATCGAGCAACCAATCAGCTGACCTCAAGAATCGCCCCTATCGATTGGTCACTTCCTGTAGAACACCGGAATGAAGTCTTCGGAGCGGCCTCCGTTTTCGGCCTCTTAAGGCGATACGGTTTTCAGCTGTTTCTCTTCGCGCCGAAAAGCCGCTGCTCGATATCGTGATTCCGAGGAGGGAGTTTTATCTGAGCGGGAGGCTGCCGCCTGGGGGCGAAGAACAACCGGAGAAGGCTTCGTGTGGAATAACGTCGAAATTACATATCGATTATTCACATGTCGCCGGAACGACGTGTCGTTTCGGGCGACCAACTTTGGACCGCCGCCCGACCGACCGACTCTCGTAGGATTTTCGGAGTTCAGCGAAAAACCTCGGGGATAGGAAAGAACCCGGTCGTCCTTTGCCCCAGAACGAAAAAAAAAACAGCGGCGGCAGGAGACGAGACTTCCTCTCCTGACGAGACGCCAGTGAAGAGAGAGGGGTCGTAGGAAGGAAGGAAGTGAGAGGAACAGCAAAGTTCGTCCTTTGCTCGCTTCGTGCCCCGTTGGATGGGCGGACTGGGAGACTCGAACCCGCCGCCTGGTCAAGGGAGCCAACAGCGGGTGCAACTTGGACAGGGTCGATGCCGCTCCCGTATTGTCTTTTCGAGGAGGGTTTTCCTCGCTCACAAACCGAACGAAATATATCTGCCTCCGTGTCAGACATCGGCGGATCATGCCAGGCAGTCAGAGCGTTTTCCTCGCCAGACCTCGACGCACGGCGAGCCTTCCGCCGCCCGAGGAAGACACGCCCGATGCCGACCGATTTCATCGGAGGCTTAGTGATTGAGGAAGCGAGATGCGATTCTCGAGGAGTCGGTGACGCCCGGATCGATCTCTAAAGTCAAAGTTCCGTAGTAAGGAGTACGGCAATTCAATTTCCGTACCGAGGCGGCGAAAATAAATTTCCGTACCAGAAAGTACGGAAAGTTATTTGCCGTACTCCGTGCTACGGAAAATGATGTCTACTTGGGAGCGTTTTCGGCGCCAACGTTTCCCCCCCCCCAGAGCAGCGTCCGCCCGCGTTCAGTTGAGGGCAATCAATCCGATCAGAAGCGCCTTAGAGGACACATGCACATGAGCTCGAAGGGAAGCTCCTCTCGGAAAAATGATGTTTGTTGAATCGGCGTCGATGACGCGGCGCTGGCGGTGTTCGCAGGGCATCGGTATCATCAGGAATGCATCAACAGCTTGCTCACACTGTGCACGCCGTATTTTTTAGTTTTTGCTTTTTTACCTCTGCGCCCGTCTGACTGAAGCACTTGTTTGTGAAAACGAAAAAACGAGCGAGCGGGGCCTTCCTTTTTACGACTGTCAGCAGAGTTGGGGCCACTTCTTTATTCTCCTTTTTTTCTTCTTCTCTTGCATTTCGGACTGCCTACGACCACCACAGATTCTTCAACGACGCTCACTAACTCGCTGCATTGTTCCGTTTTGTCTTTCCGTTTCTCTTTCGCCCGGATCGGTGCGCGGCGCGACGCGTCTCGCAAGTGCGCCAGAAAGTCGAACTCTACGATTTTTCAGAGCGGTTCGATCCCTCACGAACTTTTCAGGAATCTTTTCAACCACGAGCTGCGGAGATCTGTTCACCGCTGATAAGGAATTCCTTTTTTTCGTCACATTCTCAGCTTTCCTCGCTTCGTCGGTCGGTGGCTTGGTATCTCGACGAGTGTTTCGGCGCACTCGCGAGCATACTGACTGCTGCCTCTCTTCGTGCGACCGATCTCTCCTGTCCTTTCGTTCGTACTACATTATGATCAATCATATTCGATGTCGCACACGAACAGGCCTCGGCGGCTTCAGTGGTTTCAATGTCCGCGTCTCTTCTCCTAAACGGCGGCGGCGGCGGCGGCGGCGGCAGCAGCATGCCACTCCATCTCAGACCCTAAAAGCAGCAGCTTTGGGCTTTTCGTTTGAAAGAGCGGTAAGTGAGTGTTGAACGAACGAACGAGCGAGCGAGCGAAGCAACCAACGAGAAGTGATCCCACCGAGCGACCGAGTCAGCGAGCGGGCGACCAAGCGGCCGAACGACCATGGACGTCGTTGGATGAGGTCAAGTGCCGTCTCTAGTTTCGTTCTCTGTGGTCCTGTAACTTGATTCGATCTGCCGCCACCGGCGCGAGTTGATCGCGGCCATCGTACGAACTCGAAAGAACTTTCCGATTTCCGAAAATTCTCCTTCCTGCAGCAGATGATAATGTCGATGGGTGCGATTGATTCCCGGGGCGTCCAGATTTCTTTTGGCATGCACCTAATCCTCTTTCGCTCTCTGCCATTCAAAGTGGCGAAAACGGCTGCAGTGCCAGCCGTTCTGTGAGTAGCGGCGGCAGCAGCCGCGGTAGCAGACGGCTCAATAATCGATAAAGATCGGAAGGTACTGCCGAGAAGCCGGCGAGCAATCCGACAGCGGAGTTTCCACGGGAGGATCTCGCGCAAAAACATTCAGTATGGCGACGCGCGCGAATTCCTCGCTCGAACGTAGATTTCCGGAGTGGGTTCAGACGGTGAGGACTTCGACGTGGCGGGAGATAATCTTCGGCCGATCAGCGCCGGCGAGCTTCCGGACGTGAACTGAGCCTCGAATCAAGAAGGATGCGAACTCGGGGTCGGACGCGGCGCCAGGGCAAACAGGACGAGGGCTGTCGATGCTGCCAAGGAAGCTCCATCGGCTCCTCGTTGTTGATGTTGCTGCCGCCGCCAGTGATGAGAGCGATTTTGAGATTTTTTGTCGCAACCCCGGGCACTCATCCTGCAAGCCCGCCCAGAGTGGCGCTCGTTGGATGCTCGGCGACTACTCGGCTTCGTGAGTTCGAAGATGACCGAACAGTTGGAGCTGCTAGGTCTAGGTGCTAAGTTGCCCAAAGAGGTGGCTGCTCGCTCAGCTGAGGGGTCTATTATTTACGACAAGAAGGAGGAGAGAACTTTTCACTCAGAGTGTTCTCTCTGTCGATCTGTTCCGAGCCTCCGTCCAGTTAAGAGAGGTTGGTGGGCATTTGTGGACGGACAGGTGGAGTTGACACGCGGGCGTGGCCCCGAAGAATTCTTTGGAGATGATATTGCTAGGGCCGGCCGTGTTCCCCGACAGCAGTTGGGACGCTTTGTGGTGTTGCTGTCGCGACAGTGTCGACGAAATCCCTTCGACGAAAACGCGATTCCGTCCCTCGGATTCGTCCCTCGTATGGACCGAGTGCGATGTCGGCACGGCGGTAATCGTTCTTCTCCCGCGTTCACGCCAAGCGTTCGCGCCCGGCTCCCGCACACCGCGAGCTGACGCGTTGTGGGCTAAAATTTGCGAATGTCTCCAACACGCCTTTTTTTTTGCGTTTACCAATGAAAGCAAAGCCGAACAAACCGTTGTCGTCGTTGTCTTGGTCGTCGGGAACCGGCCAACGAGCCCCACTGTCTGCCAGTGTTCCGAACACCACCCGCCATCCGATACAGAAGCGGGCCCTCGGTCGAAGAGAGAGATCGCTCGAAATAGCTGTGTCGTCGCCAGCTCCGCGCCCCGCTCAACTCCGTCCTAGTTTCCCCCGTACCCCGCTTCTTAGGTCTTCTTGCAGGTCTCCCCCGACGTCCTATCGCTCTAGTTCCATCCCCGTTCGTTGTGGGCCTGACATCCCCGGGGCGCCGCCCCCACGCGTGTCCTTTAAAACGGGGAACTCTGCTCCGAAGCCCCTCGCGCTCTGCCCCGCTTGCCTAACCAACTAAAAAGGCGACGAGGTCCGAGTTTAGAAGCTCGCAACAGAGAGAAAGTTAACACGGTCGTGGAACGATTCGCGAAATCGACTCAATCGAGTGGATGCCGCAGAGCTTAGGGGGTTACCTCTTGTTTCCATGAATTCGGGACGCACGCGAGCACCGCTCGTCGCTGAACCGAAAGCGCTTTTTGCATCTTGGCTTCGCCGTTTTTTTCCTTTCATCCGATCCCGGCAGGATTGTGGCCCGACGGGGGGGAGCGTGAATCCTCCAAGAAAAAAAAATCACAAATCTTTTGACCGGGGATTGTTTGAACAACATTACTTCGCCAAAGGCGCTCCCCGAGCCTCCGAGAAGTGACACCAGGCGCGGGATGGGAATAAGATAATTTCATCCCACCGTTTTCGTTCCGAAGTGAACGAAAAGATGATTCATTCCGTTCGGAGACGTCGTGTTCTGGCTGTTTGTGTCTTGGTACTCTCCTAATTGTAGGTTACCGGCTCGCCAGCGCGCTCGCTCGCTCTGTTGGCCGGCTGGTCCGCTGAGTGGGAATACGTCGCGCAGAAACGTGACGATTTTTTAGCGTGTCCCCACCGAAGACGTTTGGCCGGGCTTGCTCTGCTGAGCCGGATGGAAATATAATAATAATAATAATAGAAACAATAATCGCGAGGACCGCTTTAGCATCGAGAAGGTCTCTGTTTCATTGTCGTTCGTCGTCGTCGTCGCCGCCGCCGCAGTCTTAGTCAATATGATCGCACCGGGGATCCAGCGGCCGCATTCAGCTTCCTCTCGACTCTTCGACCGAACGACAATAGCGACGATGACTACTACGAAAATCCTCGGATCAGGAACAGGATGGGATGCCGCGGCACAGGGAAAAGTGAAATCAAGCAGAGACATAAAAAAAAACCATTTACGAGGGAGGGAGGGAGGTAGGTAGGGAATACGGCGAAGCAGTGTACTCGCTGCCAGTGAGCAAACGAAGAGATTCCGCCACGGAACGAGATAGGAGGGGACGGGTGATGATAGCAAGCGCCGACTTGGAACCCAGCGTTCCGTATTCAAGCTACGGAGCGTCGTCTTCGTCGAGGTGCTCGCTCCTCGAGGAGGTGGCCGGCCGGCCGGCCGGCCGGCCGTAGGGCTCGGCTCCGACTTTCCCCGGAACAGTGAGCGATCTCGATAAGGACGAATTCAGTTCAGCCCGTAACGGCCGAGCAGAACTGGCAAAGCGACAAAGACACCGGCTTGATGCACTCGGCAGCCGCATGGAATCACCAATCGTTTCGTCGATGTAGAGAGTGGCCAATGATTGCCTGGAGACGACTTCTGATATCGACTCTGGCCGTACATGAGCGGGACTCCACTCAGTGTGTGCGTTTCGAATCTCCCCTCGGATCTCCCCTGAAGGACCACTGTTCCCGGATGACGGCAGATGAAGCAGCTCGCCGCCATTTGCTCGTGTTTGCGCGCCGGTGCACTGTATCAAGAAATGGCCGTCAGCGGGTACGCTACCAGAGGCGGGGGACCAGTATTCACCGACGTCTCGAGCGAACGGAAGGCTGCAGCTCAGCTGTGGACGAATGGTACGCTGGTACCAAATGTTTCGGTCCCCTAACGTGTCACGAGGCCCTTAGATATATCTAAGTGAATCCAAGGGTTTTGCCGAGTCTCGGGCCGAGTTCTTCGAGTAGAGAAGGGAGGGACGCTATAGGGCCCGCGGGTCGACGATTTCGGTGGACCGATTGCACTCAAACATGGAAACAGACTCTTGAGGCGAGTTCCGATCTTAGCGTTCTTTCAATGTATTCCGGAGGAAACGCATGTCACCGGAAGGGCTCTGAAATCCCGAAGACGCTCGGTCGAAGGAGAACCGGCTTGCCGAGAAGATCCGCATCGGAACGACGTTGATTCGACGACGGTCGAACGCGCGAAGTGAGAGAGCAAGTCTCTGTCAGCGGCATTTTCGCGCCGGCATTCGTAACGACGACGACCGAGAGGCCGAGTTTGCACCAGAGCTAACCAAGCGTTAACCGAGCGACCGACAACACTGGCAGTAGGAATTTTGTTATTTATTCTCTCGCATTACTCGCTCGTTGCAACTTAGCCGCAGTTAGACGCAGCTCTGGGCAGGAGGGAACTCACAACATTCAACCACAGGAGAGTGTTCACGCGCCTCACCCATACGCGCAAAAGCACACTCGCCAACGCGATTACGACGACGGGCAACGCGCATATTAAGTGAGCTCGATTCACTTCGCCGGGAGAAAGCTTTTCCGTCGATTTCCCTAACTAACGATTTCCAGCTTCCCCGTGGGTATCCTTCTCCGCCGGTTTGATTGTTCCGTATGAGCGACGGTTCCGAACGAGTTGTCGATAGGGCCGACACTCTGTCGCCGTCAGCATCTCGCCCGAAGCCTGTGTGGCCGACCGCCCCGTGGAGGTCGGACAGACGTTCAGGTCAAAAGGTTCAGAACGGATCCATTGACAACAGCGATTTGAAGCATGCCGGCTGGCTGCTGTTCTATCTCGGAGTATCACGGCCCGGCCGAGTGTGAGTATCACGGTGTTGTTTTTGCTGCGCTACCACAGCCAGTGTTGCGATGGCCTTTTCTCGTGACGTGCGTGCGTGAGTTTGTCGAAGCCACATCGCGTGGACACGCCTCTCTGTTTGAGCAAGCAAGCGGGCGGGCGAGCGAGCGGGCAAGCAGATCAAAGAACACGCTCCTGTCCGCTGCTCTCGTCGGAGACCCTGACGACTGCCACCCAGCCGAGCGGCTCTGCTGGCACACGAGTGAACGCTGAAAACTCCGTCGACTCCGTCAAGCGACAAGTCAAGCGAACAGCCAGGCGACCAGTGGACAAACATTTGACAATTTGTTTCTGCCGTCGCCGGACCCCTGAGGATCACGATTCGGTTTTTAGAGAGATGGATTTCCTCGGGAGAGAGCGCTCTCCGTTCTAAGGCCTCATTTCGGGAAGAGGCGAGCTCTGCGGACATCGGCGTTTCATTTTCGAAAGTCACACCGTGCTCCAAGAGTCAGTTCCCTCATTTTGGGCATGAACCACCGGGTCGACAAACGAAGCTCAGAGCGCCAGGTAGTGAGCCACCATCTGAGCAAGGGTTGTTGCCGCTGCACGCAAAGCTCCCATCGGCTCCGCTCTGTCGCTCGCTCGTTCGCTCACTCAGTAATCGCAGCGGCGGTGGTAGTTCTGAGTGAATTCCGTCGGCTCGGATTTCAATTATTACACGGGAACCACTATCATGGCCGTTCTGGCGCTGTTGCATTTGTTGTTCGGTGTATGAACAACTAGAAGGAAAGAAACAGAAGAGCTTTGCTCATCATGCGCCGGCCCTCCGACGTTGGTGGTCCTATCATCATCATGAGCTGCACCGTCTTCACAACAATTATCGCCGAGCCGCGTTGTCTCCCAAAGCGGAACGCCTTCTCCCATCGCATAATTCAACTTGAACTCCCGAGTTCAACGATGACCAGGAAGGGGATCACGGGAAGTCGACCACGACGAAAAACTGTCACTCCAACGATGCGACCGTTCGCTGTCCGATGGGTAACACGCAAGAACTGATCCCAAAGCTGTCCTGGAAATCGATGCAGCCTGGAGAAAAGTGCGAACTTCCCGTTTATCGTTCATCGAGCTGCCCTCAGAGGGCACCTCGAGCGATCATCGGACGGGGCAGGGGGGGGGGGGGGGGGGGGGAGTGCTTGCCGGCCGTACGAGATTGTCGGATGGAACGTCGGAGAAGCGAATCCATCTTTCGAGGAACTCTCGGAAACCGCGCCGAGCTCGCTAGCTCGAAAAAGAGGAGGGCATCAAAAACGAGATCAACAACCGTCCTTTACCACGGGTGGACCGACGGAGGATCAGAAACCACCTGTCGCACAACTTGAATTGCAGCACAGAGACGAACGCATTCATGCCCCGGATCTGCACGCGCGCAAGTGTTGATTCAATCAGCGTTTCTTACTGCGTTCGGGCGAGGGGGTTGACGCTGGCTGGATGGGAGTCAGGGGCTGGCAATCGTGAGCGATCTCGGGAACTTTCGACCGTCATTACTGAAACGCCCCAGCGGGTTCAACCCGCGCGATCCGAGACAGAACGACTGGGTGAGGGAGTAAGTTCACAGAGCAGCATCTTACACGAGACGGCTTCAAGCAGAACTCCGACCAGACAACGCTTGTTCCCAGCGGGCGTCTTCGATCTCAACGCAATGAACTAACGGCGCGGTTTGTTATTCTGCTCGTCACTGTGCGCGCCGCACCGTCTCAGTGCTAAATCCAGCCAACTGATCGAGCCCGGTTCTCTGAAGTTCGCTGAAATGCGCTTCGTTGGATACAAAGATTTCCTCTCGGTCTCCCCAGTCCACCCTCCTCCATGGTCCCGCGGCAGCACGGGGTCTCAATCGGTGACAGCGCTGTTCTCGGCGAGACGGATCACTAGACGCTGCCTAGTCCCCTCCCGTTTCATCCCTCTTTATTCCTAACTCCAGGGTCGGAGGGGAACTCGGCATGATGGGCCTTCGATGGGAATCGGCCGGGTAGACATTACACAATTAAATTTAGGCAACATCTGCCTCTCAAACGGGGCCCGGGCAGCCAAACACTTAGCAACTCGGCAGCTAGCGGCACCGGACGTAGAGAGGCTGCGTGATGTTGCATGCTCGCAACTCCGTGTCGTCTCCATGAGCTTCCGGATCGTCCGACAACGACGGGAACAGACGCCATTCGCCCAGAACTCGACGTGGACAGCGGGTGAATCACAGAGATGCACCACCCGCAGAATGTTTCGGCTCGCCGCAGCGGAATCCCGCTTGCAATTATGCTGTGAAGCGTCCACCGGTAACGTGACAACAAGTACGGTCGGAAAGTGGCTGATTGACACGGTCGATTCCATTTCTCCCTCATTCGCACTCCTTGTGTGAGTTTCGCTCGCCGTCGTAGTGTTTATTCGAGGAGGAGCCCCCGACCGAATTTCAGGATCAGGGCAACAACTCAGTAAGCTCCATCACCGAACTTCGGCCTAGACATGTATTCCCGTATTACGGAATTTCGACGTAATATGGCGTGACGGAAATTATGTTCCGCAATACGGAATCGAGGAAAATATTTCCCGTGAAACGCAATTACGGGAAAGGAAACTCATATGAATGAATAATGATTCATGTACGATTTTTTTTCCAATGACTCCGCTGAGATATTCGGGCATCCGGTCCTCACGACTGCGCAATGGGAAAAACAATCGATACCGTTTCATCGAGGACTGGCTCTGGCTAGTAAATCTGGGCAGGATTATTTTCCGTAATACGGAATTTAGGGACAACTTCTTCCTAACGCCGCAATACGGAAATGCTTCCGTTAGCCGTAATACGGGGCTACATGTCTACTCCGAGCGCAATGAAATGACACGAAATTCTCAGCGATTTTCCGACGGAGAATGGGCAGAACTCGGCCTTCTTCTCGGCATTCGGCCCTCAGCTGAAGAACGGGCTCCCAAGCTTTGCGGCAGACCGAACTTTCCGAACGTCAAACAGCTTTCTGCCGAGTCCAGAACATATATTGAGTTGGGCCTCGTTCATCAGTTAGGTGTTTCCGCGGACAGCAGATGTTCTCGCGGAATCCTGCTGTTCACGCGCCTTTCCGTTGGGGAGCTTCTCACCATAATTCTGGAATAATTCAAATGAAAACATCATTCGGAGCGAGTTCCCGCAAAGTGGAATTCCTTGCGCGTACATTCGTCCATCATGGCAATGGGAGACAAGAGATTGTGGCTGCGTCGAGAAGATCCATTCCAGTGGCAAGTGCATTCTTCAACTCACTGGGGATTGTGGTTTTGATCAGCATCGAACAAACTTTGTTCCAATTAGGATTCCGATCGCCTGAGTACGGACTCGGTCATGCTACGGTCAAGTAAGGCATCAGCGAAAAGAAGACGAATGATTCGTCTCAAGTAACAAGTTCGTTGAACGGAAGTTTGTTTGTTTGTTGTCTGCTTGTGTCTGCGTGTCTGAGTAGAGGAAAAAAGAGCGACCGACCAAGACAGTGAGTGTAATGCCTGGTTTGTTTGAAGGCAGAAACAAACGGTTCAGCCTCTCCTCGTTCATCTTCGCCTGGCCTCTTTCCAGGTAAGCCATCTTTTCAGACAGCCCAGAGTTCTTCTCTCTTCCACTGTTGAAGGGGCCCTGTGATAATCAATAAGATAGCAGGTGAGCTGTTGTCTTGCCAGACTGGAACGCACACAACAGAAAGCCACGATGACGCGAACGGGGACAGACGTTGTCGTCGTCATCACTGCCACCGCATTCATAAGAGTCGTCTCTTCGAACGTTCGACCCTCTTCGATCCGAGTTCATGAATCCGATGTCGAGCGTAATGCGAGCGTGCGCACGCGAGCGCCAGAATCGAGTGCCGCCGACGTCTTCTCAACCATCTCGGGACCAATCGCTCGTGCGTCATAGACGTCTTTATGTTACATTTGTGTGTTTTTGCGTTTTCCTGCGAGAGCGGTTCCCTTCACTGGCTCACGTGTTCAAGAGGCGGGGCGAAATAGTTCTTGTTGCTCCGCTAGGCGGCAGCCGAGGCTGTTGAGAATAAGTCGCGGCCGCCGCCGCCGCCGTCACCGCCGACACGGAACAGAACAACGCGCATCTTTTTTTTTCCAATACTATCGCCTCGTTCGCTCGCTGGCTCGCCCATTCCTCGAGTGCGTCAGTCGCTCACGGATCGAGAACGCCCGATCGCGCGGCTTGTTTACGAATCGCCGGCTTCGTCGGGAGTTTCCCGCGGCTCTTCGGGAGGGAGCATCGATTCAGGTAGAAAACGGGAGCCGCGAGACCAATTTCCGGACACTTGACTCGTCGCCATCGTCCGCGATCGAGATTTGTTTCTTCCTCTCTCCCCGATCGAGTGCGTCAGGAAACGTTTCGAGAAGATTCGACCCTCAAGGGTTGGCGATTCGAGACACTTTCGACGGTTCGAAACAATCCGCTTCAACAAATGACACTCGGTCGCCCTGGAAAGCGTGTCTAACCAATGGCGGGAGCGGCTCGGCCGAAATCAACCCCTCTCATGGGAATGGCTCAAATTCGCTCAAACTCAAGTTCCATCTACGAAGGGAGGGGTCGACGAGCCTTCGACTATCTGCTGCTACAGCGAGTGGGTTAATTTAGAGCGACTGGGAAGACTACTGCGAGTGGCGACCGACACGGCCAGGAGAAGCGGGGATGGAAGCAAGCGAGAATCTGACTGCGAGGAAAGCCGCCGTGGGGGATGAATATTGGTCGACATTCTTCTTAAAGACACGACGACGAGAGGGCATTCCATGAACGCGAACAGACACACATCGCGATGTGTGTCGCACAACACGACCGTTCTAGATGAACCCCGATCGCGAAGATTGTGACGAAAAGATACCTCGATCGAATCGAGCTAAATATACACGGCTTCTCCCCGTCCCAGGACGGGGGCAAGCGAATGTTTGCGTGAATAATGGATGGCCGGCCAACTGGCACGATGCGCCAGCCGTCGAGTATTACTCATCCCCCGTACGGCGACACGTTTTCTTAGAACTTCCTCTCCTTTCGAGGCCGCCGCACGAGTCCCGCACGAGGGTTTTTCACCGGAAAACCTCCTCACCGAAAACGTCCTCACCGGAGGCAGCATGCACCGCTGGGCTGAGTTGAGCTCACTTGCCCGAAACACTTCCTCTAAGAACCACCTGTGCGCACCTCAGAAGATGAACGCGAGGTCGAGAGCTCGAGCCAGCGCTCGAACCCATTCGGAACGCATATTCGCTCGCGTACGCCGAACCGGGTGTTTTCGTACTCCACTCGATGCAGAATTGTTTGAGAATATCGCTACGCCCTTCCCGTCTCGGGCAAT
Organism: Phytoseiulus persimilis; assembly: GCA_037576195.1. Lineage (NCBI taxonomy): Eukaryota > Metazoa > Arthropoda > Arachnida > Mesostigmata > Phytoseiidae > Phytoseiulus > Phytoseiulus persimilis. The sequence goes on along the minus strand of CM075102.1, from coordinate 51,450,954 downwards.
TCTTCATCGTAGATTGTCGTCATAGCGCGTTAATATGTCACTCGCACATTGAGCGGCGGCGGCGGCGGCGGCAGCGGCTGCTGCCAACTCAATACCTCATCGAAGATCCATGAGAGCGGAATAGAACTTTTCTCATAAAGATCTCTCTCCTTTCTCGGAGCTCGGTGTTGCTTTTTGACATGCAGACACAATAATACCTTGATAAGTAAATCATATAACGGCAGCGGCTGCGCTGTCGCCTACGCTGCTTCCCCGGCCGGCGATCCGGCCCGGCAGATCGGAGGTCCGAGCAAATGGTGCAAAAGTATTGGACGACCCCCGCCCCCTCTTCGGTCCGGGAGAAGAGGAAACGCTGATGCGAAAATAAAGACACTGGCCTCCGCTGAAGAAAGTCTGGGTGACCAGCCGCACCGAAGACTCAGAGAGGAGTGCTCATATCGCAAACCTCGAACAGCGCTCCAACAGAAACATTTCCTGCTGTGCTTCCCCGGTCAGCTGGACTTTCCTCAAACTTGAAGAGCGATCGCGCGAAACTCTCGCACATCGTTCCACCAGATCCGAGTTCCGAGAATCAGAACGTCACAGACAAACTCCCAGTATGTTCGGAAGGAGGAGTTTCGCTGCGTCGAAGGACAGCTCTGACGAGTTCCCGTTCCGAAGGCTTGCGGAAATCGTGTTTTTCCTCCTCGTTCGCTGAGCCAAGAAAACGAGCGAGCTCTACAGGATCGGATGTCATTTTTCTCTGTAGGCGTTTAGTTTGCGCTTGTCTACGGTTGGCTGCTCGACCCTCACTTTTGAGTGGTTTTACTTGTATGCCGACCACTATGAAAAACAGGACGCTGCTTTCGTCGTTGTTATCCTGGCCGCGATCGCTCCTGCTGCCGAGACCCACATTCGCTTTTCGAGCTCGCCAGAGGGTCTCGTCAGAGGAGCCCTGGCGGTCCGCGGACCTTCATCGAATATAGGTACAGTTCGGTGTGACCAGACGCGACGATTCCAGCCGGCGCTAAGGCCCGCTCCAGGACAACGACTGCGAAAATACAGGTCACTGAAGCGGAGCATACAACGATTCCAGACCCGGAAAGATCCGACTGAGATCGATCCCGACCAGTCAAGGAAGCACGCCACACCAACAAAGCGAAATACGCAGCCGCCCATCGGAATAATGAACGAAGAACAGAGGTCGGTCGGACGGACGAGCCAGCGAGGAAAAAGAACCGAGTCTCGGTGCTGCCGCAACTGCCGAGTTGAAATTATTTTGTATTGATTTTTGAGCAGCGGCAAATATCTCCGCCGCCCGGTTGGGAACTCGGCAGAGCTGAACAGCTGACAGAAATATGGCCGATCGGAGGGAAGCAAAAAAGGGAATCGAACGGAGGAGAAGCTTTTTTTATTCAAACCCAGAGGCGGTCGTCTCTGCTCTCTCCTTCTATCCCGTACGTTCTCAGCGGCTGCCGCTATCGGTCATATATATTCTCGCTCACAGACATACGCACGCGGGCAGGCACGCACGCGGGCCGGCACGCGAAGAGTGCAGAAGCTGAGATATGGCAGTGTAAAATTGTTGAAGCGCACATTTTTTTCCTCGAATCAGTTCCCCGAGAGGCAAACCACTGTTCTCTTGCCCCCGCCTGTCTGTCCGACCGTCCGCCCGGCCGCTCGACGATTTGTCTTGGTTAAGCCGTCGCCCTGTTTGTTGTGCTTTCCGCTTCCTCATTTTCCGCTTAATTTGAGACACAAGCAGGCGTGGCGGACTAGCTTTGCGTCGTCCGTCATCCAAGACGCTCAGGATCGTTTTGTCAAACTTTCGTTCCGAAACTGCGTTTCCCGAGCCGCGGTTTGACGCCCACCTTGGCCTTCGACCTGAGGAGCTTCGCACGGAGCACCACTCACGCCGGGACCCGGAGCGGAGAGTTTCGAGGAGAACGTCTGCCACGCTGGCTTTTGTTGCCGTTCGCAAGAAGACAAAGTGCTCTCCCGGGTCGACAATTGTTTCAGCGGTTTCCTCCTCCGTCTCTTGAAGAGCTTGTAGGCGGCGGCGACGACGACGACGGCGGTTCGAAGACAAACGCAGTTGGCCTTTGATACTGAGAAGCGAGTCGCAAGGGACGAATCCCCTACGACCGTCGACGAAGGCCAGCGAGGAGAATTTTTAAGTGAGATTCGAGGAGGATGGGGAGAGACAGGACGTCGAGACGCAAAGCTGTAGATAGAAAACGCGAAAGATATCGAACAAAGCTCGGGAATGCCTTGGGGTGATAGCGGGTTACACGAGTTCGGGTATCGAGCACACAAGAGAGTCCTCGTCAGAAGAAGTTCGAGCTCGCTCGCCCCGTGTCGGCGACGACGACGGCGGCGGCGGTGGCGGCGAGGGGGACGAAAACGAACTAATGGTCTGTTAATCGAGAAAGCCAAAGACGAGATCGACGCGAAGAGGAAAAACTCACACTCGGCCATCCACCTTCCGTGCCTCTCGCTTCTCCCTACTTGTCCATCGTTATCGAGAGCTACCTGCAGGCGGGCGGGAATCGACCGAGGATCGGGAGAAGAACTCGATCCGTCTCCTCTGGAACCTTCCCCCTGAACGTTCCCTCCATCCAGTATTCAAAATCCCGCGGGGCGGGGTAGACGATCGTTCAGATCAAGAACGACTTCGTTGAATCCAACGGCCGTCCACGACTCTGCTCGACTCGATTTCCACCCGAGAGACTATACACCTCGGAAGAGCATGTCTAGACCCGAAAAGTGGAGGTTGGGGATCTTGTCATATTTCCCCCGAGCTGATGTTGGCAGGCCCGAATTCGGAAGGATTCGACGGAAACCTCGCTCGACTCACTTGCTGGTAGCACGCATCGGTGGATCGTGGCGAGCTATCATCTGCGCAACATTTTCCGATCCGACGGGCGAATAGTTGACAACGCGCGCGCGTCGTCGTCGTAAGTTCACTCCAGTGAGTGTCATCATCTCCTTTCTTCATAATTGTCTCCTCACGCCTCGACGCCCCCGGAGCCCTCCGAGTGGGGTTAGCTGTCTCCATGCGAGCTAGACAAGACCGGTGTCGTCGTCGTCGTCGTCGTCGATATACTGACGGGCGGTCGGACGAACGAACGAAGAGACAAATCGACCGACAGAGGGATTCTCAGACAGGAAGAAAGGAGGCGAAAGGAGTTTAATAATTTGTGCTTAACTTAATCCATTCATTGGCCGCTCTCTTCTCTTTCCACCCAAGCAACGCCGAGCGAGTTCGCTGACTGTCAATCAGCGGGGTATTAGGCAGAACGGACGGTGAGCAGGCTTGCGCCGCCGTCGCTTCACATCGAACTCTTTTTAGTTCCCTCTCGACGGAGGTGATGGACGGACGTCGACAAGTTTCGAAAAAAAACAAAGAGTTCAGGAAGAACTTCCGAGGGACAGCTTTCCCACCGCGAATTCCCAGATAGGATCAGACGCGCCAACGACAGTTTGGGAACAAACTTCGCGGACGATCGTTGTCACCGTCGCGACAGCGGCAGCGACCCGAGGCCATAGGTTTCGACCAGCGCAGCGCCCGCCAAGGTCGGGGCCCATGAAAACGCGGATCGACACAACAGATAGGGTAGCGTCGATCGACCACGAACGGAGTCGGAAAAAAAGAAGAAAAGCTGAGTAAAAGAATGAAAGGTTGTCTCCTCATTCCTGACTGGTTGACTTGAATGCGGCGGATAGAAAAGAGTCAGCCGGCTGGAAGCTGTTGACCTTCCGCCTTCTGGTACAGAATGGTTCTTCTGGTACAGAAAAAACCTTGCCGTTGTGAGCAAAAATGAAAGAAACCGGCTTCAATGCGTATGAGAGAGCGTGTCTGTGTGTTTCTGAAGGAAAATTAGAGACACTTCAGAAAATAGACGCAAGGTCCCCTTCAAGAATGAGGATATTTTTAGAGCCGCCGAACGAAGCGAAAAGAAAAATTGAAGAAAAGCCCTCGGCCAACTGAGTGGAGCTCGATCGAGCGACGGTATTGTCACAAACGGAGCCTACTGGCCCTGCGTCCGACTCAATGAACCGCTTCGCGAGCGAGGGGCTCTCTTCTAATGTCTTGCCCACTGGTTCCGAAGCTTCGAACTGACGTCCGGACCCCAGATGCTCGAGGATATCCTCAGACGGAACGCACCGCTGACCTCATCTCGAATGCATCGACTTAGAGAGAGCGCTGCTTCCATCATGCCTGTACAGAAGGACTTTCCGGGGATGTTCTTTGGACGTCTTCGGGGAAAAACCCCGGAAAGCATCGAACGGTTATTCCGCTGTATTCCGGAGTTCACGCGTACGGCTTTCCTGGGGCTTGTTCCCGGGAAGTCGAGAGATATTCACGCCGAGCTCCCGGCGGGTCCCCTCGCTGTTCTGATCTCAGAGCGGAGATGTCGGACAGATCTCCGCTGTGAAATCTCCAGCGGATAAGGCTTCGGGGAAATCCACCGCGGGAACAGGATACCCCGGAAACGCAGAGGGGATCCACAGGCTCGCCATCTTTTCTTTAACGGCGTGTCGTCGTTGTCGGAGGGGAGAAATCAGCGAGCCCTTCTCGGTGACCCACCCTCGTCTATCGGCGCCGCTTCCCGTTCCAGCCGAAGGGCGGATCTCTTTGCATGTTGGGAGTGGGCCCATGGTCGAACGTCGGCGACAAGGCTGCTTTCGTGGCGCGACGTTGAAAACTTTTGGCTTGTTGCTTCCATCAAACGTTTGGGGAATCTTTCCGACCGCCGACTCATCACCGAGAGGAAGGTCAGAGGTGCTGACACGTCATTTAGTTCAGAGCGACGGAATACTTCACGCGTCGACAAGAATTCCGAGCGACATTTTTCGCTCCCTCTCAGCACTGGGGCCGCATTCGACGCGGGCTCCGAGCGTACCCGGGGCGGGCGTCGCGGGAACCGTGAGGAAGAATGCCTCCTATTTGTTTACTGCACCGAGGCATAGCTCGCCCCCGCAGCAGGTGCGCACAGTTGAGGTATGGAGTTCTCAATTGAAGTCGAATATTTTCGCTAGAAGCTCGTGTTCATGGGAGGAAAACCCGAATGCTGCGACTCACCCGTTGTTGTTCCGTGTTGTTTGCTGAAAATATTCGCCGTCGGTGTGTTCGTCACTGGCGGAGGTCCCTGACTCTGAAGCCCGTTTGGTGGCAGAGGACTGACCCCCACAGAAGGTGGACTGCCCAACGGCTGAATGATATCGTTGCGAGATTTCCCAGTGAACGCTGAAACGGAAAATTCTTCTTCTGAGAAAACTGAATCCGATGGATTCCCGTCACAGTAAGATTGTTTTGTGTCGGCGACCGGAACCCAGCCCAAACTCATGGAAGAACACAACACGAAGTCGCTCAGAATTAAATCGGGGGCATGGTGGTGATCCAAACGGGGTTCCCGGGCGTTGCGAACGCGCTGGATTGACCGAGTCGCGTATTTTCCGCTCTCGTCGTGATGCACAACGCGCCGAGGGTTCCTGCCCCTCGTCGTCTCAGACAATCGACCTGTTCGATAAGGAAATACGAAGCGTTCTCATTCGCATAATTTGTTTTCCGAGACGGTTCCGCCAGTCCTTCGATCGCTGGTTGGCTGCGCGTTAGGTCGCTACTCGCTTTGTCTGTCTCTGATATCAGAAATTCTCCGGCAGGCAGGCAGGCAGGCCGGCCGGCCGTTCCTTCCTTTCGTTCCTGTATGGGCCGTCTCTCTTCTTCGCTCGAACCCTGCTGTCAATCAAACGTCACCGATGTCACGCGCGCTCCCTCTCTCTGCCGCTTCCTATGGGAAAGACACTCGCTGGCGTGTACACACACACACACACACATGGACAAAGAGTGGAAGAAGCGGCTACGGACCTGGAGGAAGCGAATCTCGAGCAAGAAAATAACCTTCATATAGCTCCACAAAGAAGGAATGAAAACAGGCCGCATCGATCGAAGCGACCGAGCAAGCAGAGGACGAACAACGGAAGAATAAGATATGGGAAGCTAGTTTCTTCGGACGACCGCCGAGCGAGTGAGAAAGAATCCGGCGGCAGTAGCAGACTTTTTCCAGGTTTCTCGACCCCGATCGTGTATCAGTTCTCGGACCTCTTGGGAGAGCTCCGGTTTCGATCGAGTCCTTGCGCTGCTTCATCTCACGCTTCCTCCGTTTCGATGATCGCCTCCCCTTCCGCCCGGTGTGTCGCTTGGCTTCTCATTGAGTCGCGGATCCCAACGCGAATTCATTAAATTCTTCAGCAATGATTCTTCAATTACAATAGGCACAACCTGGGGAGACGAACCGGAGAAGGAAACCCTGTTGTCGTGTTCTCCTCCGCTGCTGGATTGGGTAAGTGGTGGTCTCAGAGACGCTCTCCATAATGGTGGCAATGATGACGAGTCGTCCTTATGATCGGAGATCATCATTCAATTAGTGTAATAGATGGTCCGCGAGTCCTTGCTCCTCCGATACGCGTCGATCGGCGGGCACGGATTCCCGACCACTGTTCCGATCGCTTCTCCGTTGCCGGAACCGTTGGCGAAACCGGGGTCCGAAATATTCCCGCTCCTCATTTCGGGACAACGAGAGGAAGAAACGTTTTACCTTCGCTAGCTCTTCCACTAATTCATTGTGGTACGTGTCTCGTAAAAAATGCAAATTATGCGCGGAGTACAAGGAGTGAAAAGTCATACGTGGAGCGCGTCGATGTATCCCGCCCGCGAATATCTAATGAAGTACGTTTTTTTGCAAAACCATCGTTTGCTGCCTCGGAGAGCGTCGCGAGCGCGGATGACGACTTCTAACGAATGACGAGTCTCAAGTCAGCATAATGTGATCTCGCAGAATCCCTGACAGCTTAGCTGGCCGCTTGGCTGTCGGTCTGTCCGTGCGCTCAGCCTTCCTGTCTGTTCGTCCATCGGTCTGTCAGTGACGCTGTCAATGGCGACCGTAGGAGCATGTAGGCAGACAGCGCCTTTCTGCTCGACCTCTCGACTGGCTCCCCTCAATGCTGACTGGCTGGCTGGCTGGCTGGTCGGTCGGTCGGTCGGTCACTGAGCTGGCGAAAGAGCCAGCCAGCCGACCCTATGGATGGATCCGTTTGAGTGACAGCTGTCGGGTACATCACACACAGCGACAGCCCTCGTTTCGTCGCTCTGCCGTTGGTTGGCTGGTTCGATGTGCCTCCTACACATTCACTGGATAAAGGAAGCAGCTATCTGACCAGCCAGCCAGTCGAGGAACCATGTGCATGCCGACATAACGGAGAGGAAGAATGGCAGTCAGTCGGCGAAATCAATGTGGCCGCCGTTCCTTTAAACTATAACGATAAAATAATTATTGTGTTCGATCGACAACACCCGCGACAACGACCAGGTTCCCATCGTCTCTGGAGGTAGGAATGGAAAAGTATGGGCACACACACACACGAATATCGGAGTCGCGTCGCTTCGTTCTCAGAGCCGCCATCGCACAGACGGCGTCTCCACCCCAACATTTTTCCTGATGACGAATTCAAATGCGCGCCAGACCATAGAGGACGACGACAAGCTCCATCCAAGCTCGCCGGATCGGATGCACGGAGTGCTCGTCGCGTGTTCCTCACTCTATGCGAAGAAGCATCCAGACATTTGTTTTCAAAGGATCGGTGCTGACCGGGTCTCGTCTCTGGAGACGAGAACGTGTTCTCTACGAGCTCCAACCGACGGGGCCGCGTTGAGGCGCAACAGCCAACGTGACACTTTGTAGCCGAACGTGCCGAAGGTCTGTCGCAAAGCACTCGGGCGCCGTTCGTGCCCTTCGATGTTGCGCTGCTCAAACAGGTACCGGTGACGCTAACCAAGGTGTCGCGGTGCCAGTGTCGACAGAGGTGATGATGGCGGCTTTGCCGAGCATCCAGTCATTCAGTCGCCGATCCAGCCAATGAGCGTGTGTCTAAATGTTGATGCCAACGTGGACGAAGCAGCTGTATTCCTCCTGCTACCAGCGCTGCCTGCCTGACTGGCTAGTCGGACGGCTCCCACAGATGAAGATCACCAACCACAGACTGAAGAACGCGAAGGGCGGTAACAATTTTTTCTTTTACTTTTTGCTCCGAGCGGCCTCCACGCCGGAGCGGACGGACGTCGCTCGGGCGACTTCGGGAAAGCTCTGGGAAGTTTCGCGGCTTCGGTTGACGTCAGGCACTGCCAGCGTCCGCTGCTTCCGCCGTTTTTTGCTCCTCTGATTATGCTCCCTGAGAGGTTGTTCCTGTGACGACGCTCGACTGGGACAGCTGAAGAGCACGAAAACTCGCCCCGAGAACGAAGGGCGCGGAATTCCATACGAGTTTCCGAAGATAGCCCTTCTCGTTGTGGAGCTATTGGGCAAAGACAACTGCGAACGTCCGCATAAAGCGGTGGAATCGGAAACCCCAATTGTCACTGAGGGGCCGTGGCTGAGGCCCGCAGGCGTCGTGAGGGGTGCCACCCCCAAGAACACAGATATCTCCTCGCTCCCTCGATCGTTGTATCATCGCGATCGCTTTCTCTCTCGTCAGTGTATAAAACCGCGACGACGTTGACGACGACGACGACGACGACAACAGACCACAGAGACAGCACCATTTGGAAGACACCGTAGCGCTGATGGCCGAGTCACGACGATTTCAAATGGGGATGAAACGGCTGAAGAAAATTTTGAAGCCGCCAGGCTCCGCTCGTTCTTCTCGTCCGAGAGACGGATGCCGGCGTACACACTTTTTTGATTCTGATGATCCGTCTGGGGGTTTCGTTTCCACTACTCGTCTCCATCCTTCCACCTCGCTCGAACACATAACCTTCGAGCAGCGAGTGATCTATGCTTTGAAACGGAAGCCGGCGATAGATACCACGCGAAATGTATTCTTTGTCGGAATCATTTAAAATCTCCGTTTTCACACATTATCCCCATTCAATGCAGCAGCGGAGGGAGAACCCAGACCCATCGAGTTCGTGCCTCGGGCCATTAAAGCTGTATGAAGAGAAGACACGCTCGAACAACATCTCAATCATGACCATTAAGAGCACAAGAGCGCCCGTCTGCCCGCAAGCTCTCGCGCTGATCAACTCCTGAATTAGTTGCGTCCTCATGCGCCTTTCGAGTTTTGTGCTTCGTTCGTCGGGCTCACATCAACGCGGGCCATGGAATTTCACAACCACCTCACTCGATGCTTGTTCTGAAGTTCGGGTTCCCTTCGTTGATAGACACCCGGAAGTACCATTCCGAAACCACGGGAGTAACGTCCAGATGCTGAGTTCCCGAAGTTTCCGATCTCAGGCTCCGGATAGACCGCTGAAACCACGAGTTCCCGGCGACGAGCTCTTGGAAGTCGGATGACGCGAACAAGTTCTCCACGGCGATGCGATATGGTATCACTGTAATCCTCCGCTGGTTGGTCGGTCGGTCGGTTTGTTGTTCACTCTGTCTGTCAGACTCCCGCTCGCCCGCTTAGTGTTTCCCCGCGACACAGCATAAGTGAGTTATAATAACGAGCCGACAGACCGACAAGCAAGCAAGCTAGCGGGTTCTCTCGGTCTTTCACTAACTAGTACTCGACCCAGGGGGAGCGCTTTGCTGGGCGCAAAGCGCAAGCTGGGCTCAAATGTGATTAAGACCCCAACTTGGCAAAGACGGGGACACAGAGCAAGGAGAGGAACTGGCATCGGCGGTGGTGGCGACAGCGGCAGTCGCGGCGGCAAGGTCAAAATTTGGGTCGAATATCTCGACGATGGGCGCTGGTCGAGATTTATGTCTCTCATGATGGGAAACAGCGGCGGCGGGAACGAGACTCGACCCCGTGCATCTCATAGCAGACGATTCCCTCTTTATTGAATTCACTCTCACGGTAAACGGCCGCCGATCTTAATTCCGGATCCGTCCATCCGTGACGTTGTCAGCTTCATCTCTTCCATCCTAGATCGAGGGTCAGGTACTTCACCCCTGGAAACACGGGATGCGGGACGACCTAAAACCATACAACGGACGAGGTTCACTAAGAGCGGGTTCTCGCGCTGAGCTCCCGAGGGTAAAGCAACCATGCAGCCGCAGCTAGATTTTTACTGTTTGCATCATCGGAGTCTCCCGTGTAAGGTTGACATCGCCGGCAGGAGGAGTCTCCGGCCCATTGAGGAGAGCGAGAAAAAGGATCGAATAGAAAAAGCAGAGGCGGCGGAAGAATCCGACGACGACGACGACAACTTATCTCAGAGCCATAATTCTCGACGCGGCGAAACCAACCGAGCAGGCAAGCAGACATTGGCCTTATATACGATACGGTGTGTGTTCACAAGCAAACGGGCGAACTCGCAGAAGTGATACAAGCGTCGCCCATCTAACAACATATCTGCCGCTCGCTCGTCGCCAGACCAACTCGCATCGTCCCCCGGTATCGCCTTCGCGGGTCTATTTTGCCATTTGCGACAATACCGAGCGGGCTCCCGAGAAACTAACCGCGCGACGGATCGACCAGCCAACCGCATAGCAGAACAAGCAGCTCGTACTCGGCGCAGGGAAATCGCTCAGCCGGATAGATAATAAATGGAATCGACCGTCCAAGTTAATCTTCCATTTGTTGGGCATACGACGTCCTAGCATACTTGGGAAGGAGGCGCAGCCGGTGAGGCGACGCTAAAAAACCACAGTCCACGACACCAGTATCGCTTGTTGCGAGGGCGCGACTCGAGCCCAAATAAAGATTCTCTTGGAGGTCCCCGATTTCTGTTGAGTTTCAGCAAAAGTTTCTGAGGTTTCCCGCGTCTTTCTTGCCTACAATAGTCCTCCGTATATCTATCCCCAGCCGGCTCGCCTGCCGTCCGACCGACCGACCGGGCAACGAACCAACCCGCAAGGCCCACCACAGATACTTTTGACAGCAGCGGGAGGCACGACAGGCCAAACTTTTTGATGCCTCCCCGACGGGCCAAAACCCTGTCTGTCGCCCTTCTACTCTGTGGGTCGCTCGCTCGCCCGCCTTTCTATCCCACACGCCTGCTTGCCTTGCCAGCCAGTCTGTCTGCGTAGCCTCGGCGACTGACGGAAGGACAGACGGAGGAACACGCCGCCCGCCCGCCCGCCCGCCGAACGAGAAAAGAACCACCACCGTAGGAGTCGTCTCTCCACTTTTCGTACGTAGTCCGGGAGATTCTTAGAGCCAGATATTCTAATTACTGTATCAAACCTAGCACAGCGAGCTCCAGCTGCTACGAGATTTGGTCGAAGCGACCAGAGGACGAAGTTCTGCCGATCCTCGCCTCCCGTCGAGTGACTGCCAAAGGACTCCCTTCTCAGAGGAGACCGGCTGCGTATGTTGCAGTGCACTCGTATGTTGTTCTCTCATTCTCTCCCTCCGTCTCTCTCTCTGGCTTCTCGCGGAAGACCGGAGTCCATCCGAACCCGGGTCCAACCTGTCCGAGGGCAGCAAACGTGGCTCGTACTCGGAGAACACACCGATGGTTCTCGACGAGTGCGAACCTGCGACAAACCATTCGGCTGCCGTCAGGCGTGTCATTACAATCTGTAAGTTCGCTGCTTTTCCGCTCGCTCGTTTGCGGACAAATGGTCAGGGTGGTTCTTGTTTCAAGAGATCAAGAGCGACTGAAGATACCTCCAGCTCTAGATAGACAAGCAGACGCACGTCATAATGATCGCCCTATCTCAGCCAACAACAGAATAATGCTACTACAAATCTTGAGCGAGCGCTTGTTCTACGCGGATAACTCGTTCCGTCCTCGACGATTAGATAAATAATTGTCGTCGCTGTCGGCTCTTTGACGGTTTCACGACGCCGCGTCGCGTTCAACAAAAATGGAACACCGGGACGTGTTTCGGTCGAGGAACGGGATTCCACCTCCATGATACGTTGCGAGTGTTTGTTGTTCATTCGAGCCGCCGCCGCCATTCTTAGGAGCGCTGGGCTGGGAAGCTCGTTTCTTCCTGCCCCTATGCCTGCCAGTCCACAGTTGCAGAGCCGCTCTCTATGGACGCTGCCGACTCACTCCAGCTTGAAACAAAGGGTCCTCCATCTCGAACCATCTGGATGTCGGCGGCAGCAGCACGACGACGACGATGATGACGATTACTCCCTCGGCCTTCCCCACCTCGCGAGAGCATAGAGAACGAAAGAAGCACGACGCAGTCAGTCAACCAGCCGGCCAGAGCCGACTCAATGATGGACGATGATCTACGAGTTCTGCGCCACCGCCGTCGCCTTCCCTACCACCACCCCAAAGAGGCAAGGTCAGGTCACAGATCTATCTGGCTCTCCTCCTGTTCATCCGTCCGTCTATCTATCTTGTCCTCTCGCAATCGATCATTCCATCCATCCGACCGTCGAGAGAGTCATCTCTTCTGGAGAGAAGCTCTGTCCGATTGTCTCACTAGTAAAAACAACGTGCATTTACAGGTGAGAACGAGCTCTCAAGCGCTCAACCGTTGCCGACATGGACAGTCCTCACGCTGACGCAGCCCTTTCGGCATCCAGTCGAATGCCGCCAGGTCGCAGCGATGGTGGTTTCAGTTGCGCTCAACTCGAAGCCGCAGCAGCGGATCCGAAAGTTCACGGCGAAAGGGGCGAATGAAGGGGGAATTCGAACAAGGGCGCGGCGACGGCGGGAATCGCTACTTGACAAATGAATTGAGTCGATTAAGCGGCGAGTTTATGTGCCGTTTGCCCCCACCGGCGGGAGGAGCAACGAATGGATGCTTTTCCCTCGAGCCCTCGCTAAGTTGTAGTTCCTTTCTTTGCCTTCACTTAACTCCTTTCAGCACAGAGAGAGGAGTAGCGAGCTTTGTGAGCCAGAGAGGCCGTTAATACAACAATGGAGGGTAATGAGCGCAAAACATTTCGGCACCTCAGAGGAAACGTTGTGGGCGGTTCGACCGCCGAGTGACGTAAAAATTCGCCCGTTCCAACGGAGATGGTCGTCGACGTCCAGCAGCAGCAGCTTGTTGACGATTCTCACGCGAGTGTCTTCCCCTTTGCGCGTACGCGTGTCCTCTAACCGACCGACCGACCGACCCACCAACCGACTGCCATGTCGACCTCCATTATCGAACTGCGGCGATGGTGGTCGCGGATCCCCCGTCGTCGATGACGCCGCCGGTGGTAGCTAACAACCACTCGCTATAAATCTTGGCTTCTCCGTCCTCGCCACTCCCACCCCCGGTGAGTTGTTTCTCTCCCCCGACAACGCTCCCCGATCCAGGGAGCGTTCCGCTGCTCTCAAGTGGACTCGAATGGGAGTCGCCGTAGCCATTCTCTTGCTTGTGGAAGTAACCATTAACTCGAGCGCTCACTCGCCGCCCGCCCGCCCGCTCGTTCGGTAGGGCAAGGCAGGCACTGCGGGCTCGGACAGGGTTTGGCTTAACGATATGATGTATTACTCCACATCGACCACGAGCAAACAGGTGGTTGCCCCGCTCAGTCGTTCACTTTATCGCCACTTTTATTGTTTCATGTGATGTACACAGGGACGCGTCGTGTCGCTCGTCCTTCCACTCGAGGAGTGGCGACGACAGCATCACGGAGCGTTTGGTAACGTTTCGCGCAGCGATTTGACATAGGGCGCGACCCGGCCGACGACGCTGCGGAGAACGTGCGCGCGGATGACAAGAGATCGACGTTCCTGAGGAATAGTTCCGCCGACTGATTTCCAGAGGAGTTCTCCGGTAGGGGTTTCTCGACCCGAGTCTGAAGCGTTCGAGGGTCGTGAGCGCATTCGGAGATATCAATGGGTGTTCGAGGACGCCGCTGTCGGTCCCCCGACCTTCGTCCTCGAGGTTTGTTTATCGTTTTCGTCCGGCAGCGAGTCGTCATTGATGTCCCACCAAGTCGAGGACTTCGGACGTCCCCCTCGACTGTTCCGGCTCTCGCCAGGCGCGCGTGTTCGAACTCACCTCGATGTTGTTTCCTTGAGGTTTTCTTCTCTTTCATCCAGGGATACTCGGGTACTCCTTGCACGTCGGGGCCTCCTGGCACGCCCACCGCTCCCATGTCCATCATCATCGGATCGATTTCTTGCTTGAAGTGCGCTCCCATCACGGGAGCAGGCATCACGTCGGGGTTGGTAAACGCTTCTGCCCCGTTGGACATTCGGGAACCGACAACCATTGAGCCCTGCTGGTGGTTTGGAGAGGGACCATCGAGCTGGAATTCTTCACTTGCAATCATCATCACCACCACCACACTTTACTCCCGCTCAGTCAGTCCGCCAGGGCGAACCTCAGCTGCTGATGACGTCCACCTGCTGGCACGCTCGTCCGCCGCCGCCGCCGGAAGGTCTGACCACCGCTCCGATCGAACGGCACGCGTCGCGCGGCTCTCAGCGACGGAGCAAACAGTCCGCTGGCGGTTTTATTGCAGACCGACGGCGGAGTTGGTGTCTTCACGCAACCGGTTCCTCCGGGAAAAACACTGCGGGATCACCACCAGCACTTTCGGCTGGCCGCTTCTCTATCCTTTGGTTGCTCGGAAGACGACGACGACGACGCCTCTCTCTCGGAGAACCACCAATCGTCGGAGCTCTACCGACGATCACCAACTAGAGCCCGAATGGACAGACAGAGGTTCGGACAACGGTCGAAAACACTGAACACGGGAAACATCCGCCCCCACAGGTTTGACTGGGTTGAAAGAAACGTTGTTCGCGCGTTGGCGGCGACGACGACAACGTCGGAGGAGAACGTGACACGTCGAGGTAACACGGCACAAATCATTCATCGGAGAGCGACGTCATAGCGTCGTCGAGAACGCATCGTCGTTGGTTTGCGTGGCGCGCAAATGAACTTGGCCGCCAGATTCCGGGCCGGCCGATGTGCGCGGGTTCGAGCTGCACGGGGAAACGGACACTCACAGTTCAGCCAACCAGCCCGCTCTGAGGCTCTCCGTCGCTGCTCGGTCCGCTGTATCCTGAGCCAGTCGGCTCGAGCATCGGCGCGCTTCTCCACCAGCGCGCAGGCCCGAAGGGAGGGACCGCGCACAGGCTCCGCCTTCTCGGCAGAGGAGGCGTTTTTTGCGTTTGCGGGGGTTGGACTGCCGCTTGCCTGCCTGCTGGCCTGCTGGCTGGCTGGCCTGCTTACTCGCTTGCCTGTCTGTCTGCCTGGATGGCTTTGCTGGCAAACGGGCATCCCGGTCGTCTTCGCGAGGGTGGACGAACAAACGCGCGTTGGCCAGCTACGAGGAAAAGTCGACGAGAACAAGCGCGGCATCGACGACACTCCGTCTACAGCGGCGGCGGCGGTGGCAGCGGCGGCGGCAGTGACCGACGTCGATTTCCAAAGCAAGCAAACTGTCGACGCGGCCTTCGCTGATGAACAAGAGAACAAAAAACTGAAGGTAACGGCCGCCGCGAATTTTCGACGCTCAGAATTTCTCGGAAGCAAAGCCCGAGGAGCTTGTACTGGCAGAAACAGAAAACTCAGCAGTCGCTCACAACGGGCCGGCCGGGATGTACCGAAAATCGCGGGGCGTTTTCACTCCTGCAAGGTCTGGAAGGGAAAGCCCAATGTCAACAATGACGACGCCCACGAACGCTTCGGCCGCATGCGTTCCCGGAGCGCGGTCCACAGCGGAAGCCGGGACACCAGCAACGGCAGACGGACACGCATACAAACAAACAAACGACTCGAGGACGTCCTCCGTCCGGACAGGGAGTCCGAGTCAACGACAACCCCATGCTCTGTTGAGACTCATCGTCAATGTTGACAATCGTCAGCGTGATGAGCGCTCTCCCGGATCTCGGCAGACACCCGATCATCGCGTTCCATCTTCGAGACCGCCTCGCTCTGACTTGTGTTCCGAGCCCCTTGCCCCCCATGAATTCCAATTCCGAGAACCGGCCCGGCCTCCTAGCAGACGGAATATACTTCCGCCCTTCTGCACTCTGGGCTAAACCGAGACCCTGGGAGCGATGAGGAGCCGTATCCGACCGTGCGCATGTACGAAGAACGTATCATCTGCTCCGACGTGTTCCAAGACTGTTGTTGAGCACGGCTCCCGCTCGAAAGTCTCGCCTCTCGTCGCGCGGCCCGAGTCGCGCCATGCGATGCTCGCGGGGCTCCCCTCCGATCGAACAGGAGTCTCGCGGGTCGCGTCCCTGATGACTCCCTGCCCAAATGAGGAAGGGGGGGGGGGAGGGTGCCGCTCCTGCCGCGAGCGCGTCTTGGCCCCTTTCGAGAGCGCGAAAAACAGTCGATGCAAATACAGCACGAGCTTGTCTGAGGCTGCCTGCGAAGCAATCGATCAATCAAGCCGCCCGTCATACAACATCTCAGCAATCAATCAGCTCCGACGATGGAGGGAGCTCTTGCGAAAATAAAATCACAGAAATGAAGTCACGCTCACCAAACCTGACCCGCAGGCTCCGAGTTGAAATGGTCATTTATGCGTTAATGGTCTCTGTTGGCGACCGGTCAGTCAGTCAGTCAGTCACTAAGCCGTCTCTTGCTTCCCCATATGAGTCCGCAGGTCGGTCGGCCGGCCATCCGTCAGTCAAGTCGGTCGTTCCCATTCCTCTCCCGTTTTTTTCTCCTCGTTCTAATTCCTTCCTGGCCTAAGCTCACTCTATCGCGAGTAGATCGCTCCGCTCTTGCCGTGCATTCGTGATTTATACTTTTCTCATTCACAGAGCCGCTCTTTTCCTCCTGCCGCTTCGGTTTTCAACTGGCCACGAGGACAGTCGGATTATTCGGGGACTGTATGCGACTGCTGGGCCGGAGTATAGCATAAAGAATCGCTGAATTTAAGATGAACTCGTCCATCGGGATGGTCGCCGCCGACAATTCAAATCACAGATTTGAGGACTCGACGTGAAATCTCGGCAAGGCCTGACTCGAGGGGCCGAGATCACCGTTTGCGGCTCAGCGTTCCGCTCGCTTCCGAAAGCTTCCGTTGTCGTATTGAAAGCCCCGCGGAGTTCGGGACGAGAGGTGCGAGCACGCGGCACTGCACGCGGAATTCGGTTGCCTGTAGTACTCATGAGCTTCAATTGTATGAACGTCATGAAATTGTCGTAGCCTAGAATCATCCGCGGTCTCTCGAGGCGTTCAGTGGCGGACTGAGAGACATGTCCGGACAAGCTTTGTATCGCAAACGAATTCTCGAACCAATGTCGCTTTTAGTTTTGGCTGGGACTGCTCCAGCGACGGGTTCCAACAGACGTCGGGTATCGTCAAGGAAGTCGTCCCTCGTCTAACATCCGAAAGCGCCACCTACAGTTCATGTACAGCGACTATTTTTAGTGTTTTCGCTGGTGAGCGTATCAGATGAGTTCGGCGAGCTAGGAACAGTGCTCGCTATTGTTCATTATGTATGAAAATGATCTCTCGATATGTCACTCGATGGGTTGCAGGCTCTGTTCGTCGGCAACGACTGCGGCGGACAGAAAGAGAAACAGAGTCGTAAAACAATGTTGTTTTAGAAGTGCGGCGGAAATGTAGCATAATACCTACAAGTTGGTGGCCACTGAGCCGCCCACTGTTGGCCTCTTCGGCCGAAGTCTGATCGGATGTTTAGATTTGGTTGATATTTTCCGAGATAAGTGACCCGACAAACCCTCCTTGTAACTGAGAAACACAAAGAGAGTCTCAGTCTCCTCAGAGTGGCTGCTGGTGCCCTGCGGGAGACCAGCATCGGGAGAGCCAGCCAGAGATGGCAAATTTGATATTATGCATACCATTACCATCAAGATCAGCATATGCGTGTCATAACACAGATTCTCGTCTATTTTGTCAGCCAGCCAGCCGGCCGGCCGCCAGTTTGTCGCTGTGCCTGCCTACCCGCCTGTATTGAAACCGAGTCTCTCGTGAACTCTCTATTTTTAACTCTGTCCACCTTCGACCTCGAGTCAATCGTACAGAAGGCCCCGCTGTCGCACATGAGCCTTCGAATCCGCTGCTCTGGGCCTCACTTGAGCCTTCGGAGCCCCCCGGTCAACTCGGACTGCGCGAGCTCGGAGCCTCGTCCGCTATTGTCAGTTTGCCCGCTTTCCGCGGTTCCGTTGCCCACCGGGGTCTCCTCACTTCAGGACTCGAGCGGAGATTGCTCGGCGGACAGATGGATGGATCTGAGGACCCAGGGCTATGTTCCCTGAGATTTCAATGATTAGCAACATCAGGCTGAAGGAGAAACGATTGCTCTATAGACTCGCGTTGATCCCTCGTCGTGGCGGGAGCGCCAAAGCGAGTCAGCGAGCGGATTGGCGAGGGAGTGTGAGAAAAGAATAGGAGGAATAATTTAAACACATTGATTCGAAGTTATCGTGATCTCCTGCATTTGGACGACCGATGGAGGCTCCATCACCCAACTCAGAGACGCCCGCCATTTAAAAATTAGCCTATAAGGAAAACACCACCTACTACTAACCCTATCTATCGAACGAAGGGTGGGGTCTTCGGGGAACATTTAAATTTTCGCGCCTATGCTGATTTTTGAGGCGATATTTCTGCTAGAATTTGATCCCTATGAGGAAATCGCGCACCGTCAGGCAGCTGCCCTCGTCCTCCATAAGTACAATGTAGTGACGGGCAGAGCAAAGGCTCGATCCTCTGAGAGGGTATACCAACCATGATCCTGTGCTTGCCACCTCGATTTTCGGAGTATCAACTCTTCGAGTCGCGGAGTGCATGGCTGAAAAAGTTCAGTGTACTAGATTCTCTCAGAAACGTATTCACGACGACATTTCGAGGACGATGAGAAGATTGGTGCTCGGTGTTCTTGACGTTAGAACGTCTTTTGCACTTCCGGAACTTCATGGCTTCCATCTGCGATGTTCGGAAGGAGGCATATCTCGGCCACCGCCCACTGTCATGTTCCGCATGACCCATATTAATTGCATTTCGCCCGTCTGATGATTACATCTGAGGCTTCATTCAGTAGATTGACAATCTTGACTAAATGGTAACATCGCTGCCCTCTTATAATCAAGCACAAAAACCTTTCGTGATGAGCGGAGGCCAACACTCCGTTAGGGCAAGCCCCGAATTTCTCTCCACGTTGCTCATTTAAACAGGCAGAGCTCGTATGCGGGAGCCCGCGCGAGAACGAATGAATCGGAAGGTCCGTTTCAGAACGAGGCATGCCACAGATAAGTTATGTCCCCGGGATATCGAGTTGATTTTCCATATGTATATGCGTATCTTTCCGTACGCATATCCTTCCTCCTCTTCCCACGAATATCCTTCGGGGGCACATGTTCCTGGTCTGCGTGTGCGGAACGTTCAAACTTTAGGAATGGAAGCCGTCAGCGAGTGAGGAATTCATCGCTGAACTCCCTGATTCGAAGAAGACATTCTCAAAATCACCAGGCCTCCGGATGCTCCCGAAAGGAAGATGTGATCCGTCTGTCTTGTTGAATTCGAGTTTCCGCGCCGCAATGAAAGTTCACGGGGAGATCGATCGTGTATTTGAGAATCTTCGTGTTTCGATTTATCACGCTAAGAGGCTGCCCTATGGGTAAGTGGGCGTGGGAGGTCGATTGATCGTTCGATTGATTTTCAGAAACATCGCGGGAGCGGACAATAATCTCAATTCCAGGAATAATAGAAAGTAGTTATATCTTCCTGACACTCTTACAGAGGCGTCGTGACGACTGTGAATCTCGGCATGCATGACAGATGAATGCTCTCCTTTTTGCGATAATGATCATTGATCGATAGCTTGATAACGTGAATGGGTAAACCAGTTGGCTGTAGACTGCGATTAGCCATTAACGTGATGCATCGAGTGACGAGGAATGGCGTTGACGCGAACAGCGAAGGTTCAGCGTGGGCTCCCACGCAACCCTACGAAGTTAGCAGCGCTGTTGAAGTATTCGGTCAACTTTCCGAGAGGTTCGGAATTTGTTGCACCATTGAACGACTAACAACTGTTGGACCCGTATTCTTCGAAGCATGTGACGTTCTCACGCGAGTCAACCGCCTCTGAGTCGACTCGAATGCTGACGAAAGCTTTGCACGAGGTTTCTGGCCATTAGACGGAGCCCGGTCTCTGTGTATTCGACCCATGGTTGGTATTGATGAATGAAAAGTACGAACTACACATGAAAAAGCCATCTTTATATTGGGCAACGGGTGTTCCGCTAGTAAATATGGCCACTGACTGAGGTGTACGAAGCCACCCATCCATTGACAAAGCCATGACGAAGGCTGAACGTTCTTCATCCGCCACCCACGGGTTTCGCTCAAGAGTTCTTCGGGTAAAACCTTCTCCAGAGATCACAGTGGGGTCTTGGGAACTGCTTCTCAACGGCCCCGGCACCGCTGAGTTGGACAAACCGGTAGTCGGGTGATTCGAATTTGGGTATAACGAAATCGCGCACCGGCTCAGGTGTTCTGTAAGGAGAATTCACCTTTATCATTTATGAGGGGTTGTGGGGCTCGAGCTCAGGATCATTATTGTGAGAAATACCCGAATCTCGCGAACGAGGTGACGATGTTCATCATCATTTTGGTGATGGACACGTCGTCCAAAGCAAACCGTTCCGGGAATCGCAACGGTTCTCCAAATATGTAAGGGATGTCATCGAAGCTCGTGGCGCCGATTTCCATCGGATTCGTTGAGAGCAACGGCCTACAGAGGGATGGTAAGTTTCATGAGAACTCTCTTGAATGACGCGAGGATGAATCTTGCTCCTTGGAGGGGCGAAGGATGACCTCAGGACCTCTCCAGCCACCATAGAAACCCCACCATAGAAAGGGCGGCAAGTTCGAGACGGGCGGTTGAGCATCTCTACAAACTGTCGGACGGTATGAACTCCATTGCATGGATTCATAAGTCAATGAATCGGTCCAAATAATAGAGGTCACTAGTGTAGGCGTCCCGATCCTCCGAGCTATCTGCCCACGTTATCAATATTATTTGCTCCGACAATTATAAATGGTCACCGCTCGCATCCATGATAGTTTGCGAAACCACTGGCCATCGCTGTTCGAGCGAAGTTCGTATGATCGGGGCTTGTTTGTGTTGCCGAAAATTCAGCCACATGATATCTCGAAGATTGTCGTTAAATACAGTGACGCTTGATCAATTGCCTCAAATGTCATACGGAGTGGCAGTGCAATGATCAACTGTTGACAGCTCGTCTGGATGCTCAACAACCAGCTGCGGTAACTATCGATCAATCTCGGGAATGCCCTGAGGGCATTCGGACCGGAGCAGCGATTCCGATTTTGATTCGGGTGTCAAGCGGAACGAGTTCGTCGAGCCCTGCCTCATGGCCGATGAGAACGAACGGCTCGACCGGTGGCTGTGGTGCTCATGTGGAAGCCGTGGCAGCTTACCTGTACTTGAACTCGTAGAGGAACGCGTTCATCGGCCTGTCTCCGAAAGACTCCGCGAAAATCCGCACCGGACAAGTTACGAATATATCACCAAAAGCCTGTGAAAGAGCTTGTCGGATCTCCGTGAAAGAGTCTTCGTCACTGAGTTTACCTAAATCGAGAGAAAATAGTTGTACTCGACGTAAAACCTTGACTGTGTTGACTGATAGACGTCAGGAATAGCCCATTTCATTGAAGTCGCCAACGGAAACTCAACAATCGTCCCACCCACTCATCCTGAGCATCGATAAGAGTCACTGTGACCAAACCTGACATTTCATGCAACTATCACCTATAGTTGCCGTCATTAGAATAGACAGTTCTCCACCCAAAACTCATACATTCGTGGCTCACTAATAGAGGGCCATATAATCGGGCTTCTACTGTATTTTCCGATTCGTGTGGGAATCGCTTGGAACGGAACTATTCGGCTCGAGGTTCGAATTCCGGAAGTACCAAAGTAGAAATTCGTCAACTGCTCCGTGGCGTCGTCCGGAAACAGCTCTAGAATTTCTGTCAGAAGCTGACGAGCCCCACTCAAGGTCAGATTTGCCTCGCTGGTGAAAAGGTGCGGGAAAAGTTTGTAAGTTTGCATGTATCCCTCGTCTTCGGTGAACGCTGCAACGAGGGAAATGAATTTCTCATTAAGTGTCGAGTGGTCACTTGTACATTTTAGGGACACGGATCTGTCTCATTGAAGTGATCAAAAAAACAGACCAACAAGGACATCGACGGGAAGGACATGACCGTTCGCGACTGCGAGCACCGGGTCCATCGGAACCACCATGTCTCGTTGTCGCGGTAGGAATCCGTAATATGAACCGTTCAGAATTCGGGATTCAGCCGAAACCAAGTCTGATGCATTCACTTTCATCAAACATTGCCCAACTTGTTGCAGTTGTTTTCCAGGATGTTGGGACGTTGGAACGCACCCCACGCGTTCGGCGAGCTTCCGAGCCTTCGTCAGGGATTCGTAGCTATCCATGGGATCCACCAGCCAATTCGGAGCTCCTGGAAAGCAAGGTTTGCACAATATTGTCGTATCACTGTGAGCTACGTAGCGAACTTCCCATAGGATCGACGTGCCTAAACAGGCTCACCGCTCAACAGGATCGCCTGTTTCAGAAGTCCTTTACACAGTGGAGACAAAAGAAGCATTCCGAGAGAGACGGCTCCGGCTTCCTGACCCATGACGGTCACTTGAGATGGGTCGCCACCGAAGTATCCAATGTGGAGCTGAGTCCACTCCAGTGCTCTGACCTGTCGAAAGAAATAAGTTCAGCTTGAGTTCCGCAAGAACCTCATTTCTTGGCTCATTGGAGGGCTGCTCCTGACGGTTAAGCATCCAGCGAGGGCGTCGAAAAATAAAAGGGCCCTTCAAAAATATGGCCTCCAATCAGAATAAGAATGGAAGTTTCCGCAATGGTATCACGCTCCGCGATATTGTCGCAGTTAACATGCGCCCGTCAGTCCCTCACGCTTACTTCCAACCAACCACGGAAATCGAAACTAAATTCGCCAGAAGGAAGGAAGTGTGATTTTCGGAATACTCACGCCTGGGATTCTCGGCTTTTGAGCAGAGTCTCTCGTACATAATTCACTCGTTGAGGTAACAATTTGGAAACTGATCCAGTTAACTCCCTGCCATTGATATCTCCGATGTATGAGAAGTATGTGTGCGCACTCACCTGATCGTAGAGGCCCATATTCCCCGAGATCTTCGAATTAAGTTGAAGGAATCCCAACGACCCGAGCCGGTAATTCACTGTCACGATCACGAGATCACCATACGCGGAGAGCGTCCCTCCTACAATTATTGTCCTAGCGTGTATGTGGCTCGCGTCAAAGCAAAATCCTCTCGAAGATTTGGTCACGATCGGAAATAAACTCAACCCTTCAGCCGACGACCTGAACCGGCTCAACGAACTTCACTTACCGTCGTAGACTTCGAGAGATGAGCCGCCCGACCTGAATCCTCCTCCGTGGAGGAATATCACGACTGGCAACTTTTCAGCGCCGGGTTTTCCCGTGTGCGGTGTCCAGACATTGAGATACAAACAGTCTTCGGAGGATGAAGTGTTCCTTTCTGGCAGCCAAGGGAACGGAGGTAGGTCGTCGTTCAGCTGCAAACAGGAGGGCGGCATCCGCTTCGCCGATCGGAGACTGTCGGTGAATTTCACCGGTGACGGTTTCCGAAACCGAAGCTTCCCTAGATTTTTCCGAATCCTCCAGCTCAGCGACTTGGTAACATTCGGTACGTCATCCGTTCTTCGAGCGACCGGTAAGAAACATACCTTTGGGAGGACGCGCGTAAGAGACTCCTGAGAACACACGGATTTCTTTGCCCAGTATAGTTTTAACGGTTCCATGCGTAGTGAAATCGCTCGGGCTAGCTATGGCATGCCGGCTCACGCAAATCATCACGAGAACGAAACTTTTCACTTTCATCGTGGCTCTGGGCTTGAGCGGAGCTTTGACACAGGGTGGGTAGTCTTGCTACCGAATCGACTCTGTTCCACTGCTCGGAACGTTTTTCTTCTCGAAGCCCTGTTTGACGGTGAGGGAAAATTTAGATCTCGGACATCAATCGAAGCATGACTCGAACATCAGCCGGGAAGCCATCTTCGCGTAAGACTAAACTTCTCTTTTATCGTCAGTTACTTCTGGGCCCGCGAGGAAGAGCAAAAATAAGTTTCGCCTCGCTCAAGCTGATCCGATCTTTTTTTCGCTCCGAATTAA